>CM040125.1:253535304-254735304 GCA_022559845.1 Amorphophallus konjac | reverse complement strand
ATCATCTTGAGGATGGGCCTCTGTTCTGAGCATGTTGGCAATGTCTCCCTACTCTCCAGACCGGCGCCCACGTCATTCCCACGTTGCCTCTGTCGTTCCCCCACCTCCCGTTCTCTCTCTCTCTAAATCCCGTTCTCTCTCTCACTTCTATCTGATTGTCTCTGCTCCCCCTCTCTCTACGGGGTGTCATTCTGTAAAAAAAATAAGGGAGCCCCTCTCATTGTAGTGCCCCAGAAATTTTAAATAATTTTCAAGAATTTATAAAGGCCTAAATAAATTTATAAATGGTTTATTTAAAATTAATAAGTCATTATGAGCCAAGTGGTGTTAATCAATTAACCCAACCCACTTAATTAAAGTCCAAAAGGTTTTAACTCTGGCCCATTAAGTTTGGCCCACATTCTAGAAGGTAATTAAGTCTATCCACGGATATTAAGGATAAATACTAGAATATATAAGATAAGTTAATGGATAATTATCAAAAGAGTTTTAAATTGTTTGAACTCTATCCACGACAAATATAACGGTCTATAGCCTACCGTCACAGACGTGTAACGCACGGTGTCTCGACCGTTACACTATGAACCAAAAAACTAAAAGAGTTTGATTTCCTTTGAACTCTGGGAACGAGTAATGTAACGGTCTATCGTGAGACTGCCATATAACCCTAACACGTAGGTCCTAGTCCGTTACAAACCTGTTAGTTCCGTGAGCAAAGGAACTCATGAAAAGATTGGAATTTGATGTTCCTATCTACTAGGGATCGACATGGGAAGGATTGTAAAGACTCTAAGGACTCTTAGGGATTAGGATTTGATGAAACAAGGACTCTAAACTCGATCTAATCATCAAACCCTAGTCTAAACTCTATAAATAGGGCATAGTTCTAAACTGTGCGACCCTTACTTTTTGGGCGTAAGGAAGTAAGATAAGGAGTCATTATCTCAGGTAAGTTCTTTAGAATAATTTGTTCACAATACTTTAGACTAACTCCCCTCCGAATTTCACATCTTTAGGTCAAGAGGTCGTGGAGTTAGAGCCCAAGGAAGTTGCTGAAAAGTCACAAGAGAAGAAGGAGATCTAGGGCAAGGTTCTCTACCAAATTCAAGAACTACAGTCTAAGTAAGAGGTAGGTTATCTCATGAACGGCAAAAACAACTTGATAGGACTAAGGGCCTCTGTTTTGATTGGATTTCATGCATGCTAGATCATCAATTTCATGTTTTATTGGTTCTATGCATATCATGTTTCCCATAGCCCTAACTAAAGAATAAAGACTTGACTATCCATCTATTCACCAATACCCATGCATATAGACAACCTTTACTTTGTTAACATATCTAGAAACTCATGATGTTTTGATAAAAGACATGATGTGAGTTGATCTCTTAGCTTCTATAGTTGTTTCCTGTTAGCAGAGACTGTAACGCATCACAGTAGGACCATCACTTCCATGTAACGGCCCCACGATAGATTGTTATACTCCCTGATTGGACTTGGGTTTCACGGTTGATTATAACGCGCTTGGACAGACGCGTTACATTCATGTAACAGCTGGGTCCTGACCGTCACAATCACAGTGATGCCCCATCTCCAGACCGTTATACTCTGTGTTCTGTCAACCCCAAGACAGAATATAACCTGCCAATATTATTATTGTTAAAGCCTAGTTACCTAAGTTTTAATTTGATCATGTGATTTTAAGGTTATTTGATCATTCATGATAGGTATTGCATGTTTTATGGTCTCACTTTTATTGAGTTATGTTAATTTTTGAAGCCAAATTATATAGTTTTGTATTATAAAGAATGACTTTTTAACATTGTATTGACGGAGTTTTCATCATGATTTCACATTGATTATACATATCTCTCTCTGTCAATAGAGTCAATTCCATAAGTACATGGCACATATTCCTGTATGTTGTCATTAGTTCACACTTTGCACTATAGGAACATAATCTTGGACATGAGGATCTCTCTATTGGATATTCCTTCCAATGGACTAGTGATGTGAAGCCACTCCTTGGACCTAGATTTGCAAGCAACCGGACCGAACAGCGATCTCTCACAAGCGGTTCACCCGTGTCGCGCACACCCGGTTCCGTAGGTGGACCGGCGATGGTGGTGAGGGTCCGAGGTTTGACCTCGAGGTTCCAAGGATATGGCCAGCTAGGGATGGACCCCAATGGGCCGGGGATGCCTAATTTCAAGGGCGGCCGGCACGTCGAGGGCGTGGGATGTAATGACACTCTCACAACTCACCCGCGGTGGCACTCGATTAGACAGAATGTTGGGATGAGCACTCTCTCACTGTCGACGGCGCAACTAGAGAAAATACTAAGCTAAGCAATAGTGAAACCAGCAGAGGATGGGGGCTCAAAGCTCACCTGATCGGTGTGAAGACATCGATCCCGGTCGGAGACGAGGTCGAGCGGGGAAGCGTGGGCTACCCGCACGCCGCGCTGATGACGCTTCGGCCGAAGACCTGCTAGTACAAAACTACGCCCCACGCAGGAGGGTGGATCTCGGGGTGGGGGAATGGGCTTACACCAAACACTACCTCCACATAGGGAGGGGCACTAAGCCGTCCAGGCGGGGAGGGGAGGTTAACTAAGCTAGCGCCGAACGATCTGCCCGTTCTGGAGTAACCGGATAGGAAGTCGATGTAGATGACGCCACGCACTCCACCAAACTCAAAATTTGATGAAACAGACGCTGAAACGTCGCTGACAGACCCAAGAATGCTTGTGAATTAGTTTGGGTGGTCCTGACATCGTCACCGGCTGGGGTGAGCTCTGGAACAGGATCCTGGTGCTCTGGTTCGGACTGGTCCCAGGGTGCAGCAGCAGGTGGAAGTAGTCACCACGCCCGCTCCCGATGTTGAAACGCAGCGGGACCAAGACGAGTATGACCGTGGATGAGTCTTCTTCGAGCAGCAGCCAGGGGGGACACCAGACAATGTCGGGGCAGAGAGGGGGAGCCCATTGAGTGAAGAGGGGTCTGGATAGGTCCTGAGTGGCCTATTCAGCGCACTTGGGGGAGAAAATTCGGAACGGGCAGTCCCGGACTCCGAACGAGGTCCCGCTTACTATGTTGGACAGAGGACTGGTGGATATTCGACCTGGCTATGTGGACGCCTTGTAACAGAAGGATGAGACTGTGGAAGCTTCTGCACTGCAGCTCTGGTCCTGGTTCAGGTCTCGGTTGCGCAGTCGGACGAGAATGAACCCTCCGGACAGCAGGGATGTCGGATGCCGGCGAGACCACCTCGGCTGCGAAGCTATCTTGATGACCTTTCCATCGATGTATGGTACACCTCCAGACGATGCCGAATGACCTCAAGGTAGGTTCTGCAAGTCGGGCTCCAATTACTGCCTGCGAACTGAGATGGATATGGTGATGGAAGGTGATGGGAGATGGAGTAGATGGGGTGGGAAATGGGGTGGATGGGTGTAGGGGTGACACCTGACTATGTGGGGGTCTGTTAGGGGGTGATACAAGGTGTGGGAGGGGCAGAAAGGGGGCTGGGAGGTGGTCTAGCAAGTGGAGGAAGGGGGAGCTACGAATTTGGGTTGGGAAGGAGAGAGGGGGGAGAGAACTCTCCTTTGGTTTTAATGTGGGGTTAATGGAGGGGTTAATGGGGGCCTAGGGAATGGGAAGGGGTGCTTGGGAGAGGGGATTCTCCCTTGGGAAAATGAAAGGTTGTATGGGGAAGGGGAAAGGTTGCTTGGGAGGAGGGAGAGGTGCCTAGGAGGAGGGGATTCCACCTAGGGGTTGAAGGGGAATTAAATGGGAGGTATGGGGAAGGTGGAGGGGTCTTAATGAGTGGTGAATGGGGAGGAGAGAGAGTGAATTTCAAAATTGGGGGTGGGGAGGAGAGAGAATAGGGTTTGCCCCCTTTAGAGAGAGAGAGAGAGAAATAGAGAGAGAGCTAGAGAGAGGGAGAGAGGGGAAACTCACAAATTTTATGGAAACTCAACTCAATATCATTCATTCATCAATTCATTAGCTCCTACTGGTGGGAGTCGGGTCCTATTTATAGGATTCCCATAATTTAACATAAGTCCCTGACTTTTGGACTACTAACACTAAACCAAGGGGAAGGGGGCGCCCCTGGGCCTAGCCCATATAATTGGGCCCATTAACCTATCAAACCAACATAATGACTCAAGACTTAGGTAAAAAGCTACTTAACCTAGGTATTGGACTCAAATAAATGGAAAAGTACATGATAAGAAAATGAAAATTACATCATATGACTCGAAATAAAGTAGAGAACAAGATGAAGCATAGTTGGCGAGCATCGGGATCCTTGAACAAATGGGATTGCTGGTGATGTCCCCATCAACTAGGAAATCAGTGTTTCAAGGCCTCCGTAATTCTTCGTGAGCCTGGTATTCCCACTAGGACACCAAGTTGGTTGTACCATTAAAGCCCAATAAATAGAATGCACTATCATGGTTTTCTGATTCTTGAAATGTAACGGCCTTGAACTGGACCGTTAGGCTCACGTAACGGCCCAGTGCTAGACCGTCACATTTCTCTGAGTCTATTTTATCTTTCTAGACTCTGATCATTGTAACGGCCCATTAATGGCGCGTTACATAGTGTAACGGCCCAGTTAACGACCGCTACATAGCTTGTTTATGTTAACCCAAGGTTTAACCAAGGGTTGATATTACAATGATTCTAGACAAACCTTGATGATCTAGAACTTGTCATATTGTTAAAATTGATCTAAATGAAATAGAAGTTAAGGAAAATACCATTATGCTGTCGATTTATTTCTATGAGCATGACATTGTTTAAAGTCTATTTCTTGACTCCTGCATTCTTATGTCGAAGCATTCATTCATTGATTTTAGTTATCATGGAATTATTGGAAGTGCTATATTCTTGGCCATACTTTACTGTTATACTGCGTGGAAGTAGCTTAATTTATAACTGAAGATGCGATCGAGTACTGATTGTGTTCAAGGGCTCTATGCTAGTCCCCTCGGCTGATTGTCGGAAACATGCTATTTTATAAACCATGGGGTATGATGCTACTGGCGTCGCATTGCGCTGGGAGTACTATTTCTATAAATAAGTGAAGATCCACGACACGACATGACATTCTTGCCTGATATTCCACAGAAATTCACGAAGCACTTGCTCATAAGCATAAGATGCTAAAGTGAGGAATATGTGGCTTGCTAGTACATTCTCGATATATTCTTGTTCATGAAAGGCCAATATCATGTTCTTGTCCTATTCTTACTAGTTCATTCTTGTTCTCATTCCATCTTATATGATAGTCTTGTTACTGTGATTTAATCGCATGATCATCGCATTGCATGATTTTACCTTATTTATTTAGAGCGAAAATGTTAATCACGTTAATAGTGCCTTCATGTTGATGCGAAGATACCTACTGGGCAAGTGTGCTCATTACCTATTTCAATCTTTTTCAGAAATGAAAGTGAGTCGGGTTCGGATTATTCAAGTAGCGGATCCGAGAGCGATTAAAGATGAGTGAAGACTTAGGAAGTCTATAATGTCTAGATTGAGTCAATGTAATTTTCCTATTTCTTGAGTCTAGTAGAATGAAAATCAAATTAGTGATTGTATCTTTGAATATTGAGCATTATGATATGAAGTTGAAGTTGATTACATCTTGTGCAATTGCATTTACTTGTGTGATTGTCTCGCGCTCTGATTGATTCTTGCTTGCAAGAGGCTTACCATGCCGGATGTTCGCGCTCCCCGAGCGTGTCTTCCGCTGTAATAAGGGCTCGGGGCGTGACAATTAAGTTGGTATCAGAGCCTAAGTCTCAGGACTTAGGGAAAAGAGTCATATCATAGGATAAGTCCAAGGTTAAGGACCCCTACCTGTGAACTAAGGAAGAAATTCCATACCCATGTGAGAATTGGGTAGAGCCCGGGATAAGATAATTAATTAACTTTAAGATTTGGTTTCATGAGAAATAAACAAGTGTTATTTTTCTCTCTCAGGTACCTTATTATTTTTATCATGGCTCATCGCGTAGATTGGGACGGTATGCAACAAACTGCTGCCGGCCTCACCCAGGCACTGCAGACTATAGCACAAGGTGGTGCAGGGGCAAGGACAGGAGATCTTCATCGCAACTTCCGGAGTCTAAATCCTCCACGTTTCTATGGATCTTCCAATGCCGATGAGGCAGAAAATTGGATCAACGAGATGAATAGGATATTCGATGTTATATAGTGTACTGATCAGGAGAAAGTCAATCTAGCAACGTTTCAGTTAAATAAGGACGCCTGTACTTGGTGGAAATCGGTTCCGGCACCTCCGGCCGATGCGCCACATACATGGAATGCTTTTCTCACTTTATTTCGTGCCAAGTATTTCTCTGAACATGTGAAGGAAAAGAAGGCTATGGAGTTTGCCTCCCTTCGTCAGGGGATGATGTCCGTAGCAGAGTATGAATTGCAGTTTTCAAGACTAGCACTTTATGCACCACATTTGATTAGTACAGAACTATTAAAGGTAAACAGATTTATGGACGGGTTACGGTCAGGTTTCATTCAACAACTGGGGACACAGAATATCCACACTTATGCGGAGATGGTTCAAAGGGCATATTTATGCGAGAGGACCATATAGAAGGTCGAAAGGTTGAAAGGAAAGGGAGAAGAATCAAGCCGACGATCTGATCGGCATTATAAGAAAGAGAAGTTCAGCATCATGGAACCATACAAAAGCCGTGATAATAAGAAAAGATCAAGGAATGGGAACGGTGGAAGTTCCCAAAAGAATAGTAAAAGGGTGAAGGAAGAGAAGGAGCAAGTTGCTCGGCGTGCACTTTCTGCGAGAAATTCAACCACTCGGCTGAAGAATGCTGGAAGCGCCTAGGTGCTTGTTTACGTTGTGGGAGTAGGGAGCATCGTGTACCAGACTGCCCCCTTATGAAAGAACAATCAAACAATGGAGGACGTAGGAGGCAGGCTTGCCTCAATGCAGTTATTGATGAAGAAGAAGCGCCCAGGGATCAAAATGATGGGCTCATGGAAGGTACTCTTCAAATCTGTTCTCGTCCTGCATTCGTGCTGTTTGGTACTGGTGCTTCTCATTCTTTTATCTCCACCACCTTTACAAAAACCTTACCAACTGCATTAGTTCCCCTACCTTCAGATCTTGCTATTACTACACCTTTAGGATCTGGAACTAAGCTTACCAACTATTATCCTGATTGTGAGGTGGTAGTAGAAAGACACAATCTCCCGACAAACTTAGTATGCCTTGATATGAAAGGTTATGATGCCATTTTAGGGGTAGATTGGCTTGTAGACCATGATACTTACATCAACTGCCGAAATAGGATTATATCTTTCCAAAAACCCGGTCTTCCAAGATTTTCCTTTCTTGGCATCAAATACAAGAAGCACCCTACCATCATCTCTTCTCTTCACGCCTGTAAACTTATCTCAAAAGGTTGTGAAGCTTTTCTTGCTTCAGTCATTGTCACAGAATCTGAGGAAATTGTCCTAGCAAACATTCCTATTGCAAATGAGTTCCCAGACGTGTTCCCATCTGAACTACCTAGTTTACCGCCCGAGAGGGAAGTAAACTTTACCATTGAACTCATTCCAGGTGCGGCACCTGTTTCTATAGCCCCTTACAGGATGTCTCCCACAGAACTTAAGGAACTAAAGAAGGAATTACAGGAACTTCTAGATAAGGGTTTCATTAGACCTAGCACATCCCCTTGGGATGCGCCTATTCTATTAGTCAAGAAGAAGGATGGTTCTCTCAGATTATGCATCGATTACCAGTGACTGAATCAGCTTACAATCAAAAATAAATATCCGTTGCCGCGTATTGATGAGCTCTTCGATCAGCTTTCGGGAGCTGAGTACTTTTCTAAGATTGACCTAAGATCATGTTATCATCAGCTTAGAATCAAAGAAGATGACATTTATAAATCGGCTTTTCGAAGTCGTTATGGCCACTATGAATTCATGGTGATGCCGTTCGGTTTAACTAATGCCCCAGCAGCATTTATGTAACTTATGAACAGTGTCTTCCAGCCATATTTAGACCAATTCATCGTCGTCTTCATCGATGATATCCTGATATACTCCAAGACAAAAGAAGAACATGCAGAACATCTAAGGATAGCTTTGCAAACACTTAGAGAACACAAGCTATATGCCAAACTCAATAAATGTGAATTCTGGCTCAAGGAAGTCTCATTCCTAGGCCACATTATTTCAAAACAAGGTATTATTGTGGATCCTTCTAAGGTAGAAGCTGTCAGAGATTGGAGCCGACCAATGACTGTATCTGAAGTTAGAAGCTTTTTGGGTCTAGCAGGTTATTATAGAAGATTCATAAATGACTTCTCAAAGATCGCGGTTCCTTTAAGTAGACTTACTAGAAAAGAAAATCCTTTTATCTGGTCGAAGGACTGTGAAAAGAGTTTTCAAAGTCTTAAGAATCATCTTACAACAGCCCCTGTTTTATCGCTACCAATAGAGGGTGCTGGATTTGAAGTATACGGATGCATCTGGAATTGACTTAGGGCGTGTCCTTATGCAAGATGGAAAGGTGATTTGCTATTCTTCAAGACAATTGAAACGCCACGAAGAAAATTATCCTGTGCATGATTTGTAATTAGCAGCAGTTATTTTCACCTTGAAAATTTGGCGTCATTATCTTTATGGAAAAAAGTTCACGATCTACACAGACCACAAGAGCTTGAAATATTTATTTTCTCAAAAAGAGCTTAATATGAGGCAAAGGAGGTGGTTAGAACATCTCAAGGACTTTGATTTTGCTATTCAATATCATCCTGGCAAGGCGAATGCTGTAGCAGATGCACTTAGTAGAAAACCAATTGGTATGTTATCAAGTCTCATGGTTAGTGTGACTAACCTTATTCCTCAATTTACCTAGTTGAATTTAGATGTTGACGTTAAGGAAGAAGATTACTTCATAGCTAATATCCGAGCTCAACCTACATTGATAGAGGATTTGGCCAAGTTACAAGAGGATGATCCAACTTTACTGGAAATTAAGGCCAATATTGAACAAAGACCGGATTTTTCTATTTCTAATGATGGAAGATTGCTATTCAAGGGCCGAATGTGTATACCGGATCATGAGGATACAAAGAAATTGATCTTAGAAGAAGCACATAAATCAAAGTACTCCATCCATCCATGAGATACCAAGATGTATCAAGATCTCAAAAGAAACTTCTGGTGGCCCAATATGAAGAGGGAAGTAGCTGATTTCGTATCTCGTTGTCTTACATGCCAACAAGTGAAGGCGGAACATTTCAGACCTACAGAAAAATTACATCCCTTAAATATTCCCGAATGGAAATGGGAAAGTATAGGAATGGATTTCATTATGGGATTACCTAAGACAAGAGGTGGACATGATGGAATATGGGTAATCATAGACCGATTGACTAAATCTGCACATTTCATATCAATAAAAAGTCGATAGTCTGTGGATATTCTAGCAGCATTATACATCAAAGAAATTGTTAAACTACATGGTATCCCTATCTCTATTATATCAGATAGAGATCCACGTTTTACATCACAATTTTGGAAAAGTTTACAACATTCACTGGGGACTAGATTGAATTTTAGCATAACTTTTCATCCACAAACTGATGGTCAGACAGAAAGGACTAATCTGGTGGTAGAAGATATGCTCAGGGCTTGTGTCATTGATTTTGGAGGAAGTTGGCATGATCACTTGCCTCTGGTAGAATATGCATATAACAACAGTTATCAAGCAAGCATACAAATGGCACCTTTTGAAGCTCTATATGGAAAAAGTTGTCGATCACCAATATGTTGGAATGAAATAGGGGAAAGGCAATTTCTAGGCCCCGACCTTATCAGAGATTCTACAGAGAAAATAAAGCTCATTCAGGAAAGAATGTAAATGGCACAAGATAGGCAAAAGTCTTATGCTGATAATCGAAGACGTGACTTGGAGTTTCAGGTAGGAGATCATGTGTATTTGAAGGTTTCTCCAGGTCGTGGTATTCGAAGATTTGGCGTCAAAGGAAAGCTAACTCCGAGGTTCATTGGCCCATTTGAAATTCTTGAAAGGATCGGTGAAGTGGCTTATAGATTGGCCTTACCTCCACAGTTAGCAGGAGTTCATGACGTATTTCACGTCTCTATGCTAAAAAAGTACGTATATGATCCAGACCACATTATCACTTATGACAATATAGAGATTCAGAAAGACTTGACATACGAGCAAGCACTGATCAAAATTCTGGATCGGGAAGTGCGTCAATTAAGGAATAAAGTTATCCCTATGGTCAAGATCCAATGGAAGAAAGCATGGCCTTATGAAGCAATGTGGGAAACCGAATCAGCCATGAAGAAAAGATTTCTAGAAATATTTAACTGTAAGTACACTCTCCTCAATACATGTTTTGAATTTGGGGATCAAATTCTTTCTAAGTGGGGGATGGTGTACTGCCCCAGAAATTTTAAATAATTTTCAAGAATTTATAAAGGCCTAAATAAATTTATAAATGGTTTATTTAAAATTAATAAGCCATTATGAGGCCAAGTGGTGTTAATCAATTAACCCAACCCACTTAATTAACGTTCAAAAGGTTTTAACTCTAGCCCATTAAGTTTGGCCCACATTCTAGAAGGTAATTAAGTCTATCCACGGATATTAAGGATAAATACTAGAATATATAAGATAAGTTAATGGATAATTATCAAAAGAGTTTTAAATTGTTTGAACTCTATCCACGACAAATATAACGGTCTATAGCCTACCGTCACAGACGTGTAGCGCACGGTGTCTCGACCGTTACACTATGAACCAGAAAACTAAAAGAGTTTGATTTCCTTTGAACTCTGGGAACGTGTAATGTAACGGTCTATCGTGAGACCGCCATATAACCCTAACGTGTAGGTCCTAGTCCGTTACAAACTTGTTAGTTTCGTGAGCAAAAGAACTCATGAAAAGATTGGAACTTGATGTTCCTATCCACTAGGGATCGACTTGGGAAGGATTGTAAAGACTCTAAGGACTCTTAGGGATTAGGATTTGATGAAACATGGACTCTAAACTCGATCTAATCCTCAAACCCTAGTCTAAACTCTATAAATAGGGCATAGTTATGAACTGTGCGACCCTTACTTTTTGGGCGTAAGGAAGTAAGGTAAGGAGTCATTATCTCAGGTAAGTTCTTTACAATAATTTGTTCACAATACTTTAGACTAACTCCCCTCCAAATTTCACATCTTTAGGTCAAGAGGTCATGGAGTTAGAGCCCAAGGAAGTTGCTAGAAAAGTCATAAGAGAAGGAGGAGATCTAGGGCAATGTTCTCTACCAAATTCAGGAACTACAGTCTAAGTAAGAGGTAGGTTATCTCATGAACAGCAAAAACAACTTGATAGGACTAAGAGCCTCTGTTTTGATTGGATTTCATGCATGCTAGATCATCAATTTCATGTTTTATTGGTTCTATACATATCATGTTTCCCTTAGCCCTAACTAAAGATTAAAGACTTGACTATCCATCTATTCACCAATACCCATGCATATAGACAACCTTTACTTTGTTAACATATCTAGAAACTCATGATGTTTTGATAAAAGACATGATGTGAGTTGATCTCTTAGCTTCTATAGTTGTTTCCTGTTAGCAGAGACTGTAACGCATCATAGTAGGACCGTCACTTCCATGTAACGGCCCCACGACAGACCGTTATACTCCCTGATTGGATTTGGATTTCACGGTTGATTATAACGCGCTTGCACAGACGCGTTACATTCATATAACGGCTGGGTCCTGACCGTCACAATCACAGTGATGCCCCATCTCCAGACCGTTATACTCTGTGTTCTGTCAACCCCAAGACAGAATATAACCTGCCAATATTATTATTGTTAAAGCCTAGTTACCTAAGTTTTAACCTAATCATGTGATTTTAAGGTTATGTGATCATTCATGATAGGTATTGCATGTTTTATGGTCTCACTTTTACTGAGTTATGTTAATTTTTGAAGCCAAATTATATAGTTTTGTATTATAAAGAATGACTTTTTAACATTGTATTGACGGAGTTTTCATCATGATTTCACATTGATTATACATATCTCTCTCTGTCAATAGAGTCAATTCCATAAGTACATGGCACATATTCCTGTATGTTGTCATTAGTTCACACTTTGCACTATAGGAACATAATCTTGGACATGAGGATCTCTCTATTGGATATTCCTTCCAATGGACTAGTGATGTGAAGCCACTCCTTGGACCTAGATTTGCAAGCAACCGGACCGAACAGCGATCTCTCACAAGCGGTTCACCCGTGTCGCGCACACCCGGTTCCGTAGGTTTGACCAAAGGTTGATATTCCAATGATTCTAGACAAACCTTGATGATCTAGAACTTGTCATATTGCTAAAATTGATCTAAATGAAATGGAAGTTAAGGAAAATACCGTTATGCTGTCGATTTATTTCTATGAGCATGACATTGTTTAAAGTCTATTCTTGACTCCTACATTCTTATGTCGAAGCATTCATTCATTGATTTTAGTTATCATGGAATTATTGGAAGTGCTATATTCTTCGCCATACTTTACTGTTATATTATGTGGAAGTAGCTTAATTTATAACTGAAGATGCGATCGAGCACTGATTGTGTTCAAGGGCTCTATGCTAGTCCCATCGGCTGATTGCCGGAAACATACTATTTTATAAACCATGGGGTATGATGTTACTGGCGTCGCATTGAGCTGGGAGTACTATTTCTATAAATAAGTGAAGATCCACGACACGACATGACATTCTTGCTTGATATTCTACAGAAATTCACGAAGCACTTGCTCATAAGCATAAGATGCTAAAGTGAGGAATATGCGGCTTGCTAGTACATTCTCGATATATTCTTGTTCATGAAAGGCCAATATCATGTTCTTGTCCTATTCTTACTAGTTCATTCTTGTTCTCATTCCATCTTATATGATAGTCTTGTTACTTTGATTTAATCGCATGATCATCGCATTGCATGATTTTACCTTATTTATTTAGAGTGAAAATGTTAATCACTTTAATAGTGCCTTCATGTTGATGCGAAGATATCTACTGGGCAAGTGTGCTCATTACCTATTTCCAATCTTTTTCAGGAAATGAAAGTGAGTCGGGTTCGGATTCGGATTATTCAAGTAGCAGATCCGAGAGCGATTAAAGATGAGTGAAGACTTAGGAAGTCTATAATGTCTAGATTGAGTCAATGTAATTTTCCTATTTCTTGAGTCTAGTAGAATGAAAATCAAATTAGTGATTATATCTTTGAATATTAAGCATTATGATATGAAGTTGAAGTTGATTAAATCTTGTGCAATTGCATTTACTTGTGTGATTGTCTCGCGCTCTGATTGATTCTTACTTGCAAGAGGCTTACCATGCCGACTGTTCGCGCTCCCCGAGCGAGTCTTCCGCTGTAATAAAGGCTCAGGGCGTGACACTCATCCTCTCTATTCTCCCGTCACTTCTCTCTCTTCCTGTGTCTCTCTTTACTTCTCTCTCTCCCCGTCTCTCTCTTTACTTCTCTCTCACGAATATCCTCTCATATCTCTCTTCTCTCCATTCTCTCACATTTCCCTCTCTCTCTCATTACGTCTCTTTTGAGAATGAAACAAGAGAAAAAAATGTGTAAAGGAAGAGACGTAGTTACGTGAGGTGCATGGCTTGCCATGACCTCACTCATGTTCTTTCTCTCTTGTTATGATCTTTTGAGAGTAAAAAAAAATTACAGAAAGTGGTGGCAGAGAAAGTTTGAAGAAACAATGGGGTGATGAATTTTTCTAAAAAAAAAAGAATGAGAAGGTTTGAAAAAAAAGTGAAGGTTCAAAAAAAAGAGATGAAAAAAATGCGAGAAAAAAGAAAAGAAAAGAAAATCTCAGATTCGTAGGCTCGTATCACATCATGTTGCTACTGGTGAAGGGGGTCGTGACATGACGCCACGAATATGTGCCCTCAGTGCCAGGCGAGGCAGGCCCTTTTTCTTGGCTCTTGCAGGGACTTGCTGCCATCCCTCCTGTTCTTTTATTGGGGCCAGAAAGCAGGCTTCATATGTACGTTGAGTACTGGCTTCTGCGGTCTCCTCAGGCAAGGCTTGATACAGAGAGACCATGTTGACGGCCTCTCTTCTTACGGGCGCCGCATGTGGTTGTGGAGGGTCGACCTTGTACTCCCCCAATTCTATTTCTTCCTTTTTTACCATGCCTTCGATAATATCCTTGAAAACATAACAGTCTTCAATTGGATGCCCCAGCATCTGGTGGTAGGGGTAAAATCTTGGGCTATCTCTTCTCTTCAGGTCCTCCGGCCTCCTTGGCTCAGGCAGGGTGACCTTATCATACTGGGTAACCCAGTCAAACAGATCCTGGTCTTCTCCTTTGGGAAAGAGTAGGCCTTCTTCATTTTATCCCGGAGGGATGGGCCTTCCTCGCCATCTCCGGTCTTCGCAGGCTGAGAAGCAGCTGTCTTCTTGCCTTTATCTTCTTGGTGTTCAAACGCCTTGATATCAAGGGCGTTTGCTTCTTTCGGTGCCTGGCGCCGTTCTGCTGCCTTGCCCTTTTGTGCAGTGGGAATATTTGGTGCAGGGGCTGATTTCGCTAAGAAAGCCTCCACTTCAGCCACAATATTATTCAGACGATCGAACGACCGGATTTCCATGCCAATCATCTTCTCTAGCACCTCTCTCCTGAGGTTCTGTTTGCAGGTCTATACAACGTCCTCCTGGTGCGGGGGCCGCTTGCATCTCATCCCGAGGTTTCTCCACCTCTTGATGTAGTCGAGAGCGGTCTCATCTGCCCTCTGTCTTGTTGAATAGAGTTCAGCCACTGTGACTTCCCTCTCTGTGACGTGGAATCTTTCTCTGAACCTCCTCTGCATGTCCGACCAGTCGCTGATCGACCCGGTCGGGAGGTTGGAGTACCATTCAAATGCGAGCCCCGTGAGTGAGGACCCGAAGAACTTCAATAAATATGACTCGTCAGTGGCCAAGTCACCCATGACGGTCATGTAGTAGGCAACATGTTCCTTCGGGGATCCCTTCCCGTTGGACTTGTCAAACTTTGGCGGCTTGCTAATCCCGGGAGGGAGCCGCTTGGCAGCATGATGCGGTGGGTATGGAACCCTATATGCATCGAATACAACATAGTCACCTTCAGCCCTTTCAACGAGCTTCATCTCGATCATCCTTTCTACCATCATCTTGCTCATGATGGTCGGGTCGACCGGTTCCTGGTAGAAATGCGCCGGCTGCAAGTAGGGGGTGACTTGGGTGGTCGCCTATGGAGGAGGGCACAGCAGTGGAGGCGTCTGGTGCACCTGTGGCAGCACTGGTGGAGCCAGCGGCTGTGATGGGAGCTGTTGAGTTGTCGCCAAGTTTGGTTCACCTGTAGAGGCAGGGTATAGAGTGGTGGGAAGTCGTTCTTGTTGACGGCTCCCCTTGATGATTCGGCCTGCACATCAGGCTGCTTGGAGGCTGAGGACTGCTCTGTCCTTTCCGTCAATTGCTTCTTCAGCTGTTCTATCTCCTGGCGGTACCTCTGGAGCATCATTAGTACGGCCGGGTCCATAGCTGATGCGCTGGGGATGGCCTCTGTCGTCTCTCCAGATACACCCTCAGGTAGGATGTCAAGCAAGACATCTTCTTCTTCACCCGCCGTTATCACATTTGTTGTGAGAATAACGGCCTTGTCATGCTATTTGAGGCGAGGTAGGGCTTGCTTTCCTTCGGTCACCGCCAGCTTCTCTTTTGCGGCTTCCACTCTTCGAGTGCTCGCCCCCGGTCTTCCGGCTAGCCAGGCCAACTCTTGAGGCTCCTCGGGTAATTTTCCATAATGGCCATCTATCCCGGCCATATTACATGTGAAAATCTGCATTCTTCGTTTCTGTCTGCGAACCCTCCTCTTGACATTCCCCGGGAAGGTAAGCCTTTCAAACACAGAGATCCTTCTCTTTTCCCCTTGGCGGGGAGCAGTTTCATCGGCTTGAACATCAGAGCCGTCTTCATATCCATTGTCATCAACCGATGACGTCATCCCCATATCTTCTTCTTCTCCCACTGCCATTAATGGACAGCGATCTTCTTCAGCTGCGGACGGCTGTTGGGCCAAAGAGGGTTGCCTAACCCCCTCAAATAACTTCTGACCATATTGGTCATTTCTTCTTGCCCTCGGACCGGGTGCAGGGTCGGGGATAGTTGTCGACCTCCCATCAGAGGAATGTAAGCAAACCGAGCCCTCTCGGTAGTCTGTTGTAATCTTCTTCCCACAACGGGGATGTTGGCTTGTCGGGCACAGGCCCTAAAGCTTTCTCGGCGTGGCGGATCCACGATCGTCTCTTCCTTCCTCGGGACAGGGTCCCTCTTTCTGCTCTCTTCTACTCTGGTGAACCTGGGGTGGTACTGCACTGGAGCTTCTTGCTGGACAGGCTAGACCTTTTTGGGGACCCAAACCTATTTGAATCTTCTTGGCTTGGGAGCCAACCTTCTCTGGCCCTGGCGGCCGGCTTCTTCTTCTTCGGCTCTTCTTCCAGCAAGAGCCTGATAGGAGTTGTGGACTGGCACTATAGGGATCACCCGGTCCGGGCTCACTCGAGCCTTACGTCCATCCAGAAAGACGCGGAGGCCACCGACCAGGATAGACTTGCCGAATGTGGAGGGACGTCCGGTCACAGTAGCATCAACCTTCCTTCGGGGGTTCCGGTGTCGGCGCCTCCCGAAGTTCTTGGCAGGGACGGGGCGGGTCCCGTGAGCAATATGGTGCACCATGCAGCTGGCGACTTGAATCAGGCTGGCAGGCGAGCCGGCATAGTGTTGAGCCTTCGAGGCCACGACCCTCTCTGCAGCCTTCTCTTCTGCGGGCCTTGAGGACTCCGTCTGTAGCATGTCGGCAAAGGTCAACCCCAAGAAGTTGGGGAAGCCTACAGCTGGTGGGAAGGAGCCGAAAACCATGGGCACTGCCAGGTACCCGTGTTCCGCGTGGTCGGCGACGATTGCGGGGCCGAAGCCAACACCGGTGAGTCCGTATGACGTCATCGTTTGCCTGAGACAAACAGACAAACAATGAGTATTATTGGGGGAAGCCCTCGAACGTATCCTCTCTTAGCAAAGAGATGAAGGGAGACTCAGGTCCCACCGGGCATGCCAGACTTGTGGGAATGGTTTTTATTCTTTGTTCCTTATTGGTTGGTTTATTAGACATGCCAGTCACCGGAGTGACAATTTATTGTGCGCTCGACCTGACTCAGTCAGTCGATTGTGATATTCGTGTCGGGACCCGGAGTCCGTCATACCATAAAGGTTATGACGTTAATTACGTCCTTCCAAAGAAGGACAACCCTTGATTAGTTGCCAAGAAAGGATGCCTCGGGGTCAAAACAAGATGAGACTATTACGCTAATTCCGCTAACGGGATGCGAAACGTGCATAGAAAACCATGCTACGCGGCATATGATAACAGTGTTATGGCGCAAATCCGGCTGCATATCCCCTTATTTTTGGCTATGCCAAAGGGGAATATAGGTCATCCACCCACGGAATGCCGGGGTAGAAGCCGAAAGGAGAGCTGGGCGTATCCCGAGATCCAGAAGGATTTGAGTGTGATGGGGCAATGTCCGTTACCACGGTGTTTGTTGATGTTCCCCTTTAGAGACCACTGGAGGGCTTGCAATGGCAAGACTCCCAGGGTCGGTAGGGTTGGAAGAAAAACCTGATGGTTAATGGCATACAATATTGGGGTAAGACCCTGTTAATATAGCTCCGTTTAGACATGGATGAAGGACCATGAAACCCCCATACTACGGTGGGAACTGATATGATGGTTCATGGAGGTTAGGGTACCAGGTCTAGAGTGGCTTTGGGTTCGATGAAGTTACTGGGGGGTAGATATTTGAGCAAGGGTTGATATTGGGGTGAACCAGCGCGGCTGGATTTCGGCACGAAGATGAACCGGCGCGGTTAGGGTCGGCGCGACCATCCTGCCGGCGCGCCCTTCACCCGGCGCGAAAGTGGCACCGGGAAGGGGTTGCGCCGGGAGGACCTGTGGCGCAGATGACTGAGTCTTTATTGGTTTTTCAAGTGTTGTGAGGGCTTTGTGAGTCCGAAGGGATATTCTGCATTTGATTGGGGTTTCATGGTTTTGTCCATGGTTGTATTTGAGTGGGGTGAGGGTAGGCTCATCCACATGAGGCCTAAGGAGACCATGTGATTGTGATGTTTATATTCCCCTTTCTCGGTGGTGGCCATAGTGTCATGAGATGGTATAACTCAGCTCTCTGCCACACAGTTGGGGTTAAATTAAAAATTTCAATGGAAGCATTGTGCCACACTATGAAATAAAGCTCGGGGATGAATTTTGACAGCACCTCCCCTTATTTTGGAATGTACCAAAAGGGTATTATAGGTCATCCACTCATGAAATGTCGGAGCAGAAACCAAAAGGGAGGTGGGCGTAGCCCTAGATCCGAAAAGGATCTCAATCTTATGGGATGTTATCCACGTATTGTGAGATTCATTAATGTCCCCATGTATAGTCAACGGAGGACATACAGTGGCAGAACTCCGTGACTTATTGGGTTGGCAGAATGTGGGGGGATTAACCCCTTTGATATAGCTCCCACGAGGGTCTAGGGAAGGATAGTATTTCTCCTTTAGACGGATGGAGTATCATGACCAAGGCTGGCATGGCTCAGAAGAGTGTCGGCATGAAGCTATCGGCATGGCCGGCCTTGGCACAAAGGGGGGATGGAGGTCTCGGCGCAACAACTAGAGCCGGCCTCGGCGCGACGGGAGAAGCTCAACTGGCGCGGGCAGTCCTCGGCGCGAGACTCGCGCCGAGAAGAGTTCGCGCCGGGAGGCTGGGAGGGCTTCTGAAATGAGCGTTTCAGCGAGGTTTTGAAGAGATTTTTCTTTGGAGTGGAGGCTTCAAGGGGGTTCTGGAGCTTTAAAGGAGGGTTTATTCAAGGATCTGTAAAGAGGGTTTATTCAAGGGTTTGACGACCACTGAAGGGGGGTTATAGAGAGGGTATAATCCAAGGGGATGGCAGCCTTCCCTCGCCTCACTAGGGCAGAACCATATATGGAAGCTTCTGAGTCTATCCCTCTTCATTTCATAGACGAGAAGCCATGAGATAGACTGTCTCAGGCCCTCGACGTGGATACGAGGTGATGAGGAAAAATAGCAGAGAAGCCTTCAGCAGATCTAGGAGATTAAACTATCATATATATGTGGCCTGCGGTAGACGTTGTAGATATTGAACCTCGGATGCAGGGGAAGAGAGAAAAAGAAATAATGAAAGGGCAAAACTCAGCCCACTTTTATTAACTATTTCATCTAAACGGCGTACACGAATCCAACTCGGAAGAAAATCCAACCAAAAACATATACACAAACTCTATCCCTGACGACAGGGTTACATCAGCATTCAATGCTACTGGAGCGAAGATGCTCGAAAGCAGAGATACAAAAGAAGAAAAAGAAATTATCCAGACAGAACAAGGTGGAGGAGAACTGTGGCCCCTCGGGGCGTCGAACAGCCAACCCCACCTTGCTTCTTCCTTCGAGTCTCTGCCGCTCTCTCTTCTCTTCAGCTTCTATGGAGGGCTCTCGAGCTCCCCTTTCTTTCAGTGGCTACTGCTCCCTATTCCCTCTATTGCCTCTTCTTTTCTTCTATCTTCTATTCCCTCTTTTTATCCTCTCTCCTGTTATTATTGTTGTCTCTGTTGTCTCCTCCTTTTTTGTTCGAAGGGTAGCAGGTAGTCTTTATATAGGGATGGCCCTCAGCCTCTCGGCACGGGCTCCCCGGCGCGCCGGCAAGAAGCTTCTCGATGCGCCTCAACTCATGTTGGGCTTTGCCCATTTTCCATCATTTGGCGCCTGGATCAACCTAATGGGCTCCCTTCGTCGGCTCTGCCCGAGGTTGCCTAACGCCTTGTATTCACGACCGAGCGTGAGGCTACCTGAACCCCTTTCTGTGAGCATCAGAATTATCTGAAGATCCTTTCCAGCAGGCAGATGGTTGCCTGGATTTTGTTATAGTCTTATCAGCCTGACTATCTGAATGACAGCAGTGCTGGACAGCGGACTAGCCAGAGATGGCTTTAGCTGGACAGAGTGTTAGGGGTAGTGGATCTCTTCTATTCTGATTCTCAGAACTTCCAGGGATAATACAAGAGCCGCACCTTTGATCGACCTTCAGAGCCCTGAGTCTGCTTTAGTCTCTCCTGGTATATTTTAGGTGTCAACACGAGGCCGAAGATGTTGAAGAAGCAGGGACCTCTCCCTCCAGTGGAGTCCTACTGATGATGACCTCAGCACCTCTCCTGCCAATCGAGGAAACATCAGTCAACTCTGATCAAGAAGCACATGCTGCCAGGAAAGAAAATGCCACTTCTACGGAAGATACAACTTCCTTAGAGGGCAAGACCTTCTCAACCTCTACTATAAGACTCGGAGTCTATCCCAGCCTGGCAATAAACAACCACCAGCCTATTATGGCTACCACTCTATCTACGGGGGATGAAGCTGCTCTCTCGCCCTTGGAAACCGCAACGGCAGTGGACTTGCTGATAGAGCAATCTGTACAGCTGCTATTGAATGAAGTAGAGGACTCTCCGGAGGCTCTGATGATGTCAAATGATGAAATCGAGGTCCTCGACCATGAAGACGGCATTCCAGATTTCGTCAACCTCCAACCGGCACCTCAGGAGATAGAAGACGGAGGCCAAGCTACAATCGACGAGCTAATAGAAGTCAACTTGAGAAGCGAGGAAGACCCTAGGCCCACCTTCCTCAGCGCCCAGCTATCCCCAGAAGAATGGGAGCTATATATCCAGCTGCTGCAAGAGTACCGGGACTGCTTTGCCTGGACTTACAGAGAGATGCCAGGTCTGAGCCCTGCAGTTTTGCAACATGAGCTGGCAATCAACCCTGAAGCTGAGCCGGTGAAGCAACCGCTGCGGCGCATGAGGTCGGAGCTTATCACCCAAATTTGTAAATAAGTAGACAAGCTCATTGACGTGGGATTTGTCGAAGAAAATCAATATACGATGTGGTTGGCGAATAACGTCCCTGTGAAAAAGAAGAATGGACAGATCCGGATATGTGTCGACTTCCGAGATCTGAATAAAGCTTGTCCCAAGGATGACTTTCCGGTGCCCATAACGGAAGTCATGATTGATGCTACAACCGATCATGAGGCCCTATCATTCATGGACGGGTCATCTGGCTACAACCAGATATGGATCGCGGAGCATGACCGGGTCCACACTGCCTTCCGAACCCCTAAAGGCATCTATCACTATAGGAGGATGCCGTTCGGACTGAAGATTGCTAGCTCAACTTATCAGCGCGCAATGACCAAAATATTTGATGAGTTGCTCTACCACAAGGTCGAGTGCTACATAGATGATCTGGTGGTCAAGACCAGGAAGAAAGAAGACCATCTACATGACCGTCGAATCATTTTTCAGAGGCTGAGGCAGTATGAATTGAAGATGAAGCCTATGAAATGCGCGTTTAGAGTATCGAGCAAAAAATTCTTGGGTTTCATTATCAGATACAGGGGAATCAAGATAGACCTCGCAAAGATCAAAGCGATTTAGGAGCTACCTGCACCAAGGAACCTCTTTGAGCTGAGATCACTGCAGGGCCGCTTGGCTTATATCCGGCGGTTCATTTCCAATTTTTCAGGGCGATGTTAGCCTTTCCATAGATTGACGATGAAGGATGTTCCCTTTTGCTGGGATGAAGATTGCCAGACAGCCTTTGACATGCTGAAAGACTATCTAAAGACTCCTCCAGTGCTGGGCGCACCGGTGAAAGGACGGCCGTTGATATTATATATAGCAGCCACACACAACTCCCTGGGGGCAATGTTGGCCCATAACAATGAAGAAGGAAAAGAACAAGCCCTCTATTACCTTAGTCGGAGACTGGTCAGGATCGAGGAGAAATATACTTACATTGAGAAGATATGTCTGGCACTGGTCTTCGCAGTCAAGAAGCATCGACACTATATGTTGTCGCATGAAATCAGCCTGGTATCCAAAGAGGACCCGCTGAAATATATTATGTCCCAGTCGGCACTCCAAGGTTGCTTGGGCAAATGGGCGGTGATTCTTATGGAGTTTGATATCTCCTATGTGCCGCAAAAGGCTGTCAAAGGCCAAGCTATTGCAGACTTCTTCGCCGAGCACCCAGTACTAGGAGACCGCCCACTAGAACCGGAGGTTCCTGAAGATGAAGCCCTGGAAGTCGCTCAAGTACAACCCTCCTTGTGGCAGCTATATCTTGATGGTGCTTCCAGAATTGGCACCTCGGCCACTAGGTCAGCCAGGGTCAGAGCAGGGGCAGGCATAGTCCTGAAATCTCCAGAAGGGGAAGTTGTGCACACATCTTGCTCGATAAACAAGCCTTGCATAAATAAAGAAGTAGAGTATGAAGCCTTGATAATCAGGATGCAAATTACCCTATCCATGGGGATTCAGATGCTGGAAGCATTCGGAGACTCCATGCTAGTTATAAAATAGCTGGAAGGAGTGTTTGATGTGCGAAAGCAAGAGCTCCTCACCTACCATCAGCTGGCAACCCGCCTGATGTCAAGATTGTACTTCGTCAGCATCAAGCATGTCAACCGAGGATAGAACGCTCAGGCACACGCCCTCGCTAAACTTGCCAATTCTTTGGCGATCTCGCCAGACATAAGCCTGAACATAACAGTGATCAACCGTCGGCAGGTCCCCAGTATGACAGAGGTCTTGGCCGATGAACAAGAGAGTGAGGTGGCAGCCGTAGAAGAGGTTCAACAGCCCGATTGGCGAGAAGTTCTCCTACGATGGTTCCAGCACCAGCAGCTCCCAAAGGAGAAAGAACAGAGAATGAAACTCCTGAGGGTCAAAGAGTCTTACGAGATGAGAAACGGAACCCTGTTCCGAATAATGGCGGATGGCCGAAGAAAAGTTCTACTCCGTTGCTTATCTTCAGTAAAAGCTGGGCAGGTGATGCAAGAAGTCCACGCGGGTTTAGCTGGAGCGCACCAGGCTTGCCCGGAAATGAAAATTGAGATAAAGAAATTGGGTTACTATTGGCCCACTATGTTTGATGACTACTTCAAGTTCGCCAAGGCTTGTCAGAAATGTCAGGAACACGCCAATGTGTCGAGAAGACCACCGGTGCCACTACGCCCCACCATACCGAGCTGGCCGTTTGCTCAATGGAGCACGGACGTGGTAGGGCCACTGCCAGCATCTTCATCGGGTGCAAATACATCTTAGCAGCTACAGATTATTTCTCCAGATGGGCAAAGGCAGTAGCACTAAGAGAAGTGACAGGAGAGTTGGTTGCAAGATTCTTCCGGCAGAACATAATATTCCGATTCAGGGTTCCCAGCCGAATTATCTCTGATAATGGTAGCCATTTCAGAAACCAGAAGGTTTATCGGCTAGCTGATAAATACAGGATTGACTAGAGGACATTGTCGCCCTACAACCCTCAAGCCAATAGACTTGCTGAAGCCTTGAACAAAACGCTATGCACGTTGCTGGCAAAGACCGTCAAGTCCAATAAGAAGGACTGAGAAGAGAAGATGTATGAAGCGCTTTGGGCCTATCGTACCATCTATAAAACCCCAACCAGCTGTTCACCATTCTCCCTCGTATACAGGTCAGAGGCTGTGGTGTCGATTGAATTAGAAGTCCTCTCACTGCGAGTCGCCATCCAACACGGACTAGTCAACAGTGAACAAACTAATGCAGAAAGAAGATTGGAAGAGCTTGCCGAGCTCGAAGGAAAGCATCTCCGTGCACAACAAAACATTCAACTCTACCAAGCCCGCATGGCCCGTGCCTTCGATAAGCTGGTCAAAGGTCGGGAATTCAAGAAGGGTGACCTGGTGATGGTTAAAAGAGGAGAAGTGATGGCCTCCAACCCCAAAGGGAAGTTGGTCAAAAACTGGGTCGGACCATATATCATCCGCCGAGTATATGAAGGGGGTGCCTATGTCCTGGTAGACTACAAAGGAGTCCTCCAGTTCTCTCCCCTCAATGGAAAGCATATTAAGCTGTACCACACAGCTCAATTAGCATTCCCAGAATGATCGTCACCTTTCCCTTGGTCTAGTGGCACTCCGCCCTGGCCGAGCTACCTTCATCTTGGTCTAGTCGCATTCCGCCTTGATCAAGCTACCCTTACCTTGATCTAGTGGCACTCCACCCTGGCCGAGCTACCCTTTACCTTGGTCTAGTGGCACTCTGCCCTGGCCGAGCTACCTTCATCTTGGTCTAGTGGCATTCCACCTTGATCAAGCTACCCTTACCTTAGTCTAGTGGCACTCCTCCCTGGCCGAGCTACCTTCATCTTGGTCTAGTGGCACTCCACCCTGATCGAGATACCTCCAGGTACCTTCATCTTGGTCTAGTGGCATTCCACCTTGATCAAGCTACCCTTACCTTAGTCTAGTGGCACTCCTCCCTGGCCGAGCTACCTTCATCTTGGTCTAGTGGCACTCCACCCTGATCGAGATACCTCCACCTTGGTCTAGTGGCACTCCGCCCTGATCGAGCTACCCTTACCTTGGTCTAGTGGCACTCCGCCCTGGCCGAGCTACCCTTTACCTTGGTCTAGTGGCACTCCGCCTTGGCCGAGCTACCCTTTACCTTGGTCTAGTGGCACTCCGCCCTGGCCGAGGTACCTTCATATTTGTCTAGTGGCATTCTGCCTTGATCAAGCTACCCATGCCTTGGTCTAGTGGCACTCCGCCCTGGCCGAGCTACTTTCACCTTGGTCTAGTGGCACTCCGCCCTGATCGAGCTACCTTCACCTTGGTCTAGTGGCACTCCGCCCTGGCCAAGCTACCCTTACCTTGGTCTAGTTGCACTCCGCCTTGGTCGAGCTACCTTCATCTTGGTCTAGTGGCACTCCGCCCTGATCAAGCTACCCATACCTTGGTCTAGTGGCACTCAGCCTTGATCAAGCTACACTTACCTTGGTCTAGTGACACTCCACCCTGGTCGAGCTACCCTTTACCTTGGTCTAGTGGCACTCCGCCCTGACCGAGCTACCTTCACCTTGGTCTAGTGGCACTCCGCCCTGATCGAGCTACCCTTACCTTAGTCTAGTGGCACTCCGCCCTGGCCGAGCAACCTTCATCTTGGTCTAGTGGCACTCCGCCCTAATCGAGCTACCTTGACCTTGGTCTTGTGGCACTCTACCCTGATCGAGCTACCCTTACCTTGGTCTAGTGGCACTCTGCCCTGGCCGAGCTACCCTTTACCTTGGTCTAGTGGCACTCCGCCCTGGCCGAGCTACTTTCATCTTGGTTTAGTGGCATTCCGCTTTGATCAAGCTACCCATACCTTGGTCTAGTGGCACTCCACTCTGATCGATCTACCATTACCTTGGTCTAGTGGCACTCCCCCTGATCGAGCTACCCTTACCTTGGTCTAGTGGCACTCCGCCCTGATCGAGCTACTCACGTCTCAGGCTAGTGGCACTCTACCCTAACCGAGCTCACCTAAAATAAACAACATCGCCAATGCGGACCTTACGTCCGAATCGGCGAAAAGCTCCTCCCTTGCGTCAGCATTATCTCCTTGCTGACGAATAAACCCTTTTCCTCGGCACAAGACTTCGTGTCCTAGCCGACCCTTATACAGCATTGCCATTACGGGCCTAATGTCCGAATTGGCGAAAAGCTCCTCTTTTGCGTTAGCATTGCCTTCTTGCTAACGAATAAACCTTTTTCCTCGACACGAGACTTCATGTCCTAGCCGACCCTTATACATCATTGCCATTACGGGCCTTACGTCCGAATCGGTGAAAAGCTCCTCCTTTGCATTAGCATTGTCTCCTTGCTGACGAATAAACCCTCTTCCTCGGCATAAGATCTCGTGTCCTAGCCGACCCTTATACAACATTGCCATTGCGGGCCTTACGCCCGAATCATCACAAATCTGTCCCTTGCGTCAACATTGTCTCCTTGCTAATGAATAAACTATTTTTTTTGCCTCGGCGCAAGACTTCGTGTCCTAGCCAACCCTCTCAACATCCTTCTGTTATACGTGTTTCAAAAAAAAAAAAAAGAAAAATGGGGTTAAAAATAAAGATACCCCGCCGAACTTGTTCCTATATTCGGAACAAGGGCAAAAAATGACTATCACCCGGCTGTGGTGAAAACTCGAAAGGGCGCCGCAGGCAAAATCGGGTACCCCGCCACGTGAAAACCGGAAAGGGCGCGTGGGCAAAAATACGAGGGGGCTGGCTTCGGCGAAAACTTGAAAGGGCGCTTAAGCCAATAAAGTGGTAATTTAAAAACTTCCTCTTTACTCTCCTCCTAATGAAACTCCAGAAGGGACAATCATCAAAAGTCCCACCGGAGATCCCCTACTAAACCCATGTTCGACCCTCGTCATCAACGTCGAGATCGGTCGATCTCTACCTTTAACTTGGACCTCTCGTCCCTGTTAATGAACATAGCTTTGCTTC
Source organism: Amorphophallus konjac (assembly GCA_022559845.1). Classification (NCBI taxonomy): domain Eukaryota; kingdom Viridiplantae; phylum Streptophyta; class Magnoliopsida; order Alismatales; family Araceae; genus Amorphophallus; species Amorphophallus konjac. Next base: position 254,708,775 of record CM040125.1, on the reverse strand, counting down.
GACATGTAGCCCATGTCGATGAACAAACCCATGTTCGACCCTCGTCATCATCGGCGAGATCGGTCGATCTCTACCTTTAACTCGGACCTTTCGTCCCTGTTAATGAATATACCTTTGCTTCGACATGTAACCCATGTCGATGAATAAACCCATGTTCGACCCTCGTCATCATCGGTGAGATCGGTCGATCTCTACCTTTAGCTCGAACCTTTCGTCCCTGTAAATGAATATACCTTTGCTTCGACATGTAACCCATGTCGATGAACAAACCCATGTTCGACCCTCGTCATCATCGGCAAGATTGGTCGATCTCTACCTTTAGCTTGGACCCTTCGGCCTTGTTAATGAATATACCTTTGCTTCAACATGTAGCCCATGTCGATGGATAAATTCAACTTCGACCCTCGTCATCATCGATGAGATCGGTTGATCTCTACCTTTAACTTGGACCCTTCATCCTTGTTAATGAATATACCTTTGCTTCGACATGTAGCCCATGTTGATGAACAAACCCATGTTCGACCCTGGTCATCATCAGCGAGATCGGTCGATCTCTACCTTTAACTCGGACCTTTTGTCCTTGTTAATGAATATACCTTTGCTTCGACATGTAGCCCATGTCGATGAACAAACCAAACTTTGACCCTCGTCATTATCGGCGAGATCGGTCGATCTCCACCTTTAACTCGGACCCTTCGTCCTTGTTAATGAATATACCTTTGCTTCGACATGTAGCCCATGTCGATGAACAAACCCATGTTCGACCCTCATCATCATCGGCGAGATCGGTCTATCTCTACCTTTAACTCGGACCCTTCATCCTTGTTAATGAATATATCTTTGCTTCGACATGTAGCCAATGTCGATGAACAAACCCATGTTCGACCCTCGTCATCGTCGGCAAGATCGGTCGATCTCTACCTTTAGCTCGGACCCTTCGTCCTTCTTAATGAATATACCTTTACTTCGACATGTAGCCCATGTCGATGAACAAACCTAACTTCGACCCTTGTCATCATCGGCGAGATATGTCGACCTCTATCGCTTAACTTGGACCTTTCGTCCCTGTTAAGAACCGTATAGCCTTTGCTTCGGTATTTAACCAATGTCGACGAACTAAACCAGGGTCCGGCCCTTGTCATCAACGACGAGGCCGGTCGGCATTCTAGCGGGTAAGCTCTCCCGTGTTCTGGATTCTCCACGAAGTACAAAAAAGGATGGAAACGAGAAATGGGGTTAAAAATAGAGATACCCCGCCGGCCTTGTTCCTAAACTAGGACAAGGGCAAAAATGGCCATAACTCGGCTGTGGCGAAAACCCGCAAGGGCGTTGCAGGCAAAATCGGGTACCCCGCCACGTGAAAACCCGAAAGCAAGAGGGGGTTGACTTCGGCGAAAACCTGAAAGTGCGCTTGAGTCAGTAATGTGATAAAAAATGATAAAAAAATGAAATGAAATGATGATGTAGTAACGAGGTTACCCTCGTTCGTCATTCCACTTCCACCTACCCTTTCGGCCCTTGTCACCATCGGCAAGACCGGCCATCCTTTCGACCCTTGTCACCATCGGCAAGATCAGTCGCTACCCTTTCGGCCCTTGTCACCATCGGCAAGACCGGCTATTCTTTCGACCCTTGTCACCATCGGCAAGATGGGTCGCTACCCTTTCCGGCCTTGTCACCATCGGCAAGACCGGCCATCCTTTTCGACCCTTGTCACCATCAGCAAGATCGGTCGCTACCCTTTTCGGTCCTTGTCACCATCGGCAAGACCGGTCATCCTTTCGACCCTTGTCATCATCGACAAGATTGGTCGCTACCCTTTCGGTCCTTGTCACCATCGGCAAGACCGCCTACCTCTCGGCCCTTGTCACCATCGGTAAGATCGGTCGCTACCTTTCGACCCTCGTCACCATCGGCGAGCCCGGTCAACTATCCTTTAACTTGGACCTTCCATCCTCGTTAATAGACAAACTACCATTGCTTCGACATTTAAACCATGTCGATGAATAAACCACACTCTCAGCTTTCATCACCATCGGTGAAATTAGTGGGGCGCATCCACCTACTCTATCCATGTCCTACCCTACCCAAAGCTCGATTCCGGGAATAGTTAATCCGCGGTGGAGCGAACACCTCACCCCTTCGCTGAAGGTGTGAGTGCTCTCCTACGCCAGTAACTTACATCCCTAGACTGAGCTAATCGGCTAGAGGGAGAAAGAAAAGAAAAGGAAAGAAAGAAGTCGTGATGGAAGCGACAAATAAAGACATTTCATTGATGTGAGGTGTCAGAATACATTTGTACTTGGGGCATTCCTCGGGATACATGAGCTCCGAAGACAAAAAGGAGCGAAACTAAGAAAAAAAGGGAAAATAAAGTGAAGCTCCTACAAAGGGTGCCGGAAAATGTCTTCCAATTCCAAGAGGCCCAAGGAAGGACATTGAGTCAGCTCTTACAGCTGAGACTCGGTAGTTTTCAGCTGCGATAACTTTTCATCGAGAGAGGCAAGCTGCCCTTCATCTAGGTCAGCTTCCTCTATGGTCTGAACCTCCAGGCGCTCAATCTCTTGTAGTTCGGCTTCGGCCCTGACAAGTTCTGCACGCAGCTCCACTATTCGCTCTGTAAGAAAGGACTGGCATTCTGAAGTAGTGCTGGCAGTATCTCTGAGTTGCCCCATGATCCCTCTCAATTAAGTGGCAGCAGCTTGGCAATCAGCCTTCTTCAATTTTACAGCTGCCAGCTGATCGGATACCTCCCGGCTAAGGTACTCCTGCCTGTTGGCATGTTTTAACAACATGGTAACCCGCGGGGTCCAATCATCCATTGGGCATCCGAACGCCAATAGTGAGCGGGAGAGGTGTTCTATCAGACTCCTCAGCTACGCATAAGTCAAGCCTGGGGAAGCCGACATGGCTCGCAGAAGATTATCCAGAGACTGCCATACCATGTCGCTAGAAAATTGTAAACCTAGTGACGAAGTCTTAGGAAGCTGAAAGTCCACCCTGCTGTCCACCTCAGCCCAGATATCGTCGTTCACCCTGGAGGGCGTCGACGGCATGGTTTGCAGGGCACCAGCGCTGGGCTCGACAACAACAATTGATACAACTGGATAAGTCTCAACTATAACAATTTCTTTGCCTGCCCCCTGAGGTGAAGCCGTGATGGCCATCTCGATAGTCGAGGATATTCGCTCCTCGTGTGCAGTCCCACCGACTTCTACCGGAGAAGATTCCTCAATGACGGCCAAGGCCTTAGAAGCATTAGCCTCTTCTTCAACAATTTCTCCCGCTTCTATCTCCGGGAGGCTACTCTGCTCCAGCAGCGATTCTTTGCCGGCGACCGGGGCTTGAGATTCCGCGACTTTGGTCGGGCCACCAATTTCTACACTTGCTCCGGGCTCCTCTGAGGCTGCTGCTATGGCATAAGTCTGTGGAAGTCGTAAGGCGATGGGCCGCAGAACTGGTGGAAAGGTTGGTTGGCCCATGCCTAAATCCGGAGGAGGTATGCGAACTGTCACAGTTGGTGACGCCACCTCAGCTTGCATCACATATATGTATGTCAGCCAGCTGATTTGGAAATAACAAGAAGGGCTGCAGGCGGGTGTCGGAACACTTCCTACCTCTACCGGCACTATATTTAGGCCTCTAAGAGTGGCCTCTGACGGTTCCGGCCCTCCTCCTGCGATCGGGTATGATGGCCCGTGCTCGATTCCTGGTAGCCTCGGAGGGCTGAATGTCAAAAAGTCACTTTCTTAAGCTGAGGAAGCCCCAACATCTTTAGTTTCTATATCAGCTGGTGGAAGCTCGCCATCACTGGATCCACCACCGTAATCAACCTGCTCGGAGGAGGAAGACTCTTCGGCCTGCTCCCGGATCTCCAGCATCTGAGCAGGTGCCGTGCTGCTAAGAGTAATTCCTTCAGCCAGAGCTTCCTCAAAGGTTTCTGTCTCGGGAACAATAGCCTGATGGATAGCTTTGGGTTCTTCCCTTGAAACCGCCTGTTCTCCAGCGACAGCTTCTGCCGCGACTTCAATTTCGGGGAGCGTCATGGGGTGAATGTCAACTGGAAGCAAAGGCAATGAGCAGTCAAGACCTGACTGAAGACATGGTGGGCCGCAGAGCTCTATAAACAAACGGCAAGTTACCTGCCACCTCCTGATGGGGTGTTGGTGAAGGTAATTCTCTTTCAACAAAAGCTGGAGGGGCTTCCTGTAAGGTTTCGCACAGCACCTACGGGCGACGCAGCGGATAACAAAAATTTCATTTGCCCGATCCCGGTGTTGTGGAAAGCTTAATATGTACTCTAATCGGTGTTTCTAAGACCCTAATTACGGGTTGCGTGTTTCACCTTGCGCGGAACGACACTGTCCGCTAAGCCCGATGCAGAGAAACCGAGCCGCACAGCTGTACGGCCTCTAGAGCAGATCCACACGGACCCTTGCGCAGTGACGGTACCTCCCCGGTGCAACTTCCTCGACTCTATCACCTTCTGGAGAGAGAGAGAGCAAGGGCGAGAAAGGGGGGAGGCTAATCCTCCTCACTTAACCCTTAATGCTTGGTTAAGCTAAGAGAGGTTTGAAGAGTTCGAGAGTTCAAATGAACTCACGTAGGTTGGCTATATATAGAGTTTTGGCCCTTTTCAAAAGACCTCCAAAGGACCAAAATTGTATATATGACCATTTCATTATTATACTCATGTATTAAGCCCCATTTACACTCCTTTCTAAAAGGAATCAAAGGGAATTAATACATACACCTGTATAATAATTATCCGTCACCCAAGAATCCATTGTGTGGGATCCTCTAGGCCCATAGTCACTCTAGTTTAAGGCCCATTAACTTCTAATTCCTAATTAGAGGTAAATTAAACGTATTATTCGCTTCTACAAGAGTCGAATAATAGTTTAATTCATTCCGAACCTTCAATCACGTTGGGTCAAGCAAATCCGCATGATCCTAGAGGACGCCGGGTTTAAACCAGCCTGTCTAGTACCTGTAAGTCCACAGTTACCGCATCGATATAATCCCTCGCTCATTCTATGAGTCTGGTACGATCGAGGGTATGGTTCCTGTCAAACCCCATGATCGTGCCATTTGACTATGACCTCCTTAAAGTGTATGACGTTCGTCCTAAACGAACTCATACGACCCTGGCCCGGGATTTAACGGAGCGTCAATGTCATGACCCATTAACTGTCTGATATATACCCGACAGTGAGCGATCCCTTCTTGACCATTGATGATCTTCACACATATCCTGGAGTGGTTAACAACTCGGCAACTCATGACTTATGGTTAAAGTCACTTAGCCAAGTGATTGAACCATTCCAATCCTCGTGTAAGATCCGATCAATGCCTCAGGTCAAAGGACCAACGATGCTACTGAGACAGTTAGATCTTCAGTTGACATTAGGTATAATCAACCATCTGAAGATCCAATAGCGGATCAGTTCAGTGTACATCCTCCAAGGACATACACCTACACATATGTGTTGGTGCCCCGCACCAATGACCATGAGACTGGTCACTGACACATCATGTGTACTGGTTTAATAGGTAATCAAAGTCCCCGAGTGATTACCCTCCAACCAGGAACAGTTTAAGGTATGTGTACATGTAAAGTCAATCTCATGTTCGAGATCACATCTCGAGCTGACTTTACAACCACATATCTTAGGGACAACGTAAAGTAACACAATCGCATATTTACGCTCAAATACCACTTTATTAATAATGAACAAGATCGTACAACTATTGGGCCTACCTGACCAGAAATTGGCCTGTAGCACACCAACACTAACAATCTCCCACTTGAACTACAGCCAATTGCCCACAAATTTGAGGCCCATCTTATCCCGATGACGCTCAAATACAGTCTGTGTCAAAGGCTTAGTCAGTAGATCTGCTATGTTGTCTTCTGACGGTACACGCTCTACCGTCACATCTCCACGATCAATAATCTCCCGAATAAGGTGAAAGCGCCTGAGAATATGCTTTGACCTTTGGTGAGATCTCGGTTCCTTTGCCTGGGAAATGGCCCCATTATTATCACAAAATAATGGGATGGGAGGTGTTATCTCGGGAACTACGCCAAGTTCCAAGATGAATTTCTTCATCCAGACAGCTTCTCCAACTGACTGCCCCTCCATTCAACATGAATACAAATTCAGACATGGATTTACAATTATCTGTACCTGACTGGAAACTAGAATCTGTGTAAGCTCTAAGCTATAGGTCCTCTCCTCCATAAAGCAGAAAATGATCCTTAGCCCTTCGCAGGTACTTAAAGATGCCCTTTACTACCTTCTAGTGCTCTTCGCCCGGATTTGCCTGATATCTACTGACAATACTTAAAGCATTGGCAACATCAGGCCGTGTACATAGCATTGCATACATGATTGACCCTATCGCTGAAGCATAGGGTACCTTATTCATGTGTGCCACCTCCTCAGAAGTTTTAGGACTCATCCCCTTGAATAGGTAAATTCCATGTCTCATGGGAATGAGACCTCTCTTGGAATTTTCCATCCTAAACCTTTTGAGGATAGTGTCTATGTACATGGATTGAGATAATCCTAGCATCCTTTTAGATCTATCTCGATAGATCCTTATGCCCAGCTCATAGGATGCTTCTCCCAAATTCTTCATGGAGAAGGTCTTGGACAACCAAGACTTAGTTGATGTCAACATCCCTACATCATTCCCAATGAGTAAGATGTCATCAACATAAAGGACCAAGAAGGTCACTGAGCTCCCACTGACCTTCTTGTAAACACAGGGTTCATCTTCATTCCGAATGAAGTTGAAAGATTTGACAGCCTCGTCAAATCTTAAGTTCCAGCTTCTAGATGCCTGCTTTAATCCATAAATTGACCTTTGAAGTTTGCATACCTTATTAGGATGTGGCTTGTAGGTGAATCCCTCAGGCTGTACCATGTACACCTTTTCTGATAGGTTTCCATTAAGAAAAGTTGTCTTCACATCCATTTGCAAGATCTCATAATCCAGGTATGCAGCAATGGCAAGAAGGATTCTTATTGACTTAACCATGGCTACCGGCGAAAACGTCTCGTCATAGTCAATGCCTTGCCTTTGACGATATCCTTTCGCCACTAGTCTAGCCTTGTATGTGTCAACCTGTCCATCTGCACCGATTTTCCTTTTGAAAATCCATTTGCAGCCGATAGGGACCTTCCCTTCGGGTACATCAACTAAGTTCCAAACTTTATTTGTGTACATGGACTGGATTTATGAATCCATTGCCTCTTGCCATTTCTCAGAGTCTACACTATGGATCGCCTCCTGGTACGACTGGGGATCATCATCCTCATCGATACATACCTTAGAGGATCCCTCTGAGACATGTCCAACATATCTCTCAGGTTCTCTCGATAGTCTACCAGATCTCCGTAGTGTCAGTGTTTCACTTTGAATAGGATCAACCGATACAGTCTCATCTAATGAGTTTGTGTCTTTGGGTTGTGGTTCTTGGACCTCGTCCAATTCTATCTGGATCCCACTATTTTTCTGGAGTAGATATTCTCTTTCCAGAAATATAGCTCTCTTGGCCACTAAGACCCTTTGCTCAGAAGGGTGATAGAAATAATATCCAAACGTCTCCTTTGGATATCCCACAAACCTACACTTATCGGTCCGTGACTCAAGCTTATCACTCTCGTTCTTCTTTACATGAGCAGGACACCCCCAAATTTTAATATGATTAAAATTTAATTTCCTGCCCTTCTATATCTCATATGGTATAGAAGGAACTGATTTACTTGAGATCCTATTCAATAAATATGTTGCAGTCTCTAATGCATAGCCCCAGAGAGACAAGGGTAGTCCTGACATAGACATCATGGATCGGACCATGTCTAACAAGGTCCTGTTTCTCCTCTCGGATACACCATTATGCTGTGGTGTATACGGTGGAGTCCACTGAGAAACTATTCCATGGTCTTTAAGATAAGAAGTGAATTCATGGCTTAAGTATTCACCTCCTCGATCCGATCGAAGAGCCTTAATACTTTTGCCAGTCCATTTCTCTACTTCATTCTTGTATTCCTTAAACTTCTCAAAGGCTTGTGACTTATGTCTCATTAAATACACATAGCCCTATCTAGAGAAGTCATCAATAAAAGAAATGAAATAGAGATAACCTCCTTTTGCTTCTATGGACATGGGTCCACACACATCCGAGTGTATGAGCTCGAGAAGGTCAACAGGCCTCTCACCATGTCCACCAAAAGGAGCCTTGGTCATTTTTCCCATGAGACACGACTCACAGGTATCAAATGGCTTGTATTCGAACGAATTCAAATACCCATTTGAGTGTAAGTGAGAGACTCTTTTCTCACCTACATGACCAAGTCTGCAATGCCATAGATATGCAGAATTCACTTCATCAGCATTGGAAATTTGCATAACATTAGAACGTGTATCTAATACATAAAGACCATTGACTAATGAACCATCGGCTATAATCAAACCATTATTCATTATAGAGCACCCAGTGCTATTAAAAGTCAATGTATATCCAATGTTATACAAGCCAGAGATTGAAATAATGTTCTTAATAATATTAGGAACATAATAACAGTCATTCAGCTCCAGAATGACTCCTGATGGTAAACTGAGGCGTGCAGTCCCGACAGCTTTGGCAGAAACCAAAGCTCCATTTTCCATCCTCAGTTCAATCTCCTTTTTGCCCAATCGCCTTCTATTTGCCAGCACCTGCACAGAATTACAGATATGAGATGCACATCCAGTATCCAATACCCATGATGTGGATTCCATATATGACAAATTAAGGTCTATGACAAAAATACCTTCATTTAGAATTGCCTTGCAATTCCTTTTCCAATGCCCAGTTTCCCCGCATCGAAAATATTTATCTTCCTTTTCATTCTTCTTGCCCTTCCCTACCTTGGTGAGCTGCTTACCCGTGGCCTTTTTCTTTCCCTTCCCTTTGTTACTTGTGGTGGATATTTGGGTTGCCTTCCATTTCTTGTTGGCTCAGCAAACAATCATTACAGACGAAGATGGTTTATCTTTCTGCATGGTTCCTTCAGCACTCTTTAACATATTGAGCAGCTCTGGGAGAGTTGCTTCAATCCTGTTCATGTTAAAGTTCATGATGAAGGAAGAAAATGAATCGGGCAATGACTGGAGTATAAGATCAATGCATAGTTCAAGATCCAACTTGAACCCCAATGCATTGAGTCTTTCAATCCACTCCATCATTTTCAGTACATGGGCCTGTACTGATGAACCCTCAGACATCCGTGTCCTGAAAAGCCTTTTGGAGATGTCATACCTCTCAATCCTACCCTGCTCCCCGAAGAGCTGGCGTAGATTGAGAAGTATACTTCTACAATCAGTCTTTTCAAATTACCTCTGTAGCTCGGGAGCCATAGAGGCCAACATGTAACATTGGGCAAGGGAGGAGTCCTCAGACCACTTGTCATAAGCCAGCAACTCGCCCTCGTCGGCATCAGGAGTCGGCTCAGAATGAACCGTGTCCAACACGTATGCAATCTTTTCGGCGGTAAGGACTATGCGTAGGTTACGCAATCAATCCGAGTAGTTCGGTCCAGTTAAGCGATTTGTATCCAAGATGCCACGGAGGGGGTTGGACGACGACATTGTAATCTGGATAAGAAATAAAAGACAACTTAGCATGTGTTCAAATTCTAACTTAGATGTGGTTTTCTATCTTAGTTAGTCCCACTATTTTTCGATCGGACTATATAACCCTCAGTATATAGAATGGGAGATCAGCGAGATCTACCTAGTGGGTCGGAATCCCAACGAGACTGATGTACGACCTTGTGGAAAGCACAACAAGCCATACACCATCTCAAGGGCAGTCGACATGCACTTGCATCCAATGCAATATCCGATATTCGGCCCCCGAGAAATCATCCCCTTGTGGAAAGCACAACAAAGGATATTCTCGGTTAGATCTAACCATCATTACTTCATAGCAATGAGTTCATGACCCGACCCTTGTGGAAAGCACAACAAAACCGAGTTCAATTCCTCACCCTATTGAGGCCGAGCCTTGGAGTTTAATCCCGCCCCCAAACTCATGGACCTTGTGGAAAGCACAACAAATCCATGAAATGAAGACGTTCATTCACTCCATAATGATGGAGGGCCACGACGACTCCTAGAGCCACGCTTACCAGATCTAAAATTTAAGTGCGAGGGAATTTAATTTTATCTCGATCTCACCCTAGGTGGTAATATAAATATATCCAATATATTTACCGTACCTAGTAGTTTGCACAAAAATAAATGCATCCAATGCAAATTAAACGCAAGTGATCATGGACTTTAACCATAATGTAAATAAGATATCCGGCCCGCTTCCGAAGCAGCTGGATCGTCCTCGTCGAGTGTGCTCCGCGCTTTCAAACTCCGACGCCGCATTAATTACAACTTTTACACTGCACGCAGGCCGGAAAAATTAAATTACATGTGACTCAAATTCCAGCAGTCCTTAGGGCGAGTACAACAATTGAGGAAGATAGAAGTACATTTAGAATTTCAACAGAGAGAGAAAGGAGGTTCGCAGACCCCAATTAATTACATTAATCCAAGTCCATGATAACTTGCCAACCCATTCAAATAAAATCAATCAAGGGTTATTTTCTGAAAATAATCCTTACTTTTGAATTTAAAAATGGGATGTGCAAACAAAAACAGGCCAGCTTTGTTTAATTTTAAAAATCAAAGCATGATTAACTAAAATTAAACACACAAGCAGGCCAATACAAGGTAAATAAAGTAGAGCACGTAAAGAACCATCATTTTCTATAGGGGCATGTAATTGAGATAATTAATTAAATTTAAATTTAAATTTAATTATCCAATAATCAAATTTACATTCAAAATTTAAACATGCCAATAATTTAAATTTAAATTCAAACTAATTATCCAATAATTTTGTTTGAAAATAAATTTAAAATAATGCAATTATCCTCGATTAGTAATTTTCTAAAATTCAAAATTTGAATTTAACAATTATCAAATAATTAAAATTTAAATAATTGAATTTTCTACATTTAACTTCAATAAAATTTAAAATTTGAATTTTTCTAATTATCTAATAATTAAAAATTCAAAAACTTAAATTTTACTGAAGTAACTTCAATTATTACCATTTTATCTCAAGGTAAATAGTAATTATCTCACCTCCGTAAATTCAAATATGTTAAATAAAATTTACCATTCGACATTTACTTTTGAGGTAACACTATTTAACTTAATAGATAGAATTATATTTAATTTACTGAGTATTTTAATATATATATCTAATATATATATTATCAATACTACATTAAAGTAAATTAAAAACAAAGAAATTTTTTTTTTAAAAAAAATATATATATACCCGGCAGCAGCCATGGGCGCGGCCGCCCACGCGGGACGCGTGGGCGGTCGCGCCCATGCCCGCGCCCGCACGCGGGCCGCGCCCGCCACGCGGCGCGCCCGCCGGCCCCTCCCGTGGGTCAGCGCCGCAGGCGCTGACCCGCGGGTGCCGCGTGCGCCGCCCACGCGGCGCACGCGGCGAGCGCACTGCGCCCACTCCAGGGCTAAAATTTTTTTTTAAAAAAAAAATTGCTCTCCTGATGCCCAACATCCAGGAAAAATAGAAATGCCCAGCACTCCTGTCTCCAAATAATAATTGAAGATTTAAGAATGCCCCAAAACACGGTTCTTAACGGCGATAAAAACACCGACCAGAGCGCGAACCTGACTCTGATACCACTGTAAGGTTTCGCACAGCACCTACGGGCGACGCAGCGGATAACAAAAATTTCATTTGCCCGACCCCGGTGTTATGGAAAGCTTAATCTGTGCTCTAATCGGTGTTTCTAAGACCCTAATTACGGGTTGCGTGTTTCACCTTGCGCGGAACGACGCTGTCCGCTAAGCCCGATGCAGAGAAATCGAGCCGCACAGCTGTACGGCCTCTAGAGCAGATCCACACGGACCCTTGCGCAGCGACGGTACCTCCCCGGCGCAACTTCCCCGACTCTATCACCTTCTGGAGAGAGAGAGAGCAAGGGGGAGAAAGGGGGAGGCTAATCCTCCGCTCTTAACCCTTAATGCTTGGTTAAGCTAAGATAGGTTGGAAGAGTTCGAGAGTTCAAATGAACTCACGTAGGTTGGCTATATATAGAGTTTTGGCCCTTTTCAAAAGACCTCCAAAGGACCAAAATTGTATATATGACCATTTCATTATTATACTCATGTATTAAGCCCCATTTACACTCCTTTCTAAAAGGAATCAAAGGGAATTAATACATACACCTGTATAATAATTATCCGTCACCCAAGAATCCATTGTGTGTGATCCTCTAGGCCCATAGTCACTCTAGTTTAAGGCCCATTAACTTCTAATTCCCAATTAGAAGTAAATTAAACGTATTATTCGCTTCTACAAGAGTCGAATAATAGTTTAATTCATTCCGAACCTTCGATCACGTTGGGTCAAGCGAATCCGCGTGATCCTAGAGGACGTCGGGTTTAAACCAGCCTGTCTGGTACCTGTAAGTCCACAGTTACCGCATCGATATAATCCCTCGCTCATTCTATAAGTCTGGTACGATCGAGGGTATGGTTCCTGTCAAACCCCATGATCGTGCCATTTGACTATGACCTCCTTAAAGTGTATGACGTTCATCCTAAACGAACTCATACGACCCTGGCCAGGGATTTAACAGAGCGTCAATGTCATGACCCATTAACTGTCTGATATATACCCGACAGTGAGCGATCCCTTCTTGACCATTGATGATCTTCACACGTATCCTGGAGTGGTTAACGACTCGACAACTCATGACTTATGGTTAAAGTCACTTAGCCAAGTGATTAAACCATTCCAATCCTCGTGTAAGATCCGATCAATGCCTCAGGTCAAAGGACCAACGATGCTACTGAGACAGTTAGATCTTCAGTTGACATTAGGTATAATTAACCATCTGAAGATCCAATAGCGGATCAGTTCAGTGTACATCCTCCAAGGACATACACCTACACATATGTGTTGGTGCCCCGCACCAATGGCCATGAGACTGGTCACTGACACATCATGTGTACTGGTTTAATAGGTAATCAAAGTCCCCGAGTGATTACCCTCCAACCAGGAACAGTTTAAGGTATGTGTACATGTAAAGTCAATCTCATGTTCGAGATCCCATCTCGAGCTGACTTTACAACCACATATCCTAGGGACAACGTAAAGTAACACAATCGCATATTTACGCTCAAATACCACTTTATTAATAATGAACAAGATCGTACAACTATTGGGCCTACCTGAGCCGAAATTGGCCTGTAGCACACCAACACTAACACTTCCTCCACTCTCTCTCTGGCTGCGGCACTCGTCACCGCCTCCAGCCCAACAACGACGGAAACAGTGCCAGCAGCTGCAAAAAGATGATCAGCCAAGGTAGCAGAAACGAGTGAACAAGTCACGGAGGAATGACAGGTTACCTTCACCTTCGGGCCCTTGTGTCCAAGCGGCCTCAAACTCGACGAACGAAGGGATCCGGGGAGGAGCGACAATTGGTTCCTCTTCAGCAGCCCTCCTCCTCTGCGCTCGTGTAGCACGGGTGTCCGCCTTCTTGGCCTTCTTGGCCTTGCTAATGGCCTCCCTGACGTGGGACCTGGTTCGCTTCCGCTAATCGCCAGGAGGCAGTGGCGTCATGGTCAGATCCGGCCTAGGGATGTCAAAATATGAAGGCTACTGCGCCTTGGAAATCAGCTCCCTGTAATGCCTAGTCACCTCCACAGAGAGGTGAGCTGCAAAGGTATATAGGTGAGAAAGATACATGCTGAGTATGAAAGAAACAGCTCGAAGCTGAAATGAAAGACAAGCATACCTGGCGGCCCTGTGTATCGGGGAGTGAGCGACCAATAAAGTAGTGGGGGCGCTTTGTCTCGGGAAGCCGCCTCACGAATAAGCCAGCAAACATCACCTAACTTCTCGCTCTTCTCGACTAACTGTGCCAAATCTTCATGACCGCGTGAAGATAAGTGATAATATAGGCCCAAGTGGTCCAACCCCCACCCGTCAGCATACTTAAAAGATATTAAGAGCTGGTGGTCCAAAATGGCTTCTAATGAGCCGATAATTGAAAGCCCTTGAGAATGAAGCATGGTAAATATCCAGGGGGTATTGGAATACATGCCTTCCCGCCTATCCTCCCTCCTGATGAAAGTCCTATATGGATGAAGATGATCAACTGCTGGATGCCAGTCCGCCACTGCCGGAAGGGGCTCCTCTACAGGGATGGAAATCGTCTGAAGAACTATCCGCTCACTGCTGACCCGGCATAACCCCCAAAGTGTCTTGACATAGTCATCCTTCTGAATTTTCGGCATCTTCGGGTCAGCCTTGGATGATCGACACTTCACAGCCTTCCTGGCTTCCAAATATGCCATTACCTCAGTATTAGACCAGGATTTTAGCTTCTTCGAGTAGGCCAGATCAATGTCCAAGGCAGGTTCTGGCTGAGAATCTAGAAAATGACGCTCAGCAACATGCCAGCAGTCTTTGCGGGAATTCCAGTAGAAGCCTGTCCATGCATTCCACCACTTGATAAAGTCCGGAGTCACTCTGGGCAGACGGGCAGGGGACGGCACCCTGAAGGACACATCTTCCCAGCGGTGGAAGTAATCCCACCATGTACGAGCTTCATCTGCGGTTGTCTGGCCAGCCCGATGCCTGTTCGGAAGATTAAACCGGGCTGAAGAAGAAGGAATCTGCTGGTCGTACCTGAAATTCTGGCTGAAGCAGAAGGGGTAGTACGACTCCAGCCACAGCAAGTCGCTGTTTCTAAAGATAAGGACACTAGGGTGGATGGCAAGTGCCCAATCAACCAGCTCTGACTCCAAGATTGGCCTAGTGCTCTTGGTGCCGGCAAGCGGATGAATGAACTCCTCTGTCTCGAACAGGTGGCATTGTCGCATCTTGTTCATAAGGGGGCCGGAGCTAGCTGCCAACCTCCAGAAATGTAGAACTCCTGGCGAATCTGTCAGAACTGTGGTCAACTTCCCCCGAATAGCAAAAAGCTGATCTGCCATTGAAGACGGCTCAGCACTAGCAAACTCGATCATCCTCGGCACAGGACGATCAGACTGAAGCGACCGGGGAGCTGCCTCTGGAAACAAAGTGCAGACCCAGGCGTTGAAGAAATGCATCGGACCAACTGTCCGTGAATTCCCGGGGAGGCGTGATTTGTGTAGATCCCCCAGCATCTTGTAAGTAAGGCATAAAGCCACTAGGCACAGGGACAGCTTCGTCCCCCAGGCCCTCAGACAAGCAGGATAAATGGCCTCTGGCCTAATTATTGTCTTGTCCCCCTGAGGAAGAGCGAATGAGCAAAGCCAATAAGTAAGATACGCAGCATAGTGCGTTACTGCGTCAACTCCTGTGGGGTTTGGGCCCCCTTGTCGCCCTCTCCTTAAAGTGGTAGGAAAAGTTGTCTGGCGATGGGCCCTCTTCTTTGGCTTCACTACTGTCGGAGCAACTGTGGGGAAGTCTTCATATTTCTGCTCCCCACCAAAGAAATATTGAAGCCACATGCCCATCCGCACGTGCCTCTTCTCGCCAGGCTTCCGCGCTTCCCGCGAATCAAGCATCAAACGCAGTAGGGTGCGGTATGCCTTCATCAAATAGCGATAGGCGAAGCCTGTAAAGTACTTGCCTTCACCGTCCGTGTGGTCCTTCAGCCAGTCTAGGAAATAAACCTCTTCGTATGGCTCCCCATCTATCGACAAGCCGCTCAGGTGGGATAGACTCCAGAGATCCAGCGAAGTTTCTCCCTCTGCAGTATAGAAAGTATTGTATTATGGGCAGAAGACTTCGATCATCCCGCAACACAAACCTCGGGACATTGGATACCGATATCGGGAAGCATATACGCTCTGATAAACACCGGCGTGCACCAGGATTGGAGCATACTATCGCAGCACATAGTCTGTGAATTCAACAGCCCCTGGCCTGAAAGCGTGAGCATCAGTGGCTTTAAGCTCTCCGATCCATCCCACGGAGATGTGATGTTTGAAGCAGACTGCCAGGCAGTCCAGAAGAAAAGGCTCATCTCGATACCCCCATTTCAGCGGGGCAAGGAATAAACCATATATGGGCTTCTCTCTGTCAACACGCCCGGCAGTCTCGTTCCATCGAGCTGGTGTAAATTACGGCGCTCTTGTCAACAGCCCAACGTCTGGAGTCAGCTTCTGCACGCCGAGGATGGCACCCCATTTTCTAAACTCCCCGGGAAGGTATATAGGCATGCCCCGAATGACTGACTCGTTCAGACCATCTTTGTCCACTAACAAGGCTCCCTCAGCTCGACGGACGAGAATTATATCATGCTTCCAACGAAGGTTGAAGCGTCTAAAGAAGTCCATCAAGTGCTTGTCCTTGGGGTGGTCCAGTCTGACGCCATCCCATCGCTCATACTTAAAATGATTACCGTCGAGAATCATCAGGTGGCTGGTGTCAACGGTATCAGTCTCCGAATCTGAAGACTCTGCCACCACGGCTGGCTGCCTGGCCGTATCATACATCAAGGGAATAGACATTCTCCCATGTCACAGCGACGCGAGACGTAGAAGGAGAAGAATCGGATGCCATGTTATCTGCAAGACAGCATCCAGAAGAGAACAAGCAAAGTCAGGAGTCAGTTGATTAAAGCAAGATTTCTGATAAAATTTCGGTAGAACCTCCCTAGCCCGGGAGTTTGCCAAAAGAGAAGCGGAAGACGTCCACCAAGGGAGCGGCCCCTAAAAACAACCATAGGCATTAAGCCAAGGCCAAACGGGACATCTGGGGAAATAGCTCCGAGGACAAGTCCTTCGAGAAGTCTCCCGGGGCCCAAAGATTGGGTTTAGAACCCGAATAAGCAAATGACACTCACCCTCTCAACAAAATCCCATCACTCGCTCGTTCACTCGGCGCCGCGGTGGAGAAGGAAATGAGGAGAGAGAAAGATTCGTTGCAAATGAGCAGTGAAGAAGAAAAATGAAGGAAAGAACCTTCATATAGGGGGGCTCCACCCATGTTAAAATGACGCGCCCCGGAGCGCGCCGTTTCAACAGCTTTACGCGCCGTCTAGATGGTGCCATTTTAACACCCATTGCAAAGGGCACGCCGGTTGACCCCACGCCGTCTTAACACTCAAAGCAAGGGCGCACCATTTTAAATGGCGCCGTTTAAGCTTCCAACCACACCGTTTAAGCATCCGACGCTGGAATTAAGTGCCGTTTCTATCTTCCGTCATCAGAGGAGATCAATTCGGATGAAGCTCATCTGTCGGTCCTGCTGCACCCCTGCCTCGCTTGCAACACCAAGGTCTGGGGGGCATTTGTTGGCACTCAAAATGTAATGAACAGTGATCGAGCCGCAAAGATGTATGATACGGCCTACTGAAGCATAAGAAGTCGATGGAGAACAACCTACTGAGGTCTTACCAAGCTGCCAGAGCCTCGAGTTACCTGGAATGAACACCGGGTACTTCGCCTCGGGAGAGTCGAGATGAATCCACAACCAACCGACAGTGCGACCAAGCCTGCCTAATGATCCGGTATCGACTCCATCGTGCCGCTACCCTACACCCGTCGCCCGACCAAGGATGACAGTCTACGCGGTGGCTCGCCTTCTGAATGAAGACTCTCCCGAGAAGGAAGAATGCCATCGGCCCGTCATAACAAGGAACCGGATGCTCTGGCAACAGAAGGTCCCGATCACCCCACACGGGTTCAGCTTCTCGCTATATTGGGTCCGTTAGCGACCGAATGATCATCTAGTTGAGGCGGAACCATCTCGGGTGTTATCCCACCCTACAAAGAAGCTTGGAGCACCGACGAAGCTGGGCCGGAAGCACAGATCGTAGTGCCGAGTGCCGTGTTAGCAGAAAACCCACATGCTCAAGCTAAACACGCACGGAGTTCGGATTAAGGCCGTATGTCGTGCCAAGGGCTTCGTCAACACCCCGTCAAGGTTTTCCAAGGACCGTGGGGAGAGGAAGAGTCGATGGGGGCTTCTGGAACCATCATCGGACCCATCGGCTAGCCCGCGTTGAGCGAACAAGCTAAACCGGTGCACAAAATTTCACCGGCGCCCCGTAACCCGGCGCCACTGAACCCAGCGCGCCAAAATGCTTTGGGGATACTTGTCCCCGGCTCCACTGAATCCGGTGCGCCCTCCATGGCACCGGATCAACTTGGTGTTATAAAAATTACCGCTTCTTCGACAAAAAAAGAAAGAAAAAAGGAAGGGAGACAATTAACAAGAAGAGCACGGAGAGAGAGATCGAACCGAAGAGTGCCACCAATCAGAGTGAAGTAGCGAAGGGTTTCTTAGGGAGAAATCTCTCCTTGTGAGAGTCTCTTGCGGCCACCATTCTGCTCGGCCCGAAGCTCTCGTCGCCTGAGAAGAGGAGTCTTTGCTTTCTGCTTAGGTGGGTCGTCGTGGTGTCCCTCGTCGATCCCCTTTCATCCGTTTTCTTTTTCTCCGTTGTAATGTAAGTGAGAAGGGGGAAGGGGCGATGATATGAGCCTTTCTTCCTCCCCCCTTTTCACCATCTTTCTTTAATCTCCCTTCCTCTCTGCAACTCCTCCCGTGGGGGTGATGTAAGCGATGCCTGAGCGACAACGTCGGCATCGAATGCTGTGGTTTGTTGCGGGTTCTTCATGAATGAAAAATATATGTGCATATGCGTTGATGGTGTATGATTGATGTCATTTATTCTCTGTTCCCTTCACGCCACCTCTTCTGCTTCTCTTTGCATTTTCCTTTTCTTGGCCATGGAACCGGCATCGTGCTATGGTTCCGGCGCCGAAATGAGTAGTATGTCATCTTCTTCCCGTCTGTGCATTTAACAGTTTGGTTGAGCAAAAGGTCTCTCGGATTCATTTCCTCGGTGCCGTATATGCCCCAGTGATCCATGGGCTACAGCAATCACTTTCCCCTCCCTGGGGGTTTCTCTTCCGATCGAATGTTAAAAATTTTCATCGTCGGAGGTGCATCCATATGTATGTCCCTTCAGCTTGTTTTGGGCTGTCTTCTTAATTCCCCCCTCTGTTCTCGACCATGAACAGAGGAACATGAGGCCGTCCCCACACTTCTCGTCACTATTTTCTAAGCACCGCCTGATGAGTATAAAACTAACCTGTTAACACTCACCTGCACACACACATGCACATCTAGGAACATTGACATTAATCTGCTCACTGTGTAAGTTTTCCCCATCGTGCCGCTTTGCCGTTTCATTAGTAAGATTCGGTGACCCGGGGAGGGGGAACATTTCCCTGATTTCTCATCCTAATTGCTCGATCTGTAGGAGTCCATTTGCCAATAATGGATCTCCGAAGGCCAATGAGTGCACAGAAATTGGGTTAATTCCAACACTTCAAATCCACGGTCCTTAATGGGCTTCGTGGTGGCCGTGAGATGGGTGCCCCTCGTAGGCTGGCCCTCGAGGTTTTCCCCCTCTACTGGTCATCCCGACTCGGATGCGGTACCGACTCGAGTCGCGTGCCCCAGGCATGCTAGCCCTCGGGGTCTTTGCTCCAGTTATGAGTCACGCTATCCGTCTACTCTCCACTCACAGATTTGGTGCCCCTAGTAGGCTAGCCCTCGGGGTCTTCCTATCTGTTCGGGTCTGTCGACCGCCGTTTTAGCAACCCTGGTAAAATAAAAGAAAGATTTCAAGAAAAATTAAGTAAGTAAATGATAAGAACCAAAATGAATAAATAATATGTCAAAAGTAAGTAACGCCTCTCAACAAGGCACGATTTAAATAAGAAACGCCTTCACCTGAGGCGTTAATTCAAAAAGTGACGCCTATACCAAAGGTCATCAAATTTCAAAACGGCCAAAACGAATAAAGGAAAGAGAAAGAAACGCCCTCTTCTTAGGCGCGAATTACAAAAGAAACGGCACAGGTCAAGACGTCAATTAAAATGCACGCCCTAACCTAAGGCGTTAATTGTAATTGTGTTCCATTCGAACCAGGAGACTATCCAGGGTAAGTTCTAGGATTGCTACGTGTTCGATTGACTATGATAAGGACTCTATCATGGAAACTAGAGTTCCAATCGAATTCTAACTCTATTGGGATTCTAAAAATCCTATAAATACCTTTCTAATCGAACCTGTTCGCTATTTTTGGCGAACCGTTCTGCTGCTGCTGTACGTGAAGAACATGTCGTTCTTCTTCCTCTGCCTTTCGTCATGGATTATGAAGAATATCAATGTCCTTCATCTTCCTTGTGCAGGTTGTCTGCAACATCATCTTCTTCTTCTATAGGTTACCTGCAGCAGGTAGTAACTCTCTTGTCTAGCCGAAGAACATGGGTTCTTCATCAACATCGTTTTCCCAGAAGACTCTGTTTAGAACAGAGTATCATTTTCTCTTCACATCCTTCACGTATTTTCATCCAGATCATCATCAAGTAGGTTTTCTCAAGAATTGTAGCCCAAACTAGATTAAGATTCCTAATATTATCATCTGTCATCCGTGCCTATAGTTTTACTGTGTTTTTCAACGTTTTCTGGGAAATTTCAAAAGAAGCGACCCTACCTAGGGCGCTAATTCTTGTTATGACGCCCTGCCCAGGATTCGTCAATTGCATACAGTTAATAAATACCCATCTTTAAAATTCAATATCTATGTAACCACGAATCTAATATTATGCATGATCCTACCTACTCAATCTTGCTATTTTTCTTGTCCAGTTCTGTTTCTTGCAAAGTAATTATCGTGAAATACCTTTACTGTTCATGTTCCTGAAAACCAAAGTTAATTAACGACCTTCCCAAGGTCGTCTCTTATGAAACTAACGCCCCATCAAAGTGCGCTAATTTAAAATTTACGCCCCTCTCCAAGGCGCGTTTTGTTAAAATTCCAGAATATTGAAATTTCTGCAAAATAGAAATATAGAATGGACGGCTACTGGAAAAGCCGTCAAATTATGAATACACGACCCAGTAAAAGGCGTTAATTCGTTAAGTAGTGACTTAGGCTAAGTCGCTATTTTCCTGTGATACTATCTTACATTGTTACTGTTAACCGAGGGTTTCATATGTATATTTATATATATATATATATATATCGGCACTATATTCTAGTCCGTGAATATAGCCCCATGTTTCATGATGATTTATCGCATTATCCACTAACTCTCGGTGACATACAAGTCCTCCATTGGACATTCCGTTCCTTTGGACTGGCAAGTTAGTCATTGGGACCTCCGTATGTCTCCTCGTAGCCTTGGATTCTCTCAAGGCCGATTGAGCTGGTTGTACCATAAAAACCTATTACACTATTTTGCCATGTCACTCTATAGAAACATGGTATACCGGCCCTCATGTTATGCTAAGTGGATATCATGAGAATATTCTTAATGGGATGAGGACATCATGCCATTAATATGCTGTTCTTTTGGACCTCAATTCTATATAAAAAGAGTGACCATCTACATATGGGCACTTATTTGTTATGGTACCCGGTTAGGGAACCAATTCCACCCAGTTTATCGACATGTCATGGTTTATATGCTTTGTGTGAATTTTATCGCCAGTATGTCCTTACTCAAGGGCCTTGCCCTTGAATTCCATAAAAATCTTATCTTATCATCCTATTAAAGCTTGTTCTTGAAACTCCTTATTGTCTATAAATTATCGTGGATGTCTAGATCTATCTTTAATGCTGTGCATATAAGGGCCCGATCTAGTCCTGGGAGGAGCACCCAAAAGTACTAGTGCCCATGGGAGTTGTAATGATCACGGTGTCTAGCATTGCACCGAAGTACTATCTCTCTTGATCTTTGGCATTCCACACCCTCTCTCTCTTTCTCGCGTGCGTGACTTGACTTGCGTGACTTTACTAGCGTGGCCCGACACGGGTAGAGTACTTGCGTGAAATAGCCAATAATCTATAAAGTCTCTCATGAATATCTCTTGGTTATCTCTTGCTTAGAAGTTTTACACAACGTGTTATTCTATTGATTAGTTATTTCTACATGCATAGCCATATTACATTTACATGTGATAAATTATAATCACTTAAACCCATTGCTAGTTCTTGAGATATAATTTACTACTGAGCGTTCGCTCACTCAGTGTTTCCCTACTTTTCAGGTAAGTCCGACGACGAGGCTCAATCGGACTGGGAAGGTCAAGAGTGAAAGAGATTAGAGCTTCTCAAAGCATCAACTAGTCTTATCTTTTCTATATTTTCTTGAGTCAATTGTGTACTTTTTTTTATTAAGTTTAGCATTTTCAAGGGATTGTAATAGAAATACTTTTGTGAAGGAATAAAAGGATTGGGTTATCTTTACTTTTTCGCATCTCTGATTTGGTGTCGAATACACTAATACTCTGATTGACATGATCGATATAAACTCGTCACGCGTCTCCGGGTATCTTTCGCGCTCGGGACGTGACAGTTTTTGTGGTATCAGAGCCTAGGGTATTCAATTCCTAGGAAACCCAAGTCCAAGGATAAGTCTGAACCTCTAACCAGTGAGATTGGGTAGAACCAAGGGTTAAAGTCAATATAGAATTAAAAGCCTTTTAACGCAATCACATACTAATATAGCTATTGTAATTATAGGACAATGGCTGCCGAACGTGCTCAATGGCGCAACATGGAACGCACTCTTCAAGGCATGACCCAAGCACTTCAACAAGTGGCACAAGGAGGTGCACATCGTGGAGCAGGAAATCTCCACCAAAGTTTCAAGAACATGAACCCTCCTAAGTTCATGGGATCCACTGATCCAGATGATGCCGAGCACTGGATCCGAGAGACGGAACGTGTTTTTAGAGTCATGCAATGTTCGGACCAAGAGAAGGTCCTGTTAGCCACATTTCAACTAGAAAGAGACGCCCGATGCTGGTGGGAGTCGGTAGAAGCCACATTAGATCAAGGACAAGTTACTTGGGAGGAGTTTGTTGAACATTTCAATAATAAATATTTCTCGGATCGAGTTCAAGAGAAGAAAGTCGCTGAATTCGCCGCACTTAAGCAACGATCTTTGTCGGTGGCTGAATATGAAGCGCAGTTCTCAAGGTTGTCTCGGTACGCTAAACACTTAGTTAGTACTGAGAAGATGAAGGCTCGAAGATTCCTTAATGGGCTCAGGCCCCAATATATCACACAACTGGCACCGATGGACATACAAGTCTATTCGGAGATGGTTCGACGAGCCCAATTACTAGAAGATGCCACGGAACTATCTGATAGGATCCGTGGGAAAGACAAGAAGGAGAATGTTACTAGCTCTGGCACCTTCAAACTCGATTTCAAGAAGAGGCCAAGTAATGGAGGTACTCCCTCCCAGGAGCAAAAGTTCAAAAAGACCAAACCTTTCTCCATCACCACTACACCTTCTAAGGTGGTATGTAAGCACTGTGATAAGGCCGGGCACAAGGCCGAAGAATGTTGGAGGAAACTTGGAGCGTGTCTCCGTTGTGGGAGCCGTGATCATCGGATTCCCGACTGTCCCCTACTCAATGATCAAGCTGGTTACGGAAAGCGCCCGGTAACAAAGAATGCTCGTCTCCAAGCTATTAAGGAGGCGGAACAAGATGAAGGCGGACTCGTAGAAGGTACACTGAAAGTTTGTTCCAAGTCTGCACATGTCTTATTTGATACGGGTGCATCACATTCTTTTATTTCCAAGAAGTTTGCTGACCCACTACCTATGGAACCGGAATGGATGAAAATATTTTTATCTACTCCTCTCGGAAACGAAACCGATATTACTCACCATTATCAAAACTGTGAAGTCTTGGTAAAAGGAAGAAATCTTTCTATCAACCTCATATGTTTAGACCTAAAGGAATATGATGTCATATTGGGAGCAGACTGGTTATCTAGGTATCGGGCAACTGTGGATTGCCGTAACAGCAAAGTTACTTTCAAGGACTTTCAAGAACTAGTCTATTCTAGCCCTAAGAGTCGGAGCAAGTCACCTCTTATTTCGGCTCTCCGAGCTAACAAGCTAATAAGGAAAGGATGTGTATATTTCCTTGCATTTGTCACCATTAAGGAGACTAAGGAGACTAAGCTAGAAGACATCCCAGTTGTGCAAGAATTTTCGGACGTGTTTCCGGAGGATTTGCCTGGATTACCCCCACAAAGAGAAGTGGCCTTCACCATCGACTTGGTCCCTGGTGCTGGACCAGTTTCTAAGGTACCATATAGGATGTCCCCTGCCGAGCTCAAGGAGCTGAAGGAGCAATTGATGGAACTTCTCAAGAAGGGATTTATTAGACCAAGCACTTCCCCGTGGGGAGCGCCTATGCTATTTGTAAAGAAGAAAGATGGATCCATGAGGTTATGCATCGACTATCGACAGTTGAATCATATCACTATCAAGAATAAGTATCCACTGCCGAGAATCGATGAGTTATTTGATCAAATATCTGGATCCATGTATTTTTTGAAGATTGATCTCAGGTCGGGATATCACCAACTAAGGATCAAAGATGAGGACATTTATAAGACCGCGTTCAGAAGCAGGTATGTGCACTATGAATTTGTTATTATGCCTTTTGGACTAACAAATGCCCCTGCTGTCTTTATGCAGTTGATGAATAGTATATTCAGGCCTCATCTAGATCAATTCGTAGTGGTTTTCATTGATGAGATACTGATCTATTCAAAGACCAAGGAAGAGCATGAGGAGCATTTGAGAATAGCATTACAAATATTGAGGATAAATTAGTTATATGCAAAGCTCAGCAAATGTGAATTTTGGTTAGGAGAAGTAGCTTTCTTGGGGAATGTTATATCAAAAGATGGTTTATCCATAGATCCATCAAAGGTTGAAGCTGTAAGGAATTGGGAAAGACCGACAAATGCTAGCGAGATCCGTAGTTTCTTGGGTCTTGCGGGCTACTATCGGCGATTCATCAAGGATTTCTCCAAGATAGCCGTACCACTCAGTAGGCTAACTTGCAAGGAGATACGTTATGAATGGAGTGAGGAATGTGAAAGAAGCTTCCAAGCTCTCAAAGATCATCTAACTACTGCCCCGGTTTTAGCTTTACCAATTGAAGGCGAGAGATTCGAAATATACACCGATGCATCTGGCATTGGCCTCGGATGTGTTTTAATGCAACAAGGGAAGGTTATAGCCTACTCTTCTCGCCAATTGAAGAAGCACGAGGAGAACTACCCGGTTCATTATTTAGAATTGGCTGCGGTAGTATTTGCACTGAAAATATGGAGACATTATCTGTACGGAGTGCAGTTTATTGTATACTCTGACCATAAAAGTCTTAAGTATCTCTTCTCTCAGAAGGAATTGAATATGAGGTAAAGACGTTGGCTGGAATATCTTAAGGACTTCAACTTCACTATACAATATCATCCTGGAAAGGGTAATCCTGTAGCCGATGCCCTCAGTCGAAAGCCGAGAGCACTATTAGCCAATTGTATGATTCAGGAGTGGAAGTTGCTAGAACAATTCTCTAAACTTAATATAAGCATGGACAAGGACAGTAGGTGTGTCACCTTATCCCATATGAGCATACAGCCAAACTTTCTATCCGAAATACAAGGACTTCAAGGTAGTGACCCCGTACTAGTGGAAATCAAGGGCAAAATGAAAGAACAACCTGATTTCAAAATAGCACCAGATGGAAGGTTGATGTTCAGAAATAAAACATGTATACCGAATTGCCCAGAGCTAAAGAAGAAAATCTTAGATGAAGCTCACAGATCAAGGTACACGATTCATCCGGGATCAACTAAGAAGTACCAAGATTTGAAAAGGACCTTTTGGTGGCCCAATATGAAAAGAGAAATAGCGGATTTGAAGTCTCACTGTCTCACATGTCAACAAGTCAAAGCAGAACATCAAAAATCTGCCGGTAAGCTACATCCTCTAGATATTCCCAAGTGGAAGTGGGAGGATATCGGTATGGACTTCATTATGGGTCTGTCCAAATCAAAGGGAGGATATGACGGAATATGGGTTATCATCGACCGATTGACCAAATCGGCATACTTTTTGCCAATCAAGAGTCGATGGTCAGTTGATGTTCTTGTTGCATTATACCTTAAAGAGATAGTCATGTTACATGGAGTACCTATCTCAATCGTGTCTGACAGAGACCCCCATTTTACTTCTCAATTTTGGAAGGGTTTACAACATTCACTGGGGACGAGACTTAACTTTAGTACAGCTTTTCATCCTCAAACGGATGGTCAGACCGAGAGAACTAATCAGGTGGTTGAAGATATGCTCAGAGCTTGCATCATTGATTTTGGTGGAAGCTGGCATGATCACTTGCCTTTGGTTGAATTTACATACAATAACAGCTATCAGGAAAGTATACAAATGGCACCTTTCGAAGCTTTATACGGAAGGAGTTGCCGATCTCCTTTGTGCTGGGACGAGGTTGGCGAAAAATAACTATTAGGTCCAGACATGGTAAGGGATACCACTGAAAAGATTCAGTTGATTAGAGAAAGACTTCAAATTGCTCAGTCTAGGCAGAAGGCTTATGCTGATACACGAAGAAGAGATCTCGAATTCCAAGTGGGAGATCACGTATTTCTCAGGATATCACCGGGACGTGGAATAAAGAGATTTGGTGTTAAGGGCAAGCTTACACCAAGGTTTATCGGACCCTTTGAGATACTAGAAAGAGTTGGCGAGGTTGCTTACCGCGTCGCTTTACCTCCTCAATTGTCCAAAGTTCATAATGTATTTCACATATCAATGTTGAAGAAATATGTGCATGATCCATCACATATCATTGATCATGGAGACCTGGTGATTCAAAGGGATCTCACTTATGAACAAAGGCCCATGAAGATCCTCGATCGCGAGGTACGAACATTAAGGAACAAAATTGTTCCCATGGTTCAGATGCAATGGAGTAAAGGTACAAAACACGAAGCGACATGGGAGACCGAGGAGTCTATGAGGAAACGATTCCCAGACTTATTCTAAAAAGGTATGTATTCTACACTCTCCACGTTTATATGTGATTGAATTTGGGGACCAAATTCTTTTAAGTGGGGGAGGGTGTAGCAACCCTGGTAAAATAAAAGGAAGATTTCAAAAAAAATTAAGTAAGTAAATGATAAGAACCAAAATGAATAAATAATAAGTCAAAAGTAAGTAACGCCTCTCAACAAGGCGCGATTTAAATAAGAAACGCCTTCACCTGAGCTGTTAATTCAAAAAGTGACGCCTATACCAAAGGTCGTCAAATTTCAAAATGGCCAAAACGAATAAAGGAAAGAGAAAGAAACGCCCTCTTCTTAGGCGCGAATTACAAAAGAAACAGCACAGGTCAAGACGTCAATTAAAATGCACGCCCTAACCTAAGGCGTTAATTGCAATTGTGTTCCATTCGAACCAGGAGACTATCCATGGTAAGTTTTAGGATTGCTACGTGTTCGATTGACTATGGTAAGGACTCTATCAAGGAAACTAGAGTTCCAATCGAATTCTAGCTCTATTGGGATTCCAAAAATCCTATAAATACCTTTCTAATCGAACCTGTTCGCTATTTTTGGCGAACCGTTTTGCTGCTGCTGTACGTGAAGAACATGTCGTTCTTCTTCCTCTGCCTTTCGTCATGGATTATGAAGAATATTAATGTCCTTCATCTTCCTTGTGCAGGTTGTCTGCAACATCATCTTCTTCTTCTGTAGGTTGCCTGCAGCAGGTAGTAACTCTCTTGTCTAGCCGAAGAACATGGGTTCTTCATCAACATCGTTTTCCCAGAAGACTCTGTTTAGAACAGAGTATCGCTTTCTCTTCACATCCTTCACGTATTTTCATCCAGATCATCATCAGGTAGGTTTTCTCAAGAACTGTAGCCCAAACTAGTTTAAGATTCCTAATATTATCATCTGTCATCCATGCCTATAGTTTTACTGCGTTTTTCAATGTTTTCTGGGAAATTTCAAAAGAAGCGACCCTACCTAGGGCACTAATTCTTGTTATGACGCCCTGCCCAGGAGTCATCAATTCCATACAGTTAATAAATATCCATCTTTAAAATTCAATATCTATGTAACCACGAATCTAATATTATGCATGATCCTACCTACTCAATCTTGCTATTTTTCTTGTCAATTCTGTTTCTTGCAAAGTAATTATCGTGAAATACCTTTACTGTTCATGTTCCTGAAAACCAAAGTTAATTAAAGACCTTCCCAAGGTCGTCTCTTTTGAAACTAACGCCCCATCAAAGGGCGCTAATTTAAAATTTACGCCCCTGTCCAAGGCGTGTTTTGTTAAAATTCCAGAATGTTGAAATTTCTGCAAAATAGAAATATAGAATGGATGACTGCTGGAAAAGCCGTCAAATTATGAATACACGACCCAGTAAAAGGCGTTAATTCGTTAAGTAGTGACTTAGGCTAAGTCATTATTTTCCTGTGATACTATTTTACACTGTTACTGTTAACCGAGGGTTTCATATGTATATTTATATAAATATATCGGCACTATATTCTAGTCTGTGAATATAGCCCCATGTTTCATGATGATTTATCACATTACCCACTAACTCTCGGTGACAAACAAGTCCTCCATTGGACATTCCGTTCCTTTAGACTGGCAAGTTAGTCATTGGGACCTCCGTAAGTCTCCTCGTAGCCTTGGATTCCCTCAAGGCCGATTGAGCTGGTTGTACCATAAAAACCTATTACACTATTTTACCATGTCACTCTATAGAAACATGGTATATCGGCCCTCATGTTATGCTAAGTGGATATCATGAGAATATTCTTAATGGGATGAGGACATCATGCCATTAATATGTTGTTCTTGTGGACCTCAATTCTATATAAAAAGAGTGACCATCTACATATGGGCACTTATTTGTTATGGTACCCGATTAGGGAACCAATTCCACCCAGTTTATCGACATGTCATGGTTTATATGCTTTGTGTGAATTTTATCGCCAGTATGTCCTTACTCAAGGGCCTTGCCCTTGAATTCCATAAAAATCTTATCTTATCATCCTATTAAAGCTTGTTCTTGAAACTCCTTATTGGTTATAAATTATCGTGGATGTCTAGATCTATCTTTAATGCTGTGCATATAAGGGCCCGATCTGGTCCTGGGAGGAGCACCCAAAAGTACTAGTGCCCATGGGAGTTGTAATGATCACGGTGTCTAGCATTGCACCGAAGTACTATCTCTCTTGATCTTTGGCATTCCACACCCTCTCTCTCTTTCTCGCGTGCGTGACTTGACTTGCGTGACTTTACTAGCGTGGCCCGACACGGGCAGAGTACTTGCGTGAAATAGCCAATAATCTATAAAGTCTCTCATGAATATCTCTTGGTTATCTCTTGCTTGGAAGTTTTACACGACGTGTTATTCTATTGATTAGTTATTTCTACATGCATAGCCATATTACATTTACATGTGATAAATTGTAATCACTTAAACCCATTGCTAGTTCTTGAGATATAATTTCCTACTGAGCGTTCGCTCACTCAGTGTTTCCCTACTTTTCAGGTAAGTCTGACGACGAGGCTCAATCGGACTGGGAAGGTCAAGAGTGAAAGAGATTAGAGCTTCTCAAAGCGTCAACTAGTCTTGTCTTTTCTATATTTTCTTGAGTCAATTGTGTACTTTTCTTTTTATTAAGTTTAGCATTTTCAAGGGATTGTAATAGAAATACTTTTGTGAAGGAATAAACGGATTGGGTTATCTTTACTTTTGCGCATCTCTGATTTGGTATCGAATACACTAATACTCTGATTGACATGATCGATATAAACTCGTCACGCGTCTCCGGGTATCTTCCGCGCTCGGGGCGTGACAACCGTTGTGCCACCCGACTTTTAGGGGTTACACCACCATGTGGGCATTCCCCGCTTCTCCCCGACAATCCTCCGAGATGGGGAGATGCTGCCAAAATTTCGGCTCAAACGAGTTAAATAAACCAACTCGATTCGGAACGATTGCTGCGTACGAGTATGAACCTCGCGCAAGCCTGTGACTTGACTTTCGAACGGCCCGGGGTCGATCCGATAAATAATTGACGCAATAAACTTCCAAAATCTTCCAAAATGTTTCAATAAACCCAAAAATAAACCAATAAAACCTCAGCTTCCACAAAATAGAGGTAAATCGACGCCGTCCGCACCCGGCGCGCCCTAATACGGCGCGCTCTAAAACGGCGCGCCCTATCCCAGCGCGCCAACAAGAGGGCGCGCCGTTTTAAGGCCATCCACTATATGTACGCCAGGTGACGCCGTTTTAAGCCTTTACCTACGCCCGCTGTGCCATTTTAAGCTCTATACCTACGTATTCTGCGCCGGTTTTATTCCGAATCGCGTCGTCGTGCCATTTCCATCCCCTCCTCGCCTCCGGGGTGATTTCCAATGTTAATAATAGAATCAAATAAACTATGTAATCAACAAATTTATTGAACTAGTTTGTCTAAACCTGAATTAGCTAACTCCATAGCTTCATCATCATGTTTCAGTTTAAGCATTCATGCCGCATCAATGTATGCTTGAGTGCATGGGCCCTTGGTATATCAAATGGCATTAGTGGAAAGCCGGGGTACGCCCGACGAGAAGCTCTTGCTATGCGTGATGGTGATCTTCGGACCTAAGTCCCCCGCCACGTATCGAGGGTTCCGC
This sequence comes from Amorphophallus konjac, assembly GCA_022559845.1. Taxonomy (NCBI): domain Eukaryota; kingdom Viridiplantae; phylum Streptophyta; class Magnoliopsida; order Alismatales; family Araceae; genus Amorphophallus; species Amorphophallus konjac. Next base: position 254,678,109 of record CM040125.1, on the reverse strand, counting down.
CCTAATAAACCATGCATGGTAGATTATATATCTTGCATGATCATTCGCATCCTTTGCATTCTTTATTCTGGCCTCGGCAGCCCATTCTCTCAACAATTAATCAAAGGTTTTCCCTCCTCGCGGGGGATGTAATTAACACCATAGCCTTTATGGTATGGCAGACTGCTGGTCCCGACCGAATCTCACTCTCGTCCGACACGGGTCAGAATGAGCGCATAATAAACTTGTCACTCACGTGACTGGCACGCCTGCGCAGTCAATCAGTCAGTTAATTACTGGTTAATTAATTGGTTGATCGACGCGTGAATAAACCAAATAAACCAAACACAAAAAATAATTTTTAATAAAAGGGGAATAAAATCAACAAAATAAAACATCGCAAAAACAAGTGTCAATCATGAATTATTCTATTGATCATATTTCGATGAGTTGCTTACCTATTTTTGATGGCGATGATTTTGATTCATGGTTAGGCAAAATGTGTGGGCTAATTAACTCTATTAATCCTGAACTCCGGAAATTGATATATTATGGCCCTAACAAATTACATCTAGATGAGACGAGATGGTCTTATGAAGATGAACTAAAAAACCATGATAATGTTACAGTTTTATGATTATTAAAAGCCCCTGTGAAAATTGATATATATCCATTTGTTTCTTCATGTGAACCGGCGAAGGAAATCATGGATGGATTGATGAAGGCTCAAGAGATACAGCTGGAAGATCTGTGCCTCATGGGTGATGAAGTGAACACATCAAGCATGGTAAGTTCAAAGGTAAATTCAGATTCTGAAAATATATCTCTTAATGAGCTATTGGATGCATACAGTGAGCTTGCAAGTAAATATAAGAAGCTAAAATCTGAGAATAAAAAATTGAAAAAGAAGGTTGAACAAAATAACTGTGACTCCTCTTGTAAAAATGCTCACATTTAGAGGAATTGATTGAGACTCATGTGTTTGATATTGAATTTCATAAAGATCAAATTTACTCCTTAAGAAATGAAAACAAGGAGATGAAAGCAAAAGTAAATTCAATGGCCAATGATCAAATCTTGATAAATGAACTCATTCATGATGAAAAGCTTGCCAAAGAAAATAAGAAACTGAAGGAATTGAACATGGCCATTTCTGAAAGATTGTTGTTTCTAGAAAAAAGAAAATATGTGGTTGTAAGTGAATATGAAAATGTGGTTGAATTAAAGCAAGAAGTATAATGCCTTAGGACTACCAATGCAGTGTTAAATGTCAGCCTTGCTACTTGTGAAGAAGAACTTGCTAATACTGAACTGCATATCACATCTTTAGAAAGTGAAATCCAAGACTTGCATAATTCATTGTCAAGATTTATGGATGGTCAAAATAATCTGGAGAAAATCTTGGGGACGAAGGTGAATTTTCAACAGGAAGGTCTTGGGTATGAACCCACTAAAAAGAAAGCCTTTGGTCTGAAAACATAAACATCTTTTGTGCATGCATCATGTTCCTCAAATATTTCAAATGCTTCTTATGTTGAGAAACAAGATTCTAATGCTCAGGCTCAACCTAGGAACAATAGAATTGATGCTCACCCAGTCTATTATGCAAAAAGGAAAATCCATAATTGTGATGTTAAGCAGAACTCGAACCAAAACTCAAAGCTGAAAATCAATTCTGCTTGTGCTAATGTAAATGCTAAAAGCAAAATCATTCCGCACACACACGTGTATCCACAAGGAATGTCTCATGTTTTTATTGTGGTAAACGTGGTCATATGATGGATGATTGCCTTGTTATGAAATCCGATGATCTGAAAGCATGCGAAAATGAATTTGTTTCAAAAAGAAAAATGAGTGTTTCTTGTTTCAGATGTGGAAAGTTAGGACACCCTGTGTCACAGTGTTGGCAAGCAAGTAGAAGAAAGAATTTCCATGTTAAAAATAATTATACTTTTGCCAACCCACAGAGTTTTCATGCTTATCCTGTTAAGAAGAATGCAAAGTCTTTTGTTAGTTGTCACCACTGTGGAAATTTTGGACATACTATGCATGACTGTGTCTTAATGAAAATTGATGATATGCATGTCCAAAAATTATGGAGAGCACCCACTAGAGGTGCAACTAATCATCCGGGACCCAAGAAGGTTTGGGCACCCAAAACTGTTGAATGAGAATTTTGTTGCAGGGTTACCTTGAGCGCAAGTGGAAGGCTTGGAAGATGATGGATGCTCAAGGCAGGGGATTAAAAATAAATTTCTGAGTTCTTTTTTGAAAAACTCAAATTTATTTTAACCGAATCTCCATTAATGAAAATAAAAAAAACTATTTTTGTTATTAGAATGTATTACATCTTTCATGAATCACCATTGCATGATTACATTTCATGAAATTGAATATTCATCCATATGATCATCATTGCATGACTTCATAGTATATTAAATGGTGACCTGAGGAAGGACATGTCATCCTTGACAGAAATCTATCACCATGCTTAAGAATGTGCCTCCGCTAGATACCATAAGTCACTTGTTCATTAAGTCATTGAATGCATGCATATTCAAAGAACTGCATACAGTGAGTCTGCCTAAACTCTCATGCACTGTCTTGCATAAATTTGTGAAACTTGCTTCTCATATTAGAATGCATATCCATTCTCATACATATACATTGTTGATGAAAGTTGATATTTGCATGTGTGAGACTGTGGAATGCACCTCTTAAAGGTGCTGCTGAACCCCAGGGATCAAAGAAAGCTTGGGTACCAAAATCTGCAAAATGAGAACTTTTATTACAGGAGTGACTTGAAGGCAATGAAGAAATTGAGAAAAATAAGGGATTCTCACGGCAAAGGTAAGAAAATAAAAATCTGAAATACTGACCTTCATGAAGTTAGTGATTTTGGTGCTTGAAGGCATATGGTACTACCGGCTGAACTAAGGTGATTCAACCTCTTGCTATCGAAATGAAATTTCATGCATTAGCTTATGGCATTGTGTGGCATTGTTTCATGACAGGTATTGCTTCTGAAAAACTTGACCTCTTGTTCCTCTACTCTGCTGTGCCAAAAATGTCCAAATGGTTATTTGAACAATTCTTGATTTAAACTGCATGTGTGATATCACATTCGAGCTTAATTGCATTTCTAGTATATCAAATCGTGTTAGTGGAAGAGTGGATCACGTCCACTTGGAAACTTTCACCATGTGTGAGTCCGGTCTTTAGACCTCAAACTCCACCTTGTACCAAAACTTGAAGAAATCAAATGGCTAACTTGTGATTGGATTGGTCTTCTTCTGAAGATTCATTGAAAAATTGGTTTGGCTTGTGGATGATTTTCTGAACTTCTAAAATGTTATTGAAAATCTATTTTTAAAAATAAAATGGGTTGCATTACTCATTTCTGATCTTTTCTAGACCCTTGTTCATAAAGGCCATGTGATGGAAAATACTTGTTGTTCATCTTTCAAAATTGAATGCCCTCTTGCAGAATCTGACAAATGTTCTTAAAATCTAGCTTTCCCATCTTGCTTTTGCATCTTGCATTCCATTCTCATATAGTTATAGGTTGCATGCATTATAATTCAATGCATTATGTGCATTTAGATCATCCAAATGAAAAATAGAAAACTTGTAATTTGCATCCGTGTTATGTCTTGCACTTTGCATTGCATTTTGGACATTCAAATAAAAATCTAAATTTTTACATACATAATACATTCTGCATTTTACATTGCACATTGCATATCTTCCAAATTGTGTGCTTACATGTTATATATATTATTCGCCCCCATCCTTGAAATTTCTAAGACCTCATAATTATTGCTAAATAATGTTGCTTTTGAGTCATCACTGGAATGTTTCTTGTTAATACACTCAGGGGGAGTAAAGATTTGATAACTGCATCTACTTCGGGGGAGCTGCACTATTGTGTGTTCATGAAATTTTCTGTATACATGATCAATCAAATTTACACACTTCATCCACAAGATGTGAAAATGAGTGTTAAAGATAAGGATATAGGAATTTTATTTCAACACTCTAGACATATTAAACTTGCTGCATGAATATTAAATAGGTAGTTGAGGAAAAAGCTACCTACCTATTTCTTCAAAAAAAAATCCGAAATGAAGGCAGAGCAATGTTTAGTCTCACTAAGTAAATTGGGCACATGTCACATGAGACGTGATGTGGTTCATTTCAGAAAAGTGTTCTACTATAGTATCTCTGCTCAAAATGAAGTGAAATGGTTAATATTCCGAGTAACTGGGGATTCCGGCATGAGCTCCATGTGTCTACTCGCGTAAAAAGGAATATTTGAACTTGATCACTCTTGCAAATTTTTGATTGTCATTGTGAAACTTTTTGAATTGAAAAATTCTGAAAAATTCTTTGTGGCAGAGTGTAGCCTCCAATACGCTGTTTTCATAAATTGAAGTGTAATCGGTAAAATCTCTCTTTGTGTTGATCAAAAAATCCGAATATCCATATTACAACAGTCTATTTTCATGTTATTCACTTACACATATGGAAATTTGATTTAATATGTATTCAGAAAATTGATTGACTACTTTGACTGTTGCATAACTCTTCTGTGTGATTGCACAATCTCCTAGGTTTTATACTTGAACATTCTAGATGTATTGACTCACCTGCACTCTTCGTACACTTATTCCATCTCTTTAAATAAAGAGGGAGAGCTATGTTGCATATATATATACGTATCTATTTGGTTGCATTGCATGCACTTATGTATCCTCTTTTTTTAGCATCTAGCTTTATGCATTTTAATAGAAAACTAAAAATTTAAAAAATTGGAAATCAAAAAATTCACCTAGTGTGTCATCGCTTGCGTGCATTTATGAGTTTTTATGCATTTCACCAAAAAAATCTGAAACTCCAAGGAAAATCTAAAAATGTCGAAATCAAGAAAAATCTTGCCTTTGCCTTGCCATTGCATATTGTGAAAATCTGAAATGGGCTTTAGGCTTTCAGTGGTATTATCTTGATGTGTTTACTTAGTCTGTAAGTCTTAAGTCTACACACCTATCATCTCCATCACCAACAATTGGAAACACAAGAATCAACATGTTTTGATCATCTTATCTTTGCCTTGCTATTGCCTCATTTGAACCTTTGAAGTGAGCTCTTTTTGATTCATGAATCTACGATGTTGAAATTTGAACTTCATTACCTTCCTCCCATTTTTTGATGATATCAAAGGGAGAGAGAGAATGTGAAAGTCTATGATCTGTCTAAGTCAGTCACAAAGTTTGTCATCACCAAAAAAGGGGAGATTGATGTGTGCCTTGCATATGTTTATGTTTTTGATGATAACTAAACTTTGTGTATGCTTGCATATACTTTTGATGATTGTGTGCACTCATGATAGCACTAATGATATTTGGTATGCCTGCATGTGTTTCATATGGGCAACTGTGATTTACATTGAAAAGTGCTTGCAATCTAGCTCATGTCTTGATTGAACCTTAAGAAGAATGATCAAATTGTTAATGTGATTTACATGCATTTCTGTCATGCATTTTGAGACATGTTGCTTGATTGCATGACTATTTGGAGTTGGCTTTTGGTTGAAGAAAACTTGGGTTGTCAAGAGGCTTCAAAGCCATTTATGAATGTACAAAGTCTTTTGTGCAACTCATTATGTATTAGCTTTTACTATTTGGAATTGTAGGATCAAACCTCATGGTGGTTGCTTGGAAGGTAAAACAAAAGTGTAGATAAGCACCTTGCTATCTGAAGAGGGGTTATCTCGCACTGCTCCTGAGTGGGGAAGAGGATGACCACATACACTTGAAGTGTGAACTGTAAGAAGGGAAATAAGTCAGAGGTGCCCAGGGATAGATTCCCGGAGAAGATCCTCCGATGCTTAAGTCAACAAAGTAGTAGAGCTATGATGCGAAGGGAAGAGCTAGGATGAAGGTGGGAGTGCGAGATCCCTCTCCACCAAAAGGTGAACTGGTTCCTGCTCAGGGTTTTTGGCTCTTGCTTGGCTTACCTCTTGTAGTGGGGATTTTCCAATTTAAATAGTGGCCAGTTGTGCGACTGATCCTTGTAAGCAGAGGAGTCTCAGGGGGGGTTATGTCCTTCATGCGGGCTCCTTTATAGCACGCAGACTCTTGGTCCCCCGTATCCTCTTGAGCTTCCTGCCATTAAGGGATTCGCAATGGCCGTACCAATAAGCTTCCATTAGTGAGCCCGAACGATAGGCACTTGCCCAAGAGTGGTCTCTCGAGCGATGAGTGCATGGTCGGGACAATGAATAGGGGGCTCTAGGGGAGCTTTCCCGATCGAACTGATGCTCGGACTTCCCAACCCAAAGGCCGCCTAGGAAGCGCTTGTACCGAGTGAGTTTTTAGGCTTTATACTAAGTGGGCCCGGGGGCTACCACTTCAATGAGTTGGGCCTTGTTCGGTCTGGTTGGACCTCTTTTGGCCTCTCCGTACGGGCGATGAGATTTCCCCTCTCCACTTGTCCCCCTCCTACTCTCGAGCCAGAATTTAGGCTTGGACGAGTAGCATTTGGGCTGGGCTTTTGTGACTCTGGTTGGGTAGAGATTTCTATCTGGTAGGGGACACATGATGCGGCTTGCCTTGAAAATGTGCCCGTCATGATGAATAAGAGAAGGCCCCTCCTCAGGAGATCAGATCACCGTGCCGCCTCCGGTTTAAGCATTGCGCGTTCTTGCGTCCCTTTATCTCCGGGGTTTAGGGTTTTGCCACTCTTTTGCAGTTATATTTTGAGGGGGGATCCTATGCCGTGAGAGTAGTTCGGAAGAGCAGAGAATCGTTGTGGCCATAGGAGCTAGGGGAGCATCATGAGGCGGTGATTCTTCAGCTTCGGAGTCCTCTGATTCGGAGCTTTCCCCTTCTTCTCCCAGTTCTTCTGTCTATTCCATGGCAGACCAAAGTCCAGGGGCCGAGAGCCGAGAGGGAGGACAGGCTTCGAGGACTTTTTTGGTGCCACCAGAGCCTCTTCGCAGCAAGCTGGGTGAGGCGGACATGAAGTGGCTGGAGAATCGGTATGGGCTGCCATCGCCATTCAAGTTCCTCGCACCTGAGCTTCATAAATCCAGTCTGGCCGCTCATTATGGCCTCTTTTGTTCTTTTATCCTAGTCTGGAAGTGTGGCTTTCGGCTACCCCTCCATCCCTTTGTTGCTGAGTTGCTTCGGTTCTACCGGCTGGCTCCTGTCCAACTGGTCTCCAACACTTACACCCTCATCTTCTCCTTCATCTTCCTCTGTGGCAAGAGAGGGGTGCGCACCTCGCTGGACCTCTTCCACTATTTTTTTAAGTTGAAGGATAATCCTTTTGCCGGGAAGGGCTTCTTCTTCATTCAGGCGAGGCGGGGAAGGAGTTGTATGTCCCATTCTACGAAGGATTCTTCTTATAAGGGGTGGAAGACCCAATATTTATGGGTGGGCCCGTCGACAGTTGGCATGGTCTGGGATTTCCCGACGGCGCCCAACATTCACCTGAACATCTCTCCGAAGCACACAGAGGTCTCTCCGAAGGTGGAGAGGGATGCTGCTATCCTTCAGCAGGACCGCTTGGGGCTGCTGAGTTGGTGACTCCTCCTAACATCGAGGAGTATCTTTCTCGACTATTGTTGCCGACGGGTAAGGTTCTCAGGGACTTGTCCTCTCTCAAGCAAGTGTGTTTCCTCTTCTCAATTTGATCTTCTTCGCGTAGAACTGCGGCGAGCGGCCGAGGAGGAGGAGGAGGAGGCACCGTCAGTCGAGCTGGATGTCATCAATGTGGATGATACGCTAGCTCCGAGCGATCTCCCAGCTTTGGAGGGCTCATCCCGCGCCCGTGAAAAGGGCAAGGGGGTTGCCCGAGATGATGCTTCTCAACATCGAGGGGTCAAGCGGAAGGATCCTGTGGTGAAGTTGTTGCGGTCTTTGATGCAGGCTCAGTCTGTTGAGAAGAAGTAGGAGAGGAAGGCAGAGACCGCCCGCCCGGTTGATGAGGTTCCCCTGTCGCATCCTCCCTTTGCGGTGCAAGAGGGGGCAAATGATGAAGGGATCATGGCCGACGCTGGGGCGCCGAGCGAAGCAGAGGGGGTGCAGATGGAGGAGTCCGGTCCGAGCCGATCGAGGCTGGAGGGTCGCAGGATGTAGCGACTCGATCGCAGCCGTCCGAGGCCGGGGAGGTGCACGGTGAGGCTGCTCATCCCGAGTCAACCGGTGGGGCCCCTGAGGCAGGATTGCTCGGGGAGGGTGCCCCAATCCCGACTGCTATGGAGAGAGTTCCCCTTCCCTCAACCAGTTCCTTCAACGTCTGAGCCTCTCTGTACCGGAGGTGCCATTCTATTGCCTCGGGGGTTGTGCGAGAGAAACTCCAAAGGGGTCCCCCCTCCATGCTTTTCGAGTAACTTATGGAAGGCGGCCTGATCTTGGCCCAGCTCGGGGCTGAGGCAGTAGGCACATATGCTCGGGTGGAGTCGGAGCGGGAGGCTCTCTCGTGAGCCCGTGGTGCGCTCAATCGGGAGGTTGAGGGTCTGACCCTTGATCTTGGTGACCTTCGTCGGGAGGTGGCCCTGCTTCGGGCTCAGGTGCAGTTGAGCCAAGCGGAGGCTCGGTAGTTGGCGGAGCAGCCGGCCTAGGCCCGTCGTATGGTCGACCGGAAGAATGAGCTCCTGAAGGCGGAGCATATGATTCAGGTGAAGCACGACGAGCGGTGGAAGGCCGAGCGGGAGGCACTCGAGGGCCGAGTCTGGGGGGTCGAGGATGCACTGATCGAGGCCGAGAGAAGGCTGTCATAGTCGGAGCAGAGGATAGCCGAGCTCGAGAGGCCGGCGGAGTTGGCCGGGGTGGAGGCACTTGAGCGACATAAGTGCTCAGAGGCCTATCACGTGGCTCTTCTCCAGGCTGCCTTCCCTTATTATGTGTCGGGCTATCGGGGGGGCCTTCGGAAGGGCTTCTCCCAGGGCTTCGATCGGGCCGTCATAGAAGCAAAGGCCCAAGTGTCTAGACTCATTTTTCCTTTCGGGCAACGCTATGACTCAGACTGGGGTTCGTCCGACTCTTCCCATTATACATCGAGCGAAGAGGAGGGTCGGGAGTCCTCATCCTCGTCCGAGCGACCGCCAACTCCAGCATCCTCGGGAGGGCGCACGACCGAGACAGTTCCCACACAAGTGGGGTCAGTGCCTGGGTCGGCCGTCTCCGAGAATACTGGGGGCAGATCATCTGGTGCTGAGGAAGCCTTGCCTGCCGAACCTGAAGATGGGCCTGAGGCCTAATGTAATAGCTCTATCTTTCTTTTTTTTTCCCCTTATGTAGCCGGGTAAGGCTTTTTTGGAAAATATAATAGCGGCAGTATTAAATGCTGAATTGACTGTTTCTTACCGCTTTTGGTGTGATTTGATTACTGGATTCATAGTCGTTGGAGAAGGCACTGATTTTCTCTGTAGATACCGTGCGTGCCGATCTGACATGGTGCTGGCACCATTCCATTTTTCCATATCACCCGTAATGACTTGCCGCTTCGCGCGTCCCGCTAGCGGGATGTTTGGGAAATGAGGTAACCATCTCAAGGAAAGCCCTTTTAGCGTGTTTTGTAAGGGGAGAGTCATTTAAGGCGATCAGCTCCCCCTTCGACCTATAAAAGGTTCGAGGGGAGTCTCCTTTTCCTTTCATCGCTTAAGGCCTTCCCTGGCGATTTCTCCTTCTTTCCCTTCTACGAGGCATTGTGCTGTCAGTCTTGGCGGGGCATGGAAAGCGCTTCAGAAGGTGATGATGCAGATGGTGATAGGAGGGAAGCTCCTGTTATTTCGGTCTGGAAGAGGGATTGTCAGCCGGGGGTCACTCTAGAGAGGGTTCATCATGCCGGAGCATGACATCCTTGTTGATTATTATGTGTTCCTTATCTTGCAAGATGGATATGATCTCAACTATGATGAACAAGATGAACAAGCAGCAAAAATCACTCAACCTATGAACATGTGCAACATGAACCTAGGCAATATGCATAAAATCTAGCATGGGCATGCTATCTCTATCGGGAATAAACTAAACAAAGAAAAACACACGCCGGGGCGTGGACCAAGGAAGTAAAGGAAAACACACCGTATAGGTGGAACAAGCAAGATAAAAGAAAGAGATATGAAGTATGATGAAGGAGAAAGCTACTGCCCAATACTAAGGAAAGATGTGATCACCACTAAGATAATAAAAGGGCCAAAGACTTGAGAAATACTTTAGAATAGGTGGATGAAACACCCGCCCATAGGAGAGAGAAATAATTGTAGCTCTGTGGAACTTAACTGTCGAATGATGATGCGTCACAGATGTGTGACGGCCCCACGATAAGCCGCTACGTACCTCTAATGCGCCTGGGATAGACCGTTAGAGATCTGCAGAAGAGGAACTTAGGAATCTTTGATCTCCAAGCCTTCCAATCGGCCAGAAAGCTTGGGCCTCTTGTTGTGGACTCTATAAACCTGCAAAAGAGTGTAGAACACAAAGAAAGTAACCCAGATTAGCCCTAGAGCAAGAGTAGTATCAATAAACCAAAAGGACTCAAAAGCATGTAAAAGGAGAGGGAAATACCGAAGAGGTTGGTTTTTTTAACCCCTCTGGGGCGTTTTAAAAGATGGGAAGATGTTTAGATGAGTGCAGCAAGTGCAAAACGTGAGAGAAAAAAAGGGAAGGATGCTATGATGCTTGGAAGAAGGAGAAAAGACTAAGAAGACAATGTGACTGAACTAAACCCTTGAAACTAATACTCCCTAGACGTGGGAAGCAGATGGACGTGAGAAACAGATCTCCTTGGTTGGTTCATGCTCCAGGATGCGGCAGCACTTCGACGCAAACTCTAGATGTCTCCTCCTCAAGCCATTGAGGCAAGGGTTCTATTTATAGACCCTCAAACTCTCCGGTCGAGTAAGGGATAATCCAGCTAGAAAGTAGGACGTTTCTTAGCAAACTCTTGTAGATAATACTCCCAAGAGTCCATAGAAACAAACAGAAGGTTCTGAGGATCAGATTTGAGGGAGAAATCATCAGACCAAACTCTTAATTTGGCCACGGAGTAGCAGAGAAAGAGCAGTTCTGCTAGAACTCTCTGTTTGATATAATGGCTGCACGATAGACCGCCATAGTTATTTAACGCCCCAGGAATGAACCGTCACACCACCTTATCCATTAAAGGAAAAGACCAACGGGTGAAGTTTTCGATCATAGGACTCTGCAAGGATGTAACGGCCATGAGCAGGTGCGTCAGAGTGATAGTAACGGTCGCACGATAGACCGTCACACTCAACGGATTAGATAAAAGATAAGCTTGAAAGAAGCCTTAGCCTTAAGGACTCTGAAATGATGTAACGGTTATAAGAAGGTGTGTTATAACACATGTGGCGTGCTAGTAATGGACCGTTAGAGACAAAGGAGTGATGAGTAAGGAAGATATGCTAAGCTTCGTCCAGCGGGAAAAGGCAAGAAACCAGACCCAACCAAGGAGACATGACCCATGAAATAAACCTCAAATTCGACCAAGATGGCTCAATAAAGGTGAACAGCTCAGAACATCATTTAAAATGAATAAAGAGATGACCCAACTTATTGGTCATAAAACGGGTGTCAATAGATGCCCCTCCTTAACGTCCTCTTTGTAAGGGAGCGAGCGGAGGTGAAGCGAAAGCGAAATGGAACATGGAGATGAAGCGGAAATGAAGCGGAGCGGACTAAAAAGCGGGCATTAAGGAAAAAGACACCCATCCTCAACCAACGAGCGATAGGAATTTTCCTGATAACTTCGGAATAACCACAAGGAAAGGCAACCAAATGGTGCATGTCTAGAGGAACTAACTGTTGACATGTTTTTCCTTCTTTTCCCCTTTTGATTATCCTTCCAATCCCTTCTTTACTATGCTAATGTAAAGAATTAAATGATGTGTAAATAACAGGGGGAAGGATGTGGAATGTGTGTGATCGCCACCAAGGTGCCGAATGTAAGCTAGTACACCGTACCTTAGAAAGAAAGGGGAGACACTCGCCTAGAATAGCACTACAGTAATAAGTGGTTCTTGATGAACCGCCCTTATGGTGCGCGGTCGCTCGACAGACCGCCCGACAGCGTTCGGACGAATGCGGGATGAAGAACAGCCGGATGACAAGACGGTTTGGTATCTGCCGCTGAATAGAACGGGACGGTCGATTGACGGCCGCCCTGTCTCTCGAACGGATAGTTGAAGGCTGCGTTGTACCACCAACTTCCAAAACGTGGGATCTCGACCTCCACCCTTCTCGGCCGGCCAGGAGGAGTAGGGCCTCGTGTTAGGACGCTGCTGACCTACAAAACAAAGTGTAGACCACAAAAAGAGACCCAATATTAGAACTAAAATGCGTAGTAAATGTCGAAAGAGAAAGAAACGAACATAACCAAATGAAGCGGGGGATACCTGAAGGTTTTTAAACCCCTAGGGGCACCAAAAACATAGGAGGATGTATGTAATGTGATGATAGAATGAAGAAAAGCAGATGGAAGAAAATAGAACGATGCATGCAATGAGAGAACAAACAGGGGGACTAGTGAACTAATGATTCAAACGAATGGTGTACTCCCTGAACCGGAGGCCTATGCGGACGTAGAAGGACTCCCTCCCTATCTTAGGTCGCTCAACAATCTGGCAGAGCTTCGCCGTCGACTAGAAATCTCCCCCACTTTCAAAGCTTGCCCTTAGGGTCTATTTATAGAGCCTAAGAAACTAGCCCCGAAATTAGGGTTTTCAATGAATATCAGCTCAAGATATCAAAAGAAAATCCATAGATAATACAATTATCTTCCAAGCAGTCGAAAACGCACCTCATTTGGTTGAGAAACCACGGAGAAATGGTTGGAACAAGTTAAGGATAAAACCACGGATAGAGAGAGAAAAGCCCTTAGCTTTTCAGCAATCGAACCATTGCGCGGCCATGCGATAGACCGCCCAGTCCATTGAACGGCCGTTCACCAGACCGTCCAACCTGTCGGTGGAAATTAAATAAATGAGAAATATTATCCAAATATCCATCGAACTAGCCAAAGTTTTCCCCGTTGGACTCTCATGCATTGGGCGGTTCCCAATAGACCACTCAACTCATTGAACGGTCCGAAACCAGCCGCCCAACACCTGTCGATGGTAAATCAAATAAAACAAGATAATTAGATAATTATCCGAATAACTAACGACTCTGGGATTCTGAGAACTGAACGGTCACAAGAATACCGTTCCATGTATTTGGACGGCCATCTATGATCCGTGCAAAAGCTTCGTCGGTGGAAAATTTAGAAAAATCACCTTAATATCCAAAAGTAGCCAAACGGTCCATTGTCAACCGCTCATTTACGGAACGGTCACACGACAGGCCGCGCCATGGCTGGATGCTTTGAAAATTAATAAAACGTGATAAATCAAGCAAAACCAAGGTCCATTAAGCCTTGAATTGAAGCAGACCAAGTCAGGGAGGGAGGTATCCATAAAATAGGCCCAATAAGCTGCCTGAAAATAGCTCAATGAGTAATGGACAACTCGAGGCATCAATAAATGAGAGTAAGAGAAATGACTCAACTTATCGGAAAAAAATGGGTGTTAACAGATGCCCCTCCTTAACGTCCTCTTTGCAGGGGAGCGAGCGGAGGTGAAGCGAAAGCGAAATGGAACATGGAGATGAAGCAGAAACGAAGCGGAGCGGACTGAAAAGCGGCCGTTAAGGTAAAACGACACCCGTTTTTCCAACGAGCGACGGGAATCTTCGGAAAACCCTGAACCATTCACAAGGAACGATTAGACCAAAAGTGACCGCAGTCTGGAGGAACTAACGAACTAAATGGAAACACATGATCAACCTCATTGGGGATACCATCCCTCGGACCAATGAGGAGACCGGAATAAGCAGGAATAAAGAAACTGACTAAAACTCTAGACAGGGAGCTCTTAATCAACCAAACCAAGTGAACAAATAAGAGAGAACCTTCCAACTCATAGTGGAATTGTTCCTTTTACTCAAACACTGAACGCACAGCTATCCATCACTGGCGGGACATTAGCAGGCAAACCATGGGTCATGAATGCTTAAAAGATGCGTATGATACTTGCTGGGCTTAAAATAAAGAAATCATTAAAACAAATGTAAAGAAAGAATAAAATATAAAATACTCAAGAATAGTATTACTAGACTGGAACAATCAGGGTCAAGACACTATCTACAACCACAGTGTGCAGGATAGAACCATCCTCCCCAGGCTTTCCCAACCTAATGGCCTATCCGGAGATTAAACACATGAACCTGGATCATCATCATTTTTGTTAAAGAGGAACATCAGATCTTGGAACACATAGATAACCAACTGGTTCTTGAGATAATATATCATAATACTATATAGTAATGTAATAAGAGATGTAGGGATAGAAAGCCATACCTGACTTACCTATGCAGGCGAAACGGCATTTTTTTTGGATTCTCATTTTCTGATTTTTATAGATTTTCGTCATAAGACAGATATGATAAACAAGCAAGTATAAACATAGCGTAGATAACATAACGATTAACTGAACGACAAACACCATGGGATAACATAACAATCGAATGAAATGGGAGACAATGCAACATAACATAACAAAGGCAAACGAGCACATATGTAATGGCATGAACAGACAATATGCATGCATGAACATGGTGTGATGAGACAACAACGTGGTGGGACAACACACAGTTGGGACAAGAATATGACGGATAACCACACGGTTAGGACAAGAACAGGGGTGACTAATAACATGTGCATGACATCTAACAACACTCGGTGAGGGACAAAACAACATGTGTGGGACAACACGGTGGGACATAAACACGTGACAAGGACACGGCGGGACAAAAGACATAAACAAATACGCCCTTCAATCAAAACCCAAGATCAGAATGAAGCAGAACCGCCAGGTTCATAATCGTGAGGCAAAGCCCTCTCATATAGATATAATCATTGCAAACAAAAGTTGAGAAGGACATGAGCTTCAGAATAGATCGAGAGATATGATTGAAGAAGAGAACAGATCAGAAGATGTGAACAGGAGACAGATAGAACAAAATATGGAGCAAGGAAAGTTTGAGTACCTACAACCTGCACACTTAGCAAATAGATTACGTATCCGTCCTCAAAATAAAATGTAAAAGATAAACATTTTTAGATTTATCAATTTTCTTGATTTTTTTGGATTTTGAAAATATTTAATTTTTTTGTTTTTTTAAAACAATATTTCATTATTTGGAATCTCATTTTTTTGTATTTTTTATAATATCTCATTTTTTTGGATTTTTGACAATTTCTCATTTTTTTGGATTTTTTTTGAAGTATTTGATTTTTTTTGGATTTTGACATAGCAATCCGCAGCACCTAAAGACGGGCTCAAACTACTGGTTAGGGATCACCGTTCCTACCCTTTCATTAAAGGCTTCCCGTAAGCAGGGCGTGCATGTGAGGGTGGTTTACCACAATCAACTACTTCTAAAGAACGGTGCCCCTACTAAGGCCATACCCGGGATATAACCCAGCCTAAGAGGGAGAAGCAGAAGAAAAATTGGAGACAAGTTTCATGCAAGATGGGAGATATCAAGGCTCGAATTCCTTCCAGGGCACTATCCCTCAAAGAGATAGCCTATTGTGCCGGGGCTTTGTGTCTTTGATTTTTAGACCCATATTTATCAGGCACGCATGCGACCGGGCTCATGACGTCCTGCGGAGAACTGTACTGCCACTCTTGCCATGCCTTTGATTCATAATTTTACATTGATTCATTTTCTCATTTTGGTAGCCCTTATTGGCCAGATATAGCATGAAAGCTTACTTTTGAGGGTCAAGATTGCCCCTATTTGAGACCTCTCTCGTATTAGGGAGCGCCTAGGTTAGTCATCTTATCCATCAATCTCTTGCCCCTGCACTTGGCCGAGCAGAGAAGAGAAAAGGCCTTCGTGCATACCCAAAGTATGGCCAAAGCAGCAACGATGTATCTTAGAGAGATAGGCTATGGCTCGCCGTGTAGTGTGTGAAAAATCCTTACTCATAGGTCATCCTCAACAATCAGGGAAAGAAACTAGACTCCCAGCGCGGAGCTATCACCAGCCTAAGGATGCTGCAGAAGCTAACTTTTTTTTGTTTGACACAAAGTTAAGATCTACTCAAACAAAGACTCCTAAAGCCTTTCAGTCACGTTAAGGAATCATGTGCAAAAACAATAAAAATAATTGAAATGAAAGCACGTTTCTTGCACAAAATAAAGATACCTTTACAAATCCATGGCGTGGAAACTGGCATCCTGAAGCGATCTCGATCATCGAGCCTTAAGGAGCGTGAGTAGCTTTGTATTCCTTGCTTGTCAAGGTAAAAGGGAGAGGATAATAAGGACTTGAAGATTCCTCTAGATGGAGGAGCGACAGACACTAAACTTGGACGAAGAAGAATAAAAGGAAGAGAGACGAGGGCTACAACTCCCTCGTTAAGATACAAAGGCCCTGATAACAAGGAACCAAATACAGAATGAATAGAGATTAACTGAGATCAAGGCAGACTAAAGCCTCGAAAACAGCAAGAAAAGGGGTAATGACCCCGAAAGGGTGAGGAAGAAAGAATAGAAAGATGAGGATAAGAATCATCCGACATGGTCAGAGAAGAAGAGTGAAAGTCATCCACCAAGGGCGGGGAAGAAGCAACATGATTGCCCGACAAAGTCAGGGAAAAGAATGGGAAACCATCCGACCAAGTTGGAGTGGGAAAACGATGGCCGCCCGACAAAGTCGGGGAAGGATCAGAAAAGCTACCCGACAAGGTCGGGGAACGAACACAAGGAACCCCCAACAAAGCTTGGGAAAAATGATGAGATATGACATCCGGATATACCCGGGGAAGAAAACTAGAGGATACCCCTGGATCAGAGGAAGAGAAGGTCATAGGCTTGGAGCTAGAATGGTGAGGATAGGAGAAGATGGTAGAAATACAGTTAGGTGGTGGAAAGTACATCACTCAAGGATAAGAAGTGAGCAAAAGAAATGATGAATGGACAGAAGAAGGAGGTGGAGTGAGCCCCTGAATAAACAATTGTTGGTCCTTATACTTACGTCGCCACCTCTTCTTGGCAGAAATCTGCTTGCAATAACTCCACCTGGCACGGACTCGGGCCTCTGAGGCTCTTGATCTAGCATGTCTTCCCAAGTAACGGGTCCACCTGGCAATAACTCCACCCGACTATGAACCTGCTGCTTTATCGGGGCGGCTGCCCCTAGACATGCGGTGCTAACCGTAGATGGACATTCTTGAATAAACAACTCCTCAACTAGACGAAGACCGAAAAAACATGGAGTTTTGTTGCTTGGTACCAATATCTTGAGATTAGGCATCTCCACTCGGTAATCAGGCATGAAGTATAACTCCCTTGCTAGAAGTGCAGGACGAAACTGAGGGAGGGTGATGCGTGACGTTGATGTGGCCGACTCACCAACAAACCGAGGGAGATGAGATAGAAAATGCAGAATGCTCCTGTCCAATCTCGAAGATACGGCCAATTTCCCCTTAACTGTTGAATTCATTAAACTTTTGGCGGCCATGTGGGTTTGCACCATCTGGGTCGAGAACCCCTCTTGGCCAGTGAACTGAACAGCGGTCGAGTGAGGAGAAACAACAGCATCAATAGTGAATTTTTTGGCGAGCAAAGAGATTGCCACCGACCTCGCTCGAGAATTAACTGGCACTAGAACTGAGGAACTCTTCTTGGCAATCGTCGTGGGAAGCGCAGGCTGATCATCCCCAAAACAACCAGGGACTAGAACTCAGATTGGCATGCGGCAAATGACAACCTGAGGTTTGTAATGCACAATCGACGCCTGGCTTAGCTTTTCATCTCCCTGGGGACCAAACCCGAGGGGTACCAAAGGGAATGAACATCCGCTCCGTGGGGTGGAAATAGGTGGAGAAGGGGGTGAAGAAGGCTTGGCAGGTGTGGGCGAAGGTTTAGAAGGCGTAAGTGAGGGTAGAGTTAATGTGAGCAGTGTAGGGATAGCGGCGATGATGGGCTCTAGTGGAAGCAAAGACAGAGGTGGGGGTGTGGGAAGAGAGGAAGGCAAAAGTAGAGGCATGGGTGTAGGGGTAGCTTGCTCAGGCTCGGAGGATGACGGTGAAGGGGGCGGCATCGGTAGCGGGAATGGTTGTGACGGCGACGGAAATGGGATCATCATGATAGGAGGTGATGACGGTGATGGTGATGGCTATGGGGATAATGGAGATGGCGATAGGGGTGAGGGTGAAAGTGGTGGTGGAGTGGATGAAGTGGTAGGTGGCGGTGCTCTTCGACATATCGACACGATACGTCGAGCGGCCTTGGGAGCAAGAGTGGTGGTTGAAGTGGAGGGTGAAAGAGGGGTATTTGCCTGAGCAGAGGCTTGGATGGGTGAAAGAGATGGGACAGGAGAAGAGATAGACAACGGAGCGGGTGTTTCATCAACTGAAGAATCACAGGGGTGTCCCTGGTCTTGAAACGAAGACGGCTGCCTGGGCGGCGCTTACTGCTGCTGATGCTGTTTGCGAAGATCCAAAATAACCTGATGCATGACAGTCCAATCAATCATCCTCTTGTCTTCCAAGCTGTAAACAAGTTCCTGGAACTCGAGGCAACCTTCAATCAAATGCCCATGTTGATGATGAAACTTATAGAACTGGAATAAATTTCCAACCACGGGTTGGCGAGGCATCACCGGTAGGAGTAGCAACGCATGGGTGGCCATCAAAGCCCTGAAAATATCTGTGAAAGATTCTGGCAATGAAAGGTGGAGAACCTGCTTTGAAGAAGGTGGATGCTAAGGGGTATGAGAAGGTAGTAGGGGTGGTAGTAGAGGTTGCGTAGGCAAGGGGATATGCGTAGGTGAAGGCGGTGGGCCAGAATGATGTGGAGGTGTGGAGGGAGTGGGAATACAATGGACGGCATCCACCCGCTCGGGGTGTGACGTTTCCTTGACCGAAAGTGGAGAGGTGTGGGGAAGTAAAATAGCGGAGGGCTGGCTTGTGAAGGGAGATGTAGTGGAGCGACATGGGGAGGTATATGGGTAAGTGGGAGCGGAAGGCCGACTCGTGGAGGGATATGTAGTGGAGTGCGGACTCACGGGGGATGGCGGAGGGAAAATGTATGTGGAAGGCGAATGTGGAGGAGACTCATGGTCAAGAGAAACTAGGAGTTATTGGCTAATGAAGCGGGCTCAGCTGTAGAGTTGTTGCCATGAAGTGGTATCATTCATGGCTAAGATGTATCTGAGCTTGGGCATGGCATTAGAAATAACCATCTTGATTTGTTCGCCCTCCGAGATATGCCCCGGGACTTGCGCGGCCAGCTGACACCAGCGGTCGGTGAAGGTTGAGAATTCCTCATCGGGCTTCATCTTCTCATGGGCCAGATCTACCATGGAGTACTTGGGCCCCACCTGGTCTTGAAATTGCTGAATAAATTTCTCTTGGACGGCTCAAAAATTCACCACTTGCTCTTGCGGCAATGAAAAGAACCAATCCCGAGCCGGGCCTTCTAACGACAGACCAAACAGATAAGCCATTAAACACCGGTCATGTTGGAATTGGGCCGACTCATAAAGGAACTCCTTCAAATGCACGTAGGGGTCACTGACTCCACCATAACGACGATAAGCCAGAATTTGTGAACGTGGTGGAAGCTGAAGACCTTGAAAGGTAGACATGACATCCAACAAAGTTTGGGGATTAATTCGGCGCTACAATTCATCAAGCTGGCGTTAGGCTTGAGCGATCATCTCCTCGGTGAGAAGAGTCTGAGAGGAATGTGGGTCAGCCCGAGCAAGAGAGTGAAAGTTTAGACCATGATGATGATGGGCCGAATAAAGGGACCCAACCTGAGAAGAAGGAAAGCCCATTCTGGGAGTAGAAGGATATATGGGCCTGGAAGGATCATGTATGTGGGGATGAGAATTGATTGGGCCAGCAACAGCACGGGCGGGATAGGAAGGCCCGTTAAAGGGAGTAGGCACATTGAAAGAAGAAGGCCCGTGAAAAGAATAAGGCCCATTAGATGAATGAGGTGATGGGCCCGCGTGGGAAGAGAAATCCACGCGGGGGTAAGAGGACAGGGAAGATGAGGTAAACTGGACAGTAGAGAAGTGCTCCGTGGGAGAAATGGAGACTTTATACAGTGAATTTCAAGGAAATACAAGGATAGAAACGAACCGAGGACAAATGCAACTAAATGGAGGGACGCAAAGATGAACCGAGGACAAATGCAACTAATTATAAAATGATATGGAGGCAACACACCAAGGAGGGAAGAAATGAGAGAAGAATCAACCAACTAAACACCCAAGCTATGAATGATGCACGAAAATTTTATAAGTTCCTCTTTAGGACCTCACTGGGCTAATTAATATATGAATTCACTCAACCACAAGATACCTAACCAGAGTAAGAATGGGATACCGAGTGACCCTAAGGGACTCTCCCTATTACGGATGCAAAACCCTAGACTGAGGGATGGTATGGTACAACCTGCCTGGCGTCCGTGTGGGAATCCATGGCTCACGGGGGCTTACGGAGGCCCTCAGCAAGGTCACCTAGTTGGCTCCAAGGAATATGGAGACGAGATGAAACCCCACCTCTGTAGGAATGCAACTACTGTGAAGAGTATGTATGATCCTATGCGCACTGGAGTGCATGCAAAGGTCTAGCCTATGTCTAGCAAACAATGATCAAGCAAATATGGGAAAATGAAATGAACACAATAATGGAACAGTATAATAATAACATGGGGAGATCAAACAGCACCAAATGGGTATGTGATGATATAAATCAATGATCAGAATGTAGCATCGGGTGCACTGTAGCAGTAAAAGGATGGTCTGATGGAGACCGCCCAGTGTTTCACACAGTCTAGACTAGACCGTTCAGGGAGAAACGAAACGGTCTGGGGGGAACTGTGCAGGAGCAGGGAGTAACACCGAAAACAATGAAAAGACACGAAATGCTGAAATGACTGGAGAGTGAGACTCCAAAGTGTACCTGGATGGGGCGGCCCTTCGACAGACCGCTCAAATTCTGGGACGGACCTGAAACAACCGCCGAACAGCAACAGAAGTCACAGATGTAAAAACTGCAACGTACCTGGGCCAGCAATGGTGAACGGTTTGTATCGGACCGCGGGAGGTTGTGAACGGTCGGAGAGGGACCGCTGGATGGCTGGGCCGACAACAACTTTGTGACGATCACGGGGTGGCCAATATCCAACCGTTCAAAACTAAGAGCGGCTAACAGAAGACCGTGTAAACGCCAGAGAACAGGAATGCAAGGTGGACCAACAAGCAACCTGAAATACTCAAAGAAAAGAACTAACAAGACACACAAACAGGTCAGTAAAACACTAACACGATGGGCACTAGGTGTCCCACCGTGATCGCCAAAAAAGAGGGTGTTGACATGTTTTTCCTTCTCTTCCATATTTGATTATCCTTCCAATCCCTTCTTTACTATGCTAATGTAAAGAATTAAATGATGTGTAAATAACAAGGGGAAGGATGTGGAATGTGTGTGATCGCCACCAAGGTGCCAAATGTAAGCAAGTACACCGTACCTTGGAAAGAAAGGGGAGACACTCACCTAGAATAGCACTACAGCAATAAGCGATTCTTGATGAACCGCCCTTATGGTGCGCGGTTGCTCGACAGATCGCCCGGCAGCGCTGGGATGAACGCGGGTTGAAGAACAGCCGGATGACAGAACAGTTTGGTATCCGCCACTGAATAGAACGGGACGGTCGATTGACGGCCGCCCTATCTCTGAACGGACAATTGAAGACCGTGTTGTACCACCAACTTCCAGAATGTGGGATCTCGACCTCACCCTTCCCGACCGGCCAGGAGGAGTGGGCCTCGTGTTAGGACGGTGCTGACCTGCAAAACAAAGTGTAGACCACAAAAAGAGACCCAATATTAGAACTAAAATGCGTAGTAAATGCCGAAAGAGAAAGAAACGAACATACCAAATGAAGCGGGGGATACCTGGAGGTTTTTAAACCCCTAGGGGCACCAAAAACATAGGAGGATGTATGTAATGTGATGAGAGAATGAAGAAAAGTAGATGGAAGAAAATAGAACGATGCATGCAATGAGAGAACAAACAGGGGGACTAGTGAACTAATGACTCAAACGAACGGTGTACTCCCTGAACCGGAGGCCTATGCGGACGTAGAAGGCCTCCCTCCCTGTCTTTGGTCCCTCAACAATCCGGTAGAGCTTCGCCGTCGACCAGAAATCTCGCCCCCTTTCAAAGCTTGCCCTTAGGGTCTATTTATAGAGCCTAAGAAACTAGCCCCGAAATTAAGGTTTCCAATGAATATCAGCTCGAGATATCAAAAGAAAATCCGTAGATAATATAATTATCTTCTAACCAGTTGAAACAGCATCTCATTTGGTTGAGAAACCACAGAGAAATGGTTGAACTAGTTAAGGATAAAACCACGGATAGAGAGAGAAAAGCCCTTAGCTTTTCAGCAATCAGACCATTGCGTGGCCATGCGATAGACTGCCTAGTCCATTGAACGGCCATTCACCAGACCGTCCAACCTGTCGGTGGAATATAAATAAATGAGAAATATTATCCAAATATCCATCGAACTGACCGAAGTTTTCACCGTTGGACTCTTATGCATTTGGCGGTTCCCAATAGTCCACTTAACTCATTGAACGGTCCGAAACCAGCCACCCAACACCTGTCGGTGGTAAATCAGATAAAACCAGATAATTAGATAATTATCCAAATAACTAATGACTCTGGGATTCTGAGAACTGAACGGTCACAAGAATATCGTTCCATGTATCTGGACGGCCATCTATGATCCGTGCAAAAGCTTCGTCGGTGGAAAATTCAAAAAAATCACCTTAATATCCAAAAATAGCCAAACGGTCCATTGTCAACCGCTCATTTACGGAACGGTCACGCGACAGGCCGCGCCATGGCTGGATGCTTTGAAAATTAATAAAACGTAATAAATCAAGCAAAACCAAGGTCCATTAAGCCCTGAATTGAAGCAGACCAAGTCAGGGAGGGAGGTATCCATAAAATAGGCCCAATAAGCTGCCTGAAAATAGCCCAATGAGTAATGGACAACTCGAGACATCAATAAATGAGAGTAAGAGAAATGACTCAACTTATCGGTAAAAAATGGGTGTCAACACTAACAACTAAGGAAACGAAAACACGGCCAGCGGCCGGAGCAATGGAAAGGAAAGAGACAATTAACTAAACTCCAAATAGGAATCTTCAGCTAACCAGATCGAGTGAACAGACCGAAGGAAACCTTCCAATTCAGAGTGGAATGACTCTCCTCACTCGAGATCATGGACACAGTTATCCATCATTACCGAGACACCTTGAACAAATGAAGGTTCGTGAATGCTCAAAGATGCGTATGATGCATGCTGGGCTAAAGAAAAAGAAATCATTAAAACAAAATGTAAAGAAAGATAAAATAAGATGATACTCGAGAATAGTATTGCTAGACCAGAGAAACCATGGTCAGGACACCATCTGTAACCATGGCGTGCAAGATAGAACCATCATCCCCAAGCTTTTTCTAACCTAACGGCCTATCCAATGATTAAACATGTGCACCTAGATCATTATCGTTTGTGTTTAAGGGGAACATCATATCCCAGAGCACATGAATGACCAGCCGGTTCTCGAGATAATATATCATAGATAACATATAGTAATGCATTAAGGTATATAGGGATCGAGATACTGTACCTGACTTACCTATGCGGCGAATGGTAAAGCATGATGGCTTAATCTTTATCCATAGAAAGGAGTTAGCCAACAACAATCAATCATAAGCATGAAATGAGGCATAACCATCCATAAGCATGAACCATATTGATAAGATAAGGCATGGAAGCATAATGATCATTCAAGCATGAAATTGGGCATTAACATCCATCAAAGGTCCTGACGGCCTACTAAAGGGGCGTCACAATCATGTAACGGTCGAAAGATGACCCATCACACAGCGTCGGTTCACATTTTCCAAAATAAGTGACTGAATCACTTGACGATCTAACAACCATGCGTTAGAGTACTGTGACGGTCCTTCGATAGACCGTTACATTTCTTGGGCATTCAAAAAAACAAACCGATCAGTCTCTCCCTCTCTCATTCGATCTCAAACGACCCAAAACACCAAAACACCACCACCAAGACAAAAACCCCACCGGCAACCTATGTCCGACGACAAGCTCCCCCGGCCACTGATGGAGAGGGAGAAGGGGAAGAAGAGGAGGCGATCAAGAGAAACGCCGTAAGGTGATTTAGGGCACAGGTGGACCAAGAGGAGGTCACCTCGGCGGCGATCGAGCAACCGGCGGCGGCGACGGGACAAATGGTGGAGGAGGACCCTCCTACGGCCGAGGAGGAAGGAGAAGAGGCCGCCGTCGATAAAGAAGGAGCCACGGCGCCGGATAAGAAGAAGAGAGGCCAAGACCGCGAGGTAGGCTTTCACCCTAAAATTCCCAAATTTTAAATTTTTAACTCATGCATGTGTGATTGAGGGGGAGAAAATGGGTCTGGGGACCTATTGGGATCCATTGTAGGCCATTCTAGCCAATTCCACAGACTGGGGGAATGGAGAGAATGATGTCCACTTGCTGGATGCGTAACGGTCCTTTCAGTGACCGTTACAGAACCTGACGCACTATCCTTGGTGCGTCAGAGAACTCTGACGCGCCAAGGCACGACCGTCAGATTAACCAGAGCCAGAATTGATTTTTTTTTGTTGTTTTGCTTATTCAATTTTTTTTTGTTTTATTAATGTTAAATGCAATGAATTTAAACTAATGAAGTGACTAACTTATGTTCTATATGTGTAGGGGAAAAGAAGAACCAGGATATCTTGGCTTCATATCAGGGCGGTGTACCAGGCACTGCCAGAGTACTAGAGAGAGAGACTGGCTGCTATGGGCTTCGGGGAAGTCCTCAACATAGAAGTGACAAGAATGGACATGCCGCTGCTATATGTGTTGCATGAGCGATGGGATCCGATTAGTAGGGCGTTCATCTTCCCATGGGGTCATATGATCCCAACATTGGAGGATATAGTAAGGATTACAAGGCTGAGGGTCCATGGTGCAGCGGTGACAGGCTGGACTTATGGAGATTACTGAGAGCTAGCCCAGGAGCTGCTGGGGCTGGACTTAGTGAGGCCGGGGCATCCATCATCCCAGTTGTCACGATCGAGACTCCAGGAGAGCCTGGGTCTACGAGGAGTAGCCATCGCAGTTGGGGAGCTTCCAGAGCAGCACCTGGGTAGAGTGAACGAGTAGGTCCGCCCGAGAGTAGCGGTGGAGGCGAGACCAGAGGGGGATAGAGTACTGCGACGGTTCTTGATCTTGTTGTTCGGGAAGCTGCTATTCCCGACTAGAGCAGATGTGATCAGCTGTAGGCACTTGTCTTTGTTGGAGGATCTTAACAGAGTGGGCAAATACGCATGGGGAGTGGCAGTGCTAGCCTTCCTGTTCGAGTCTCTTAGCACGACCGACTGACAGACGATGCTGGGCGGCTTCTCACCTTTTCTACAGGTAAATGCTAAATTCTAAAAAAATGCTTCTATATGCTTTTGACTACTATATGCTGACACTTGACTTCTAAAATGCAGATCAAGAGCTTCCTCTACCTCCCAGGAATCGGGCAAGATACTCAGATGCATCTTGGGTGGATCCCCATCGCGAGGCGGTGGATAGTCACGAGGGACACGGGATCGATCAACAGACTGACCAGAGCTATCCAGGATGACATAGACTCGTTCCTGTATGCATCGGTAAGCACTTGAACTTGAACTCTTTTCTATATGCTCGAATGCCTTTAAATGCTGCTAAATGCTATTAAATGTTGACATGGACTCAATTGCCTTTTCAGGTGCGCTGGACACCGTATCGGGACGAGGGCCACGAGGGACAGCCATGGGTCAAGCCTTCCCTGGCATATAGTGGGCGCGACATCTGGCTGCATTGCATCAACGTCATCAAGCCCTTGCTCTACCGCCTGATCTTGAGGACACGGGGAGTTCACCAGCCGAAGGTAACATTCCCTCACAGGAACGACGAGCGCCCGGGGAAGTCTTCAAAGGGCATTATAGGGGATATCGTCTGGTGCACCCGTAAGGTGAAGTACGTGCATGATTGGAAGAAGAAGGGCCGAGCCATGAAAGAGCGAGCCGATAGTGATGAGGCCCACCTCAAGGCCTACTCCCAGCGATACGGCGACTGGGTGTTCAGAGGCACTCGACGACCGGTATGAACTTCTAAACTCAAACTCTTGTTTATTTTATTTAATTGAACTTCTATATGCATTGACACTTTGTTTCTAAATGCAGCTAGACCCACAGGGAAGGATTGACGAGCTCGAGGGGCTCCTCCACGCCACTATCCAACAGCGGGATGAGTACTGGACAACTTTGGAGCTCCTGGTGAGTTTTCTAAATTCTAGACTTAAGTGCTTATGATTATGATTATGCAAATGCCTATTTTTGACTTCAAAATGCAGTGGGTCGAGGGAGCGCAGAGAGCGGGACCAGATGCTCCATCCTACTCCTCACAGCCTGCGGGTGGCAGAGCTGAGCGAAATGCGGAGTTCGCTCGGGCGGTTGCTCGGGCCGAGGACGCCGAGGCTACCCTCGCGGAGCGGGTAAGAAACCAACCGAGTCCCTTTAGCCTTAAATGCTTAAGATTATGCAAATGCCTAATTGACTGATTATGATGAAAATGCTAATGCAGGCGAGAGAGCTGACCGCAGCCATGGCCGAGGCAGAGCGAGGATGGTCGGAGACAGAGAGACTCTGAGCATAGTTGGCACAAGCACGGGCCGAGGCAGAGAGACTTCGGATTGGGACAGCGGACCTGGAGCGCTACCGGACCGAGGGCCGGGAGTCACAGCGTCAGATCTTCGAGCTGAAGATCAAGCTGCGGATGATGGAGAGGACCATACGGATGATGGGCCGCAGACCAGAGAGGAGCGCCTCCCAGAGCAGAGCGTGGAGTGGTGTTTGGAGCGTCGCCCCGAGTGGATCAGTTGCGAATTTTCTTGCCAGTTCTTCCGGCCAGCGGAGGAATGAGGAGGCGGAGTAGAGATGGCAGCGGGGAGAGGAGAGCAGCGTCATGGAGCCGCCAGCGAAGTGGTACGAGGGTACCAGTGATAGCGACGGCCCGGGAGATAAACCAGCCGAGTGACTTGTACTTTTCTTTTGTTTTTTTTTTCTTTGGCACTTGTACATGACTATATGAATGATAAATGAAATGAGAAAATGGAATGAAAATATTTTTTATGTTTTTGTTATTGTTGTGGATGTGTTTTTAGTATGTGGATGTGTGAATGAATGCTGTGTTGATGAACAGGTTGGGCAGAGACAGGGTGAGACTTGGCAGGTATGAGCAAAGGAAAGATGGAAGAGTGAATCAAAAAACCTTCAGCAGAGAATGTAACGGTCTACTGTTGGAGCGTCAGGGTCATGTAACGGTCCAAGATCAAGCCGTCAGAACTGATAGAGCGAAGCGGAATTAAAAACCTGTAGCAGGAAATGTAACGGTCTAATGTTGGAGCGTCAAAGAGCTGTGGCGGTCCTGCGATGAACCGTCAGAGGAAAATTGTGTAATCCGAGATGGATTCTATCGCGAGAGCACGAACTCGAGGCAAAGAGGCCTTAATCCACACTAGAACCCTCCTAGGCTTAGGATAAGGCTTTCTAATCCATGTCCTATCATTCTAGCACCAAAATCAAACCTTTACAAATAGGAATAAGCCCAGAAATCGCAGATCCATCCAATTTTCTACCCTAAGGCTTAGAACTTCATAACAAAGAATGCCATGAAGAGGAGCTTTGGAGTTATTGCCATGGAGGAGAGGGTTTATACCGGCCCTAAGGCAGCTAGAAAAGAGCATGGGGAGCTGCAAAGATTGACCTCCATCCCCAAGCACATAAGCTCAAGTTCTACAAGAGAGATAAGTGGCAATTGTAATCCAAACCATAAATTTCTGCAATTTCCTTCTCATGATCCTCTTCTCTTTGTTTCCTCTCCTTTTCATTTTTCCTTGGCTTCTTCCCAGTCCAAGGTGCTATTCCTCCCTGAAGTGGGTGGCTCCAATGATAAAAGAGCTCCCTTTAGAAGTAACCTCAATCCTTAGGGCATGGCATCTCCAACCTTTATTAGTCCTGGCAAGGAATTTCCACAAATTGTCTTTGGATTGGGCAAGCATCTCAGCCCTCCTAGAGCTTTGGCACCCACAAACACACACCTTCCTCTTCCCTTCCTTTGAAGCCATGGTCCTATTAGAGGAGGTAAAAACTTACCTAGCCTTCCCTAAGACAAAAGTGGGACATGAAGATCTAGTGTGTCATACGGTGGAAGCAATAGACCCCTCACTCATCTTAAGTGATTTCATCCACAACCCAAAGGATGTTAGGACCATGATCAGCCCACGTCACATTCACTTAATACCCATGGCTCAATGGATAGTCTCTCATTGCAAGAACAAGTGGGAAAGATATGAAGCCATAGTCAAAGCTGTATCAATGTGCTTGTTCGGAGTGTTCCTTTTCTCCACCACCGACCACCTCCTAGATATCCAAAACCTTAGCATTGTTAGTGGGTTGTGGCGGGGTTTATCTATTTCTCAAGCGGTCCTTTCATACCTTTATGAAGGTCTTAGCTCGGCTTGCCTAGGAGGACCTCTTTTCGGCTCAATGATACTCCTTGAGTGTTGGATGGGAGTGAGATTCAAATTTCAACCCAAGGGAGATATACCTTCGGTTAGCCGAATCTTTGGGAGCCACCCTTTATTCTTTATTGAAGGTGCCTTTAGACTCTCTTCAAAGGTTGAGTGCCGGACGGCGGATAAAAAGACATGGGACGATTGGCGCCTCTTCCTCAACACCTTGCCAATAGAGAAGTTCACAATGCATCTAAGAGTTCTTTGGAGCACCTTGCTTAAAGTATCACGACGAGCAGGCATAGATCTACAGCTAGTGAGGGACACCACCATGGCGATTTACAACCCGCACCGGTGCCATCTTCAAATCGGGCTACCCCGGACCATAGTTCATGTACTATCACATTTCCCTCCCCTTCAAGATAGAAAGATGGGGACCGAGGAGGCCGAAAGAGCAGTCCGGAGCGCTCTGATCATGTGGGAGATCAGCAAAGTGCGCCCGTGGCAAGAAGAAGTGGAAGAAGACGACGAGGAACGACGTGCCTACGTGAAGGAGCTACGCAAGATCCGACCTCATGCGGATAGAAAACTGAATGTAATTTGAACTTTCTTGAAATATAATGAAATTGAATTTTACCAACCAGTTTTATGCATCATTGAGATTAATTGAATGGTATGGATGTGCCTTAGTTGATGGAATATGAATTCGCTGCTTGATTGGGCCCAAACATTCTAGAAAATAGAGTTTCTGAGAAATGTAACGGTCCTATGTAGGGCCGCCACAACATCTTGACGGTCTCACGATGAGCCGTCAGGAGGGTAAGATCAAAAAATTGAGTTTTCTTTTTCTCGGGAGAGTGTAACGGTCTAATATCAGGCCATCAGAGTGAGGTGACGGTCTAATGTAGATGCGTCAGAGAGAGCTTACTGAGAATAAGTGAGTTTTAAACTTCGGGAGAAGGTGACGGTCGACAGCTGGACCGTTAGAAGGATGTGACGGTCTAAGAATAGACCGTTACAGTGCCAGAACTTGTTGATTTGCGGGCTTGAACCTGCATTCTGCACACACTTAGACAAAAAGATAAGGTTAGATATGTTCTTAGACTCAACCCCTTGCCTGAAGCAAGTTAGAGAGCTGACCATCCTTGATATTTGGTCAAGGGGTGGAGCCTTATTAAATAGGCGGAAAAATATGACAGAAACAATGCAATGCATGTGATGCATATGATGGTATTTTTTGGGTTTTTATAAATATTTAGATTTTTGTGAGATTTTGAAAATATCTGATGTTTTTTGGATTTTAAAATATATGACTTTCTTGAATTTTGAAATATATGATTTTTTGGATTTTTGAAAAATATGATTTTTTCGGATTTTGAAATATATGATTTCTTTCAGATTTTGAAATATATGACTTTTTTTGGATTTTTGAAATATATGACTTCTTTGGATTTTGAAATATATGATTTTTTTTATTTTAAAAACCAGTGCTCCCCTAGAAACGTGGGTCCTCTTATTCCATCGAGAGTTCCCGAGGTTGGCGTGCGATGGAGGTGACAACCCCTGGCTAGGGCCCAACTTGCTTGACTGTGCTTCTATTAGAGGCCACACCCAGGGTATTTGTCTTAGTCCTAAAAAGAAAATAGAACATGGGGGTAAGCTTAGGCCAAGTATAGAAGTTTTCAGGGCTTGAGTTCCTCTCTGGGGAAACCCATTCGGAGACTCGGTCTATTGTGCTGGAGCTTTGTGTCCGTCATCGAACCTTTGTTCACTCTAGGCACGCATACGACCGGGCTCATAACGTCCCGCTGGGAAACCATACTGCCACTCTTGCCATGCCTAGCCTTTTCATTTTCCTTGGAGCTTTGGAATTGTGATTGATGGACTTTCAAGATAATCTTTTGCTTTTTTTGTCATAATGACTGCTCCTTTGCTTTGCTTTTTTTTTCTTGTGGCATCAGGTCATAACGGACTGCCCCTATTTGAGACCTCCTCTCGTCAGGGTGCCTAGTTTGGTCGTCACCCCCTTATTCACCTCTTGCCCCTGGATTCGGCCGAAGAGAGAAATGGACAGGGACTTTGACTTTCCCCCAACCATGGCCAAGGAGAAACGGTATCTTCAAAGTTGAAAACCCGACCAGGGACGTCGTGTAGTGTGTGATTACCATGCTCGGGGTCCTCTTTCACGTAAAAAGTGAAAGGACACCTTGCTACCGGGGTGGCACTGGTTTAGACTCTAAGGAAAGAAACGCTTAAGGTACAACCCATTCCAAGCGTGAGAGAGCTCCTCACCTTCTGCATTCACTAAGCGGTAAGCATTCCCTGGATAAGCCTCTTTTACAACGAACGGCCCTTCCCAGTTAGGTTGTAATTTAGACCTAGGACCTGCAGACCGTATGAATTTGCGTTTCAAAACCATATCACCTTTTTGAAATTTGCATTCAATTACCTTCATTTGTAAATAACGCGAAACTCTCTTTTGATAAACGGATACGTGATCGGCTGCATTCATCATCTTCTCATCTAAGAGTTCCAACTGGACGAGCAACGCCTCTCGACGTTCATCGAGATTAAGTTCCTTATCGAGCTGTACCCTTAGGGAAGGGATCAAGATCTCATATGGGAGCACCGCCTCCATCCCGTAAGTGAGAGCATAGGGGGTTTGTCCCGTGGGAGTACGGACGGAGGTGTGGTAAGCCCATAGAGCTTCCACTAATCTTTCTGGCCAATCAGAAAACTTATGAGATTCGCATGTTTTCTTGATGATTTTGAGAAGTGTTTTATTAGTGGCTCCGGCCTGGCCGTTGCCTTGTGGGTAATATGGAGATGAATGATGCAATGCTATATTGAACTTCTTACATAGGTCCTTGAACTCTTGAGAAACGAACAGGGGTCCGTTGTCGGTGACGATGCTGCTTGGCACTCCGAACCGTGAGATGATATTCTTCATGATGAAGTCGCACACCGTGATAGCTTTAATCTATGCATATGCTTCAGCTTCAACCCACTTGGTGAAGTACTTAGTGGTGGTAAGGATAAAAGATTTTTGCTTGGTCTGAGAATTAGGATCACCGAGCGGGCTGACAACGTCGAAAGCCCACATAGAGAATGGCCAAGGAGCAGAAAGAGGATGTAGGGATGAAGCTGGAGCATGAATCTTGTCAGCGTGGAGTTGGCATTTAAGACACCTCCGGACATAGACGGAGCAATCTTTCTCTAGAGTGGGCCAATAATAACCCTGCCAAAGGATCTTCTTTGCTAGAGCCTGTCCATTGACATGACCTCCACACTCACTAGAATGGGCTACTTCAGGCACCTTCCAAGCTTCGTCATCATCTAGACACCTCATGAGCATTCCATTGGTAGCGCGCCTGTATAGTTCTCCTGCAACAATAGTATACCTTGAGGTGGCTCTTCTTATAGCTTTGCGCTACTCGGCATTCGCCCCTTCTGGGAATGATCCATCTCTGCAATACAACTCGATTTCGTGGTACCAAGGCAACTCTTCTTCCTCCAAGATCTCTTCTAATTCTGTCAAAGATACTTCCTTAAGATCTTCCTTCTCAGCCCTTGCCTCTACAGTCTTCCTATGGTTGGCGTACCAAGGATTCTGAAGAGAGGGTGCATCCAATCTCTGGATGACGATAGTCTCAGTGCTCCGACTGAGAGGGAAAAATAGAGAGGAAGCAAGAGATGCTAGGGCATCAGTGAGAATGTTTTGAGATTGAGGAGTGTGGATGTAGATCAACTTATGGAATTGCCTAGCAAGGAGCGTGACCAAGTCTTGATATGGCTTGAGCTTAGGGTCACGGGTTCGGTAAGTGGATAGCACCTGCCCCAGGATGAGCTGAGAGTCCCCTATGATATTCAAGTAGCGCGCGCCCAAGAGGTAGGCGTGCTTCAATCCAGCTAGGAAAGCCTCATACTCGGTGATGTTGTTGGTAGCAGGAAATCGGAGTTGATAAGCAAAAGGAATTGTCACCCCTTCCGGAGTGAGCAGAACGGCGCCTATTCCTTGGCCCTGAGAATTGAGCGCACCATCGAAGTGCTGAGACCAGAAGGGATGATGAGTAAGGATAGAGAGATGCTCATCAGGGAAATCATCCTGAATAGAGTTAGTGTGAAGAATGGGAAGATGGGCAAGATGCTCAGTGATGGCATATCCTTTGACTGGCTTCTGAACGATGAAGGTGATATCAAACTGGGAGAGGAAGCTCTGCCAGCGAGCTAACCTACTAGAAATGACAGGCTTTTCTAAGAGATAACGGATCGGGTCCATTCTAGAGATCAATGTGACTGGGTGGGCTAGGAAGTAATGCTTAAGCTTCTGAGCTACACACACTAAGGCGGCACAAGTCTTCTCCATAGCGGTGTATTTAGCCTCGGCCGGATTAAACAACCTGGAGAGGTAATAAGCTGCCCGCTCTTTCCCTTCATCATCTACTTATGCTAAAACGACCCCAAAGGAGTCCTCAATGACCGAGATGTATAGGATTAGGGGTTTCCCAGGGATAGGAGGTTCCAGAACCGGGGGATTGGATAGATATTCCTTTAGGTCCTCATAGGCCTTTTGGAAATCTTCATTCCATTCAAACTTGACCCCCGCCTTTAGCAATTCGTAAAATGGGTGGCACCTCTGAGAATGTTGGGATATAAATCTTCGATGAATTGCAATCTACCAATCAATCCTCAAAGTTTCGTAATATTCTTTGGCGGAGGCATGTCCATGACGGCCTTTGCTTTATTAGGATCAATCTGGATCCC
Organism: Amorphophallus konjac; assembly: GCA_022559845.1. Taxonomy (NCBI): domain Eukaryota; kingdom Viridiplantae; phylum Streptophyta; class Magnoliopsida; order Alismatales; family Araceae; genus Amorphophallus; species Amorphophallus konjac. The sequence continues at coordinate 254,644,623 of CM040125.1, read as the reverse complement.
CCGTTTGCTAACTATGAAACCTAACAACTTCCCTGAAGAAACTCCAAAAACACACTTCTTCGGATTCATTTTAAGGTTGTACTCCCTAGCTCTCTGCAACACCTTAGCCAGAATAGCGGGGTGTTATTCTTTCATTCTCGACTCCACCAGGATGTCATTAACGTAAGCTTCCATATAGATATGCATCATGTCGTGGAAGATAGCCATCGTCGCCCTTTGATGGGTGGCACCCGCGTTCTTCAGACCGAACGGCATGACCACGTAACAATATGTGCCCCAGGGCGTGGTGAAGAAGGTTTTCTCTTCATCTTCGGGAGCGAGACGGATATGATTATAACTTGAATAACCATCCATGAATGATAAAGCTTCGAACCCGATGGTGTTATCCACTAAAACATCTATGTGAGGCAGCGGGAAATCATCTTTGAGACATGCTTTGTTAAGATCCCTGAAATCCATGCAAATACGCACCTTTCCATCCTTCTTGATGACAGGGACTATGTTTGCCACCCACTGGGGATATAGAACGACTCTAATGAATCAGGCTTTGTACAATTTGTCGACCTCTTCTTTAATCCTCAAGGCCATGTGGGGGTGGAATCTCCTTGACCTTTGTTTTACGGGTGCTTCCCCTAGTTTAAGCACAAGTCGGTGTTCCACCAAGGAGGGGTCAAGACCCGGCATGTCCTCATAAGACCAGGCAAAAGAATCGCCATACTCCCTCAGAACATTGATTAGATCTTCTTCTACTTGCGGAGGGAGATTAGCATCAATAATAATGGGCCTTGGGTCTTCTTTAGTTCCCAAATTTATTTCCTTCGTAGGTTCATCCACTGTCGACGATGGCTCGTCGAATCTCTTTAATCCTTGCGCATACAGATCGACGGTGTCATCTACGTTGTTGTCCTCATCATCGATCGGGTTCTTTTCATCCAGGACTTCATAAACACCTAGCCCGTTGTCGCTACACACCTCTTCTTGCTCCTCATCGTCCTCTATCACAATTGCCGTGGTGAAAAATTCCGGGCACTTCAGAAGAGCATGACATTGTTGAGCTAAATCCTGCAAGAACCTATCAGGAATAGATTTGGAATGACGCGCAAGTGAGCGCGGCTCAGGCTCGGAAAGATTGGACGTCCTAGAACAAGACCCTACTTCTCTAGACCCAACTGACTCTACTTCCTTAGACTCGACGGACCCTACGCCTAAACTAGGAGAAAGAAATCTAGTGGAAAGGAAGGAGCAATGGACTCGTGCCCCTGGGAGAAGAATGGCGACAATATAGCGTAGTCTTCCATCGAAATCTCTGTTTCAAATTTGACGTTTTTTTGGAGATCAGTGGAGATCATGTAGCAGGAGGGAGGAGATGGTGGAGGAGGAAGCTGACGGGGGAAGAGAGATAGGAATAAGACATCAAAGAATGGATCAGAAGAGGAGAACCACATGTCCGAAAGATTGGAGGAGGAGGTCCATAAAGTGGAGAGATCAATGGGCGGGCATTGCCCGCATTCACAGGGTATGATTAATGCCTCGGTCGGCAGTTCCGTAAAATACGGATCAATCATGATTGGAGGTGAACAAGGTATAGATTCCAGCTGTTGAAAGAGAGAGGTGAGACGGGAGGGAGACGAAAAAAAGATAACGATCGAGGCCCCCTTCTCCCGTGAGTGGTTAGCTGGCTTCTTCGGCTTCCAATGCACAAGCCGAACTTCTTGAGTCTTTTGGCAGCTTTCTTCTTCAAGGAACATTCTGGCAAATGCTCGGCTGTAGTCAAGCATATCATTAACTGGCCCCTTTGGCAGCAGAGACGGACTAGCAACTATGCAAGTTATGGTCTTCTTCTCGGGTAGTATTGACTGTGGGTCTAATGTGCCAGGCTGGAGAGGCCCTCTTACGAAGTGCTGGCAGTAATCCCAGGTAAGTGGCCTTGAGTCGCCCAAAACTGATAGCGCGGACTCTCGATAACCGAGACCCCGCCTACTGATCCTTCTCCCTTTGGGCACCGGCTTGGTCCACCCTTATAGTTGTGCACCGAGGCCTCTCCCCGGTTGATAGCCCAACTTCAATATAATGTCCCAGCCCTTGGAATCTCGGATCTGGGGCTTCACTTTGATGTTGACAGGTGTGGTGGTGGGCTTGCGAGGTGCATATGCCCAAGGAAATTCCAGATCTAGCATAGAAATAACGGGCCGACTACTGGGCCATAGTGTGGGTAAAATCTTCTCTGATATATAGCTTTAACAGACTGGACCGTGGATAAGCTTTTGACTTTAACCACCCTCCCTTGAAAAGGAAATTTGAGACATTGAAGCGCGGTGGATGGTACGGCGCTGAGAGTGTCGATCCACGTACGACCCACGATAGCCTTGAACATAGGGTCGATGTCCAGCACATAGAATTTGATGGGCATGGTGAGAGGCCCAAGCTCAGCCTGAATGGTGACAACCCCGTGACAGGCTCTTCGTGAGTTGTCGTATGCGGCTATAGTTGTGGGGGTCGGCCGTAGAAGCTCTTCTGACAAGTTGCAGGCCCTGAGAGTGCTGAGTGGACATACATTGATAGATGCCCATGTGTCAACTAATGCCGCATCAATACTGACTTTGTTCAAGATAATATTGATGCAAAGCGGCATTTGCCGAGCTTCTGGTGGTGCAAGCTCGATTTCAGAGAATGTAATTGTTGCCCTTTGGAGATAGTTGCCAGTGCTGTAGGTAAACTATCGGCTGCCACATCTTCACTAACCATCACCTTCTGCAGAAATTCTCTTAGTGCATCTTGATGAAGGGTTGATCTTTTAATGAGTTCCAGCACAGATATTTTGGCGGGCACCCTATCCAAATGATGTAGCAGATCATATTGGGTACCCGACAGTGGCTCGGCTTCTTCCTGATCGGCAATCGGTTGCGAAGACTAGGGATTAGAAGCAGGAGCATAATTGCGATGAAACAAATGCCCGCTCCGAAGGGCGCAATTCCATGTTGGCACGGTATTTGATGACGATAGGATGAACCCGTTGGGATGGGTAAGTGGTGTGAAAGGGGGTGTGGTGGAGATGATAGGAGTGGTAGTGGAGACAAGGGATTGCGGTAAAAGGATAATGGGTGGAGAGTTAATGGTGGGTATGGTGATAGCGGGTGTAAGCGAAGGTGGAGGTGTAAGGGCGAGCAGAAGTGTGGGCGGAGGGCTAGTTGTAATGATGGCAGTGGAAGTGAGTAATGGGCGGGAGATGGATGATGGAGTGGGAGTGGATGGAAGGATAGGTGGTCTAGTAGGCGGAGGAGGATTTGTGTGCGTTGGTGTAAGGATGATGGAAGCAGAAGGATTGTGGTAGTTGTGGTGGAGGGCCATGACTTGTGGCGTAGAACCGTCATCATCAAAGGACCACCCGGCGTCAGGAGCCGGGGGTAGAACTACATTAACCTGAGCCGGTGCCGGCGGCTGAGGCTGTGGAGGGGGAGGATGGTTCGGCATTGGGTTCTGATGGATCCCCAAGTCTTGAACCGGTTGTTGTTACTGTTGTGGGTGCTACTGCGACTGCGGTGCCTGTTGTTGCTGCACTTGCTGTCTCGACGCCTGCCTTCTCTTTTCTTTAATTTCTGTAATGGCCCAATCCATTTCGGCCCAGTCAATCCTCTGCCCTTCATGGAGGTCGTAGACCAAGTCTCTGAACTGAAAACACCCTTCAATAGTGTTGTGCCCCAGACTATTTTGATGAAGATTCTGAATGAAATGTCATGATTTCGGGTTCAATGAATTTGCATGTATATAGGTTTGATGAATGATTGCCTTGAATGAAAACTTGCATGATTGATCTTCATTGATATACATAATTGATGAAAGGTGAGGTTGATGGATTTTAGTCTGTGCATGATTGAATTGGCTATACCAAGCAAAATGCTCAATATCGCTTAAGTTTGACTAGGACTAATTTATTTGAATGAGTTGCTTTGGTTAAAAATTGAATGAATGGTTTGATTAATCTATAGCATCTGGATTGATATGAGAATTTCATTGCTTGGGATGAGATTGAGGTTAATGGCAATCTGTGCTGTGCAGGTTCGATATGGATTCGTCTTGTAAATAATGGTAAGAACATTTTTGAAGGTTGGTCACAAGGTAGATGAAAGAGCAATGGTTAGATATGGAGAATATAGGTTTATTTGGTGTATTGTGAGACTACACTCATAATTTGAAGGCCAATGGTAAGAATGTTTGTAAAAATTGGATCTGAGCTTGAATGGAAGGATCCGGGTAAAAACTCATGCTTAATCATGTTTATCTGTGATGTATGAACTCCCTTGATCTACTTTGTTACATGTATTTGATTCATGAAAGTTTCAATTACAATTACTGAAGTTTTGCTACTGTCAGTAAAAGTGTCGACCCCAGGGGTCGACACTTATTTGTGGAGTCTCTGCCTTTGTTGAGTTTTAGGACACTGGCAGATTGTGTCGACCCCAGGGGTCGACACTTTCACCAGGTGTCTACTATTTTGTCAAGGCAGAACTCTCGTGAAAAAGTGTCAACCCTGAAGGTCGACACTTTCAGGTAAGTTTGTTCAATTCTGTGAAAACAGAATGTTCGTGAAAAAGTGTCGACCTTGTGTGTCGACACTTTTCATCACGAATGTTTTGTTCTGTTAACCGGCCAGAACACTTCGTAAGAAGTGTCGACCCCATGGGTTGACACTCGTATCGCGATTTTGTTCTTATATATGTTCTGGCAGAACATTCACGAAAAAGGGTCGACCTCAAGGGTCGACACTTTTTCTGAACGTTCGAACACGGTTTTCCGGATCTGTTTCGAACCCTATTAAGGAGGATCCAATTGGCTGGCTTTTGACCCTAATGGCCTTAGGGCGACCTTTTCATCTTGTATATGTTATGAAAGGGGTTTGGGGAGGGCTTTTATGTCCCTTGGGGCTTCAATCCCATTGGTTTATATAGCCCCCCTTTCTTCCAATCGAACCCAACCCTTGAGCTTCTAACGTAGGATTTTTGCCTTGCAGGAGAAGAAGGTGCTCCCATCTGTAGAGGTGAAGGAGAGCTATGCCAAGGATGATTTCCATCGAGCCCGAGCCAAGATTTGGAGGTCGCGGACTGCATCCTCTTCATCCGGAGCCTTGGGCGACTACATCCTCTACACCGACTTCATCCAACCTTCGGTTCATTTGTTCTAAGTGTTACCTTCTCTATTCTCCTAGTTTGTTTAAGGTTTTGTGGGGTAGATCATCACGTCTATCATTCTCTTAGCAGGTTTGTAGGGTAGATCATCTTGTTTATCCTTTTCATAGTGATTTGTGCTTAGATCGATTCTCTCAGAACTGGGCTTGTAATTTCTCATTCTATTTCACATATCTAGACGATTTCGGAGCTTGCTCCGAGTGTGTGTGGGTTGTCTCATCGTCATACGAGAACCCGCGTGTGTGGGCCGTCGAGCCCGTGTGTGTGTGGTTGCTGCCGTCGAGCAGCGTTTATAGTGAAATCCTCTCGAGGTGAGAGGGGTGGATGTAGGACGGCACTTGGTGCGTCCGAACCACCTAAAAATACTGTGTTGTGGTTTGCTTTATTGGTGTTGGTTGTTATCTAATTTTCCGTTCACTATACGAGTGTGAGACGGTGTGACGTGAGTGTACTCAATTGTCCGTCCAAATATAGTTGTCCGAGTGAGCATATATGTGCGCTGGGAAGTTGTGAGAGCTTGCTTGATTTAAGTTCATTCGTCATAATCAAGTCTCTGCTTTACTTTTATTCTACATATCTGTGGTTTGTTTGGGTTGCTTTATAATTTGTCATGAAGGGTGGGCAATCAATTCACCCCCCTCTCAATTGCCTCCTAACCGGGCCAACAATTGGTATCAGAGCCTCGACTCTACTTTTTAGAAAACCTAGCAGTTTTAGAGTGATCTGTTAGGAATGGCCAACAACCTCAACAAGGGGATGATGCCCGAAGGGCATTCTATTCAACGGCCACCCTTCTTCAATGGGAGTAATTACCCATACTGGAATAATAGGATGACCGTATTTCTTAAAGCGCAAAGTCATGAAATATGGACTGTTATTAGGAATGGTCCGTACGCTGTAAACCCTGATGAGGATATGTGGGATGATGATGCTATAAAGAAAGCCACTGTGAATTTTAATGCTTTGAATATACTTCAGTGTGCTATTCACCCTAACGAGTATGCTCATGTCTCCATGTGCAGTAGCGCCAAGGAAATGTGGGATAAGCTCAAGCTTATTTACGAAGGCACCACAGAAGTCAAGGAGACAAAGGCGAATATGTTGACCCGTGACTACGAGCTCTTTAAAATGAAAGATGAAGAAGATATCTCTCAGACGTTCGCACGACATATGGAGATCACCAACGGACTGAAGTTACTCGGAAGAGAGTTCACCGACAAGGAATTGGTGCGGAAGGTGTTGAGGTCACTATCACCAAGTTGGGACACCAAGGTGACAGTGATAGAAGACTCCAAGGATTTGACAACACTCACCGTGGATGCACTCATAGGGTCATTAATGATCTATGAGATCAATGTGATCAAAAGGACGTAAGAGGATCCAAAGAAGAAAAGGCCAATCGCCTTGAAAGCACTCCCGGAGAGTGTCTCGAGCCAAGAGGAATCATTGGGAACCACCGACGATGAAGAGGTTGCTATGCTAACAAGAAAGGTAAGACAATTCTTGCGCCAAAGAAGAAGATTTGGCGGGAAGTTTAGGAAAGGGAAGAGGCAGCCAAGACAAAGAAATGAACCATCCAAGACCGCCGAAATCATTTGCTATGAATGCAAGAAAGCGGGGCACATGCGAGGAGAATGCACCGAGCTCCAAAAGAAGAAAGGAATGGTCGTCAGGGGCAAGAAGCCAAAAGCCATGAAGGCAACATGGAGCGATGAAGATGAGCCCACGACTGATGATGAGGAGCAGGACATTGAAGAACTCGTGAAGATGATGTGTCTCATGGCCAATAGCGATAGTGAACATGTAACTTCTGACACTGAGGCCATTTCAAATGAACAGTGGGAACTTGTTTATGAAGAGTTAGATGAGAAATATGGAAGAATGAAAAATGAAAATAGGACTTTAAAGAAAAAGATCCATGAAAATGTTCACTCATCTAATTCTTGTGGAAAATGTAATTTGCTTGAAATGCAAATTAAAAATCTGAAAAATGTTAATGATGCTTTGGAAACCAAGTTGTCTTTGTTTGAAGAGGAGATAGCATGCTTAGATATAGAGAAGAAAAATGCATTTAAGCTGAAAGATGAAATCCAAGAAAAGCATGACCTCTTGAATAAAGAGTTTGAAAAATTGCATGTTGAACTAAGTGAATGTGAAAAAGAGAAAGAAAACTTGAAAGAGAAGAATGAGAATTTTGTTATTGAAATTGAAAAATTGAAAAGTGGGAATGGAAAGGAAGTGAGAGAGAAAGGGAAACAAGTTGAAAAGAATCAAAGTGCAATGCATAGCAACAAAACTCATGCTCATTATGCTGTGAAAAATTCATTTTATCAAGGAGAATGTTCACACACACACTTTGGAAAACAAGCTGTTAATTCCAAATTCCCCTCAACGTTTAAAAATGTAAATAAAAGGAAACATTTTGGTAGGAGAAGACCCACGTGTTTTTATTGTGGGAAAATTGGACATGACATGTACATATGCCAACTCATGCAATATGATGATGAATTATTTTTCAGTAGATACTATGAGCCACTTGGGAACGCTAACGTGGAGGGACCCAAGCTTGCTTGGATACCCAAATCAAAATGAGCATGGTTGGTAATTGGTGCAGGTCTGCATGAAGGCGGGAGACAATAAATGGTACCTGGACAGCGGATGCTCCAGGCACATGATTGGAAACAAACTCCTCTTTGCAGACCTTGCTGAGAAGAATGGCGGAACGGTAATCTTCGGAGGACAAGACAAGGGTAAGATCATAGGAATTGGGAGAATTGGTAAGGACCTTAACCACTGCATTGAAGATGTTTCATTAGTTAGAGGTCTTCATCATAATTTGCTTAGTGTTAGTCAACTTTGTGACAAGGGTCACAAAGTGATTTTTGAATCTTAACACTGCACAATCATTGATGTAACACAAAGACAATTAAGTTCATAGGTGTGAGATGTAACAACACTTATCAAGTTGACTTTGATGAACTTGCACCAAAGAAACTGTGTTTAGTTGCTAATAGAAGTGAAGATGTTTGGTTGTGGCATCACCGTCTTGGGCATGCCAGTTTTAATGTGATTAGGAAGTTGAACCGTCATGATTTAGTCAAAGGACTTCCTAAGCTGAATTTTGAAACTTCTAAGATATGTGAAGCATGTAATAAAGGAAAACAAACCATCGCATCCTTTAAATGCAAAAACAGTGTCTCTACAAAAAAAAACCTTCAATTGTTGCACTTGGACTTATTTGGTCCCACCAGGACTCGCAGTCTTGGCGGGAAGCTTTATGGCTTTGTGATTGTCGATGATTTCTCGTGATATGCATGTGTTTTATATCTTGCTAATAAGAGTGATGCTTGCAATGAATTTATTGATTTTTGCACAAAAGTTCAGAATGAAAAAGGATATACAATTCAGAAAATTCAAAGTGACCACGGAAAAGAATTTGAAAATCATGAGTTTGATGCTTTTTACAGGAAGCAGGGGTACGAGCATCAGTTCTCCTTACCAAGAACCCCTCAACAAAATGGCGTGGTCGAAAGGAAAAAAAGGACGCTCGTGGAGATGGTGCGTACCATGCTTACCGAGAATGGTCTTCCACGATATTTATGAGCAGAGGCGGTGAACACCGCTTGCTACATCACAAATAGAGCAATGGTAAGACCAATCCTTAAGAAAACTTCATACGAGCTTTACAAAGGTAAGAAACCCAACATATCTCATTTCAAGCCATTTGGTTCAATTTGTTATATCTTGAACAATGGAAAAGACAATCTAGATAAATTTAAAGTAAAAAGTGATAAAGGGATCTTCCTCGGGTATGCTCTAACATCAAGAGCTTACCATGTGTATAACACTAGAACACTTGTTGTCGAGGAAAGTCCACATGTAGTAGTTGATGAATTCACAATGAGAAAATCGAATGATGATCATTTTCTTATTACAGGTGAGGGCAAAGTTGAAAAGGGAGAATCAAGCAAACAAGGTGAGGCAGCAAATCAAGAAGAAGAAAAAGAACAACAAGAAGAAGAAGCAGATCAAGAACAACATCCGAACCTTCCACACCAATGGACCACACACAGGGACCATCCATTGGAGAACATGATCGGCGGTGTGGATGAAGGAATTCAAACTCGGGCTTCAATGAGGGAAGTAGAAATACACGATAATCTAGCTTTACTTTCCAGCATTGAGCCTAAATCATTAGATGATGCTTTAAATGAAAATTCTTGGGTTCTAGCCATGCAAGAAGAGCTACACCAATTCCAAGGGAATGGGGTGTGGTTCCTCGTGCCCCGGCCTCATGACCATCCTATCATTGGAACTAAGTGGGTTTTCCGAAACAAACTTAGTGAAGATGGGGTGGTTGTGAGGAATAAGGCAAGATTAGTAGCCAAATGCTACTCTCAAGAATTTGGCATTGATTTTGATGAATCATTTGCACCTGTGGCTAGACTGGAAGCAGTTAGAATTTTACTTGCTTATGCTTGTCACAGGAACATTAAACTATTTCAAATGGACGTGAAGAGTGCCTTCCTCAATGGAGTAATCAAGGAAGAAGTGTACGTGGAGCAACCACCGGGCTTTGAAGATGAAAGATTTCCCGACCACATATTCAAATTGGACAAGGCACTATACGGTTTGAAACAGGCTCCCCGGGCATGGTATGATAGATTAAGTTCATTTCTTATTGTAAATGGCTTCAAACGAGGTAACATAGACCAAACTTTGTTTACAAAAACTTGTGATGATCATTCATTAATTGTTCAAGTTTATGTAGATGATATTATTTTTGGAGCCTCCAATTCAAAAATGAATGATGAATTTGCCCAACTTATGCAGGGGGAGTTCGAGATGAGCTTGATGGGAGAGCTCAACTTCTTCTTGGGATTATAAATAAAGTAAATGGAGGAAGAAAAAGGTAACAAAATTGATCAAAAACCTATTATGGGTATGATAGGATCCTTGCTTTACTTGACTGCTAGTAGGCCTGATATACACTTCAGTGTCTGTCTCTGTGCAAGATACCAATCTTGTCCTAGGGACTCTCATTTAGTGGCCGTGAAAAGGATCTTCAGGTATTTGAATGGAACTCTTGACCTTGGTTTGTGGTATCCAAGGAATAACTCACTTGATTTACATGCTTTCACTGATTCTGATTATGCTGGTTGCAAAATGGATCGAAAAAGCACAAGCGGTCACTGTCAGTTTCTTGGGGGCTGCATGGTTTCATGGGCCTCAAAGAAACAGCATTGTGTGTCTCTATCAACTACCGAAGCTGAGTATGTGGCTGCCGGTAGTTGTGCGGCTCAAGTGCTTTGGATCCAACATTAGTTGCTGGATTTTGGTTTTTCCTTAAAGAAAACTCCCATAATGTGTGATAACACTTCTGCAATAAACTTGTCCAAGAATCCTGTCCAACATTCCCGCACTAAGCACATAGAAGTTAGACACCACTTTATAAAAGATCATATCAATAAAGGTGATTTTGAACTTGTTTTTGTTGATACAAAACACCAATTTACTGATATATTTACAAAACCTTTGAATTCTGAACAATTTTGCTTTCTAAGAAGAGAATTGGGAGTGTGCAGATTAGACACTTAGATATTTTGAGCTGAATTGTACAAACACTCTTTTCATCTTTTTTCATAAAGAAACTGTTCATATTGCCTTTTGATTTGCACATAAAAGTTTTCATTGTCTTTACTCTTTAAACTTTATCTTTTGTCCATATCATAGTGAATAACAACTTTGGTTGTTATACATGCTTTCATACTTTTGCATCCGCATGTACATAACTGCATATACTTCATCAATGTGTGCATGAATGCCATGATTAACCGGTATATCAAATAGTGTTAGTGGAAAGGTGGATCAAGTCCACCTGGAAGCTTTCATCATGTGTGAGTGTGATCTTCGGACATAAGTACTCCGCCACGTACCGGTAATCAAATTGCTTGAAAACATCTTTTTGAAATGCTTGAGGGTATATATACTACACACCTCTTAGTTGAAATCTTCTAAGACCTTACGCCCTTGCTAAATAAAATACGTTTACTAGGACATGTTTTAACATGGCACATATTAAAAGGGAGGTTTTTGCTATAACGGTGCATACATTTAGGGGGAGACATCACCATGAATAGGCTAATTCATCTCTTACATTCTACGCAATCTCTCACACAAGTTGCACATGTGAGTTAATGAATCTAACTGATAAGGATTTCACTTATTCCACTTAACATATTTTAGGACTCTGGAAACCTTACATAGAAATCACGTGACTTGTGAGGAAAAAGCTGTCAGCCCCGTCAAAAATAGTCAATAAGTGTGATTTGACATGAAGTAAATCGGGAATCCCCCCTGAGATAAAGGAGGAAACTCGCATTGAAAAGTGTCCTATCCACATTATCATAAGTGACGATGCCGAGTAACCGGGAAGTGCCCATGAAACGAAGGGCATGACTCGTGTCAAAAGGTTAGTCATCTTGTCTTTGAAAAATCAAAATAATCTTGGAGTTGTGCAAAGCTACCAAAAGTCAAGCACGTTGTATGAAAGTGTAGGGAAGAAAAGTTCCTATATGTGTTCTTTAGAAAATCTAAAAATCCATGCTATCTAGATTTCATTGCTCATATTTCACATATTCATCTAGGGAGTGATTGTATGGATGTACACCTTGAATCAGCCATATTTCATGAGTCTTGCAGTACCACTTATTGTAAGCTCTACCCTTTTACTATTGCACATGAAATTCATGTTCTTGGTCTATAGCATATTTCCTAACCCGTTCATAAAGAACATGTTTGCTATTTTATGTTATTATGAGTGCATGAGTGCTTGACTGGTCATTACTTACGTTTCATATGCATCTCATTGAGTTAATTATGCATATTAAGCCTTAACTTTCATCCTTTACCGTTCTAATAATCCCCTATTTGACTCTAACAAAAAGGGGGAGAAATAACTTTGCATTTCTTCAATGAAGATTCATGATAACTTTGCATTTCTTGAATGAAGATTCATGACTTACTTAGTCCTTGACTGATTATGCTTTTGACTTGATCTGGTTGTTGTGTCATCCATCATGCAAATATCATAGATCTATAAATGGTTTTATCTTCGTCAAAAAGGGGGAGATTGTTGTGCCCCGGACTATTTGGACGAAGATTCTGAATGAAATGTCATGATTTCGGGTTCAATGAATTTGCATGTATATAGGTTTGATGAATGATTCCCTTGAATGAAAACTTGCATGATCGATCTTCATTGATATACATAATTGATGAAAGGTGAGGTTGATGGATTTCAATCTGTGCATGATTGAATTGGCTATACCAAGCAAAATGCTCAATATCACTTAAGTCTGACTAGGACTAATCTATTTGAATGAGTTGCTTTGGTTAAAAATTGAATGAATGGTTTGATTAATCTATAGCATCTGGATTGATATGAGAATTTCATTGCTTGGGTTGAGATTGAGGTTAATGGCAATCTGTGCTATGCAGGTTCGATATGGATTCGTCTTGCAAATAATGGTAAGAACATTTTTGAAGGTTGGTCACAAGGTAGATGAAAGAGCAATGGTTAGATATGGAGAATATAGGTTTATTTGGTGTATTGTGAGACTACACTCACAATTTGAAGGCCAATGGTAAGAATGTTTGTAAAAATTGGATCTGAGCTTGAATGGAAGGATCTGGGTAAAAACTCATGCTTAATCATGTTTATCTTTGATGTATGAACTCCCTTGATCTACTTTGTTACATGTATTTGATTCATAAAAGTTTCAATTACAATTACTGAAGTTTTGCTACTGTCAGTAAAAGTGTCGACCTCTGGGGTCGACACTTATTTGTGGAGTCTCTGCCTTTGTTGAGTTTTAGGACGCTGGCAGATTGTGTCGACTCCAGGGGTCGACACTTTCACCAGGTGTCTGCTATTTTGTCAAGGCAGAACTCTCGTGAAAAAGTGTCGACCCTGAAGGTCGACACTTTCAGGTAAGTTTGTTCAATTCTGTGAAAACAGAATGTTCGTGAAAAAGTGTCGACCTCGGGTGTCGACACTTTTCATCACGAATGTTTTGTTCTGTTAACCGGCCAGAACACTTCGTAAGAAGTGTCGACCCCATGGGTCGACACTCGTATGGCGATTTTGTTCTTATATATGTTCTGGCAGAACATTCATGAAAAAGGGTCGACCTCAAGGGTCGACACTTTTTTTGAACATTCGAACACGGTTTTCCGGATCTGTTTCGAACCCTATTAAGGAGGATCCAATTGGCTGGCTTTTGACCCTAATGGCCTTAGGGTGACCTTTGCATCTTGTATATGCTATGAAAGGGGTTTGGGGAGGGCTTTTATGTCCCTTGGGGCTTCAATCCCATTGGTTTATATAGCCCCCCTTTCTTCCGATCGAACCCAACCCTTGAGCTTCTAACGTAGGATTTTTGCCTTGCAGGAGAAGAAGGTGCTCCCATCTGTGGAGGTGAAGGAGAGCTGTGCCAAGGATGATTTCCATTGAGCCCGAGCCAAGATTTGGAGGTCGCGGACTGCATCCTCTTCATCCGGAGCCTTGGGCGACTACATCCTCTACACCGACTTCATCCAACTTTCGGTTCATTTGTTCTAAGTGTTACCTTCTCTATTCTCCTAGCTTGTTTAAGGTTTTGTGGGGTAGATCATCATGTCTATCATTCACTTAGCAGGTTTGTGGGGTAGATCGTCTTATTTATCCTTTTCTTAGTGATTTGTGCTTAGATCGATTCTCTCAGAACTGGGCTTGTAATTTCTCATTCTATTTCACATATCTAGATGATTTCGGAGCTTGCTCTGAGTGTGTGTCGGTTGTCTTGTCCTCGTACGAGAACCCGCATGTGTGGGCCGTCGAGCCCGTGTGTGTGTGGTTGCTGCCGTCGAGCAGCGTTTATAGTGAAATCCTCTCGAAGTGGGAGGGGTGGACGTAGGACGACACTTGGTGCGTCCGAACCACCTAAAAATACTATGTTGTGGTTTTCTTTATTGGTGAAGAGGTGAAATCTCGCGCTGTTCCTGAGCGGGATGATAATCACCAGATTGTGAACTGCAAGATAGGGAAATGGATCAGAAGGCCCAGGGGGAGTCCCTGGGGCAAACCCTCCGATGCTTAAGTCAGTAGAGCTATGATGGGAGCGATAATGGGGAGGGGCTAGTTTATGCGCGAGATCCCTCTCACCGAAGGGGTGAAGCGGTTCGTGCTCAGGAGTTTAGGGCGTATGGTTGCCTTTTTGGCTTACCTTTCACCGGAGAGTGCCCCTGGTTTAAATAGTACGTCGTCTCTTGGAGTCCTACCAGTCGAGGGGTTTCAGGTGGGGGTTACGTCCTCATCGTGGGCTTTTATGGCCTTATCGTGGGAGCGTTATCATCGCGGGGAAGAAGAAGTCCCTTGCCTTCCTGAATTCCTGCCTGCTGCGGACTCTTAACGGCTGCAAAGATAAGTATTCGTCAGCCGTTCCGAGCTTCGGAGAGGCCGGCCCTATCCGGGCGGTAGGCTTATCTCGGTAAAAGATGGGTCGGATAGGCCAGCTTTTGCCTCCTTCTCCCGGGCGGAGGGATGGCTCGGGCGCGGACCTTCCAGTGACCTGACCGATGCTCGGGCCCTCCGAGCCTTGAGGCCGCCTAGGAGGGTTGTTTCCTCGAGCGCTGTAAATTGGGCTTTCTACCCTAAGTGGGCCTTGTGGGCTGTCACTTGGATGAGCTTGGCCTCATTGGGCCCTGCCGGGCCTAGTTGGGTTGCTCCATGGGGCTGCAGAAATCCCCCTCTCCACTTGTCCCCCTCCTACTCCCGAGCCAAATGAGGCTCGGTTGAGTAGTGTTTAAGGGCGTTGGACCGGCGTGGCTCAGGTGGGTGGAGATCTGACGGTGTTAAGTAGCCACGTGCCGTGGTAACCTGGGCCCGTAGTAATAATGATCCTGACGGATTTGAAATGAAGGGAGCCCCCTTTTTCTCGGAGGTTGGAACGGCGCGCCGCCTTCCGCGAGGGTTTATAGGTGTTGGGCACTGGTTGTCATTCCAGACTCTCTAGGGTTTTGGCTTTCCTTTGCTTCTTTGCTTTTTGGGGCTCCTTGATGCGTCGTGAGATCACAGTGGAGGAGCGAAGCCTTGCGGCAGCGTTCGAGGAGTTGGAGAGGATAACCACGGAGGCGGTCCTGCAGCTGCCTTCTCCCCCTGAGTCTTCGAGGTCTTGTGAGGGCTCTTCTTCCGGTTCCTCCTCGAAACTCATGGCGGACCAGCGCTCGGGAGATGAGTTGGAGGTGAGGGCGCCAGTCCCGAACTG
Organism: Amorphophallus konjac; assembly: GCA_022559845.1. Classification (NCBI taxonomy): domain Eukaryota; kingdom Viridiplantae; phylum Streptophyta; class Magnoliopsida; order Alismatales; family Araceae; genus Amorphophallus; species Amorphophallus konjac. The sequence goes on along the minus strand of CM040125.1, from coordinate 254,629,133 downwards.
CAGCGAGCTTGGGGAAGCCGAGGTGAAGAAGCTGGAGCACCGGTTTCGGTTGCCTTATAAGTACAGTTTCACCGCGGCTGCTCCATACGAGACGAGTTTGGACGACCGCACGGGCCATATCTGCTCCTTTCTTCTGGCTTGGAAGAGCGGGTTTCGCCTCCCCTTCGAGCCTTTCATCCTTAAGCTCCTTAATTTTTTCAAGTTGGCGCCTATTCAGTTGGTGGCCAACTCGTATCTCCTTCTCTCTACTTTTCGAATCCTCTGTCGTCAGTGCGGGGTTCGCCCTTCCTTGGATCTTTTTCATTTTTTCTTTGAGTTGAAGGTGCACCCGTCGGCGGGGAAAGGCTTCTATTACATCCAGGCGAGTAGGAACAGGAGCTGCATTTCGCTAGCAGCGAAGGATTCCTCGCATAAAGGGTGGAAGACCCAATTTTTCTGGGTGAAGATGGAATCGGTGGAGGACACTTGGAGGTGTGAGGTGATGCCCAACTTCCACCCGAACATCCCTCCCCGCCAGGAGGAGTTTCCTTCAGATGTGGAGGAGCACGCAGCTCGCCTGCTGAAGAATCGTCGGTCTACCGAGGAGCTGGTGACGCCGGAGAATGTCGAGCGGTGTCTCCTCACGCGACTGAAACCATCAAGTATCACCACTCGAATTTCTCTCCGGGGGTGAGGGTCATCTTACTTTTCCTGACCATGCCTTCTTCTCTGCTGGTGACACTTGGCGGGAGCCTCTGGAGGAGGCTGCTGAGGTCATCGATCTCGGAGATGACTCGGTGGCTGATGAGCCTAACGCTCCTGTGGGTCGCTCCCAAGCCCGGAACAAGGGCAAGGGGGCGGATTCCGAGGGAACATCCCGACCGGGCGGTGCAAAGCGCAAGGATCCCATGGAGGGAAGGTTGCCGGAAGCTGCGAAGGCCATGAAGCGGGCCAAGAAGGCCGGCCTTCTCACCATTGCCGGGGCCGACTCTAGCTCGACGGTGCTCCCCTCTCAGGGGCAAGATGGGGGCGACCCTACGGGGCTGGCTCCCCCATCCATCGGGCGAGAGGGGGCCGAGGAGACCAGGGGCCCCTCAGAGGGTGGTGATGGCAGGTCGGCTCTCCCCTCGGTGGGGACAGAGGGTGCCGGAGTCGAAGCAGCCGATGCCAAGGCCAGGGGACCGGTCGAGGTCGGCGATGTCTCGGGCGGTGAAGCCCGGGCCGAGACAGTTGAGGTTGGGGGTTCGCCTGTGAGGGCGTCGCAACCCCAAGCGCCGGTGGTCTCCGGAGCGACCGGGCTTGCTGCGTCGATCGAGGTTGGGGGTTCACCTACGGAGGCGTCGCAACCCCAACCGACCGTGGTGTGCGGGGCGGTGGACCCCGCAACCTGAGCTGAGCCTTCCGACGCGGCGCCCAGCGGGGAGCGGATTCCTATGCCGGAGGCCTTGGAGAGGCTCGGAATCTCGAGCAATCTATATCGGCTCTGCTGCAAGGTGTCCGCGAGGACGAAAAGAGGAGATATGCGCCATTCTCCTTCCGGGGTCCTCGACGTCATTATGGAGGGTGGCTATATCATGGCCCAGATGGGGGCCACAATGGCAGAGACCTACGCCCGGACGGAGTCAGAGCGGTCGAATCTCGCTTGGACCCTCGGGGGGTGCGAGAGGAAGCTAGCCCGACTCACTGAGGCGCACGAGGGGCTCCAACGGGAGTTCTTCGCGATCAGGGACTTGGCGCGGTCGAGCCGGCTGGAGGCTGGAGCGTTGACCGAACAGCTGGCCAAGGCTCGGGAGTCGCTCGAGAGAAAAGAAAAACTCCTTGAGGAGGAATGCCTTCGCCATCTCGAGTTGGATGGCCATTGGGAGGCGGAGCGTGCCGAGCTGCTGGATCAGGCGGAAGCAGCCGAGCGCCTCCGTTCGAAGGCCCCGGCGGACCGAGCTGAGGTGGAGAAGGGATCGGTCGGGGCCGAGGAGCGGGCGACCGAGGCCGAACGGAAGTCGATCGAGATCGAGGAGCGGGCGACCGAGGTCGCATGAAAATCGACAGAGGCGGAGAGGCGAATGGCGGAGGCAGAGGAGCGAGCGTCCGAGGCGGAGCGGAAGTCAGCCGAACTTGCTGAAAGGATGGGGCAAGTCGGTGCGGAGGCGATCGAGTAGTACAGGGGCTCAGAGGCCTACCGAGCCGACCTTCAGGAAGCAGCCCTTCCCTACTATGAGATAGCACTTCGCCGAGGCGCCCGCAAGGGGTTCAAGCAGGGTTATCGTCGGGCAGTGGACTACGCCGACGAGCAAGACTCTGGGGTTGATTTCCCCTCGGGCCAGCAATATGACTCGGATGAGTCAGCTTCTAGCTCCTCTGCGTCGGGCGGGGAAGATCCAGAGGGTTCTCCTCCGGTGGGGTCACCAACTCAGGATGCCTCGGAGGGCTCGCGACCGGGGCAGTTCTCGTACAGGCGAGGTTAGTGCTTGGGTCGGCCGTCACCGAGGGTGCCGGGGGCGACTCACACACTCCCGCCATTCCCGAGCTTCAAAGTGGGCCCGAGGCCTGATGTATTTTGCCTTGTTTTTCTTTTTTCTCTGTTTGTCTCTTGTCCTTTTCTGAAAAAAAAAGGAAATATTTTCTTTTTATAAGGTAATAAATGACTTACTTGCCTCTTGCGTTCCTTACCGTGATTTGGTTAGCATATCTAAAGTAGTTGGAAAGTGCCGATACGTCCTGCGTGGTTTTCGCATGCTGATTGGGTAGGCTCCTGACGGGGCGTCTTTCCGTTTTCTGATGCTTTGAATACCAGGCTGCTTCGTGTATCCCGCCATGGCGAAAAATAAGGAGTTGGAGGTGACCGTTCGGGGGAGAATTCCTTTGGCATGTTTTCGAGGGGGGAGTCATTTAAGGCAAGTAGCCTCCCTTGGCCTATAAGAAAGACCGAAGGGCGACCCTTCCTCTTCACCGCTTGGGACTTTCTCTAACAGTCTTTCCTCATCCCTTCCTCGCGTTGCGCGGTGCCATTGCATTCGGGGCATGAGGATCCTTCGGAAGATGACGCTGCCGATGATGGGGAGCGGGGAGTTCTTGCTGCTTCGGATCGTCGAGCAGGTCTGACGGTCGCCGCGCGGGTTCGAGACGGGTCCGACGGTCACCGAGCGGATCTTGGGAGGACTTCGACTTGCGGGGGCAGGCCGTTCCTCCTCCATCAGTTCTCGCGAGGCTTCCGGGTGGGCGCCGGGATGGAGGACGGATGGGGGCATCCATGATGCCTTCCCCTGCCTCCCCATCCAGCTCTGCTGGATTTCTTTGCAGCCTCTTTTTCCCTCTTCTGCTCTTCATTTCTTTCACTCTTCGGAGGCTGCTTGCTCTCTGTTCCCTTCCAAGGGGTTGGTAGGTTGGAAGAGAGGAGGCCTTCACAGGCGTTCTCTCTCCCTGACTTCTACCAACTTGGAAGGTAGCCTTCCTCATCGTGGAAGGTAGTCTTCGTCAACGCAATCCCTCTGTCACCTTTGTCATGGGCCACCCGGGCTAATTGGATCGACCTCCTTTTATCCGAGCCAGTTTCTACGCGAGGCAAGGTCAGTGGCTGGACGCGAGGGGATCAAGACCGAGTCGGCCAAGCGATGGCCTCTTGCAGAGGTGCTAGATGGATTTTTTGCTTTTTGTCGTGCAGTGTAATGGCTTTGCCTATCTAATTTACCAACAATTATTTGAATGAATAGAGGAGAATTTTATTTCATCCAACTTGTTTGCACAATTTCAAAAGTAGAACTTGCATAGTGTGGCTGCGTTCCATGTCCGAGGGATGGGTTCCCCTTCCATTGTAGCTAGCCTGTACGCACCTTTCCTGAGCATCTCGACCACTCGGTAGGGGCCTTCCCAGTTAGGGGATAGCTTGCCCACCGCCTCTAATGGTCGAGAGGCTTCGGCTTTTCTGAGGATGAAGTCTCCTGGTTGGAAGTGTCTATTTCAGACTTTGGGGTTGTAGTATCGAGTGAGGCGGCGCTGGTACTCCGTGGCTCGGATGCTGGCGATCTCTCGGAGTTCATCTGCTAGGTCGAGGTTCTCGAGTAGCTTTTGCTCGTTTGCCTCGGGCGAGTAGCGGATGACTCGGAGAGACGGGTTGGCAACCTCTAACGGAATGACAGCCTCAGTGCCATACACCAGCTGGAAGGGACATTCACCAGTTGCCGTTTTGGGAGTCGTTCGGTGTGACCAAAGTACGCTGGGTGGTTCCTCGAGCCAGCTACCCTTGGCCTTGCCGAGTCTGGTCTTTATGCCTTTTAAGATAGTCTTATTGGCATTTTCGACCAGCCCGTTGGCCTGAGGGTGGGCGACCGAAGTGAAGTGGTTGCGAATGTTTAGGTCGGCGCATCTGTCTCAGAAATAGCAAGAATCGAATTGCCGACCGTTGTCGCTCACTATCACTCGGGGGATGTCGAAGCGACAAATGATCGACTTCCATACGAAACTCCAGACGACTGTCTCGGTGATCCTCGCCGTGGCTTCGGCCTCGATCCATTTGGTGAAGTAGTCGATGGCGACGATGATGAACTTCTTCTGGGACTGAGCCGTAGGGAACGGCCCGAGAATGTCAATCCCCACTGAGCGAAGGGATAAGGCTCGGTAAGGGTGATGAGCTCCGTGGCCGACCGATGGACCAAGTGGTCGAATCGCTGGCATCGGTCGCACTGCTGTACGTGAGCCGTGCAGTCGCGCTGCAGGGTAGGCCACCAGTACCCCTGCCGTAGCAGGATCCTAGCCATCGACCTTCCTCCTGAATGCACTCCGCACAGACCTTCGTGAGTCTCTTGGATGGCTCGGCTAGCCTCGTCGGGGCCGAGACACTTCAGGAGAGGACCGGAGAAAGATCTTCGATAGAGAGTGTCGTCAAGGATGATGAAGCGCCGGGCTTGATACTTCATTCAGCGGGCTTCTCGAGGGTCGGAGGGCTCTCGGGAGTCCCGGAGCCAAGACAGGTAGGGGGAGCGCCAGTCGCTTGGAAGGGCCGAGTCAACGGCTAGGAGCTCCGAGTCGATGCTCGGGCGCTCTAGCTCTTTAAGGAGGACCGATCGGGTACCTTCAGGGTCGAGGGAGGAGGCCAATCGAGAGAGGGCGTCCGCTCGGGAGTTTTCCTCCCGAGCTATTCGGACTACCTCGAATCCCTCGAACTGTTGGGCCAGACCTCTGACCAGCTGGAGGTATTTGATCATTGGTGCCTCTCGAGCTTCGTATTCGCCGTTGTAGCAACCCTGATAAAATAAAGAGTTTTAAATAAATCAAATTAAAATAAAAGTTAATTAAATAAATGATGAGTGCCTAAACAAATAAATAATAAGCCAAAAAAAAAGAAAATAACGCCTTGAGTCAAGGCGCTATTTCAAAAATAAACGCCCTTATACAAGGCGCTAATTTATGAAAGGACGCCAACATGTGAGGTCATCAATTCTTAAACGGTCAAAATATATAAAAAGAAAAGTAGAAGTGACGCCCTGCACCTGGGCGCGTTTTATACAAGAAACGACGCTTGACAAGGCGTCAATTTAAATTAACGCCCTCACTTAAGACGTTAATTTAGTTCGATTTTCATTCAACCCAGGACTCTATCCAGAGTAAGTTCTGGATAACTACGTCGAAAGTTGAATATAGTAGGGACTCTATCATGGCAATACTACCCTTAATCAAACTATAACTCCAGTACGATCCTAAAAACTCTATAAATACCCTCCTAATTCACCCAGATCGCTACTTTGGCGATCTAACTTTCGTTTTGCTGCTGCTGTCGACTGTAAAGAACAGGTAATGTTCTTTCCCCTGCCTTCAGTCATGGTTATGAAGGATACTGATGTTCTTCATCATCTTTTGCTATAGGTTGCCTGTCTTGCGTTTCCTGACGTGCTGAAGAACGAGGGGTTCTTCATCAAACATCATCTTCTGGAGGCCGGTTTAGAACAGAGCATCGGTTTCTTACCAAAACCTTCACGTTTCCTCTCCCAGATCACCTTCAGGTAGGTTTTCTCAAGGAATGTAGCCCAAACCAACGTAGAAATTATGGTTAAATCATCTGTTAGTTCATGCATATAGATTCTATGCGTTTTCATATTTTTTTTTCTGGAAACTTTTGTAAATAGCGACCCTCGTTAGGGCGCTAGTTTAAAGGAAGCGACCCAATCCAGGGCGCTAATTCTTGTTTTGACGCCCTTCCCAGGAGTCATCAATTTCACATAATTAATAAATACCCACGTTTAATATTTAATATCTATGGAACCATGAATATAATATGTTGCATGAGTATACCTGTGAAATCCTGTTATTTATCTTGTCATGACCATGTACCTCGTTTCCTGAAATTTTATTGTCTGAAAATTGATAAATTCTTGAATTCACGACCTTGTCTAGGTCGTCTATTACTAAGCTGACGCCCCAGACTAGGGCGCTAATTGAAAAGTAACGCCCCTGTAGAGGGCGCGTTTTTGTTAAAATTCTATAAATTTGAAATTCTATAAGAATTGAGATAAGGTTTGGACGACTGCTTCACAAGTCGTCAAATGATTAATAGACGTCCTTAAGTAAGGAGTTAATTATATGATTAATGACTTTGGTCAAGTCGCTAATTTCCTGTATTATTATTTTTCCCTCGGTTAACACGGTTTCATACTTATGTATATATATATTGGCACTATATTTTCACTCCGTGAATATAGTCCCACGTTTCATAATGTTTTAACGTTACCCCCTTAATTCTCGGTGACATACAAGCTCTCCATTGGACATTCCGTTCTTTGGACTAGCGAGTTAGTCATAGAGACCTCCGTAAGACTCCTCGAGCCTTGGATTCCCTCAAGGCCGACTGAGCGGGTTGTACCATAAAAATCTATCACACTATTTTTGCCATGTCACTCTATAGAAACATGGTATACCGGCCCTCATATTATGCTATGAGTATGATATGAGAATTTTCTTAATGAACGGGGAAAGCATGCCATCAATGTGATGTTATTGTAGACCCCAATTCTATAACAACTTTGTTATGATGTTCTTGTGGGCCTCAATTCTATATTAAAGGAGTGACCATCTACTTGTGGGCATTTACTTGTCATGGTACCCAAGTCAGGGAACCAATTCCACCTAGTTTTTATCGATAATCGTGATTGTACCGTTATTATCGCCTATCTATGTCAAGTGTCATATTTTGGACTCTATTCTATCAAAGTCTATCCTACGTGTCTACAAGCTTTATCCTTGAAATTCCATATTGGCTATATACAAAAGTAGATGTTAAAATACATGATTAATGCCTGCGCATATAGGGCCTGATCTGGTCCTGGGAGGAGTACCCGAAAGTACTTGTGCCCATGGGAGTTGATTGATCACGGTATTGGCATTATACCGAAGTGCATGACTAGCTTGATTGAACATTCCACAAATCTTGTACTTGACTTGATATTACATGACTTGCGTGGCCCGAAAAAAGGGTAATTGCATACTTGCATGCTTGAACGTGATAGCCAAATTCTAACATGACATGATGAATACACTTGCTTGAATATCTTGATATCTTTTGATATAAGTTCTTGAAAGTTCATGACTAGTTCTCGTCGCTATCTTATTGTTATACACTCTCTCTATCTTGTCGTTTTATGCGAGCATGCATAGCTATAGTGCATTCATGAAAGATGTAATTACTTAAACTCATTGCTAGTTCTTGAGATATAATTTCCTACTGAGCGTTTGCTCACTTAATGTTTCCCTACTTTTCAGGTAAGTCCGACGATGAGGGAACTCAGACGGATGGGGAAAATCAAGAGTGAAAGAGATAGAGCTTCTCCCGTGTTATCTAGTCTTTTTCATATTTTCTTGAGACAACCTTGTATTTTTCCTTTATTTTAGTTAGTACTTCAAAGGTTTGTAATAGACATATTCTTATGAAGGAATAAAGGATTGGGTTATCTTTACTTTTGCGCATATCTGATTTTGGTGTCGAATACACTAATACTCTGATTGACATGATTGATATAAACTCGTCACGCGTCTCCGGGTATCTTCCGCTCTCGGGGCATGACAGCCGTTGACTTGGCTAGCGACCAGCTGGGAGTCGGTGTGGATTTTGACTCGCTCAGCCCCCAACCGTCGGGCCATGCGTGCTCCCGAGATAAGGGCCTCGTATTCGGAAGCGGTGTTGGACGCCTGAAAGTTGAATTTCAAGGCGTACTGCAGCTCTACTCCTTCGGGGGACCTCAGGAGGATCCCTGCGTCGCTACCGACCGAGTTGGAAGATCCGTCGACGAACAGTTCCCAGGTTGGCTTGGGCGCGGACGGGGATCTCTCCTCAGTCGGGATGGTGCTTTCGGCGATGAAGTCGACGAGCGCTTGGCCTTTCATAGCTGAGCGCGGGCGGTACGAGATATCGTAGGCCCCAAGCATGATTGCCCATTTGACGAGTCACCCCGAGGATTCGGGGTGGGCCAGAATCTTCTTTAATGGTTTGCCGGTCAGCACGGTGACGGGGTGCCCCTGGAAGTAGGGTCGGAGGCGCTTGGCGGAGGTAACCAACGCTAGCACGAGTTTCTCGGTTGCTGGGTACCTCCTCTCAGCCTCGTTGAGCACCTTGCTGGTGTAGTAGATCGGCCTCTCAATTCCCGAGTCATTTCTGACTAGGACTGAGCTAACAGTTGACGGCGTTGTCGAGAGATAGAGTAGCAGGACCTCGCCCGGCACGGGCTTGGAGAGCACCGGGGGCGAGGCTAAGAACTCCTTGAGCTCGGCGAACGCTTGTTGGCATTCCTCATCCCATGCGAACGTGGCAGATGCCAGCTTGGGTCCCCTCAACAGTTTGAAGAAGGGTAAGCATCGTTCGGCCGCACGGGATAGGAATCGGCTGAGAGCGGCGACACGCCTAGTCAGGCGCTGGATGTCCTTGACGTAGGTGGGCGGGCGCATGTCCAGGATGGCCTGGACCTTGTCGAGGTTGGCTTCGATCCCGCCCTGGGTGACCAAGAAACCCAGGAATTTCCCAGATCTCACTCCGAAGGCGCACTTGGCAGGATTGAGCTTCATGTTGTACTTCAGGAGGGTGTCGAAGGTTTCAACGAGGTCGGCGAAGTGGTCTTGGGCTTTGGGGATCTTGACGAGCATGTCGTCAATGTAAGCCTCGACGTTCCGACCTAGTTGCTCCTTGATGGAGGCATCACCCACAACTCCCTTTGGCTCGGGTCCACTTCTTCACACTCGAGAGCTGGTTGAGTTTGGGCCTCACTCTATAAAGGCCCCTTATCCATTTTGTAGCTTTCCTTTGAGTCATTTTGATGTATTTCCATTTTATTTGAGTCATTTTCCTTGGTCTAGCACTTACTTTCCTATGTTTTTGTATCATCATGCTGTCTAATGTGGCTATTGGGCCCCATTCGTTGGGCTAGGCCCATTAGCACTCCCAACCCCCCCCCCCTTGGTTATTTGTAGTAGTTTATTTTGTCAGGGACTTATTGTAAAGAGTGGGTTGCCTATATATAGGACCCCACTCCCCTCATTTGAAGTTAATGAATAATCAAAATCCTTTTGAGTTAAGTCTACTATTGTGTTCAATTTGGAGAGATTCCACTTAGTTAAGGGTGAGATGCCCTAGGGAGTGATTTCCATACCCCCTCCACTCTCTCTTCTCTCTCCTCCCCTAAGGGGTTCGCCCCCCTCTCTCTCTCCTCCCTTCCCCTTCAACTCCCAACCACCACCCACCTCCTTTAATGCCCTCCACTTCCCCATGGCCTCCTTTACTCCACCCCCTAGTTCCTAGGTAGAAGTCTCCCCATTCCAACACCTTTCCCCACCTTCCAACCAAATCTTCCCCATTCCAATACAAGCATCCCACTTCCCCACATAATTCCCCACCTCCCAAGGCCTTTTCAAAATTTGAAATCCCTTCCCTCCACTTGCCTTGGCCGCCCCCATCCTTTACCCTTCCCCTTGCCATGTTCGCCCCCCTCCACTCCCCATTCCCTCTCTCACACCCTCATCTTCCTCCTCCACCTGCTAACCCCTGCTCTCAGCCATTCTCCCCTCATTCTCCAACACCTATAGCTCTCCACTCCACCCCACAAGAGCCCCCATTCATCCTTAGGTCGCCCCTTTCACCTCCCTCCACCAAAGAAGCCCCCTCTCCCTCTCCTTTCAATTTTAGATTGTTGCAGTGCAGACCTGCAGATCAGCACCTAGTTGCAGCGTCGTCCACATCTTCTTCTGAGAGCTTCTGGGGGCGTGGCCTACATTGCTGGAAAGGCCCCTCTGTCTTCTTCGCAGGCGAGGTGGAACCAACTCTTTCCGAGGTCGGGGCCAACCGTAGAACCCGTTCTCCCACGACTGCGCAGAGAGGTCTTCATCCTGGACCAGAGCCTGAAAGAACGTTCTGCCACGATGAACCCCAATGGATTCAGACTGAAGTCCCTTCATCAAAGTTCTCCTTCTGCCAGTCCTCTTCCAAGATCAAGAAACAGAACCTCGTTCGGCTACGGGAGGAAGGAGTTACGAATTGTCTCCCCCGAGCTCTCCAGTCCTATCTCCTGCTGTCTACTCCGACCAGTGCCCACTCTTCAGGGTACACCGGCCGCCCTTGACCTCTGATTGCAACCCCGTTGCCTCCTTCTGAAAGCTACTTCAACCACGAAGACGTCACCGCCAGTTTCGTGCTGTTCGGAGTTCGGGAGGGCACTCGGTGATATCTGCAACCTGCTGTTCCAGTCCGGACAGAAACTGCGGCCAGGCAGAGAGGTCTCCTTCTAGTTGCTGGTGCGGCCACCTCCGACCCCCCGAGCATCCTAAAAAATTCTGGAATCATCCCCTTCAAGTCAGGAAGCTTAAGAAAGTGGTTTCACTCAATTTGGAGTCCGTACGAGTCCGAGACAGCCGGCACAGCGACTTCCTGTCCAGAATTCAGATTGCAGCTGCAAGTTCGCTAGTTTCCCATTTCTCTTCATTTCGGTCCTATATCCCTACCCCGCTTGGCCGGTGTGGACACCAAAAATTGCACACCCAAATATCATGCCCGGCCTCGCGTCAACAACGGCGCCGAGTGAAGAAGCCCCGGAGAGACTGGTCGTCCGGACTCCCCAAATATGCACATTACCGTGAAGCCGTCTCCAGAGCCACGACATTGAAGAGAAACCAATCACCAAGAGTCCCACAATCCATGGGCCTCGAAGAAAATTAAACGGGCCATGGCTCGTGTCCATAACGGGCTCTGAACGGGCTCAGAAACACGCCCAGTTTGTCCTTCAGCGGCACACCAAAGGCCTTCAGCGGCACGCCCCAAAGGCCCTCAGCGGCACGCCCCAAAGGCCTTCAGCGGCACGGCCCCAGAGCCCCTCAGCGGCACACTCCCAGGGCTGCTCAGCGGCACGCCCCAAAGGCCTTCAGCGGCACGCCCTAGTGGGCTTCAGCGGCACGGCCCCAGAGCCCCTCAGCGGCACACCCCCAGGCGCCTTCGCCGGCACGCCCCCCTTTGGGAGTCTCCAGCGGCACGGCCTATAGGGCCCCTAACGGTACACTCTTTATGCCCCTCAGCGGCACACTATGAATGCCCTTAAACGGCACACTTTGAGTGCCTTCCACGGCACAGCCCCAGTGGGCTTCAGCGGCACGGCCCCTTCGAGCCTTCAGCGGCACACGTTGTTGGGCTTTCCACGATGCGCCCGTTTTGGTGCCTAGCGGCACGCCTTTTTGGCCCTCCGACGGCACGCTTGTGCAGCCCGCCAACGGCACATCGTGAGGCATTTTCAACGGCAAGACGACGTGCCGCCCATGCCCTACGTTTCCTTGGCGCGCAGCGAGCCGTCCGAGGTGGCAACCGTCCATTGGGCCACGCATGCTACCCCCCTTGACGATCAAGGACGGGGCAGGCCAAACGCCATCATCACAAGGCCACTTCCCGCCTTCAACGGCCGGGCTCGAGGGCTTCGGCTGTTCGGAGTATAAAAAGACCCTCCGTTTTCGACAGAGAAGGGGGGAGGCAGAGGAAGAGACAGACACCCACACCCAGAAAAAGAAGAAGAGGAGAAGAGAAGAAGAGGAGAAGAGAAGAAGGGAGAAGAGAAGAAGAGGAAAAAGAAGAGGGGGGGAGGCTCCGCCTCCCCTTTCCGGCTGCTCCGTCCACCCGCCACCGCCGTCCGTGCGAATAGAAGAGGAGAAGAAGAAGAAGAGAAGAAGAGGAGCTCGTCGTTCCACCCACCGCCACACTGTGTGAAGAGAGGAAGAGAAGAAGAGTGAGCGAGAGAAAGGGAGAGAAGTCCGGGGAGGAGTCCACGCTCCGTTCCCCCATTGTATTTCTTTTTCTTTCTCTCTTTTCTTTCCTTTGGTCTGCCTGTTTTGCCGATGTTGCAATGTATTAGTCCCCTCGGGACACTTTTCTTGTAAGAATAGAAATAGAAGTCTTGCCAATATTTTTGGACGCCTTCCTCTAGCATTTCTTCCGTGTTTACATTCTTCGGTGTTTCACCCCCCCTTTCTTCGTTTTCTCCCTTCGTTAGGGCTTACACCTCACCGGGCATTCTCGCATTCGTTCGCCCAGTCGGGCTTCAGCGGCATGCCCCGATTGTGCCTCCAACGGCACGCCTTGATTGTGCCTTCAACGGCACGCCCAGTCATGCCTTCAGCGGTACGCCCCTCCTTTGACCCTTTGCCGGTACGCCCTGCCGGGCCTTCGCCGGCACACCCGGTTTGCCCTCAGCGGCACACTCTAGTTGCCCCCCCCCCCAGCGGCACGCTCCCTGGCGCCCTCAGCGGCACGCCTTCAGCTGCCCTCAGCGGCACGCCTTCAGCCGCCCTCAACAGTATGCCCTTTGGTCCTAAGCGGCACACTTTCCACCCCTTCGCCGGCACGCTTCATTTGGCCCTCAGCGGCACACCTTCAGTCGCATGTTCGTCGGCACGCCCTAGCAGGCCTTTCGCCGGTACACTACTCTTACTTCTTGCCCGGTGCATTCACCCCTCAGCCAGTCCTAGAGTAGTCTTCCACTCGCCATTCCCTCCGGGTTTTCCGAGGTTTATAAAGGTGTTGCCGCTCTCGGGCGCCCACCTCCAGTTGTCGGGTCCCGCCACTCCATGTGGGCGCGTTCCCTGTACCTCCCTTACGCTCGGGTTAAGGGGAGATGCTGCCGAATTTTCGTTAGAAACTGTAATACATTAAAAGACAAAAGACAGTAACAAACAAACGAAAAGAACAACGGTAAAATGCTTTAACCGACGCAATGGAACCGTAATCAACATAAAGAGGACCGAATCGAACGACAACTAAACAACTTGAACATCTGCCCTCACAAAAGAAAGAATGAAAATTAATCAAGAGAAGAAAAGAAGAAACCCATGCAAACTTAATAAAAATCAGAAAAGAAGAAAAGAAAAGCCTTAGAAGAACCAGAGGGAGAGTGGGCCTTCACCGGTACACCTAATCCAGCCCTTCACCGGTGCACCTTCCGTCGTCCTTCGCCGGCACGCCCCAGCCAGCCCTTCACCGGCACGCCCTGTCAGGCCTTCGCCGGCGCACCCCAGCCAGCCCTTCACCGGCACGCCCTGTCAGGCCTTCGCCTGCACGCCCCAGCCAGCCCTTCACCGGCACGCCCTGTCAGGCCTTCGCCGGCACGCCCCAGCCAGCCCTTCACCGGCACGACCTGTCAGGCCTTCGCCTGCACGCCCCAGCCAGCCCTTCACCGGCACGCCCTGTCAAGCCTTCGCCGGCACGCCCCAGCCAGCCCTTCACCGGCACGCCCCTACTGGCCTCCCCCGGCACGCCTCTCCTGGCCCTCAGCGGCACACTCCCGGCCCTTCAGCGGTACACCCCTCTCCTGGCCCTCAGCGGCACACTCCCGGCCCTTCAGCGGTACACCCCTCCAGGCCCTTCAGCGACATACTCCTAGCCCTTCAGCGGCACACCCTCAGCCCTTCAGCGGTACGCCTTTCTCTTAGCCCTCTAATGGCCCATTCTCTCTCCAGAAAATATGAGTAATAATAATAATAATAACAAATAATAATAACAAATTCCAAAATGAATAAATAAATAAGAATAATAAAGGAATAAGTAATAGTAATAATAAGCTAAAAAAGGGGACAATAATAATAATAATAATTAGACAAATAAATGATAACAAAGATGAATGAATAATAATAACAAACTCATCAAGAATGATAAATAAATAAATGATAACCCAGGATAAATGATAATAACAAATTTGACGAAACACGACAAGCAAATGAACGATAATAAAACGAACAAAAAAATAATAACAAACCTAATAATAACAATAGTAAAAGAATAAATCACAAAAAATGAATAAATGGTAATAATAAACTCACTCAAAGACACGCACAAATTAACGAATAATAATGATAAAATTTTAAATAACAATAAAATAATGTAATCCACGTGGCAGCCCCGTCTCTCCTGTGACCCGGTGCCGAAGGAACAACAATGCCGCCCTAGCGGGCTGGGCCTGAGTCTCGGGAATTATCCCGAAATGGCCATGACCCGACCTCGCCTCGGGCTAACATTCCGATTAAACCGGACTCATCTCTCCAGCCGGATCCTTTCCGAGCCACTATTAAAATTGCCGCACAGTCCGGCAGACATTAGAACGGATTCACTTCGATTCCTGCCGCGTTCTTATTACGGACCTACGTCCGAACATGAAAAGGCCCGTAAGTGACCAACATGGCTGACGGCTCTCGCCCCAATATGGTCGTGAGCCGGCATCGTTCCGGGCCGATAGCCCGTTAAATCGGATTCATTCTGACGGGATTTGCTCCCGCTCTTTCATTGAAACTGTCGTAAACTCGGCCCACATTTGCACGGGGTCGCTTCCACCCACGTCGCACTTTCAACATGGGCCCTTGCCCGAACATGGAAAGGTCCGCAAGTGGCCGACATAATCGGAATAGAACGAGACGGCTCTCACCACCCCTGGACTCCTCCCATGGGAATATCAACAAGACCTCCGTGGGCCATATTTAGACCTCGGGCCCGTCCCGATCATGGTCATCGTCTGGCTCATATCTCCAGTCTACAGCTTGTTCCTCTCGAACACGTTTTCAGTTCCGAAGCCTAGTCCCGGGACTTTTCCCCGTTGCCCTCCGACACCAGAAATATTAACGCTGCCCACGCGAGCCCCGTTTGGATCACGGGAGGCGCCCCCGGCATGGTCCCGACTCGATCTCGCACCAGGCCAATAGATTCACGGGTTTCCGGATATAATAGCCGAGATTCAATCGAATGTTTTCAGTGTCTCGGAATAATAAAACTTGCCGTGTCCCGGCACACATACATTCTCGATCTTTCCGCGACGATTACGATATTCCCAATATCGGACACCCGTCCGAACATTAAACAGTCTCCTGAATGACCGACACGTTTAGAACGCCCGCTTCTCCGGACATAGGGCTTTTCATCCGATTCAAGGGATATTCCCTTGTCGCCTCCTTGGCACCGGAAATATCAATGACGCTCATACAAGTCTCGTTTCGACCGCGGGGGGCCCACCGCAGTATGGTCGCAGCTTGCTCTTGCACCGGGCCAACAGATTTACCGGTTTCCGACCGCTCTAACCAAGGTTTAGCCGAATGTTTTCCGTTCTCCTGAACAATAAATTGCCGTATCACGGCATACATATGCTCCGGTCTTCCCGCGACGATCACACTTTTCCCGAGACGGACACTCGTCCGAACATTAAATGGTCAGGACATGACCGATAGGATCCCGGATGGTTTTCTTCCCGCCTTCGCGTGAGGATTTCAATACCTCGTAATAGACCTTTTACGTAATTAATTTCTTGGCCATGAGGCCCTGAATCTCGGCGATTAATCAAGGGTGTTCCCTCGTATGGGGGATGTAAATGACGCCGTGACCTTTATGGTATGGCGGGTTTTGGTCTCGACACGAACCACACAATCGTCTGACGAAGTCAGATCGAGTGCACCACGGGCTCCTCGGAGCCCGAATAAATTGTCACTCCGGTGACTGGCACGCCCACGCACTTAATAAACCAACGAACGACCAAGATAATTGTTAAATGAAAAGTGCGTCCACAACTCTGGCACGCCCGGTGGGACCAAACCACCCTTCATCTCTTCGCCGGGATTCAGGGCCTCATGGCCCCCTAATAAACGATGTTTGCCTGCTTTGATGAATTGCAGGTGCTGTCTTCGCCAGTCCTATGGGGAGAAAAGCCTGGATCGGTGCAGTTGCCTTCGCGGCCTCGAGAATGCTGCTTCGAAGCATATGCAGCTTCCAAGAATCATGGGGGATGTTATAAGAAAAAAGGGAAGAGAAGATAAAAGAAAGAGAACAGAAGGGAGGATAAATCAAGCCCCCCGTTTCCCTCAAGAAGAAAGGAAGAAAGAGAAGAAAAGAAGAAAAGAAGAAAAGAAGGAAGGAAGAAAGGTAGAAAAAAAGAGAGAAAAGAAAGAAGCAAAAAAAAAAGGAAGAGAAAGAATTGGCAATAGAGGGTTGTACGGCCACGTCCGTCGAGACCCGTGCTGAACAAAGACTACCACTGTAGGGTTGATGCGGTGGAGCGAACCACTCATCCCCTCCTTGAGGGGGTGAGCGCTCTCTTGCACCCCCACCCTGGTCAATCATACAAAAAAGAAGAGAAGAGAAAAAGAGACCAGAAAAAAAAAAGAGAAGAGAAAGAAAAAAAGGAGAAGGAAAAGAGAAAGAAGAAAAGAAGAAAAGTCGGCCAGCATCGCTGACTAAAAGAGCAAGAAGAAACCCGGCATCCCGCCCGACTCTAGGAGGCTCGGAGCCCGTGGTGTAATGACCCCGCTCGTTCCTCCTTCCTGCTGCCTCCATCCGGCACAAGACGGCCCCTCGAGTGGCTGTTAAAAGACCCAGCGAGCCACAATCGTAGCTTGGTGAATGGCTGCCCGCCGTGGGGAATGCTTTATAGCAATGAGGCCAAGCACGGCCACCACTCCTGAAGAGAGCATGCATATACCCCGCCATGGGGGATAAGAAGAAGATATATACCCTGCTACGGGGGCATAAGAGGCAAAAAAAGGAGATACACCCTATTCCCAGGGGCACATGAAGAGAATCCGCCCCGACTGAGGGGCACAAAGCAAAGGCTACACCCCAGCTTCGGGGCATTTGAGGAAGAATCCGCCCTGACCTGGGGACATAAGAAGAAATAGAGTTGCACCCCAGCTTAGGGGCATCTGAAGAAGAGAAATACACCCCGATATGGGGGCACATGAAGCAAAAGACATACCCCGCCATGGGGGCGTAAGAAGAAAAGAATTCACCCCTACTCGGGGGTACATGAAGCGACAAAGAATACACCCCGCCTTAGGGGAATTTGAAGAAGAAAAATACACGCCACCGACGGGGGCACAGGAGCCATCAAGAACACACCCCACTTTCGGGGCACAAGAAGCTGACATTCCCCGGCTTGTCGGGGCAGAAGAAGAAGAATCCCCCCCGGGGGGCATAAAAAGCAAAGATACACCCTCGTGCCGGGGGCACATGAAGCGAATACACTCTATCCCAGGGTCATGAGAAGCAAAAGGCGCATCCCACCCTGGGGGCATATGAAGCGAAAAGAATACACCCTGGCTTTGGGGAATACGAAGAGAAGTATACCCCACTCTGGGGTAGAGGAAGCGGGAGAATCACACCCCTGTCTTGGGGGTATTTGAAGAAAAACATACCCCGCCTGGGGGCATAGAAACCATAAAAGAATCCGCTCCGGTTTAGGGGTATTTGAAGAAGCTACGTCCCGCCTTGGGAACATAAGAAGAGAAGAATCAACCCCGACCTAGGGGCATTTGAAGAAGCTATGCTCCGCCTTGGGAGCGTAAGAAGAGAAGAATACACCCCGACCTAGGGGCATTCGAAGAAGGAATACATCACAGTCTTGGGGTCCATAAAGTAACATATATTTCCCCCCGGGGGCATCTGAAGCAGAACACACAATATTCCCCGGCTTAGGGGAGCACGTGAAGAAAGGAATACACCCCGATGCGGGAACACATAAGCATAAGAAGAAGAGACTACCTCGGCCTGGGGTCATGAGAAAAAGTAGAGTTGCACCCCGGCTTAGGGGGCATATGAAGAGAAGTGCACCCCACCTTGGGGCATAAGAGGCGGAAGAATCAACCCCCGACTCAGGGGTAACTGAGGAGAACTCAACCCCGGCCTGGGGTCATGAGAAGAAGTAAAATACACCCCGTCTTGGGAGCATATGAAGCCAAGAATCACACCCCCGTCTCGGGGTATTTGAAGAAGAAGCCCACCTCGCCTCGAGGGCCTGGAAGCTATAAAGAACACGCCCTGACTCAGGGGCATGCAAATGAAAAGAACTCACCCCACCCCGGGTGCACAAGAAGCCAAGCTCACCCCGCATGGGGGCATGTTGTAAGACACAGGTACGCCCCGACTCAGGGGCACTTGAAGATAAGTACACTCCACCTTTGGGGTGCAAAAAGCAACATACCCCACCCCGGGGGCACAAGAAGAAAACACACCCCACCACGGGGGCGTAAGAAGCCAAGAGATGTACCCCGCCACGGGGCAGTAGAGGCAAAATGCGTCCCCCCCGGGGGCACATGAAGCAACATACCCCTCGCCTCGGCAACATATGAGGCCAAGAAGCTACATCCCGGCTCGGGGGCATAAGAAACAAAAGATATACCCCACGTCCGGGGCATATGAAGCCAAGAAACACACCCCCGTCTCGGGGGTATTTGAAGAAGAAGCATGCCTCGCCTCGAGGGCCTAGAAGCTATAAAGAACACGCCCCGACTCAGGGGCATATGAAGAGAAGTCCACCCCGGCCTAGGAGTATTTGAAGAAGAAGCATACCCCGCCAGGGGACATAGAAGCCATAAAGAATCCGCTCATGTTTAGGGATACTTGAAGAAGCTACATCCTGCCTTGGGAGCATGAGAAGAAAAGAGAATCCACCCCGGCTTAGGGACCTTTGAAGGAGCATACCCCAGGCTCGGAGTCCATAAAGTAACATATATTTCCCCCCGGGGGCATCTGAAGCAGAACAAGCAACAATCCCCGGCTTTGGGAAGCATATGAAGAGAGGAATATACCCCGATATGGGGGCACGTAAACAAAAAAGAAGAATTCACCCTGCCTCGGGTGCGTAAAAAGCAAGAACTACACCCCGCGTCAAAAGCGGCAATACACTCCACTCTGGGGCACTAGAAGCGGAATACACCCCGTGCCGGGGGCATATAAAAAAAAAGGGGATACCTCGCTCTGGGGCATCAGGAGCAGCAATGCGCCCCACCTTGGGGGCATCAAAAGCAGCAATACACCCCACCTTGGGAGCACAAGAAGCAAATATTCCCCCCCCCCCCGGTGTGTCTGGGAAGAAGAAAAGAATTCACCCCGGCCTGGGGACACTTGAAGAAAGAAGCGCATCCCGCTCCTGGGGGCACATGAAGAGATTCTACTCCATCCGGGGGCACAACAGACAACAAAGCTACACCCCGGCCCAGGGGCTTTTGAAGAAGAGAACATACCCCGGTCCAGGGGCACAGAAGCAGAAGACATACCCCGACTGTGGGGCACATGAAGAGAAACACACCCCGCCTTGGGGGCATGAGAAGCAACATAGTTTCACCCCGATCCAGGGGCATAAAGAGCAAAAGAATACACCCCGACTTAGGGGAACATGAAGAGAAAGCATACCCCGCTCTGGGGCATAAGAAGCAGAGCCCACACCCCGGCTCAGGGGCATTTGAGGAAGAGATATACCCCGGTACGGGGGCATATGAAGCATGCATCCACCCCGTCATAAGGGCATAAGAAGGAAAGACCATACCCAGCCACGGGGAGTAAGAAGAAAGAATTCACCCCGGCTCGGGGGTACACAAATAAAGAAGCAAACCCCATCTCAGGGACATCAGAAGAAGGAAACACACCCCGCCTCGGGGGCACAGAAACCGTAAAGAGATACACCCCTGCCTCAGGGGGGGCATAAAAAGCAAAAGATGCACCCTCGTGCCGGGGACATATGAAGAGAAGCACTCCTCCGCCTTCAGGGGTAGAAAGAGAGCACAATCCGCCCCCGCCATGGGGGGCATAAGAAACAAAAGACACGCCCCGTACCAGGGGCATTTGAAGAAGAAACACACCTCGCCTCGAGGGCCTAGAATCTATAAAGAACACGCCCCGGCTCAGGGGCATATGAAGAGAAGACCACCCCGGCTTAGGGGTATTTGAAGAAGAAACATACCCTACCTGGGGGCATAGAAGCCGTGAAGAGTATACCCCACCATGGGGGCATTTGAAGAGAACTACGCCCCACCTCGGGGGCATATATAAAAAAAAAACACAAACAAACACACCCTGGTCTGGGGGCTTTTGAAGAAACAACACACCCCCTCCATGGGAGACAAAGCTACACCCCTACCCGAGGACACATGCAGAGCATCTACCCCGCTCTGGGGGCACAAAAAAAAAGAGATACACTCCGCCCTTGGCGCATAAGAAGTAGAAGCACCTGCCCCGCTCTGGGGGCACAAAAAAATACACTCCGCCCTTGGCGCATAAGAAGCAGAAGCATCTACCCTGACCCGGGGCACAGAAGCGAAAGGACATACATCCCACCTTGGGAGCATGAGAAGAAAGATATACTCCACCCAAGCGGCATTTGAAGAAACAACACACCCCGCTTCGGGGGCACGGAAGCCGTAAAGAGATACACCCCGGCCTCACGGGGGCATAAGAAGCGAAAGATACACCCCGTCCCGGGGGCACTTGAAGAAAGCTACGCCCCGTGCCAGGGGCACATGAAGAAGAAACATACCTCGCCTCGAGGGCCTAGAAGCTATAAAGAACACGCCCCGGCTCAGGGGCATACGAAGAGAAGTCCACCCTGGTTTAGGGGTATTTGAAGAAGAAACATACCCCATCTAGGGGCATAGAAGCCGTGAAGAGTATACCCCACCATGGGGGCATCTGAAGAGAGCTACACCCCGCCTCGGGGGCATTAGAAAAAAAAAGCATACCCTGCTTCGGGGACATAGAAGCCATGAAAAATTACACCCCGCCCGGGGGCACAAAAGTAAAGAGGCCGAGCACACCCCTCAGGGGGGGGATGCATACCAAATGAAGCTACACCCCGACCTGGGGGTACATTAAGAGAAATACATTCCAGTATTGAAGCGTTAATGAGAAAAGAAGAGCAAAAAAAGGGGGAGTCACGAGGCAGACGTGGTCTTCGAGCCCGCCTCATCCCATATATAAAAAAAAGAAGAAGAAGAAAAAAGGAGTCACGAGGCAGACGTGGTCTTCGGGCCTGCCTCATCCCATAAAAAAAAGAGGAAGAAAAAAAAAAGAGACTCACGAGGCAGACGTGGTCTTCGAGCCCGCCTCATCACACAAAAGAAGAGAAGAAGAGGAAGGAAAGACACATGAGGCAGCCATGGTCCCTGGACCCGCCTCTTCACACAAAAGAAGAAGAGCAGAACAGGAAAAAAAAAGACTCACGAGACAGACGTGGTCTTCGAGCCCCCTCATCATGCTAAAGAGAAAAAAAAGGAAGAAGACACCAATGAGGCAGACGTGGTCCCTGAACCCGCCTCTTCACATAAAAAAAGGGAAGAAAAAAAAAAGAAAAAAAAGAAAGGAAGAGCAGAAAAGAAAGAAAATAGTCAAGAGGCGAACATGGACCTTGCACCTGCCTCTCCGTAAAAGAAGAAGAGAAGAAGAGAAAGAGCAATCATGAGGCAAACACGGTCTCTGCACCTGCCTCTCTACAAAAGAAGAATAGAAGAAAAAAAATAGACATGAGGCAAACACGGTCTCTGCACCTGCCTCTCCGTAAAAGAAGAAGAGAAGAAGAAAAAAGAGACATGAGGCACACATGGTCCTTGCACCGGCCCCTCCATAAAAGAAGAAGAAAAAAACAAGAGACACATGAGGCAGATGTGGTCCTCGAGCCCGCCTCGTCACACAAAAAAAAAGAGAAGAAAAGAAAGAAATGATCATGAGGTAAACATGGTCTTTGCACCTGCCTCCCTGCAACAAAAAGAATAGAAAAGAAAAAAGAGGCATGAGGCGAACATGGTCCCTGCACCTGCCTCTCCATAAAAGAAGAAGAGAAGAAGAAAAAAGAGACATGAGGCGAGCATGGTCTCTGCACCTGCCTCTCTACAAAAGAAGAATAGAAGAGAAAGCACAATCATGAGGCGACCACAGTCCTTGCACCTGCCTCTCCAAAAAAAGGGAAGAGAACAGAACAAGAAGAGACACATGAGGCAGACGTGGCCCTTGAACCCGTCTCTCTACAAAAAAAGGAGAATCGCAAGGCGAACATGGTCTCTGCACCCGCCTCTACAAAAGAAGAAGAAAAAAAAAGAAAGAAGAGAATCATGGGGCGAGCAGGGTCTCTGCACCTGCCTCTTTACGAAAGAAGAATAGAAGAGAAAGCACAATCATGAGGCGAGCATGGTCTTTGCACCTGCCTCTCCACAAAAGAAGAAGAGAAGAAAAGAAAGAAAGAGTCTCGAGGCAGACGCGGCCTGCGAGCCCGCCTCCCCACACAAAAGAAGAAGAGAGGAAGAGAAAGAAGGGTCATGAGGCAAACTTTTACCTCCGACCTCCAACCATCCAACAAATAGAAACCAACTAAACCTTCCGCCGACGGGGCGTTAAACCGACTAGACCTTCTGCCGACGGGGCGTTAAACCGAATAGACCTTCCGCCGACGGGGCGTTAAACCGACTAGACCTTCCGCCGACGGGGCGTTAAACCGAATAGACCTTCCGCCGACGGGGCGTTAAACCGAATAGACCTTCCGCCGACGAAGCGTTAAACTGACTAGACCTTTCGCCAGCGGGGCGTTAAATCGACCAAACCTTCCACCAGCGGGGCGTTAAACCGACTAAACCCTTTCGCCGACGGGGCGTTAATCCGACTAGACCTTCCGCTGACGGGGCGTTAATCCGACTAGACCTTCCGCCGATGAGGCGTTAAACCGGCCAACTTTCAGCCATCGGGGCTTCAAGCCGACAGTTACCTCTTCATCGGCCTTCGGGTCGACAGCTATATCATCATCGGCTCCTAGCCGACAGCTACCTCATCATTGGCTCTTAGCCGACAGCTATCTCATCATTGGCGTTCCAGCCGACAACTTCCCAGTCAAAAAATAGACCTCTCACCTTGGTTCGTATCCTTCCCCGGCCAGAGAGTAAGAGAATAAACCTTCCACTTTGGTTCGGATCCTTCCCCGGCCAGAGAATAAAAAAGACCCTTCTCTTCGACTCTCACGTCCTGCTACCCGACGCCCTTCCGCTCAGCCACGTCGGCCAAGGCCCACTATCAGGATTAGTCCATCCACCCCACCGCGCTTCCCAGAATGTCGACCTTTCTGGCCCGCTTCCCTAATACCCTTTCAGCCATTTGTGGTCTGCTTCCCTAATACCTTTATTACCACTACACTTATACGTAACAACAATATTTTCTTATGTAAAAACAAAAAAAACAACAACACCCAAAAAAAATAAAACAAAAAACGAAAAAAAAAAGAAGAAGAGAAAACGGAAACAAAAGAAGAGAATGCTTGATTGCCCTGTCTGCATGCTTGCTTAATATAGAATAATACACTTCCTTGAAATTTTCTAGGACCGGGTTTCCTTGCTAAATAACATCACCCCGATTTCGGATGCACGGGCATCACGTCGTACGCTCGAAGGGGACCCAATTACGGCAGGTGCACACGTCAAGGGGAGGAGTCATGGCTGAATCGCTAAGCCCAACTCACAAAATAAACCTGAGGCAACGCTCCCACACTTCGCACTTAATGTGTCCAATAGCCTTCAACTATAGGGATTGCCCGAATTTCTTCTTAGCACTCTACGGAGACTTGAATTCCTTCACTCGCGTGAAAGGTAATCGTGAGGAAAAAGCTGCCTACCCCCACTGTAAAAAAAAAAAAAAAGATAAAAAAAAAGAGAAAAAAAAAGGATGAAACCTATTAGCCGGGAATCCCCATTGAGACACATGAGGAGACTCGCGCCGAACGGTAGAATCCGTAATAGAATTATAATAAGGATAAAACCTATTAGCCGGGAATCCCCATTGAGACACATGAGGAGACTCGCGCCGAACGGTGAAATCCGCTACCAAAATAAACAGATGGGGGCTGTGTGAAGCTACCGAAAGTCGAAAGCCTGAAACATGTGTGTAGGCGCTAGAGTGATCCTCGAGTGTCACCAGGAAAACCTGCATATTTCTGTGGTTAGGGCTCTTTGTTCACACATTTGCACTGCCACGCTACATAGAATTGCCTCGGGTGAAATGCGTGAATTTAGGCTATGCATGCAAGACGTGCGATATCCTCTTAACGGGTGCACCACCCCTCGATTGTGCCTCGCGGCCCGCACCGCATCTACGAATTACGGGCGACGTCCCTATCCTATCCCCTATAGAGGGAGCCGCCTTACTTATATTTATGTTATGCCTGCTAATGAATGCTTGCATGCTTAAAAAAAAATTATAAAAAAAAACAAACAAAATAAAACAACATAAAAATAAAAAAGGCATAATAACAATAAAATAACAAGAATGTGCGTATGCAACGAACTCAATTTCGGCTATCGCAGCCTACTTTCCCAACTCTGGCTCGTAGAGTCCAACCTTGGCCCCCCCATGGCCTACCTCTTGCCCTCACGGCTCGTTAATATCCCATAATTTCGGCCTTCACGACCCGCTTCTCACCTTTGGCTCTTGTAGCCTGCTTACCTCGGCCCCCATGGCCCGTTTTCCCAATTCTGGCCTTCACGACCTGCTTCCCAAAATTCGGCCTTCACGGCCCGCCGCCCATAATTTCGGCCTTCACGGCCCGCTTCCCAACTTTGGCACTTGTAGCCTGCTTACCTCGGCCCCCATGGCCCGCTTTCCCAATTCTGGCCTTCACGGCCTGCTTCCCAAAATTCGGCCTTCACGGCCCGCTGCCCATAATTTCGGCCTTCACGGCCCGCTTCTCAACTTTGGCTCTTGTAGCCTGCTTACCTCGGCCCCCATGGCCCGCTTTCCCAATTCTGGCCTTCGCGGCCTGCTTCCCAAAATTCGGCCTTCACGGCCCGCTGCCCATAATTTCGGCCTTCACGGCCCGCTTCCCAACTTTGGCTCTTGTAGCCTGCTTACCTCGGCCCCCATGGCCCGCTTTCCCAATTCTGGCCTCCACGGCCTGCTTCCCAAAATTCGGCCTTCACGGCCCGCTGCCCATAATTTCGGCCTTCACGGCCCGCTTCCCAACTTTGGCTCTTGTAGCCTGCTTACCTCGGCCCCCATGGCCCGCTTTCCCAATTCTGGCTCTCGTAGCCTGCTTCCCAGAATTCGGCCTTCACGGCCCTCTTCCCATATTTTCGGCTCTTGCGGCCTGCCTCCCAATATCTTTGGCTCTTGTAGCCTGCTTACCTTTAGCCTTCGCGGCCTACTTCCCAATTCTGGCTCTCGTAGCCTGCTTCCCGATTTGGCTCCCGCAGCCTGCTTCACAAAATTTTGGCTCTTGCAGCCCGCTTCCCAACATCCCTGGCCCTTTACGGCCTGCTTCCCAGAATCTGGCCTGCACGGCCCGCTTCCGTAACGCCAACTTTGGCCCTCGCGGCCCACTTTCCCGAGTTCGGGTTTCCTAGCCAATATCCCCGGCGCATTTTGAATCAACAAACTCTTCTCTCCGCCCCTTCGGACGACGAACATCTCTGTTGCCTCTGGCCTTGGCTGTTTCAGCCTCACTTACTGGCTCCCGTGCCAACAGCTTTCAATTATCGGCCGCTGTGCCTACAACTCTTATATCATTGGCATCCATGCCAACAACCACCTGGAGTTCTTCAAAAAAAGAGAAAGAGAAAAAAAAAGAAGGGAAAAGAAGGGAAGAGGAGAAGAAGCAAAAAAAACAACAACAACAAAAAGGACAAAAAAGAGATGACAAAAGAGAAGGGAAAAAAAAAGAGAAGAAGAGAAAAGAGAGAAGAAAAGAAAGAGAAGAGACAAAGAGACCAAGATACAACTTCAGTCCCCGACACCCCGTCGGCACTGATGAAGAGACAAAGAGACCAAGATACAACTTCAGTCCCCGACACCCCGTCGGCACTGATGAAGAGACAAAGAGACCAAGATACAACTTCAGTCCCCGACACCCCGTCAGCACTGATGAAGAGACCAACATGCTGCTTCAGTTCCCGACACCCCGTCGGCACTAATGAAGAGACAAAGAGACCCACATACTGCTTCAGTTCCCGACACCCCGTCGGCACTGATGAAGAGACGAAGAGACCCACATACTGCTTCAGTTCCCGACACCCCGTCGGCATTGATGAAGAGACAAAGAGACCCACATACCGCTTCAGTCCCCGGCACCCCGTCGGCACTGATGAAGAGACCCACATACTGCTTCAGTTCCCGACACCCCGTCGGCACTGATGAAGAGACAAAGAGACCAACAAGCCATGTCAGCCCCCGACACCC
This sequence comes from Amorphophallus konjac, assembly GCA_022559845.1. Lineage (NCBI taxonomy): Eukaryota > Viridiplantae > Streptophyta > Magnoliopsida > Alismatales > Araceae > Amorphophallus > Amorphophallus konjac. The sequence continues at coordinate 254,602,705 of CM040125.1, read as the reverse complement.
TGTCGGCGCTGGCGAAAAGACCAAGAGATCAATATATCACTTCAGCTCCCGACACCCTGTCGGCACTGACGAAGAGGCCAAGAGAACAACAAACCAGGCCAGCTCCCGACACTCTGTCGGCACTGGCGAAAAGACCAAGAGACAACAAACCAGGTCAGCCCCTGGCACCCTGTCGGCGCTGACGAAGAGACAAAGAGACCAGCATATCATGTCGGCACCCGACGCCCTGTCGGCGCTGACGAAGAGACAAAGAGACCAGCATATCATGTCAGCACTCGAGGCCCTGTCGGCACTGACGAAGAGACAAAGAGGTCAGCATACCATGCCATGTCAGCCCCCGGCACACTGCCGACGCTGACGAAGAAACAAAGAGACGAGCATACCACGTCGGCTCCCGACACCCTGTCGGCACTGACGAAGGGAAGACGGGACCAACATGTTACGCCAGCTCTCAACATCCCGTCGGCATCAACGAAGAGAAAAGAGACAAGTACACCCGCGGGCACCGCCCGGCTCATCCTTCGCCTGCGCTACCCGTGGGTGGGGGGCATTTGTGGACACCAAAAATTGCACACCCAAATATCATGCCCGGCCTCGCGTCAACAACGGCGCCGAGTGAAGAAGCCCCGGAGAGACTGGTCGTCCGGACTCCCCAAATATGCACATTACCGTGAAGCCGTCTCCAGAGCCACGACATTGAAGAGAAACCAATCACCAAGAGTCCCACAATCCATGGGCCTCGAAGAAAATTAAACGGGCCATGGCTCGTGTCCATAACGGGCTCTGAACGGGCTCAGAAACACGCCCAGTTTGTCCTTCAGCGGCACACCAAAGGCCTTCAGCGGCACGCCCCAAAGGCCCTCAGCGGCACGCCCCAAAGGCCTTCAGCGGCACGGCCCCAGAGCCCCTCAGCGGCACACTCCCAGGGCTGCTCAGCGGCACGCCCCAAAGGCCTTCAGCGGCACGCCCTAGTGGGCTTCAGCGGCACGGCCCCAGAGCCCCTCAGCGGCACACCCCCAGGCGCCTTCGCCGGCACGCCCCCCTTTGGGAGTCTCCAGCGGCACGGCCTATAGGGCCCCTAACGGTACACTCTTTATGCCCCTCAGCGGCACACTATGAATGCCCTTAAACGGCACACTTTGAGTGCCTTCCATGGCACAGCCCCAGTGGGCTTCAGCGGCACGGCCCCTTCGAGCCTTCAGCGGCACACGTTGTTGGGCTTTCCACGATGCGCCCGTTTTGGTGCCTAGCGGCACGCCTTTTTGGCCCTCCGACGGCACGCTTGTGCAGCCCGCCAACGGCACAGCGTGAGGCATTTTCAACGGCAAGACGACGTGCCGCCCATGCCCTACGTTTCCTTGGCGCGCAGCGAGCCGTCCGAGGTGGCAACCGTCCATTGGGCCACGCATGCTACCCCGCTTGACGATCAAGGACGGGGCAGGCCAAACGCCATCATCACAAGGCCACTTCCCGCCTTCAACGGCCGGGCTCGAGGGCTTCAGCTGTTCGGAGTATAAAAAGACCCTCCGTTTTCGACAGAGAAGGGGGGAGGCAGAGGAAGAGACAGACACCCATACCCAGAAAAAGAAGAAGAGGAGAAGAGAAGAAGAGGAGAAGAGAAGAAGGGAGAAGAGAAGAAGAGGAAAAAGAAGAGGGGGGGAGGCTCCGCCTCCCCTTTCCGGCTGCTCCGTCCACCCGCCACCGCCGTCCGTGCGAATAGAAGAGGAGAAGAAGAAGAAGAGAAGAAGAGGAGCTCGTCGTTCCACCCACCGCCACACTGTGTGAAGAGAGGAAGAGAAGAAGAGTGAGCGAGAGAAAGGGAGAGAAGTCCGGGGAGGAGTCCACGCTCCGTTCCCCCATTGTATTTCTTTTTCTTTCTCTCTTTTCTTTCCTTTGGTCTGCCTGTTTTGCCGATGTTGCAATGTATTAGTCCCCTCGGGACACTTTTCTTGTAAGAATAGAAATAGAAGTCTTGCCAATATTTTTGGACGCCTTCCTCTAGCATTTCTTCCGTGTTTACATTCTTTGGTGTTTCACCCCCCCTTTCTTCGTTTTCTCCCTTCGTTAGGGCTTACACCTCACCGGGCATTCTCGCATTCGTTCGCCCAGTCGGGCTTCAGCGGCATGCCCCGATTGTGCCTCCAACGGCACGCCTTGATTGTGCCTTCAACGGCACGCCCAGTCATGCCTTCAGCGGTACGCCCCTCCTTTGACCCTTTGCCGGTACGCCCTGCCGGGCCTTCGCCGGCACACCCGGTTTGCCCTCAGCGGCACACTCTAGTTGGCCCCCCCCCAGCGGCACGCTCCCTGGCGCCCTCAGCGGCACGCCTTCAGCTGCCCTCAGCGGCACGCCTTCAGCCGCCCTCAGCAGTACGCCCTTTGGTCCTAAGCGGCACACTTTCCACCCCTTCGCCGGCACGCTTCATTTGGCCCTCAGCGGCACACCTTCAGTCGCATGTTCGTCGGCACGCCCTAGCAGGCCTTTCGCCGGTACACTACTCTTACTTCTTGCCCGGTGCATTCACCCCTCAGCCAGTCCTAGAGTAGTCTTCCACTCGCCATTCCCTCCGGGTTTTCCGAGGTTTATAAAGGTGTTGCCGCTCTCGGGCGCCCACCTCCAGTTGTCGGGTTCCGCCACTCCATGTGGGCGCGTTCCCTGTACCTCCCTTACTCTCGGGTTAAGGGGAGATGCTGCCGAATTTTCGTTAGAAACTGTAATACATTAAAAGACAAAAGACAGTAACAAACAAACGAAAAGAACAACGGTAAAATGCTTTAACCGACGCAATGGAACCGTAATCAACATAAAGAGGACCGAATCGAACGACAACTAAACAACTTGAACATCTGCCCTCACAAAAGAAAGAATGAAAATTAATCAAGAGAAGAAAAGAAGAAACCCATGCAAACTTAATAAAAATCAGAAAAGAAGAAAAGAAAAGCCTTAGAAGAACCAGAGGGAGAGTGGGCCTTCACCGGTACACCTAATCCAGCCCTTCACCGGTGCACCTTCCGTCGTCCTTCGCCGGCACGCCCCAGCCAGCCCTTCACCGGCACGCCCTGTCAGGCCTTCGCCGGCGCACCCAAGCCAGCCCTTCACCGGCACGCCCTGTCAGGCCTTCGCCTGCACGCCCCAGCCAGCCCTTCACCGGCACGCCCTGTCAGGCCTTCGCCGGCATGCCCCAGCCAGCCCTTCACCGGCACGACCTGTCAGGCCTTCGCCTGCACGCCCCAGCCAGCCCTTCACCGGCACGCCCTGTCAGGCCTTCGCCGGCACGCCCCAGCCAGCCCTTCACCGGCACGCCCCTACTGACCTCCCCCGGCACGCCTCTCCTGGCCCTCAGCGGCACACTCCCGGCCCTTCAGCGGTACACGCCTCTCCTGGCCCTCAGCGGCACACTCCCGGCCCTTCAGCGGTACACCCCTCCAGGCCCTTCAGCGACATACTCCTAGCCCTTCAGCGGCACACCCTCAGCCCTTCAGCGGTACGCCTTTCTCTTAGCCCTCTAATGGCCCATTCTCTCTCCAGAAAATATGAGTAATAATAATAATAATAACAAATAATAATAACAAATTCCAAAATGAATAAATAAATAAGAATAATAAAGGAATAAGTAATAGTAATAATAAGCTAAAAAAGGGGACAATAATAATAATAATAATTAGACAAATAAATGATAACAAAGATGAATGAATAATAATAACAAACTCATCAAGAATGATAAATAAATAAATGATAACCCAGGATAAATGATAATAACAAATTTGACGAAACACGACAAGCAAATGAACGATAATAAAACGAACAAAAAAATAATAACAAACCTAATAATAACAATAGTAAAAGAATAAATCACAAAAAATGAATAAATGGTAATAATAAACTCACTCAAAGACACGCACAAATTAACGAATAATAATGATAAAATTTTAAATAACAATAAAATAATGTAATCCACGTGGCAGCCCCGTCTCTCCTGTGACCCGGTGCCGAAGGAACAACAATGCCGCCCTAGCGGGCTGGGCCTGAGTCTCGGGAATTATCCCGAAATGGCCATGACCCGACCTCGCCTCGGGCTAACATTCCGATTAAACCGGACTCATCTCTCCGGCCGGATCCTTTCCGAGCCACTATTAAAATTGCCGCACAGTCCGGCAGACATTAGAACGGATTCACTTCGATTCCTGCCGCGTTCTTATTACGGACCTACGTCCGAACATGAAAAGGCCCGTAAGTGACCAACATGGCTGACGGCTCTCGCCCCAATATGGTCGTGAGCCGGCATCGTTCCGGGCCGATAGCCCGTTAAATCGGATTCATTCTGACGGGATTTGCTCCCGCTCTTTCATTGAAACTGTCGTAAACTCGGCCCACATTTGCACGGGGTCGCTTCCACCCACGTCGCACTTTCAACATGGGCCCTTGCCCGAACATGGAAAGGTCCGCAAGTGGCCGACAGAATCGGAATAGAACGAGACGGCTCTCGCCACCCCTGGACTCCTCCCATGGGAATATCAACAAGACCTCCGTGGGCCATATTTAGACCTCGGGCCCGTCCCGATCATGGTCATCGTCTGGCTCATATCTCCGGTCTACAGCCTGTTCCTCTCGAACACGTTTTCAGTTCCGAAGCCTAGTCCCGGGACTTTTCCCCGTTGCCCTCCGACACCAGAAATATTAACGCTGCCCACGCGAGCCCCGTTTGGATCACGGGAGGCGCCCCCGGCATGGTCCCGACTCGATCTCGCACCAGGCCAATAGATTCACGGGTTTCCGGATATAATAGCCGAGATTCAATCGAATGTTTTCAGTGTCTCGGAATAATAAAACTTGCCGTGTCCCGGCACACATACATTCTCGATCTTTCCGCGACGATTACGATATTCCCAATATCGGACACCCGTCCGAACATTAAACGGTCTCCTGAATGACCGACACGTTTAGAACGCCCGCTTCTCCGGACATAGGGCTTTTCAGCCGATTCAAGGGATATTCCCTTGTCGCCTCCTTGGCACCGGAAATATCAATGACGCTCATACAAGTCTCGTTTCGACCGCGGGGGGCCCACCGCAGTATGGTCGCAGCTTGCTCTTGCACCGGGCCAACAGATTTACCGGTTTCCGACCGCTCTAACCAAGGTTTAGCCGAATGTTTTCCGTTCTCCTGAACAATAAATTGCCGTATCACGGCATACATATGCTCCGGTCTTCCCGCGACGATCACACTTTTCCCGAGATGGACACTCGTCCGAACATTAAATGGTCAGGACATGACCGATAGGATCCCGGATGGTTTTCTTCCCGCCTTCGCGTGAGGATTTCAATACCTCATAATAGACCTTTTATGTAATTAATTTCTTGGCCATGAGGCCCTGAATCTCGGCGATTAATCAAGGGTGTTCCCTCGTATGGGGGATGTAAATGACGCTGTGACCTTTATGGTATGGCGGGTTTTGATCCCGACACGAACCACACAATCGTCTGACGAAGTCAGATCGAGCGCACCACGGGCTCCTAGGAGCCCGAATAAATCGTCACTCCGGTGACTGGCACGCCCACGCACTTAATAAACCAACGAACGACCAAGATAATTGTTAAATGAAAAGTGCGTCCACAGCCGGCTGAAGGCCCCACCCTGCGTGGTGGTAGTTTTTGAATGTAAGACCTTAACCTCTACCCCAAGATCCCCCCTCCTGCGTGAGGTGTAGTTTTGTAATTGGTTTGGGCAGGTCAAGCGACACTGCCGCGGCGTGTGGGGAGCCACCGCCTCCCCGCTCGCCCTCGTCTCCGATCGGGACCGGTTTCTTCAAACCGGTCGAGTAAGTGCCTCTTCCTTGCTCAATTAGTGTTGCTCTTTCAATACTTGATTCATGCGCCGCTGCATTTGTGAGGAGCGCCCGATCCTCAAGTCCACGACTTAAGAGTGATCGCCGTGGGATAGTGTGAACCGGTGCCCTTGTGCACTTTGTCGGCCCCAATTGAATTGGGCATCCACCCTTGGGGAGTCGATCCTTGGCCTTGCTGGCCCTCTACCAGCAAGGGCCCATTCCCATAATTCACTCTTGGCATCACCCAGTCACTCCGGGTATAGAGTGCGACGGGAGAGCGGTGGCCCATTAAGGCCCATTTGAATGCTTAATTGTGCTTGTTTGCCTAAGTCCAAGGTCGTGTCACATCACTCCTCGAACATGTGATTGACCAGCCTTTGGTATGTAGCTCCAGCATTCTTCAACCCGAAAGGCATCCGGGTGTAGCAGTACACGCCGTAGTCGATGATGAAGGCGGTCTTCTCTACATCTTCTGGATTCATTCTGATCTGATGATAACCCGAATAGGCATCTAGGAAACTGAGTATCTCGTTGCCCGAGGTAGAGTCAACTAATTGGTCGATGATCGGTAACGGATAGCAGTCCTTGGGGGTGGACTTATTCAGGTCGGTGAAGTCCATGCACATCCGCCACTTGCCTGAAGCTTTTGGCACCAGGACGACGTTGGCTAGCCACGTCGGGTACAGGACCGGTCTAAAAAGGCCAGTCTCTTGTCCCTTGGTGACCTGCGCCTTGATGATCGCCTACTTCTCTAGTGCATGCTTCCTTCTGCGTTGCTGTACGGGTCTCATGGCGGGGTCGAGGTTGAGCTTGTGCATCACGGTTTCCTCTGGTATCCCGGGAAGTTGATCATCGGACCAAGCAAAGACTCGAATGTACTCAGAAAGGAATTTCTTATATTGCTACTGTTCCTTGGGCGGTAGGTCGGCTCCGATCCTTACTCCTAGGGTCAGGTTATCGTTTAGGAAAATCGTCAGTAATTCGCCACCAAGCTCGGCGGTTGCGGTTTTATCCTCGACTCCCCGGGGACCCTTATCTTTCTCGTCTGGCCTTGTGGCTTCCACCGAGATATTGTAGCACCTTCTGACCGTGGCCTGGTTACCTCGGACTTCCCCTAACCCATTTTTGGTGGGGAACTTCATTTTTTGGTGATAGGTAGATGGTACGGCCTTTATTCGACTGAGGATTCCCCGGCCGAAGATGGCGTTGTACGCTATCATACCCTTGATCACTATGAAGTCCACCATGACCGTAACGGTCCTGGGTGGGGTGCCGAGGGTAACCGGCAGGCTTAGGGATCCCTCGGGGTAGGTGGCCAGGCCATTAAACCCGCAGAGGGGGGTTCGGACCGGGCGGAGTTTGGATGGATCTTCCCCCATCTTAAGGAAACAGTCGTAAGATGATACATCAGGGGCACTCCCATTGTCAACTAGAATCCTATCTACGTTACAATGGTTTATTATGGCCGAGATTACGAGGGCGTCGTCATGCGGGGTGTTCAGCCCTTCTAGGTCTCGATCGGAGAAGACTATGACCTGGGCTCACTCGGCGGGGCCTTGGGGGGTTCTATGGCTCGGCTCGCCCGCTCGGCATGACGCTTCCTTCCTCGGCTGCTATCGCCTCCTGATGCCGTCCCTCTGGAGATGATGTTGATGTGGACCCCTCGGGGGGCGTTATCAATCTCCTCTGTGGTGCCTCGGTCTTCTTTACGCTCGGCCGTGAACCGAGCCAGGTGCCCCTGACGGATGAGGTGCTCGATCTCGTCCTGGAGCTGGTGGCAGTCACCGGTGTGGTGCCCGTGATCGCTGTGGAACAAGCAATGCCTATCGTGATTACGGTTCTTCGACCTCATTGGCTCGGGCTGGCGGAGGAGTCCCGAGTCTTTGATGTCTTCATAGATCTCGTAGACCGGTGCGGCTAACGGGGTGTACCGCTCGTACTTCCGCTTGCGCTCTCCATCACGGTCTCGCTTCTTTCCCGAGCCAGGAGTTGGCTCGGAAGTCCGCTTCTTGTCCCCCTCCCGACCCGAGCCGGTTGCGTCTCGGCAAGCGCTGAGTACTTCTTCGCACTCGGCGTGGCGCAGTGCCAGAGTCACTAGCTCGGCAAGGGTCGAGGGAGGGTGGAGGACAAGCTCGCGGCGGAGATTCTCGTCCCTGGTGCCCCCAGTCAGTGCGGTTGTGGCTGAGGCTACGTCCAGGCGGGGGATTCTCAGGGCTTCCGATTTAAATCGGTGAATATAAGCCCAGAGTCTTTCCCCTTGCGCCTGCTTAAGGGCCAGGAGCCCCGCTACTGACCTTGGGGGGTACTTCCGGCGAAACTCTCTTTGAAGACTCGCCCAAATTGCTTGAAATCTCGGATGGACCAGGGGGCGAGGGCCCGGAACCATGCTTGAGCGCCTTGGACCAGAGTGGTCACGAAGGCTCGGCACTTGATGCCGTCGGACACTCCGTGCAGAGTCATCAGAGCGTCAAAGCTGTCGTAATGATCGGCCGGGTCGCCCTGGCCGTCGTAAAGCTTGAAGGTCGGAATGGGGGTTCTGGGAGATACCTCTGCCTTCAGAATGTACTCGGAGAACAGGGATTTCTTCTGGTCCTCTGGGAAAGAGGTCTTCTGCAGGGCGCGGAGGGCACGCTCCTACTCCGTAAAACGTCTCTTGAAATCCCACAACTGGAAGGATAGTTCCGATTGCTGTCGTGACGTGGGGCTGGGGGAGCGTCTTGGTGATCCCCGGGGACGTCGGCTTCCGGGTTCGGGCGGCGCGCCCCCAGTTTTCCCATTCTTGGCGTGGAGGAAGCCTCTTGCTCCAGAGGTGGAGCCTGCGAGGGTCCTCCAATCCGGTTGCGGATGAGTTGCTGGCCGCAGAGGGTGAAGCGACCCCCGACGGTGTGCTGGGACGTGTTCCCAGGGGGAGGGCTCCCTGACTGATGCGGGGCGGATGACTCGACCGGGCTAGAACGTACGACAGACACAAGTGCGGCCAGCACTAGCACGTTAAGGCAAGCCAGGCGGCTAGCCACTGTGGTATTCTCCGGGTGGAGACGCCTCTCAACAGCGCTCTCTCTTTAGCCCAGTGATCATCCCTTGCGAGGGAAAACGTGGGGATCATGGCGATTAAGAAACCACCGTCGCCTAGGGTGCTAATTCGCGCTCGATGCTCAATTGGAGCTATGGAACGGGCGCTCACAACTCACAAACGCGGTGTATTTTGAACTGGCTAACGGCCCTAATCTCACAAACGCAGCAATAGATAATATACTAAATCAGCAAGTGAGAAAGGAATTGAAGCGCGTACCTCCACGCCTAGGCGTGGGGAAGAATTCCCGGCCGAATCCGAACAACCCCAATACACACGATTGTTACAATTACAATTCCAGAACTTAATACCCACTCCACGCAGGGAGGTATAGGGTTACAATGGCCAAATATGGGGTTGCTGGAACCTGGGTTGACGGGCCACACTCGCAGGAGGCGAGGAACGCGCGCCGGAGCCGCTCGGATATGCCGACAGAAAGCCGACCCGGTTCTTCCCGCGCTGGTCACCCTGCGCAGCGAGTTTGCGGAGGCTGGTACGGCTAGATCCGAAGCCCGATCGGAGCGCCGTTTGTTGGAGAATGATGGTGACTGGACGTAGTTTCTTCACTCCAGAGGGCGCATTCAGATCCTTTCAGATCTGGGTGCAGCAATGATTTCTTTCAGCGTCTGATTTGGTGTTCACAGAACTGCACAGACAGACAAATAAATGGTGGAAAAAGAGTTGCCGATGTCAAAATGGAACTCCGTCTGTAGGAGGTTGTTGGTGACGTCCATAGGAACAAATCCTCTGAAGACCTCTCTCTCAGATATTGGCTGGATGAGGCAGGACAGATGTGGGAAGTCGCCTCTGGATCTGGACTGAGTCTGTTCAGATCTTCTTGCGCGACCTCACGAGAATTAACGCCACGGACAGCACAGACCTTGAAATGCAACGAAACCAGAGGCCACGTGAAGATGACTTGCAATACTTTAATTTATCTTTAGACACCAGCTCCTGATCACATCGTGGTTGGGCTGCATAACTCGAAACACAGTCAACCTCAGATCTGGACTGCACTCTGGGACAGATCTGCGCGCCGCCACGAGAAAAATCACCGCCGGTGCTCCCGAACTCCAAACGGCATCAAACCAGCGCTGAAATCTTGCAATCTTGTAGTAGTATCAAGGATAAATCGGAGAGAACAAGATGATAAGAGGGGGATGGGAAGAGAAGGTCGAGTCCACGACCAGATTTCTGGGAAAACCACACCAAGGGAAAGGGCAAGAGAAAGAGGGAGAATCACTCTCTTAACAATTTTCTTTCAACAAAATTTCATTCTATTGTGAACAAACACTATACATGCCCTTTTATATACAATTCAAGGGGTAGGGGGAGGGGAAATTCGTGGGTTACATGGAGAGGGAGGGTTGGGTGCGCATGGTTCATGACAAGGGGACTTGGTGAAAGGGAAGGGAGGGCAAGGGGACATGGGTGTTCACCAAACTTTGAATTTCTTGTAAAAAGGAGGGAGGTGGCAGCCATTTGAATATGACCAGCAGCCTTTCTAGCCTCCCATGTGGTAAATGGAAGAAGAAAATTCAAAGTTGCTAGCCTAATACAACAAGGAAGGGGGCGCCCCCCTTCTTGGGCCTTGAATGGGCCAAGTTTGGCCTTGGTCTTCCTTAACCCTATTAAGCCAATATGGCTTAAGGCCATTCTAATCTAGATAGCCCAAGAATGAAGAAAGCCCAATTGGGCCTTTCATGGCTAATGGATCCATCATAATGGTCCAAGGCCATTCCTTCTTAAGACATTCTAAGGGGCTTTAACCAAAATGACCATTTAAGGGCCTTACAAGCAGCCCAATATGAAAACCCACATATAATGTGACATTACAAGCCCAATTTAATGCTAAAAAAGGTCCAATTTGAAGCCAAAGTGTCCCCAATTTGAAGGGAAGTCGATGTAGTCAACTTGGTGCTCCGCGTATGGCACCGTCGGTTCGCCGACGTGTCACGTGATCGCCCTGGTGTCCGCACCAATTCTCCCCGGGTGGGAGGAACTGGACCCCGTCGAGTAAGTGTCCCGAAGCTTGCATTCTCCGCATGTGATCAAGGTGTTGGTCATCGTGGGGCATCCTTGCCAACGCACTAGGACGTGTGGATATGCGCCATTCCTTGTGGTGATCACCTGCTCATCCAGTATGCAATCTATACGCATGCGTTGAGGCTGGAAGAGGTGGACTCTCGGGTGGTGTATCACTCACAATAGAAGGAGAAAGCCCAAAGCTCACTTAGGGATCACCGCGGGTTCCAATATGCTACCAGATCTGAAACATGGAACGTCGAACTATCACCATAGTCACCCGGTAGTTCAATATCGTACGCTTTCGGACCCACTTGTTTCATAACCCGGAAAGGGTGGGAATCATGGACTTAGAGTGGCTTTCGGTCTCCGGGAGGAAACCAATCAGGTATGACCCTGACCTAGACGTACTCTCCCTTTGAATCCACGAATATGTAGCATGCATCGGCTACCTCCTTATATGTGCTTGACTGGCCTTTTATTGACACGACTTAATGCAAACCATATGAAAGAAAACAAACCATAGAAACAAACACACACACTTGAACTTAGACAAACCTATGGTGATGTAGACCATGCATATGCAATGGTGGACCAGGGCACCCGAATATGTGCCATGCATACACTAGATGTACTCGATGCTTGACGGAATGGATGATTCCTAGACACCCTAAGATGTACCAATCATGCATTGGCGACCTATGGGATTTGGGTGGGGAAGGACTAGGAGATCCAAAACTACCCTCGTCATTACCCCTAGACGTAGGTACGGCTTGCCAACTAGACCGAGGGGTAGGGATGGGATGGTGAACTCCTTGGAAGAAGTGGAGTGAATATGATAGCTCGGGAGGTTCACTAGTGAAAGGGTCAAAAGGGTCAAAGAATTTATGACCCCATGAAGTGGGTTCCCCCATGACTCGGTCCCAATTGTGAAATTCTTGAGGGTGTAGGTAGTCACCTTCATCCGTTATGGTAACTGGGACAATGGTCATGTGAAGAAAATAAACTTCCTCCCTCGGGCAAAAGGAAATGAAGTCGGACTCGGCCGGCATCGGGAGGAGTAGAAGAATCTCCGTGGTGACACACCCCACGGTGCACACGGAGGTAATGGATCCTAAGGCCGGATGGGTGAAGCTAAGACTAGCGGGTTGGTCAAAGCCTCGGGCCAAAAGATGCGTCAACTCCCATTGTGAATCTAATCCCATAATAAGGTCATCCAAAGTATCGACATGGTGACTAGACCGAAAAGTTGTGTGGTAGGAGTTGATGGACACCAAAGGTAGGGTAGGGTCGATAGACGGGTAAGGGAGTGGGACCAAGCCATCCTTGAGCCAACTAAGAAGCGGCTCGGCTATGTATAATGTACCCGTTAGAAATACGGGTGGCTCGGGATGAGGTGGCTCCAAGCGTGAATCCGAAGGTGGAGTGGGCCGCTGGGGCTGGGTGGCTGGACACACGGGGTCCCTAAGGGTGATCTTACCGGGTAGGTATGGTGGGCATAAGGTGCAAGTCCTCTTGTCCCAGTCAAGATTGGCCCTTCTATCTCCTAACCACTTTTGCCCTAAAATGATGCATGAACCAGCAAGTGTGCCGATCCTGCACCATGCGCCATCGGTGTAGAGAACAGAGCCGATCCTCTTATAGAACTCAACACAAGCAAATTCACCATCGCGGACAATCTCGCCTGTCTTGGAGAGAGACTCCACGATGTCAAGAGAAACCCAATTATCCGACTCCCTATCGATGAAATGGAGTTCCGTTGTGGACCCGTTGGGTAGAGCGGCTTTCATAATGAGAGGGGCAAAACCAAAGGCTCGGTCCATGAGGACATTCATTTTGGCCACAAAAGTTGACCACTCGGACGTATGGTCTTGGGGATCGGCCATGGGTAGTGGACATGGACATGCATACACACGGTGATAAGACACTAGACCGGCTATGCAAGTTTGGAATGCATGCACACTAAGGACCCTAGACGTAAACCAAGACTCGGTACGCGGCGGAGATAATCGACCCGAAGGTCACTCGCACAAGTGTGCGGCCTTCCCGATAGGCGTAACCTAACGGTCGGACAACACCTTTTATATACCGAGTAAAGGGATGTATGCGACCCAAAAATGACTCTTTTTGTTGTTTTAAAAAATATGATGACCCTAAACACGACTTAGACCGACTAACGACTACATGACACTCTTTTTTTTTTCTTTTGACACCCTAGACTCAACCTGCTCTGATACCAAATTGATGCGGGACGGATGACTCGACCGGGCTAGAACGTACGACGGACACAAGTGCGGCCAGCACTAGCACGTTAAGGCAAGCCAGGCGGCTAGCCACTGTGGTATTCTCCGGGTGGAGACGCCTCTCAACAGCGCTCTCTCTTTAGCCCAGTGATCGTCCCTTGCGAGGGAAAACGTGGGGATCATGGCGATTAAGAAACCACCGTCGCCTAGGGTGCTAATTCGCGCTCGATGCTTAATTGGAGCTATGGAACGGGCGCTCACAACTCACAAACGCGGTGTATTTTGAACTGGCTAACGGCCCTAATCTCACAAACGCAGCAATAGATAATATACTAAATCAGCAAGTGAGAAAGGAATTGAAGCGCGTACCTCCACGCCTAGGCGTGGGGAAGAATTCCCGACCGAATCCGAACAACCCCAATACACACGATTGTTACAATTACAATTCCAGAACTTAATACCCACTCCACGCAGGGAGGTATAGGGTTACAATGGCCAAATATGGGGTTGCTGGAACCCGGGTTGACGGGCCACACTCGCAGGAGGCGAGGAACGCGCGCCAGAGCCGCTCGGATATGCCGACGGAAAGCCGACCCGGTTCTGCCCGCGCTGGTCACCCTGCGCAGCGAGTTTGCGGAGGCTGGTACGGCTAGATCCGAAGCCCGATCGGAGCGCCGTTTGTTGGAGAATGACGGTGACTGGACGTAGTTTCTTCACTCCAAAGGGCGCATTCAGATCCTTTCAGATCTGGGTGCAGCAATGATTTCTTTCAGCGTCTGATTTGGTGTTCACAGAACTGCACAGACAGACAAATAAATGGTAGAAAAAGGGTTGCCGATGTCGAAATGGAACTCCATCTGTGGGAGGTTGTTGGTGACGTCCATAGGAACAAATCCTCTGAAGACCTCTCTCTCAGATATTGGCTGGATGAGGCAGGACAGATGTGGGAAGTCGCCTCTGGATCTGGTCTGAGTCTGTTCAGATCTTCTTGCGCGACCTCACGAGAATTAATGCCGCGGACAGCACAGACCTTGAAATGCAACGAAACCAGAGGCCACGTAAAGATGACTTGTAATACTTTAATTGATCTTCAGATACCAGCTCATGATCACATCGTGGTTGGGCTGCATAACTCGAAACACAGTCAACCTTAGATCTGGACTGCACTCTGGGACAGATCTGCGCGCCGCCACGAGAAAAATCACCACCGGTGCTCCCGAACTCCAAACGGTATCAAACCAGCGCTGAAATCTTGCAATCTTGTAGTAGTATCAAGGATAAATCGGAGAGAACAAGATGATAAGAGGGAGATGGGAAGAGAAGGTCGAGTCCACGACCAGATTTCTGGGAAAACCACACCAAGGGAAAGGGCAAGAGAAAGAGGGAGAATCACTCTCTTAACAATTTTCTTTCAACAAAATTTCATTCTATTGTGAACAAACACTATACATGCCCTTTTATAGACAATTCAAGGGGTAGGGGGAGGGGAAATTCGTGGGTTACATGGAGAGGGAGGGTTGGGTGCGCATGGTTCATGACAAGGGGACTTGGTGAAAGGGAAAGGAGGGCAAGGGGAAATGGGTGTTCACCAAACTTTGAATTTCTTGTAAAAAGGAGGGAGGTGGCAGCCATTTGAATATGACCAGCAGCCTTTCTAGCCTCCCATGTGGTAAATGGAAGAAGAAAATTCAAAGTTGCTAGCCTAATACAACAAGGAAGGGGGCGCCCCCCTTCTTGGGCCTTGAATGGGCCAAGTTTGGCCTTGGTCTTCCTTAAGCCTAGTAAGCCAATATGGCTTAAGGCCATTCTAATCTAGATAGCCCAAGAATGAAGGAAGCCCAATTGGGCCTTTCATGGCTAATGGATCCATCATAATGGTCCAAGGCCATTCCTTCTTAAGACATTCTAAGGGGCTTTAACCAAAATGGCCATTTAAGGGCCTTACAAGCAGCCCAATATGAAAACCCACATATAATGTGACATTACAAGCCCAATTTAATGCTAAAAAAGGTCCAATTTGAAGCCAAAGTGTCCCCAATTTGAAGGGAAGTCGATGTAGTCAACTTGGTGCTCCGCGTATGGCACCGTCGGTTCGCCGACGTGTCACGTGATCGCCCTGGTGTCCGCACCACTGACACGCGGGACCTTCCATCCCAAGCCACCTGGGTCCTCATGAGTTCCACAAGGACATCCAGTTTCGCGTTGAGGGCTTGGAAGGCTTCGGCTCCCCTGTTGGGGGAGGGCCCTACCGCCGCAGGGGTGGGTGGGTTGGTGCGGACACCCGAGTAGTTGAGCGGCGCGATACGCCGAGCCACCGGTACCGCACACGGAGTACGACGCGAGCCACCTCAGCATCCATCTGGCTCGGAGACAGCCTAGAGACGCCCCCTTGAGTCCCGGCATTTATCATATTTAGTTAGACTTTATTTGTGTGATGTGTGTTTATTTCATTTTATTCGGTATGTAATATTGATTGTAAGAGGGGTTTATTTGTAAAATGGGACCCCCGGGTACCACGGGCCCATAGACCCCCTCCCATTGATCCACCTCAGCTCATGGGCCCCATGTGGGGTCAGTCAACATGTCAAATGGAGGCATCTAGCAGTTTGAATGGTAAAAGGCACATGGGAGACAAGTGGACTTCAAAGTCCAAGGTGACTACCAAACATGTCCCCCTTGCCAGTCTAGTAAAAGGCACAATTTTTGTGTGTGTGTCACACTCAATCCAGGCCACCCATTCCCATCCCCTAGATCTAACGGTAGACAATGGATTTGAGATGTAACACATAAATACTTGTAACTTCCCATTTTGGACAATTAATGCCATTTGAACTTGGAAAATTGCTTGAGCAAAGGCCTAGGCCGCCCCTCTCTCTGCCTTGGAGCTGTGAAGGCTTCCCTCAGGAGGTGTGACTCCTCCCCTTATCATTCCGGTCGCCGCCGCCAAGAGCCGCCATCGCATCACCGCCGAGATCGCCGGAGTTCTGCCTTCATCCGATCACAGCAGCTTCCACGAAATTCAGCCATCAGCCACGAGCTCAGATCGACTTGAGATTTTGAGGGGATGCTCCAGAGGTGTCAAGCACGTCCCAAAATTTTTTGTTGGTCATAAAGATCCCATTTGATATTTTTTTATTTTCTTACAACCTTAATTTCCAGATCTGTCTGCTTGCTGTTTCAATTTCCACCCGCCCTGTGTTTCCCCTATTCGGACCTCTTCCCGATTTTTGTTAGAGCTCCCAATTTTACTGGGATTTTTGTCCATCAACCCCACTGTCCCCAAATTTTCTTGAATTTTTGTGAGGCCTTCCCATATTTTTCCAAAATCGATCTCAGAGATAGCTACAGTGCTGTCCACCAGTTCCAAGATCCGAACACCCTCCAGTAAACAAATCATAACAAATCACAGCCACCTCTAATCAGTCCCTAAAAACTCTCCCCGTTATCCTTGTTCAAAATCCCACAAGTTTGATGAAGAGCTCAGGAGCTGAATCGGCCATCTTCCTTGCGGTCAAAGGCAGTCTTCAGACAACTCACCTGTAGATCTGAGATTTCGATTACTGTACAATAGGGACTTGTAAATTCAATAAAGTTCTTATCCGACCAAATCCAGTAGATCTTTCTGGATCTAGATTGAAGCATTTGAAGAGAGCTTTCCAACGATAGCTCATGCGTCCCGATCCGACGTCGAGATTGATCGCAGCGGCCATTTTCGCCGGAGCGCGCGCCGGAAGACAGCAACCAAAATCCGTGGGAAGTTAGTTCCAGAATTGGGAATTGGGGCCGATCGACCCCCGATCGGTGTTCCCGGCCGACCGCCGTCCGTGGAGGCACGCCACCAGGGGT
This sequence comes from Amorphophallus konjac, assembly GCA_022559845.1. Lineage (NCBI taxonomy): Eukaryota > Viridiplantae > Streptophyta > Magnoliopsida > Alismatales > Araceae > Amorphophallus > Amorphophallus konjac. The sequence continues at coordinate 254,585,690 of CM040125.1, read as the reverse complement.
CCCCATCACAGTGGGTCCCACCCCCACAGATCCGGAGGACAGCGCCGTCCGCGGGCCCCACGGGTCCGTAAAACCGTCCACTCGAAAAGTACGAAAACACGGAGTCTGGCATCGTCGGGCGACATCAAGATGCTGCCCGTCAACCCGATTTGCGTGATTCCCGGACCCCACATGTGACCTTTTACCTCCCTGCGTGGAGTGGATCGACTTAGTGTATTGATGTAATCATTGTTAACTGGGAGTCCGTAATTCGGCCGGGGTTGTCTTCGCCACGCCGGGTACGTGGAGGTAATGGTCCGAACTTCTTGGCATTCATTTGCTTAGCTAGTATATGGTCTTTGCCGCTGTCGAGACCGATAGGTACTAGCCCGTGTGTTCATGTCACCGCTGTGAGTGTGACAGTGACCCGTCCCGCGACTCGATCCGAGTCCGAAGTGAGTCTGACTACCTTGAACTCTGCCGGTTCTTCAACCGCGCACGATCCGCGTTTCCCTCGCTTGGGACGACGAGTGAGCTTGCGTTCTGTTAGTGACGTATAGCCCATAGGAGCTCTCCGTGTCGGGCCTAATGTCTCTCCCATCATGTGTTGCTGGTTGTGTCCGCATCTAGAGTCCGAGGTCCATACCATGTAGAGTCGGTCCCCGTGTCCGTCCCGTATCATGGGTCGTGGGCGGGGACGCTGGCGTTGGAGGGAGGGTTCTGCGAGGCCCGAGAGGGGCCATCCCCTGCCGCTACCATGGCCTTACCCCTTTCACCGGCGGACCTCCTCCCTGAGCTCCTTCGTACCATACTGGCTCTTTGTGCATTTCCCACAGACGGCGCCAGATGAAGAGGCGAAATCTCGCATTGTTCCTGAGCGGGCTGATAATCACCAGATTATGAACTGCAAGACAGGGAAATGGATCAGAGGGCCCAGGGGGAGTCCCTGGGGTAAACCTTCCGAAGCTTAAGTCAGTAGAGCTATGGCGGGAGCGATAATGGGGAGGGGCTAGTTTATGCGCGAGATCCCTCTCCACCGAAGGGGTGAAGCGGTTCGTGCTCAGGAGTTTAGGGCGTATGGTTGCCTTTTTGACTTACCTTTCACCGGAGGGTACCCCTAGTTTAAATAGTATGCCGTCTCTTGGAGTCCTGCCAGCCGAGGGGTTTCAGGTGGAGGTTACGTCCTCATAGTGGGCTTTTATGGCCTTATCGTGGGAGCGTTATCATCGCGCGGAAGAAGAAGTCCCTTGCCTTCCTGAATTCCTGCCTGCTGCAGACTCTTAACGGCTGCAAAGATAAGTATTCGTCGGCCGTTCCGAGCTTCGGAGAGGCCGGCCCTATTCGGGCGGTAGGCTTAGCTCGGTAAAAGATGGGTCGGATAGGCCGGCTTTTGCCTCCTTCTCCCGGGCGGAGGGATGGCTCGGGCGCGGACCTTCCAGTGACCTGACCGATGCTCAGGCCCTCCGAGCCTTGAGGCCGCCTAGGAGGGTTGTTTCCTCGAGCGCTGTAAATTTGGTTTTCTACCCTAAGTGGGCCTTGTGGGCTGTCACTTAGGTGAGCTTGGCCTCATTGGGCCCTGCCGGGCCTAGTTGGGCTGCTCCATGGGGCTGCAGAAATCCCCCTCTCCAATTGGTGTTGATTGTTATCTAATTTTCGTTCACTATACGAGTGTGAGACGGTGTGACGCGAGTGTATTCAATTGTCCGTCCAAATATAGTTGTCCGAGTGAGCATATATGTGCGCTGGGAAGTTGTGAGAGCTTGCTTGATTTAAGTTCATTCGTCTTAATCAAGTCTCTACTTTACTTTTAGTCTACATATATGTGGTTTGTTTGGGTTGCTTTATAATTGGTCAAGAAGGGTGGGCAATCAATTCACCCCCCTCTCAATTGCCTCCTAACCGGGCCAACAAATAGTATGTCCCGACTGCCTGTGGAACATGCAGTACTTTGTCTGATCAACGACCGGGTTCCAGACGGGCCGTTCCGAAGGGAGTTGTATAGCATTAATGGACATAAGAGCTAAGAAGATGTCCGTGAGGGTTTCTAGCAGAGGTGGGTACTGTGCTCTCTTCGGAGCCGGGTGCTTGTTGTTGTTGTTGTAGCCGTTAGGTGGAGGGACATTATGGTATTGCGGAGGCTGTGGAGGTTGTTGTGGAGCGGCAAAGGTGTTTTGCGGAGGGTTTTGTGGTGTGCAGTATGCTAGCGAAGGGTTTTGTGGAGCGTATTGAGTGTTGCGTGAGTTCTGGGGGAAGCGAATTTGGTTATTTGGGTTGGCGGAGGGAAAGTTAACGGCTTGCACTTGCTCATTTGTTTGGACTCCCTTGGTAACGGGCCCCTGAGTTTTCTTATGGTATTTTGGTTTTTGGTTTTCAAAAAGTGAATGGATGGGAGAGTCCTTGAATTGGGTTTGGATAAACAGCGCCCGGCTATATAATTGATGCATGTTTGCTATGTCATTCATCGCCAAAATGTTATGGAAGGTCGGGGTGGCATTTGAGATGAGTTGCTTGACCTTCTCTTCCTCCGGAATGTGTTAGCGCAGCGAAGAGTGATATAGAAGGGGGGGATGAATAGATCACTCCCAATTTCTAAAACTTCAGTGGAAACTCACTACTTCGAAATACAACCCTTCAGATATGGCTAAACAATGTAGCTAACTCAGTGAGAAACTAAGACAAGATAATGAGGTGCGAATGGAAGAGGCCGTCCACACACAAACACAATGCCAAACAGAAGGAAAGCACAAACGATGATACCAAGCCACAGAGGAGACAAGAGATTTTAAGGTGGTTCGATTGTAGTCCACAATCTACATCCACCCCTCACTCCAACTAGAGTGAGGATTCCACTAGCCACTGCTAGAAAACTGCAGACTCAGTCTGCGAACAATGTGCTGCCACACAGCTTGACACCTGGACCTGCTACCAGCAATACCAGAACCGGAGATGCCTCTCCCTTCCTCCAACCCGGAGGGAACCTACTAATGACAACCCGTCACTGGCAAAAACCAGAGATCACAGATCTCTCTTCCTCTGCAGCCCAGAGGGGAACCGGAGTAACTAACCCTTCCTCCAAACACCGGAGGGTAACAACTCGAAATCAGATATATGAAGAAATAAAAGGAATAACAGAAATGTAAACAAGACCAACGATGAACACAAATCGTTTCAGAAAAATCAAAATCAAATGTAGCTTCCGTAGAAGCAAATTGGACTCTTCTCTCTCACTCAGACTTTTCTCTCACAGTAATACTCTCAAATCTTTTCTCTCTATCTTCTTTCTGGAACATGGAGGCTCTCTCTCTTTTCTTCTTCTGCTCAGGAATTCTGCTCTTCAGCTTTTTCTCCAGTTCAGTCCATCTGATCGCAGAAGGCACCTTTTATATGGCATTCGACCTGAGTTTCAGGCCTTCACACGAGGGAGTCTCGTTCCCTCCCTTTCCAGAGCATTCTCGGATCACGTGCCAGGCATCATCCTCGGTTCACGTGCCCAATCATTGACCTGAATCATCTGCAGGTAGAGACAAAGAAATGTGATTAGTTAGTTCAGTCAGATACGAATGTATATACTTTAGGATAGCAGATGAGTAAGTGTGTACACTGAGGGAGTGTATAGACTTGTGAGTCCTCATGCGACCTCAGTGTATAAACTAGCTGAATAATGCATTAGCATAACATATGAAATGTGTGGACTTCTGTGAAGTGTATGAGGCCCTCGAGTGTATAGACTCAGGGATGTCAAATAGGCAAGTGAGTCAAGTGTGAGAGTGTGTAGAGTTGAAGTTCTTCATGCGAGCTCAGTGTATGGACTTGTAAGTGTTCATGCAATCTCAGTGTGTAGACTTCATTCAGCAGGCGAGACAATGGATGTATAGAGTTGGTCGTGTGAAGGAGGACGAGTGTAAAGACTTGTAATGAAGAGCAGCAATGTGTAGACTTGAAGCACAACAGTATGCACTGTATGGACTTCAATGTATAGACGTTGATGTATAGACTTCGAAGAGAACAATGCATGAAGGCATCGAATGTGTAGACTTAGAAACAACAATTAAGCAAGTGTGTCAACTTGAGAGTGTATAGACTTGTAGGTGATATCGAGTGTATAGGGTTGAAGGATAACTGAGTGTCTAGACTTAGAGATGTGTAGACTTCCCAAAGAGCTGGACGATGTACAGACTTGAACAAGTAAAGTCTGTACAGACTTGAAGGTTCACAGTGTGTAGACTTTGGCAAGGCAACGTCAGTAAAGTTCCCAGTGTACAGACTTACTGAACTGAGCGTAGGTAAAAGATATGAGGAATGTATAGACTTACTCAATTCAGTTCAGAACGTAGGTAAAAGTCCCAATGTATAGACTTTACCTCGTGCAAGCTACAGTAAATGAGTGTATAGACCTAATGGTTTCCCTGGCTGTACAGACTTGATCACAGGCTAAACAGTCGAATGTATAGACTTGCTTCCACCGACCAGTGTATAGACTTTGTAAGCGTGAGACGCTGAATGAGACGGTGGCTGAGACAATGTACAGACTTCAGGTGAAACGATGCAGCTACAGTGCAGTGTAGACTGTCAGACTCTGTACAGACTTGCAGCTTGAGACAGTGATGTACAGACATGGAATCAATGAAGGCATTGGCTGTACAGACATTGATGAACGCCGCTCACTATACAGACTTCGAATCAAGGCATGAATAGTGAATTAATGTCTAGACTTGGATGCCCAAGCCAATGTATAGACTTGTGCAGTGCAGCCAATGTATGGACTTGTATAGTGACTAGAGGCTGTACAGACTTTGGGTCATGATGTGTGAGACGAGGGACAGTGTATTGACTTTGAGATGGCAGACGATGTATAGACTTGTGGTTCAACAGAGTGTGTATAGACTTGGAGTTCAACTGGATGTATAGACTTGGAAGATGAAGGGTGATGTGTAGACTTTGAAATGAACGGGAGAATGTATAGGCTTGACCCCTTGAAAGGTTGTATACACTTCAGATGCAATCTATAGTGCCGTTGTATGGACTTGAACTCAAGGAATGGCTGTACAGACTCTGAAGGCTTAGCGGAGGGTGTACAGGCTTTGAATATTAAGTTCAATGTATGGACTTCAGGTGAAGACCAATGTACATACTTTGAATATGAAATTCAATGTATGGACTTGGAAAGTAAAGGAGGCGTCGACCCACCAGAGGTGGAGTGTCGACCCATCAGAGGTGGAGCGTCGACCCATCAAAGGTGGAGGGTCGACCCATCAGTGTACAGACTATGCAGACAGTGTGTAGACATGATCAAGTAGTGCATATTTATCTGACAGCCATATGAACTGCACAGTCCTACATGATGAAGCATGAATTATTCTAGAGATAGAAGATTGATTTATAGTGTGAGACATCATCAAAACCGTAGGGATGCAACAATCTCCCCCTTTTTGATGATGGCAACACTATGAATCAAACAATATCAAATCTTAACAAGAAATTAACTGCAGTTTCAACAATCAAAGCAAATTCAGGGCAAGTGAAAGCACGGCCAAATTAAGCACTACTGCAGAATTACATCTTTCTCCAAAACCACTCCCTCTCAGCTCCCTTACAACCCATTCTCAGATAAAGCCATCACATGACTAGGTAATCTCTTCTTTAGCTCATGAACAATGGTAATCTCCCCCTTAGCTCATGAACAATACTCCCCCACAACTCATGACAATACATGATCTACTGATATTGCATAACCTCTTCTCCCCCTTTGACATCAACAAAAGGAAATGCAGAATATATGAAAGTGCTGGAGACATGAAGAAGAAGTACAGTAACTTCTTAGTGCAGAAAGACACAAGCAAGTCTTAAGAAAATAAGTGAGGTGCTAAACTCAAGTGAAGATTCTTGAACTCCAGTACACACTAGAGAAATAGAATAATAGAAAAGTTTGTCAGCATACAAGGAGTATGATTTAGAGCAGGTGTTAACAAGTATGGCCAGATATTGCTGAACTGTCAACAATCCAAAAAGACAACAAGAGACAAAGTCAAAGAGATGTTTTCAAGGTATTGAAGACAAGCAATCCATTAGTTGCACAACTACAAGTAATTCACTCTTTTGACATTAGGGAGACACCTTTATTAGAGGCCTGAATCCTCAGTTACTCAGAGTGAGTACCTCAGTACTTCCCCCCCCTTTTTTTAAAGGAGCAGAGTTAGTAATTGTGGCTTTTGACATGAGGAAACACCTTGATTAGAGGCCAGAGTCCCCAGTTACTCACGAGCAAGTCACCATTGCTCTGTCATGTCTTTTTCATTCATTTTAAGCATTTGACACCTCATGACATAGGAGAAATATTCATTTCATTGATGAAGCTCCCAGTTTCTCAGTGAACAAAACAAGACATGTTTGTTTAATTAAGCCCTTGTGTTGAAGAGATGGAATGATTGAAAACAATACCAGAAGGACTATTACTTGAAGTGAATCTTGAAGTCTAGATTTCAAGCTGATTGGGTCAGATATCAAGACATACAGGTTTTGGCCTGAACCAGAATCATTGACAATGTAGGAAGATATACTTTTTACAATTAATACAGATCTCTGAAGGAATACCAGAGGAAAGATTCTAACTGGACTTTAGTATCACTGACTTATAGACTTAAGAATTAAGTGACATTATACTGTCTGAGAGAATTACACTAGATCCGTCATGAAAACCAGCAAAGACACACATCTGGTCAATCTTTTTGAATTTGTCAAAGAACACTTCTTCTCACAGCTCAACCAGCTCCCCCTCACTACAGCATTTCTGAAAGCTAACCAACTGTCATACAGAACTCCCCCTCACAAAAAAGAACAGACTACACAATTAAGACAATTTGTATAAGCCTAATTCTCTTCTTAGTGTTGTGAATTTTTTATTATCTAGAGGTTTAGTGAAGATGTCAGCAATCTGATTATCTGTGCCTTCATGAATCAGTTCAAAATTGTTTTTAGAAACCTCATCTCTTATGAAATGATGCCTTATCTCTATGTGTTTGGTGCGTGAATGCAAAACAGGATTTTTGGAAAGATTAATGGCACTGGTATTATCACAATAGATAGGTGTGCACCCCAGGTCTACTTGGTAGTCCTGAAGTTGGTGTTTAATCCAAATGACTTGTGTTCCACAACTCCCTGCAGTCACATATTCAGCTTTTGCAGTGGAGAGGGCCACAGAATGTTGTTTCTTGGAACACCAAGACACTAAACACCCACCCAAAAATTCACAATGACCACTAGTGCTTTTCATGTCTAGTTTATAACCTGCATAATCAGCATCTGTGTATGCAACTAAGTCAAATGTGTGTGATGCAGGAAACCATAAACCAAGAGAATGAGTAGCTGACAAATATCTGAAAATTCTTTTCACTGCAGCTAAATGTAATTCAGTAGGTCTAGACTGATACCTTGCACACATTCCTACACTGAATTGTATATCAGGTCTGGAAGCTGTTAGGTAAAGAAGAGATCCAATCATACCTCGATAGAACTTGGCATTTACTTCTTTACCTGTCTCATCTGCATCCAGTGAGGTATTGGTACCCATGGGTGTTGTAATGTGCTTCAGGTTTTTCATACCAAACCTCTTGAACAGTTCCATTGTGTATTTGGTCTGGTTGATGAAGCACCCATCCTCTAGCTGTTGTACCTGCAAGCCAAGGAAGTACTTTAGTTCACCAACCAAACTCATCTCAAATTCAGCAGACATCATTTTAGAGAATTCAACACATAGTTCATGCTTAGTTGATCCAAACACAATGTCATCTACATATACCTGAACTATGAGGAGATCTTTATTTGTACCTTTGGTAAATAAAATTTGATCTACTTTACCTCTTTTGTAGCCCTTGCTGATCAGAAATTCAGTCAATCTTTCATACCATGCTCTTGGAGCCTGCTTTAGACCATACAAGGCTTTGTTTAACCTGAAAACTTGGTCAGGTTGAGGAGAAAATTGAAATCCAGGGGGTTGTTCAACAAAAACCTCTTCTTTAATGACTCCATTTAAAAAGGCACTTTTAACATCCATTTGTTGGAGTTTTATTTTCTTTAAACATGCAAAAGCAAGCAACAGTCTTATAGCCTCCATCCTAGCAACAGGTGCATAGGATTCATCAAAATCTACACCAAATTCCTGACAGTAGCCCTTGGCTACTAATCTGGCCTTATTCCTAGAAATGATTCCATCTTCATTCATTTTATTTTTGAACACCGACTTAGTTCCTATGATATTGACATTGTCTGGTCTTGGAACAAGTTCCCAGACATTATTTCTTTCGAACTGGCTTAATTCCTCACTCATGGCATTGACCCAAGCTTGATCAGTCAAGGCCTCTTCTAATGATTTGGGTTCAATTTGTGAGACTAAAGTAATTAAGTCTTCATTATTCACATTCCTAAAATGGGACTTAGTCCGAAAAGGATCTTCAGGATTGCCTATGGCATCATCTATCGGATGATCTTTAAGAAATCTAACATTTATTGAAGACTCACCTCCTTCTCTTGGCTCTTCCTGGTTGGGAGGATTTGCTGTTCCACTTGGCTGAGTGTTCTCTTCTTCTTGGTCTTCTAGGAATTCCCCATCATGATTGGAATCCCTGTCAAGATTTTCATTGTTAGAAACACCTTTCTTTTCACTAAAAATAATGTGTGGAGACTCTTCAACCTTTTTGTCTGTTATGTTGAAGACCCTATATGCCCTAGACACTTCTGAATATCCCAAAAATATTCCAGGGGAGCTTTTAGCTTCAAACTTGTCTAAATCTTTCTTGTCATTGTTGTGAATAAAATATTTTGCTCCAAAAATTATGAAATGAAACAAGTTTGGTTTCTTACCTTTTAGAAGCTCATAGGGTATTTTCTTGTGAATGGGTCTTACCATGGCCCTGTTGATTATGTAAGTTGTTGTATTGGCCGCCTCTGCCCAAAACATCCTTGGTAATTGACTTTCAATTAGCATGGTTCGGGCCATCTCTACCATAGTTCTATTTCTTCTCTCCACAATTCCATTCTGTTCAGGTGTCCTGGGAGAAGAAAATCTGTGTGTTAGTCCCCCTCTTTCACAAAGATCAGAAAACATGGAGTTTTTAAACTCACCTCCATGGTCAGATTGAATAGAATATATCTTGTGTTTTTCTTCTTGTTTGACCTTATTAAAAAATAGATTAAACTTTTGAAATGCATCACTTTTATTTGCTAAGAAAAAGATCCATGAATATCTAGAGAAGTCATCTATAATGACATAGCCAAACATGTTCCCATTAAGACTCTAAGTTCTAGTAGGACCGAAGAGGTCCATATGGAGGAGTTCCATTGGTCTAGAGGATAATGGCTCAGATCTTAATTTGAAAGAGTTCCTGGTCTGTTTGCCTAGAGCACATGCATCACATGATTTTGAAATAGAATTGAATTTTATTCTATGCATGCCTCTCACTAAATCATGCTTGACCAATTTATTTAAAGTAGTAAAGCTAGCATGACCTAGATGTCTATGCCATTCAAAAGCATCATTTTCAGAATTGGCAGATAAACAAATATTAGATTCAGATTCCTCATCTACGTCTACCATGTAGACATTATTAATCCTGTTGGCTACAAATTTAACCACATCAGAATTTATTTTAAAGATTTTGCATGAGTTATCATCAAACACAACCTTGTGACCCTTGTCACATAACTGACTAATGCTAATCAGGTTGTGTTGAAGACCTTCCACAAGTAGAACTTTTTCAATGGAGTTTGTGGAAGACTTACCTACTGTACCAACTCCAATAATCTTACCTTTGTTCTTTCCTCCAAACTTGACCAGACCCCCTACCTTCATCTCTATCTTGCTGAACTTGGATCGGTCACCTGTCATGTGCCTGGAACAGCCACTGTCGAGGTACCACTTGTTGTCTTCAGCTGCCAGGCCGACCTACACAAATAACATCAAGCAGAGTGATTTGGAACCCAAGATGAGTTGGGTCCAAGGACATTATTCAAATCTCTAATCAAGTGTTTAGGAATCCAAATTTGCTTCAGCATGGATTTCCCTTGCACCTTTATTTCTGGTTTATTGAAATTAAGCCCAGCTGGTCTGGAGAAGTAAGTTCTATTCCATTCATTAGGCTTGCCACTCCTAGGATATCTTCTGTAAGTTTGTTGATCAACAGATTTTTGAAGATGATGATCATTTCTCCAGTAGGTCCTCTTTGGACCCATCTGATTGTAGTAATTCCAGCTTTTCTTCTGATCCACTTGCTTGGTCCATTTACCATTTATGTTCTAATTGGTAGGCTTAGTGAAATTCTTCACAAAATTCATTCCCATTTTAAATGGTTGACCAGCACTGTTTTTAGGACTTTCCTTCTGACCTTGAGTTCCCTTACTGCTGTTTGAGCTGGATGGTGTGCAGCTTTTCTTTTCCCTTCTCTGGGCAGAAGGTAATGGTTTTGAATTGTAAGGGTCTTTTGTTAGTTGGGTCATATCCTAGACCCTCCTTATTGAAGTTAACCCTAGCCCCTGTATAGCATCCAGACTAAATTTTCCTTGGATAAAGTTTTCCAAAACTTTCTGTTTGTCTTCCAATTCCTTTTGAAGGGACTCAAAATTTTTTAGAAGTTCACCATTGACTTTCTTAACAGCTTCATATTTATCTGAGTTCACTCTACTTTCATTCAAGCTTTCTTCAATTCTTATTTTGAGTTCATTGAGCTAATTTTGACTTTCTTGGTTTTCTCCCTTGAGCTTATCATTTTCTTTTCTTAGTGAGGTCATTTCTTCTAGTTGCTCTTTTAGTTTCTGATTTTCCTCACAGACCTGGGTTTGTTCTTCAACATTAGTATTAAATTTTCTTTTCAGAACCCTATGCTCTTTACTAAGAGAATTGAACTTATCTATTAACTCAGCATAAACATCTTCCCAGTCATCAATCGTAAAATTTTCAAAAACATTGGTTACCTCCTCTTCACTGTTTGCCATAAGGCAAATTCCTTCTTCATGCTCCTCTGAGGAAGTATCTTCAGGATCTTCTTCCTCCTCACTCCATGTGCAGACCATCGCCTGTGGCTTCTTCTTCTTCTTCTTCTGCACTTTTGTGTTCTTCTTCTAGAAGTAGGGACCCTTCTTTTGAAGATCTGGGCATTCGCCTTTCATGTGTCCCTGTTTGTTACAATGATAACAAGTCAGTCTCTTAGGATTTCTATCCCTATAATTGGTAGATTCAACATTCTTGTTAAAGGAGTATGGCTTTTTCCTCCTAAAGGTCTTCCCCTTTCTCCTTAAAAATTTACTGAACTGACGAGTGAGCATTGCCTGCTCCTTCTGGTCGAGATCTGAGAAGCCATCAGACTCACCGCTACTGCTGCTGCTGCTACTGCTACTCTTGTTGCGGGATGCCTTGAGAGCTACATTCTTAGCCTTCCTATCACTTCCTTCACCACCTCCTTTGAAATGCATCTCATAGGTCATTAGGGATCCTATGAGTTCATTCACTGTCAAGGTCGTCAGATCTTTTGACACTTCAATCACGATGGCCTTAGTGTGCCATGCTGGGGATAAGGATCTAAGAATTTTCCTGACTATGTCTGCCTCAGCTAGATCCTTCCCTAGCCCCTTAAGTGTGTTCGTGATCAAGGACAACCTGGCATACATTTCAGTAATATTCTCCTCTGCATTCATCCTAAATAGTTCATACTTAGAGGTGTAGAGGTTTACCTTTGAGGCTTTCACTTGAGTTGTACCTTCGTAGATTAATTGGAGCTCATCCCACATTCGCTTAGCAGTCCTGTAGGCAGATATACGGGCATATTCCTATGGGTGAACAGCACACTGGATGATGTTCAGCGCCGTCCAGTTGAGTGAAGATAGCTTGACATGGTCATCTGTCCACGCGTCCTCGTTCGGTGGCAGATCATACGGGCCAACCGTGATTACCCTCCACAGCTTGTGGCTCTGTGCTCTGATAAACACTTCCATCATGTTCTTCCAAAAGAGATAATGATTACCATCAAAAAATGGAGGGCGACTAATGGATTGACCTTCAGCCATGAAGCATCTAGGACCATTAGCATTTCCCTGACCGTTCGTCCACATGATGCAAACCTGCTCTAATACCAAATGTTAGCGCAGCGAAGAGTGATATAGAAGGGGGGATGAATAGATCACTCCCAATTTGTAAAACTTCAGCGGAAACTCACTACTTCGAAATACAACCCTTCAGATCTGGCTAAACAATGTAGCTAACTAGTGAGAAACTAAGACAGGATAATGAGGTGCGATTGGAAGATGCCGTCCACACACAAACACAATGCCAAACAGAAGGAAAGCATAAACGATGATACCAAGCCACAGAGGAGACAAGAGATTTTAAGGTGGTTCGATTGTAGTCCACAATCTACATCCACCCCTCACTCCAACTAGAGTGAGGATTCCACTAGCCATTGCTAGAAAACTACAGACTCAGTCTGCGAACAATGTGCTGCCACACAGCTTGACACCTGGACCTGCTACCAGCAAGACCAGAATCGGAGATGCCTCTCCCTTCCTCCAACCCGGAGGGAACCTGCTAATGACAACCCGTCACTGGCAAAAACCAGAGATCACAGATCTCTCTTCCTCTGCAGCCCAGAGGGGAACCGGAGTAACTCTCCCTTCCTCCAAACACCGGAGGGTAACAACTCGAAATCAGATATATGAAGAAATAAAATGAAAAATAGAAATGTAAACAAGACCAACGATGAACACAAATCGTTTCAGAAAAATCAAAATCAAATGTAGCTTCCGAAGAAGCAAATTGGACTCTTCTCTCTCACTCAGACTTTTCTCTCACAGCAATACTCTCAAATATTTTCTCTCTATCTTCTTTATGGAACGTGGAGGCTCTCTCTCTTTTCTTCTTCTGCTCAGGAATTCTGCTCTTCAACTTTTTCTCCAGTTCAGTCCATCTGATCGCAGAAGGCACCTTTTATATGGCATTCGACCTGAGTTTCAGGCCTTCACACGAGGGAGTCTCGTTCCCTCCCTTTCCAGAGCATTCTCGGATCACGTGCCAGGCATCATCCTCGGTTCACGTGCCTAATCATTGACCTGAATCATCTGCAGGCAGAGATAAAGAAATGTGATTAGTTAGTTCAGTCAGATACGAATGTATATACTTTAGGATAGCAGATGAGTAAGTGTGTACACTGAGGGAGTGTATAGACTTGTGAGTCCTCATGCGACCTCAGTGTATAGACTAGCTGAATAATGCATTAGCACAACAGATGAAATGTATGGACTTCTGTGAAGTGTATGAGGCCCTCGAGTGTATAGACTCAGGGATGTCAAATAGGCAAGTGTGTCAAGTGTGAGAGTGTGTAGAGTTGAAGTTCTTCATGCGAGCTCAGTGTATGGACTTGTAAGTGTTCATGCGATCTCAGTGTGTAGACTTTATTCAGCAGGCTAGACAATGGATGTATAGAGTTGGTCGTGTGAAGGAGGACGAGTGTAAAGACTTGTGATGAAGAGCAGCAATGTGTAGACTTGAAGCACAACAGTATGCACTGTATGGACTTCAATGTATAGACGTTGATGTATAGACTTCGAAGAGAACAATGCATGAAGGCATCGAATGTGTAGACTTAGAAACAGCAATTAAGCAAGTGTGTCAACTTGAGAGTGTATAGACTTGCATGTGATATCGAGTGTATAGGGTTGAAGGATAACTGAGTGTCTAGACTTAGAGATGTGTAGACTTCCCAAAGAGCTGGACGATGTACAGACTTGAACAAGTAAAGTCTGTACAGACTTGAAGGTTCACAGTGTGTAGACTTTGGCAAGGCAACGTCAGTAAAGTTCCCAGTGTACAGACTTACTGAACTGAGTGTAGGTAAAAGATATGAGGAATGTATAGACTTACTCAGTTCAGTTCAGAACGTAGGTAAAAGTCCCAATGTATAGACTTTACCTCGTGCAAGCTACAGTAAATGAGTGTATAGACCTAATGGTTTCCCTTGCTGTACAGACTTGATCACAGGCTGAACAGTCGAATGTATAGACTTGCTTCCACCGACCAGTGTATAGACTTTGTAAGCGTGAGACGCTGAATGAGACGGTGGCTGAGACGATGTACAGACTTCAGGTGAAATGATGCAGCTACAGTGCAGTGTAGACTGCCAGACTCTGTACAGACTTGCAGCTTGAGATAGTGATGTACAGACATGGAATCAATGAAGGCATTGGCTGTACAGACTTTGATGAACGCCGCTCGTTGTACAGACTTCGAATCAAGGCATGAATAGTGAATTAATGTCTAGACTTGGATGCCCAAGCCAATGTATAGACTTGTGCAGTGCAGCCAGTGTATGGACTTGTATAGTGACTAGAGGTTGTACAGACTTTGGGTCATGATGTGTGAGACGAGGGACAGTGTATTGACTTTGAGATGGCAGACGATGTATAGACTTGTGGTTCAACAGAGTGTGTATAGACTTGGAGTTCAGCTGGATGTATAGACTTGGAAGATGAAGGGCGATGTGTAGACTTTGAAATGAACAGAGAATGTATAGGCTTGACCCCTTGAAAGGTTGTATACACTTCAGATGCAATCTACAGTGCCGTTGTATGGACTTGAACTCAAGGAATGGCTGTACAGACTCTGAAGGCTTAGCGGAGGGTGTACAGACTTTGAATATTAAGTTCAATGTATGGACTTCAGGTGAAGACCAATGTACATACTTTGAATATGAAATTCAATGTATGGACTTGGAGAGTAAAGGAGGCATCGACCCACCAGAGGTGGAGCGTCGACCCATCAGAGGTGGAGGGTCGACCCATCAGTGTACAGACTATGCAGACAGTGTGTAGACATGATCAAGTAGTGCATATTTATCTAACAGCCATATGAACTGCACAGTCCTACATGATGAAGCATGGATTATTCTAGAGATAGAAGATTGATTTATAGTGTGAGACATCATCAAAACCGTAGGGATGCAACTGAATGTGGCCTGGTACCCTGGCGGCCATCTGCCTCCATCTGTCGGCATAAGTAGCGAATTCCTCCTCGGGCTTCATTTTCTCGACTACAAAATCTGTGAAGGAATATTCTGGGTCGACCATGTCTTGAAACCGCTGGATGAACTTATTTTTCACTATCTTGAAACTCTTGGCATCTTCCAGGGGCAGAGAGTAGAACCATTCAAGTGCGACCCCATCTAGTGACTGGCGAAACAGATACGCCATAAGGCGATCATCATACTGAAACTGTGTCGATTCATATAGAAAGTCCCTTACATGGATAAAGGGATTACCGTTCCCGTCATACTTGCGGTAATTGGGGAGCTCGGATTGCGGAGGGAATCAGATATTTTGAAAGCTCGAGACTGGAACATCTGCCAAGGACTGTGGGCCAATCCGCTTCTGGAGGAAGTCAAGTTGTTGTTGCATGGCAGCCCATTTATCAAGTAGTTCATGCTCCCTGGAAGGAGTAGGGATAGTGAAAGATGGAATCTGAGGAGCAGAGGGGTAAGTAGATGGAGGGGGCGGCCCATAGGAAGGATATTGGGTTGAAGGATGACCCATATTGGTGTGCACTTGGGCTGCCCCTTGATGAGGGTGCATGAAATCATTTGGGCCGACAATGACCTGCGGCACCGATGGGCTGGACATGTTATAATCCGACATAGAAGGAAGAGGGACAATGGTCTTTCCCTTATCCAAGAATTGCTGCGCCGAACCAGAAGACTGGCCCATCTCCACATTAGCGAATCAAGGGGTCCTAGGTTGGACCGGAGTGAGGTCAATGGGATGAACAACGGATCCATCAGCCTTAGGCTGATCAATGGAGGGGTTGGATTAACCTTGCATGATCGTGGAAGGTGGGGTGTTGGACCCTTGCATGGCTTGATAAACCTCCTGGAGTTGGGCCGGGTCTAATTGGGCCATCATTTGAAGAATAGAATTGGCGGAAGGAGGAGGAAGAGATTGAGTGGATCGGGCGCCTTCCATAGGGATGGACGACGAAGGGGGGATGTGCCCCTCCCCGGTTTGGAACGAGATAACCCTAGAGGGATCCTCTAGGAGCTCTTGAGGAAGAGACTTCTCTTGGGAACGGGGGAGATCAAAAGAGGCCATGGTGGACTCAAAGAGCGAATTGGAGTAACACTTGGAGAAGGAATTGCCCCTAGGTGACGATGCTTCTAGAGATCGGAGGCAATTCCACTTGCAACGAAAGACCTTAACAAGAAAGCAAACAACACCAAACAAACACACAATGAGTGACTTAAGCTAGATGATTTTGACAAAGATGTAAGTGAAAAAGAGATTAAAAACACTCAAGGTCAACCAAGTTATTTAGATGATTCAACAAGATTTTTATGGTTTTCTCCTGTAGAACCTTAGTGACTTGATTAAAATGGTGAGAGTCTCAACAGTAGGTTCTTAATTGGAAGGGGATGTGTGGCTTGGTTGACTCTAAGTGTAATCACTCCTTCACTTATGCAATCCTAGACACGGTGTGAGAAGAGGTACAACCGGCCCGGCGTCTGTGTGGGAATCCACGGCTCGCGGGGACTTATGGAGGTCCCTGATGTGATCTCCTGGTCGGCCCCAAGGAATATGGAGACCAGAGGTTTACACACCAAGGTAGGAAAATGCAATCTAAAGTATGAGCGTATGAATGAACCTATGTGCACCGGAGTGCATGCAAATTCTAGCCTAAAATCTAACAATCAAGTATGCACACAATGATATAAATATATAAATCAACCAAGGAGGAGACCAAGTAGCACCCAAGCATGAAAATCCCAGCAGAAACTATAGAAATAAACTGCACATCGGGATGTGCACCCACACTAGAGTGTGTGACGGTCTAGAATACCTGCGCCAGAAGAGTGTGACGGTCTAATAATAGACAGTTAATATAATGTAACGCGTCGATCCATGACCGTCAGAGGAGCCAGAGAACCAGAAAATAGCAGAAAATAAAGGGAAATCCGGGGGAAACTAGGGCAAACAAAGGACAGCAGGTTTAACAGAGATTCAAAGTATGATTGGCACTAGATGTCCCACCGTGATCGCCAAAAATTCTGTTGATTATTATGTGTTCCTTATCTTGCAAGATGGATATGATCTCAACTATGATGAACAAGCAGCAAAAATCACTCAACCTATGAACATGTGCAACATGAACCTAGGCAATTAGCATAAAATCTTGCATGGGCATGCTATCTCTATCAGGAATAAACTAAACAAAGAAAAACACACGCCAGGGAGTGGAGCAAGGAAGTAAAGGAAAACACACCGTATAGGTGGAACAAGCAAGATAAAAGAAAGATATATGAAGTATGATGAAGGAGAAAGCTACTGCCCAATACTAAAGAAAGATGTTATCGCCACTAAGGTAATAAGCATGCCAAAGACCTTAGAATAGGTGGATGAAACACCCGCCCACGGGAGAGAGAAATAACTGCAGCTCTGTGGAACTTAACGGTCGAATGATGATGCGCCACAGACGTGTGACGGCCCCACGATAAGCCGCTACGTAACTCTAACGCGCCTGGGATAGACCGTTAGAGATCTGCAGAAGAGGAACTTAGGAATCTTTGATCTCCAAGCCTTCCAGCCGGCCAGAAAGCTTGGGCCTCGTGTTGTGGACTCTGTAAACCTGCAAAAGAGTGTAGAACACAAAGAAAGTAACCCAGATTAGCCCTAGAGCAAGAGCAGTATCAATAAACCAAAAGGACTCAAAAGCATGCAAAAGGAGAGGGAAATACCGGGGAGGTTGGTTTTTTATCTCCTCTGGGGTGTTTTAAAAGATGGGAAGATGTTTAGATGAGTGCAGTAAGTGAAAAACATGAGAGAAAAAAAGGGAAGGATGCTATGATGCTTGGAAGAAGGAGAAAAGACTAAGAAGACAATGCGACTGAACTAAACCCTTGAAACTAATACTCCCTGGACGTGGGAAGCAGATGGACGTGGGAAATAGATCTCCTTGGTTGGTTCTAGCTCCAAGATGCGGCAGCACTTCGACGTGAACTCCAGATCTCTCCTCCTCAAGCCATGAAGGCAAGGGTTCTATTTATAGACCCTCAAACTCTCCGATCGAGTAAGGGATAATCCAGCTAGAAAGTAGGATGTTTCTTAGCAAACTCTTGTAGATAATACTCCCAAGAGTCCATAGAAACAAACAGAAGGTTCTGAGGATCAGATTTGAGGGAGAAATCATCAGACCAAACTCTTAATTCGGCCACGGAGTAGCAGAGAAAGAGTAGTTCTGCTAGAACTCTCTGTTTGATATAACGGCTACACGATAGACCGCCACAGTGATTTAACGCCCCAGGAATGGACCGTCACACCACCTTATCCATCAAAGGATAAGACCAACAGGTGAAGTTTTCGAACATAGGACTCTGCAAGGATGTAACGGCCATGAGCAAGTGCGTCAGAGTGATAGTAACGGTCGCACGATAGACCGTCACACTCAATAGATCAGATAAAAGATAAGCATGAAAGAAGCCTTAGCCTTAAGGACTCTGAAATGATGTAACAGTTATAGGAAGGTGCATTATAACACATCTGGCGCACCAGCAATTGACCGTTAGAGACAAAGGAGTGATAAGTAATGAAGATATGCTAAGCTTCATCTAGCGGGAAAAGGCAAGAAACCAGACCCAACCAAGGAGACATGACCCATGAAATATACTTCAAATTTGACCAAGATGGCTCAATACAGGTGAACAACTCGGAGCATCATTTAAAATGAACAAAGAGATGACCCAACTTATTGGTCATAAAACGGGTGCCAACAGTCCTCCTGTTCCTGATTTGCCGACGCCATCCCGAGGGGAGGGGGGGAGCTAATTAAGCTCCCTCCTTTCTTGGCCTCCCCCTGCCTCCTCGTCCATCTCTGTCGTTTTCTTTTTCTTCCGCCTCTTTCACTCTTTGGAGGGTGCATGTACTCTCTACCTTTCAAAGAGTTGGCGGAGAGGAGGCCTTCACTTGTATTCCTTCCTCTTCTTCTCTCCCATTTTTTTGTTGTTTCCCCACTTTTCCTCTTTCCTCCGAGCTTTCTCAAACCAACGAGGCCGGTAATCCTTTGTCCGAGCCAGTTTCTGCACGAGGCAGAGTCAGTGGCTGGACGTAGGAGCGCTTACCGGGTTGGCCGAGCATTTTGCTCGCGTAATAGTGCCAGAGGGTGTAATTTTTGTACATGTATACTGCATTGGCTACGGCCTACTTGATGTACATCAAAGTTTAATAAGAAGAGAAGAATGGCGTTTATTCTATTTTGCTTACATGTGCATGCTTGCCAAATGATCAAAAGTAGAACTTGCGAAGATTTGTCGCATTCCATGTCCGAGGGACGGGTGTTCCTTCCATGGTGGATAGTTGGTATGCTCCTTTTCCGAGCGTCTCGACCACTCGGTAGGGGCCTTCCCAGGTAGGGGCCAGCTTCCCTGCCGCCTCTAGTGGTCGAGATGCTTCGGCTTTCCTCAGGATGAAGTCTCCTGACTGGAAGTGTCTGTCTCGGACTCTGGAGTTGTAGTATCGAGTGGTGCGCCGTTGGTATTCCATTGCTCGGATCTTTGCAATCTCTCAGATCTTGTCTGCTAGGTCGAGGTTTTCTCACAGTTTCTGCTCGTTCACCTCGGGTTTGAAGTGGACGACTCGGAGAGAGGGATTGCCGACCTTCAATGGAATTACGGCTTCCGTGCCATACACCAGCTGAAAGGTGTTTCACTGGTGGCCGTCCTCGGAGTAGTTCGGTGCGACCATAGTACGCTGGTTAATTCCTCAAGCTAGCTACCCTTGGCCTTGCTGAGCCTGGTTTTGATGCCTTTTAAGATAGTCTTATTGGCATTTTTAACCAGTCCATTAGCCTGAGGCTAGTCTATCAAAGTGAAGTGGTTGCAAATGTTTAGGTCGACACATTCATCTCTGAAGTAATGAGAATCAAACTACCGACCGTTATCGCTCACGATCACTCAGGGGACACCGTAGAGACAGACTACCGACTTCCAAACAAAACTCCATACGACTGACTCGGTGATCCTGGTGGTGGCTTCGGCCTCGACCAACTTGGTGAAATAGTCGACGGTGACGATGATGAACTTCTTCTGTGCTTGGGTCGTGGGGAATGGCCCCAGGATGTCGATCCCCCACCGAGTGAAAGGGTATGGCTCGGCAAGGGTGATGAGCTCCGCGGCAGGCTGATGGATTAGGTGGTCGAAGCGCTGACATTGGTCGCACTTCTGTACGTAGGCCGTGCAGTCGCGCTGGAGAGTGGGCCACCAGTAACCTTGCCTAAGCGGGATCCTGGCGAGCTGATGGGGACATCACCTCTCGTGCCCACACTCACGGCTCGTCTCCTCATCCGGGAAGCATCCGACATGGTCTGGTCATTTATCTTGAGTCATATTGTGACGACCCGAGGATCCGAGTATCGGAAAGGAACCGGCGCGTCTCGAATCTCGACCCGCCAACCCACGAGCCCGAAGACTCGGAAGGGTAGAAAGGAGTGGTGTGGGGTATAAGAGAAGCTGCAACGTCCACAGAGATAGCACAATAATCCAAAGGAAATGCACATAATAATAAATAAATCAAACTGCTACAAGGTCCACAGTGTCTCATGTCCAAAGAAAGTACAGTCAACAGGAAAAAGTACAACTACACGGGGCATCCTCCGGCGTACAACAACACGGGGGATCCCCCGGAGTACAACTACGCGGGGCATCCCCCGGCTCTGGCAGACTGGCAACTAACCCTGGCTGGAAGACCCACGCTGAAACTCGGCCGTGCCTCCAGCCGACCCCGCCTCACCTGAAGAGTAGGGGTGAGCCTCATCTCATTGGCCCAGTAGGGATCCCGCGAATCCCCACCTCGCACGGAAAACAAGGAAGAAGAAGACAACCCTACCAAGCGAGAGTACGGTAGAACCGACAAGCTAAAGTAAATAAACGAAAAAGTCGTCTACTCTAACGGTACCGTAGTACGGAACCTCGGTCCAACAAAACACGAGTCCACGCCTGCCAGTGAACAGGAGCACCATCCACAAGAAGAACGACCGGATGCGTCCCCTGACGTCTTACACCGCGTCACAAGTGTCTAGCTACAATGCCCCGGGCGCGAGACTCAGACACGCAACAAGTACCACAACAAGGACTAGCTGGGGTCGCACTCGTCAGTGCGTGCCCTAAGCCCCCAACTACGTGTGCACACACAGACCATCTGCTCTAGGTCGGGTCCTCTAGCTGGTTTTCCCCCCCACCGGACTCTGGTGGCAAAGGCAAGGGGCCCTACGGTAACCAGCCTAAAAATCGCGTCACACTGGGTCTCGCTCTCCACCACTCCCAGGTGGGTCCGCACACGCGTGCGCAGAAAGCTACGACTAGTGGACAGGTCACTGGAAGTAAGGACTAATCCACGGAAACCACCGACCAAACACTAGCACGGACTCACGATGATCATACGATAGGCATAGATGCCGGGGGCATGCATGAGGTCCAACCGTCCCTCAAGTCACGCGGCACCCCTACCGAGGTAACTGACTCTCCGGGGAACCCCGGGCGCCCCTGTGGCCCTCACTGGGTGCCCACGGCATCCCTAGGGCCACACGCCACAACCGGGTCCGCAACTCACCCAACCGGAGGTCACGCTATCCACAAAACACGGTTCGGGGGAGGGGATGGTCGCGCTAGGTATCCCTAGCGCGACACCGAAGAACGCGCTAGCTAAGGCTAGCGCGATCTTCCATGTCGCGCCGCCCAAAGCCAACGCGTTCACACCTGAACGCGCTAGTTTTGGGTAGCGCGATCTGGACATCGCGCTACCTGAACCAGGCGCGTTCCCCACCGCCTTACTGTTCGTCTTCTCAGACGGACACGCTCGGACGACATGGCGCGTTCATCAAGAACGCGCCACTGGACTATAGCGCGACAACGGGCCGAGCCCGGTTCGCGAACTACGGCCGGAAATCACAAAACCACGCCCATTCACCCCCTTTGGTGAAGGGAAAACAATGGGGAATCACCCCATAACACCCTAGCATGCATCTAGGACCCCCAAATCGATCAAAAACCTCATGAATCGACGGATCCGGCGCTCAAACCCCAACATGGAAATAACCCCCCCCCGGCATGAATCTAGCCCCTCTCAGCCTCTCCACGGCCTAGAAATCACGGGGAATGCTAGGAAGAGGGTAAGGATTCGTCCCCCTACCTCAAGGAAGCTCGAAATCCACCGAAACACCACCGAAATCAAAGATGAAGCTTTTACTCCCACGAACGCCCCGCCTCCCGCCGCGAAAAGCACGCCACCGGGACCGCCTTGCCGCCGCCGCCGCTGCCACGCCGTTGCCGGAGTGAGAGGGGCCGCGTCTCGGTCGCCCGGGGAGAAGAAGATCGGCCGCGAGGGAAGGGGGAGCTCTCACGGTTGAAGGAAGGAGGGAGAAGAAGAAAAGAAAAAGGTAAAAGAAAAAGAAAAAGAATTGATATATATAGAAAATCCGAAAAATACCAAAAATACCGAAAAATAGAAAAATACACCTCCTCGACCGTCTCGACGCGCTGATCGCAACGGTACCACTCGCGGGCTGGTGAACGACCCGGTTCACCCGCTACAGGGTTCCGAAGGATTCGCCGAAACCCGTACGCGGAAATCAGAAAACGCGCACGGAAAAGCCACGGACACACTCCGGGCCTCCGAAACGACTCCGGATCGCGCCGATCCGAACACGAAAGATGTCTGAAATGAAATTTCAGACACAACAGGGTCAGACACTCCGAAAAACCAGATCCGAGACCCATAACGAAGGATCCGAAAGATCCGAGACATCACAGCCCTCCCCCCTTAAACGAATTTCGTCCTCGAAATTCAAGGACAAGGCACAAGGACGGGGGAAAGACTCACACAAACAAATAAGGATACAACTCCCGCATCTCATCCTCGCGCTCCCAAGATGCCTCGCCACCAGAATGACGCTGCCAGACCACCTTAACCAGAGGAATAACCTTGTTCCACAGGCGCTGCTCTCGCCGATCCTCAATGCGAACAGGAAACTCCGGAAGGGACAGATCTGGGGTCACATCAGGCCAAACGGCATCCTCGAGAACATGAGAGTCATCGGGCATATACTTCCGAAGCATCGACACGTGGAACACATCATGCACGGCGGAAAGCTCCGGAGGTAGCTGCAACCGATAAGCAACTTCCCCAACGCGCTCAACGATGGGAAAGGGACCAATGTAGCGGGGACTCAGCTTCCCACGCCTACCGAAGCACATTACGCCCTTCATGGGAGACACTCTCAGGAAAACTCGATCTCCCACAATAAAGCTAAGGGGTCGCCTCCTCCGATCGGCATAACTCTTCTACCGGCTTTGAGCTGCCAACATCTTCTGCCGAACGAGATGCACCACCTCAACACACTGCTGCACCAAATCTGGTCCGGTCAAGGCACGCTCGCCCACCTCGAACCAATCAAGCGGGGTCCGACAAGGTCGTCCATACAACGCCTCATAGGGAGCCATACCGATGCTCGAATGATAGCTGTTGTTGTAGGCAAACTCCACTAATGGCAGATGGTGGGTCCAACTCCCCTGCCACTCCAAACAACACGCTCGCATCATGTCCTCCAATGTCTGAATGGTCCACTCAGACTGACCGTCCGACTGAGGATGATAGGCCGAGCTGAATGCCAACTCGGTGCCTAGAGCCTTCTGGAAGCTCCTCCAGAATCCAGAAGTGAAACGGGGGTCACGATCCGATACAATGGAGATAGGAACTCCATGCAACGGGATGATCCGCTCCACATACAACCGAGCCAAGCGCTGCACGCCCCAACTGACTTTGACCGGCAGCAATCGCGCCGTCTTCGTCAGTCTATCCACTAGCAACCAGATACTATCCTCCCCAATGGACGTCCTCGGTAATCCAACCACAAAGTCAGTGGTCACATGGTCCCACTTCCAGGCAGGAACATCCAAGGGCTGAAGTGTGCCTCCTGGTCGCTGGTGCTCAGCCTTCACCTGCTGACAGGTCAAACACCTGGCCACAAATTCCGCAACATCTCTCTTCATGCCGGGCCACCAAAACTGCCTCTTCAGGTTCTGGTACATCTTAGCCGATCCGGGGTGCACGGCATACCGACTCCCATGAGCCTCGCGTAAAACCGTACGCCGTACCTGCCCCTCGGCTGGCACGTACAATCTACCTCTGAACCTCACAGCTCCATCCTCGCCAAACTCCACCTCGGCCATCGACAAAACACGAGGTAGCTCGGGGTCCGCTCGCTGGGCCTCAGTCACCTGTCGACGCACCGCGGGCGTGACAGTCAGACTCGCAAGGACAGCCGAACCCTGGTCCTGAGGGACCTTGAGCCTAAAAGTCATGGCCGGGACCTGCTCCCAAAGCTTCCACTTCCTCAACAACATCTGACTGACCGTTACCCTCCTGCTCAGAGCATCAGCCACGACGTTCATCCTGCTAGGCTGATAAGACAGAGTAACGTCATAATCCTTCATGTACTCCATCCATCTCCTCTGTCTGAGGTTAAGGTCCCTCTGCATGAACACATACCTCAAACTCTGGTGATCAGTGAAGAGCTCAAACCGCTCGCCGTACAAATAATGCCTCCAAATCTTCAGAGCGAAGATCACCGCTGCCAACTCAAGATCATGAGTAGGGTAGTTCGCCTCATGTGGCTTCAACTGCCGCGACGCATACGCCACAACTCTCCCATGCTGCATCAACACAGCACCGAGGCCTACCCCGGAAGCATCCGTACATACCACAAAACCACCCGAGCCAGATGGCAACACCAAAACCGGAGCAGTGGTGAGCAATCTCTTCAGCTCCATGAAGCTCCGCTCACACTCCTCCGTCCAGACGAACTGCACCTCTTTCCGCGTAAGCCTGGTCATCGGGGCCGTAATACGAGAGAAATCTTGAATAAACCGCCGATAATAACCTGCAAGCCCCAAGAAACTCCGAATTTCCGTGACAGAACTCGGCCTCGGCCACCGCACTACCGCCTCGACCTTGGCCGGGTCCACGGAAACACCATCACCAGAAATAACATGTCCCAGAAAGTGCACCTCTCGGAGCCAGAACTCGCACTTGCTGTACTTGGCATACAACTGGTGATCGCGCAGGGTCTGCAATACCGCTCTCAAATGCTGTACATGCTCCTCAGCAGACCGCGAATACACGAGGATATCGTCCACAAACACGACCACAAACTGGTCCAAGTACGGACGAAACACCCTATGCATCAAGTCCATGAATGCTGCGGGGGCATTGGTGAGCCCGAACGACATCACCAAGAACTCATAATGCCCATACCTCGACCGAAACGCCGTCTTCTCCACGTCTGACTCTCGGATCCGCAGCTGGTAATAACCCGATCTCAAATCGATCCTCGAAAACACCTGGGCCGACTGAAGCTGATCGAACAAGTCATCAATCCGCGGCAACGGATACCTGTTCTTGACAGTCACCTGGTTTAACTGACGGTAGTCGATGCACAGCCTCAAACTACCATCCTTCTTCTTCACAAACAATACCGGCGCACCCCACGGGGAATAACTAGGACGAATATACTCCTTGGCCAGCAACTCCTGCAACTGCGCCTTCAGCTCTCGCAACTCAGCAGGCGCCATCCGATAAGGGGCCTTCGACATAGGCGCCGTACCCAGCACCACCTCAATCACGAAATCAATCTCTTGCTGCGGTGGCATCCCTGGTAGCTCCTCGGGGAAAACATCAGGAAACTCGCACACGACAGGAATGTCCTCTACCTCAGGACCCTGCCGCTCGACCAAAACTACGGATGCGAGTAAACCCTGACAACCTGCATCAAGCAAACGACGTGCACGGAAAGCCGAAATAAGCAAGCGGGAAGAGGAAGACCGAATACCTTGGAAATAGAAGGTGGGTCCGCGGGGCTGTCGGAAGTAGACCTTCTTCGAGCCACAATCCACCAAGGCATGATGAGCCTCGAGCCAATCCATGCCCAAAATCACATCGAAGTCCTGGAGCGGTAACGCGTAGAGTCTAACCGGCAGGTTCCGCCCTTCCACCCACACAGGTACCTTCTCAAAGCAGTACGGGGTGACCATGAAGTCACCGGTAGGCAACTCTACCGCCAAGTCACAGGACACCTCGGTCACCGGGTCCTCCGCGCTCTGAGCGAAAACCTCCGAGATGAACGAATGAGAAGCACCTGAATCGAACAAAACACGAGCCGCACAACCCAAAATCGAAAGAGTACCTTCCACCAAATGTGATGCCTCAGCCTCCGCCCTGGTCAGATGAGTCACTCTACCTCGGGATCTCTGCCCACCCATAGTAGCTGACCGTGCCAACTGAGGGAACTGTCCCTGCTGTGGCTGTGCTGACGACTGCTGGGGCCGAAACTGCTGCTGCTGCTGAAACTCGTGCGGCTGGCGCGGTCTCTGCGGACAGTCACGTGCCATGTGCCCTGGCTGGTCGCACCTGAAGCAAATCACGGGCGCCGAACACGGTCTGCCTGGATGAGAACCACCGCACCTGGGACAGCCATCTCGCGAACCAGTCATCGAACCCTGACGCTGAAAAGCCGCCGACTGCTGAACACTGCCCAATGACTCCTGCCCCGACTCCTTACGATCCTGACGCCTCTTGCTAAAACCAGCTTCCTTAAGCAACTTCTTAAGCTTCGACTTGAAGGATGAACCTGGCGCCGGAGCCGCAGTCTGTGTCGCCACTGATCCACCTGCTGAGAGCTGGGCGGTACTCTGCTGCTGCATCCCTGTCGGCTGGCTGAAATCTGCCTGCACCTGACTAGCACTGCTCTGCCCTCGAACCTTCTGCAAATCTCTCTCCAGCGCCGATGCTGCCTTACATGCCGCATCCAAACTAGTCAAACCCGACGCAAGAAGATGATGCCTCAACTCTAGCCTCAGACCACCAACAAACTGGTCGGTCTTCACCTCCTCGTCTGCCATAATATGAGAAGCGTAACGGCCCAACTCGATAAACCTGGCACGGTACTCCATCACCGTCATGTCACCCTGAGCCAGCTCCATGAACTCACGCAACCTCTGCGACCTGACAAAAGACGGACAGAAGGCACGCTCGAAAGCCGTGACGAACTCCTGCCACACGATCTGCCGAAGAGGACGAGACTGGAACACTGAACCCCACTCCGACGTCCACCAAGTACGGGCCGATCCCTGAAGACGATGAGTGGCCAGCGCCACCTGCTCCTCCTCGGAACACTCCATCGCACTGAAAATCCGCTGCACATCATCCAGCCACTCTCTGGCCACCTCAGGATCTGACTGCCCACCAAAAGAAGGAGGCTGATACAGCAAAAACTCCTTCAGCACACGACCGCGACCACCTCGAGCCTGATCCTCACCAGCTTCGCCACCCTGCTGCTGATGACCTCCCTGCTGCTGACCTCCCTGCCGCTGCTGAAACACATACTCAAACATGCCTCGGAAGAAATCATCCATCCCTGGAGCTCTCGCATCTCTAGATACACCCTCAGAAATCGAAGCCCTGCTCTGCTCCTCTGGACCACCACTAGACTCTCCCTGCTGGGCACGAGTCCTCCTCCGTGGCGCCATAACACACCTGGCATCAAAAGCACCGGAAATCAATAAAACACACGACCCTAAGCCAGTCGCCGACTGTACAGGACATTCATGGACCTTATGGACCACTGCAATTCGTTCCAAGTTCCGATATACCTCCACAACCTCGCTCTGATACCAGCTGTGACGACCCGAGGATCCGAGTACCGGAAAGGAACCGACGCGTCTCGAATCTCGGCCCGCCAACCCACGAGCCCGAAGACTCGGAAGGGTAGAAAGGAGTGGTGTGGGGTATAAGAGAAGCTGCAACGTCCACGGAGATAGCACAATAATCCAAAGGAAATGCACATAATAATAAATAAATCAAACTGCTACAAGGTCCACAGTGTCTCATGTCCAAAGAAAGTACAGTCAACAGGAAAAAGTACAACTACACGGGGCATCCCCCGGCGTACAACAACACGGGGCATCCCCCGGAGTACAACTACGCGGGGCATCCCCCGGCTCTGGCAGACTGGCAACTAACCCTGGCTGGAAGACCCACGCTGAAACTCGGCCGCGCCTCCCGCCGACCCCGCCTCACCTGAAGAGCAGGGGTGAGCCTCATCTCATTGGCCCAGTAGGGATCCCGCGAATCCCCACCTCGCACGGAAAACGAGGAAGAAGAAGACAACCCTACCAAGCGAGAGTATGGTAGAACCGACAAGCTAAAGTAAATAAATGGAAAAGTCATCTACTCTAACGGTACCGTAGTACGGAACCTCGGTCCAACAAAACACGAGTCCACGCCTGCCAGTGAACAGGAGCACCATCCACAAGAAGAACGACCGGATGCGTCCCCTGACGTCTTACACCGCATCACAAGTGTCTAGCTACAACGCCCCGGGCGCGAGACTCAGACACGCAACAAGTACCACAACAAGGACTAGCTGGGGTCGCACTCGTCAGTGCGTGCCCTAAGCCCCCAACTACGTGTGCACACACAGACCATCTGCTCTAGGTCGGGTCCTCTAGCTGGTTTTCCCCCCCACCGGACTCTGGTGGCAAAGGCAAGGGGCCCTACGGTAACCAGCCTAAAAACCGCGTCACACTGGGTCTCGCTCTCCACCACTCCCAGGTGGGTCCGCACACGCGTGCGCAGAAAGCTACGACTAGTGGACAGGTCACTGGAAGTAAGGACTAATCCACGGAAACCACCGACCAAACACTAGCATGGACTCACGATGATCATACGATAGGCATAGATGCCGGGGGCATGCATGAGGTCCAACCGTCCCTCAAGTCACGCGGCACCCCTACCAAGGTAACTGACTCTCCGGGGAACCCCGGGCGCCCCTGTGGCCCTCACTGGGTGCCCATGGCATCCCTAGGGCCACACGCCACAACCGGGTCCGCAACTCACCCAACCGGAGGTCACGCTATCCACAAAACACGGTTCGGGGGAGGGGATGGTCGCGCTAGGTATCCCTAGCGCGACACCGAAGAACGCGCTAGCTAAGGCTAGCGCGATCTTCCATGTCGCGCCGCCCAAAGCCAGCGCGTTCACACCTGAACGCGCTAGTTTTGGGTAGCGCGATCTGGACATCGCGCTACCTGAACCAGGCGCGTTCCCCAACGCCTTACTGTTCGTCTTCTCAGACGGACACGCTCGGACGACATGGCGCGTTCATCAAGAACGCGCCACTGGACTATAGCGCGACAACGGGCCGAGCCCGGTTCACGAACTACGGCCGGAAATCACAAAACCACGCCCATTCACCCCCTTTGGTGAAGGGAAAACAATGGGGAATCACCCCATAACACCCTAGCATGCATCTAGGACCCCCAAATCGATCAAAAACCTCATGAATCGACGGATCCGGCGCTCAAACCCCAACATGGAAATAACCCCCCCCACCCCCCGGCATGAATCTAGCCCCTCTCGGCCTCTCCACGGCCTAGAAATCACGGGGAATGCTAGGAAGAGGGTAAGGATTCGTACCCCTACCTCAAGGAAGCTCGAAATCCACCGAAACACCGCCGAAATCAAAGATGAAGCTTTTACTCCCACGAACGCCCCGCCTCCCGCCGCGAAAAGCACGCCACCGGGACCGCCTTGTCGCCGCCGCCGCTGCCACGCCGTTGCCGGAGTGAGAGGGGCCGCGTCTCGGTCGCCCGGGGAGAAGAAGATCGGCCGCGGGGGAAGGGGTAGCTCTCACGGTTGAAGGAAGGAGGGAGAAGAAGAAAAGAAAAAGGTAAAAGGAAAAGAAAAAGAATTGATATATATAGAAAATCCAAAAAATACCAAAAATACCGAAAAATAGAAAAATACACCTCCTCAACCGTCTCGACGCGCTGATCGCAACGGTACCACTCGCGGGCTGGTGAACGACCCGGTTCACCCGCTACAGGGTTCCAAAGGATTCGCCGAAACCCGTACGCGGAAATCGGAAAACGCGCACGGAAAAGCCACGGACACACTCCGGGCCTCCGAAACGACTCCGGATCGCGCCGATCCGAACACAAAAGATGTCCGAAATGAAATTTTGGACACACAGGGTCAGACACTCCGAAAAACCAGATCCGAGACCCATAACGAAGGATCCGAAAGATTCGGGACATCACACATATGTTGTATTTCCTCATTTTTATTTGAGTCATACCATTGTAATTTTTCTTTTATTTGAGTCATGTACTTAGGTTAATGAGTCATCTACCTAAGTTAAGTGTCATAGGGTGGATTAGATTAGTTAATGGGCCCAATTCATTGGGCTAGGCCCAGGGGCGCCCCCTACCACTTGGGTATTTGTCATTGTAGCAAGAGTCAGGGATTTTTTGTAAAATGTGGGTTGCCTATATATAGGACCTCATTCCCCCCATTTGAAGTTAATGAATGAATGAATGAATATATGAATTTTCTAGTGTCCAATTTAAATCTTCTTCTTTTGGTGAGAAGCCAATTGAGTGGGTGAGAAGCCCTTATTCACCCTCTCTCTCTACCTCTCTCTCTAGGAAGCCAGTTTCTCACTCCTCTACTTTCCCTCTCTAAAACTTGCGCCCCTTTCTCTCTCTAAAACCTATGCCCATTTCTCTTTCCTCCCCTCCCAACCACCTTTCTCTCTCTTCCCCACCTCCAATAACTCATCCCCAACTCCCCACCACCCCACCTTAACTCCACCCCAGCCCCAAGGGAGATTCCACCACTCCCCACTCCACCCTCCAACCACCAACCACCCACTCCCCTTCCCCAAGCACCCTCTCATCTCCCAAGAGAGAATTCTCTACTCCCCAAGCCCCCCCTTTACCTTCCCCACACACCTCTTCCCATCCCCAAGGCTAGAAATTAATCCCACCCTTAAACTCAATTTCAAGTACCCTTTCCCTCTCTCCCTCCCAATCCAAATTCGCAGCTCCTCTCTCGCACACTGCAAACACCACCTTCCAGACCCCACCCCCTCCCACACCTTGTAACACCCCCTCTCAGACCCCCTCTCAGCCAGGGGTTGCCCCCACACCCATCCACCCCATTTCCTATCTCTTCTACCCCATTCCCCCTACCACCTGTTACCACCTGCAATTCTTAGGTCACAGCAGTAGAGTACCAGCAGTTGCAGAGCCGGCCCCGACTTCATCCTAGCGTCCCTAGAAGATCAAGTGGTACCGTTGGAAGCGTCTCCCAGTCTTCTTCGCGACGGTGGTGGTCTCATTTCATTCTGAGTTCATGGCTGCCCGGGGGAGTCGATCTCCCAATACTGCGTATCTACTTCCTGACAGTCAACCTGAAGCCAGTTGCAGAGGTTCCCACGGCCAACTTCTTGAAGGTCTGAAGGCGGGCCTTGGCTGAGAGTTTCTACACCGAGTCTAACTCCAGTATCAAGAAGCAGAACCCCGTTCGGCATTTTGAGCTGTGTTTTCTTATTTTTCTCCCCCAGGTGCGCAGTTCTGTCCCCTCTGAGACTGAACCATCCCATGTCCACTGTTCGGGTTCTCCCAAGCCGCTCCGACATCATCTAGTGTTCCCGCAGGTCACGTTTTTAAGAAGACTTGACCAAGGTTCCAATGACTCTAGCCATGCTAATGGCGGCCTCTTCTTCCTGCTACTGAGGTGCTTTTGCTTCCAGAGCCAGAACTTAGAGGCCATGTTTGTAGTCTGACCCCGACCAACATAGGCGACCAGAGAAATCAAAAAAATTCAAGCATCATCCTGATCCAACTGTGACGATTTTCCAACTGGTCTCATCTTCGGAAAAATTCAGGACTGGCCACAGCAGTGTTATCTTCAACTGTCTGTCCCCTGTTCTAGAGAACATGCAGAACCGACGTTGTCTATCCGTTCGGCTTCCATTTTAGTTTTTCCCCTCCCCGCCCGGCCGACTTAAAGCCCCTCCCTGCGGGAGGTAGTGTTTGAATGTAAGAGTGACTCCCCCTCCTGTTGTTCCACCCCCTTGCATGGGGAGTAGTGCTGTAACTCTTTAAAATAGGGTCAAGCTACTCCGACGCAGCATGTGGGGAACCACCCTTCCCCGCTCGCCCACGTCTCCGAGCGGGACCGGATTGTTGTGCCCCCTGTGCCTTGATGATGTTATATAGTTTTGATTATAGCAACCACTAATGAATCATGTAAGAGAATTAAGAAATGTCCTGCATGCTTCATACTTATTCATACTTCAGCATATATAGTTCATACATTAAGAGTAAAAGGGGTGTGCGTTGACACAGTATGGGCATTGCATTGACGCAGCTATATGGTGCATTGTTTGTTCTTTGCATCAGGTCTATTCTAGTTCGTGCATAGCTTGCATTGGTGCATTAATTATAGTTGCACGCCACATAGTCAGTGCATTGGCCATCTCTTGCATATCACTGATCGATGTGTGTTTGCATGTATTAGCCATAGTCAGTGCACTCGTTTGTTTCATGCGTACAATAAGTCTGCACACGGTTGGTCTGATGACTAAGCAAGTCTATACATCCAGTAGCTGATGATTGAGCAAGTCTATACATCCGTTAACTCAGCTTGTGGCTTAGTCAGTCCATCCGTGTTCATTTTGCATGTGTGCATCTTTCTCATCAAAGTCTGTACATTCTTTGGTGGCTAGTCTGTACAGCCTCCGTTGTTTCACTCGACCAAGGCAGTACAACCAGTGTTCTTCATGCATATGCAAAGTCAGTGCATAACGTTGCCTTATGCATACACAAGTACATAAAGTCTGTACAACCTGTGATGATACTAGCAATTAAGTTCATGCATTAATTCATAAGTTTGTACAACTGTTGCTGGCACGAGCATTTAAGTTCATGAATCATCACACCAGCATGTCTGTACATCATTGTCGCATGCACACTAAGTCCATACACTCCTTGATGGCATGCCTGAGCATTCATCTTCAATGTGCATACTTTCCTATATGCATATCGCATTACAAGCCAGCAAGTCTGTACATCGTCTTGTACATTGCACACAGAGTCTATACATTCTCTGGTGGCATGTCCGTGCATTCACCTTCATTGTACATACTTTCTAATATGCATACTGCATTATGTGCATCAAGTATGTACAGGCTTAGATCAAATCTCGAACCAACTATGTGCTTTAACCTTTGTAGGATATCTGCTCAAAGAAATTAAGAAGGGCACGTGATCCAAGAATGAAGGATGTGCCAGGATCGTGACACGTGTAACGCAGTGAACTGAAATGCTGCCACGTGTTCAAGGCGCTCTAGGCGGGAATTGTGGAGGACACACGCCCACCTCTCTGATGCTATAAATAGAAGACTTCTCCATCTGGAGAAATTGATCATGCAAGAAGATCTGTGTGTGCTATTGAGAACAGAAGAAAAAGAGAGAGTGCAGCAGAGAAGAAAAGAAACGATCCAGAGAGAAGAGAAAAAGATAGTTGAGTGAGAGGAGTCTGAGAGACTTTCTCTAAATGATTGTTCATCAGTTTCTTGGTTCAGATACAAGAACTGAGATTGCTCATTGTGAGCTACATTCCATTTGAGATTTCTTGTTTTTCGTTTGTTTCTATTTTGTTTTCTGAAACCTTATTTTCAAGCTGTTAGTCAGTAGAGCTAAGCTGTATTGCTCAGCGGGCAGAGGAGGATTCCTCTGGACGGGTTAAGCTGTAGTCCCCAACGGTTGGCGAAGCTGTAATGTCCAGCGGTCAAGCTGTTAGTCAGCGGTTGTAGGCAAGCTGTGAGGCCCAGTAGTTGAAGCTGTGAATCAGCGGTTGAAGCCACATTCCAGGTTGGAGTGTGGGGTGGACGTAGATCTCGGGTTTGAGATTGAACCACCTTAAAAACTTCCTATCTCCTGTGTGATTGTCGTGTGAATTGTTGTGCATCATGATCATTTCCATTACACGCTGTAGATGCATGCTTAGGTCCGTTTAAGTTCAGATATGCTATAGTTGGATTTCTATGACTGCACGCTCTTACATTTCTGCCGTCCAACAGTAGTTTGTTTTATTTCCGCACTAGAAACTGTTGCAGTAGATTTTATTGGGTGATTGATCTATTCACCCCCCCTCTAGATCGTTCATAGACCCCCATCACTTGGTATCAGAGCCTAACTCTTTTTTCAGGGACTAACATCCTAAAGAGGAACGACCATGAACGCTAAGGGAATGACAGCAGAAGGACATTCAACCTCCAAGCCTCCGTACTTCGATGGCACTAACTACGCTTACTGGAAGAACAGAATGCATGTATTTCTGAGAGCGAAAGACTATGTGATCTAGCGAGTAGTGAGCAAGGGACCATTCGAACTGCACAAGAATGAAGAGGTTTGGACGAGAGAGGAAATCAAAAAATCTACTTTGAACTAGAGTGCCATCAATGCTATCCAGTGCGCACTTCATCCTACTGAATTCTCCAGAGTGTCATCGTGTAAAATCGCCAAGGAAATGTGGGATACACTGGAGGTTATCTACGAAGGGACATCACAGGTGAGAGAGACCAAGGCGAACATGTTGGTCTCTGAATATGAAGCATTTCGGATGAAACCTGGTGAGACTGTGACTGAGATGTATGCTCGTTTGACTATCATAACTAATGGTCTAAGGAATTTGGGAAAGAGCTATTCAGACTACGAGATTGTAAGGAAGATCTTGTGGTCTCTGACTCCTGTTTGGCACACAAAGGCAACAGTGATCGAGGAGTCAAGAGATCTTCAGACGATGAAAGTTGACGAGCTAATAGGTTCTCTAATGGCATATGAGATGAACCTTCCCAAAATTGATGAGATCGAGAACAAGAAGAAACAAATTGCGCTGAAGGCTAGTTCTAGCAAAATAAGCAGATCCAGCCACAGTGAATCATCAAGCAAGCAGAGCAGCCTAACTGGGTCAGAAATCGATGGAGATCAACTTGCTATGTTGACAAGAGAGTTCAGGCGATTCTTGAGAAAAGAAGGCAGAAATTTCGGCCGAAGACAATTCAGCAGCCAGCGACACAACACGTATAGGTCCAACCAAGCTAAGAAACCTGACACTAATGTTTGCTATCATTGTAGGAAAGCTAGGCATATGAAGGCAGATTGTCCAGAGCTCCAGAAGCTGAAAGAAAAGTCCAAGAAAAGAGCTCCCAAAGGAAAAGCAATGGTGAGCACATGGAGCGACGAGGATGAGGGCAATTTGAGCAGTACATCAGAAAGTGAAGATGAAGAAAAGCTCATCTGCCTGATGGCCAGGAATGATGAAAAGGAAGAAGAAGACTCCGATGAGGTATCCTCTCCCTTTGAGCACTATACAATTTCTGATTGGGAGGATGCTTACGGAGACTTGCTAGATAAAGTAGATGATATTAGAAAGGAGAACATGCATTTGAAGAAGAAAGTAAACTCTATTTTGAATGATAAAACCATGTCTGATAAAATAGCCTGTCTGCAATCAGAAAATGACAATTTAAAATTTCATGTGCTGAGTTTGATGATTTGAAGCTGGCTTTGACAGATACTAGAAAAGAAAATGAATTGTTAAAGAATGTTATTGATGATTTGAAGCTGAGAGTTCAAATGTTTGAAAATGAATCAAAAATTTCAAATGAGAAATATGAAGCTATTTCGTGTGTGAACTCTGAATTAAAGAAAACAGTTGAAAATTTAGAGAAAGAAAATGTTGACAAAAGGAAAATAATAGAAAATATGACCCAAGGCACAGATAATCTCAATGCTCTGTTAGGGTCAAAGATAAATTTCAGAAAAGAAGGTCTTGGATTCAACTCAACTGCCACTAAAAGCCTTGCCATGAAAAGCATATCATTTGTGACAGAGAAAAAGAAGGAACCTCTCATAAAAATGGTAAGTGAAAATTCGGTTTCAAAAATTATTAATTCAAAAATGTCCAGTGCCAAGGACAAGGGTAAATAGAAGGTAGGTGAGCTTAGCAGATCTTTACATTCACCCAAATATAAGTCTTAAGTTCGGGGTCAGCCTCCAAGCAAGTCTAAACCCCAGGGCAAAGCCACCAAGTCTCCACCATCATCACCTGTCCAGAAGAAGACCCAACATAAACCTGTACAGAAGTCTAGAGGGTCAACAGTGGAAGGGAGACATAATGCTGCATGGGGCCAGAAAAGCCATACTTACCAGCCCCAGGTTCAGACCTATTACACCTATCCTCAGAAACAAGTCCAACCATTCTATAGGTCTGGATGGAATCAGGTGCAAGGGAGGTCTAGATATCGAGATTTTCTCACTCATTGGCATAGACCTCAATTTGCTAGATGGGTTGGTCAGTTTAGGACTACAGCTGGCCACAATTATCTGAGGACCTATTGGCCTGGGCACTGGCACAAAAATAATTTTGCTGCTAATAAAGATGGAGCCAGAACTCAATATAAACCAAAGCATCAGTGGAAGAAGGTTCAATCAGTTGGTGCTGAGAGAAAGAAAGATGATGAACAGAATGTCATGAATTCCACTAAACCAACCATGTTTAGACAAATGTGGATTCCTAGACAATTGATGTCTTGTTTCAATTGTTCTGTCTCTGCTTCGGAGCCCAAACAGTTTTGGGTTCCAAAATTCTCTACCTGATTGTGATTGCAGGTATGCCTGGCAGCCAGAAGCAATATGTGGTATCTTGATAGTGGCTACTCCAGGCATATGACAGGAGACAAGACCAAATTTTGCATGCTGACTGAGAAGAATGGAGGTCTTGTCACCTTTGGAGGAAATACAAAGGGTAGAATCATCGGATCAGGTAAAGTAGGTAAGTGTACTACATGTTGCATTGAAGAGGTACTGCTGGTTGATGGTCTTGCATACAACTTACTTAGTATCAGCCAGCTATGTGACAAAGGACACAAGGTAGTATTTGACTCTCAATACTGCAAAATCTTTGAACCTGGTTCTGATATAGTTAAATTTTCAGGAAAAAGGGTAAATAACATCTACTTGGTAGATTTAGATGATTTAGCTCATTCTAATCTTTGCCTAACTGCAAATAAATTTGACTTAGCATTCTTGTGGCATCGTAGATTAGGCCATGCCAGCTATACAGTTTTGCATAAATTGAATAAACATAGCATGGTTAGAGGACTCCCTAAAGTTTCTTTCAAGAAGGAAATTAAGGTGTGCAGTGCGTGTACACAGTCCAAGCAAACTAGGAAGTCATTTAAATCAAGAATTGAAAACATGTCCTTTAAACCTTATGAGCTGATACATATGGATTTATTTGGACCTACACGTTCAGTCAGCTTGCCAGGGAAGAGATATGGATATGTCCTAGTCGACGACTTCTCTAGGTTTAGTTGGGTCTTTTTCCTTGCACATAAAAATGATGCATTCATAGAATTTCAGGAGTTCTATTTGAAAATAAAACAGAAAAATGAAAATTAAATTGAAAATTTCTTATCTGATCATGGAGGTGAGTTTCAGAATTCTCAATTTGATGAATTTTGCAGGGTCAATGGGATTACTCATCAGTTCTCCTCACCAAGAACACCTGAGCAGAATGGAATAGTAGAAAGGAGGAACCGGACAATTGTGGAGATGGCCCGTACACTGCTTGTTGAAGGTGGCTTACCAAGAAAATTTTGGGCAGAAGCAGTTAATACTGCATGCCATGTAATCAACAGAGCCATGGTAAGGCCTTTCACTCAGAAAACTCCTTATGAGATTCTGAAAGGTAAGAAGCCTTCAATTGCTTATTTCAAGGTCTTTGGCTGTAAATGTTTCATTCATGTTAATGATAAAAGAGATCTGGATAAATTTGAACCTAAAAGTGATCCAAGAATTTTTCTTGGGTATTCTGAATACACTAGAGCATATAGAGTGTACAATCTTAATTCTAAAACTGTTGAGGAATCTCCACAAATTGTCTTTGATGAATCCCTGACTAAATGTGAAAATGGTCTGTTCAGGAAAGAAGATGATGGAGAAATATTAAATGAAAGATAATCTGCAGACCAATCAGATCAAGAAGAAGAGCCAGAAGAAAATAATGCAGAAGAGCCTGCTGTTCAGGGGGAGGTAAATGAAGATCAAGGTAACCAAATTACCAATGTCAGATTCTTAAGAGACCATCCTATTAAGAACATCATTGGTGATTTGCATGAACCTCCTAGGACTATAGGTTTTCTTAGAGCTCAAAATGAATTAAATGCATATGCATTGGTTTCGCATGTAGAACCCAAGTCCATTGACATTGCCCTAAAGGATGTGCATTGGATCAATGCCATGCACGAGGAGCTTAATCAGTTTGACAGGAACAAGGTGTGGCATCTAGTTCCACCTCCTGTTGATGGAAATGTCATTGGGAGAAAGTGGGTTTTTAGAAATAAAACTGATGAGCAAGGTAATGTTGTCAAAAATAAGGCCAGACTAGTTGCTCAGGGGTATAACCAAGAATTCGGAATTGATTTTGAAGAATCATTTGCCCCTGTAGCCAGGTTAGAAGCTATTAGAATTTTGTTAGCTTATGCATGCTCCCATGGAATAAATCTCCAGCAGATGGATGTAAAATCTATTTTTCTCAATGGGAAAATTAAGGAGGATGTCTTTGTTCATCAACCTCCTGGCTTTGAATGCTCAGACTTCCCTTCTTATGTATATACGTTGAATAAAGCTCTCTATGGTTTGAAGCAAGCTCCTAGAGCTTGGTATGACATGCTCAGCAAATTCCTTACCGACAAGAAGTTCTCAAGAGGTGAGATTGACCAAACGTTATTTACAAAGGTAAGTCACCCTGACATACTTATTGTTCAGATTTATGTGGATGACATTATTTTTGGTTCAACTAACCCAAAGATGTGTAAGGAATTTTCTGACTTAATGACACAAGAGTTTGAAATGAGCTCAATGGGTGAGCTGAAACTCTTCATTGGATTGCAGGTGACTCAAACAAAAGATGGAACCTTTATCACCCAGTCCAAATACATTAGGGACCTCCTGAAGAAATACAAGCTCGAAGACCTCAAGGACATTGCAGCTCCAATGGGTACCTCCACAAGTCTTGATCAAGATACAAAAGGCAACATAGTGGATCAAAAGTTGTATAGAGGTATGATCGGATCCCTTTTGTACCTCACTGCATCTAGGCCTGATATACAATTTGCAGTATGTTTATGTGCTAGATTTCAGGCTAGTCCTAAGGAGTCTCATTTTAGTGCAGTGAAAAGGATTTTTAGGTATCTGTCAGGCACCCAAGAACTTGGTCTTTGGTACCCTGCTAGGTGTGAGTTCGAGCTTATATCTTACACTGATGTAGACTATGCTGGGTGTCGGATAGATAGGAAGAGCACTAGTGGATATTGTCAATTCCTAGGTGGTTGCCTAGTATCTTGGGCCTCTAAAAAGTAACGCACTGTAGCACTCTCCACTGCAGAGGCAGAATATGTTGTTGCAGGGAATTGTGCTGCCCATGTACTATGGATTAAACATCTACTTTCAGATTATCAGATAAGTCTGGGATGCATTCCTATTCTATGTGATAACACTAGTGCCATATGCCTTACCAAGAATCCTGTTCACCACTTTAGGACTAAGCACATTGATATTAAACATCATTTTCTTAGAGATGCTATGGGCAAGAGTGAAATTGAATTAGTCTTTGTTGAAACTGAAAAACAAGTGGCTGATATTTTTATAAAACCTCTTGGAAATGAAAGATTTAAATATCTAAGAAGAGAACTGGGGCTTTGTAAATTTCAGCAGGAAAATGACTAATCTTTTTCTCTTGAGATATCTTTTAGAATGCTTGCAATAACTGGGTGCATGTTCTTAAACTTGAGGATAAAGTTGTTTGATGATAGAATAATCTCTTGTGGACTGAGTACTTAAGTTGATGCACATCATCTGTTGGTATCATGAGTTGGAGTCAATGCATAGTTGGACATATAATCGACGGATGGTTACGCATGTAGTCAATCAATTGCATTGTATAGACCTCATGTCGAAACATGCTCTACTCATAGT
Organism: Amorphophallus konjac; assembly: GCA_022559845.1. Taxonomy (NCBI): domain Eukaryota; kingdom Viridiplantae; phylum Streptophyta; class Magnoliopsida; order Alismatales; family Araceae; genus Amorphophallus; species Amorphophallus konjac. The sequence goes on along the minus strand of CM040125.1, from coordinate 254,545,755 downwards.
CTATGCATTCAATGCCTTAGCTGCATGATAGGTCGAATCATTGCATATTTTTGTGAAATGCATACTGTTGTCAGGGGGAGGGTTGCATCATCTGAAATAAATTCAACTCCTTCACTGATTGGATAACTGTCTAGTGATTGGTTCATTATTGTGAGCTGAAATTATCATAACCCTTCTATTATAAGAATCTAATGTGCTCATTGATTGAAACTAAGGTTTAACCTTAATAGACTGTAATGTTCAAAAGACTGTCTTCTGAAAATAAGGTGATAGAAAGCATTTATAGCTTTTAACCTTTGTCTCATGATTATGATAGAACAAGTCTTCACAATACCTGAACATGACATATTTAGTGTTGGTTAAGGTTTGAAAACCAAAAATTCTGTATTGTTCTTAAACAAGTCACTCCCAAAATCATAAGGGCAGCTAAAATTAAGATCTTCAAAGAAAAAGGAAGTGAATAAAGTGACAGAGCAATGACTGAGTTTCATTGAGAAACTGAGGTCTCCATCAAAGAAATGGAGAATACCTTAAGTCATGAAGTGACTCAGATTATCTCTATTCCATTAGTCGAATCTACCCGGGAGATTTCACCAAGTAACTAGGGGTATTGGCCTCTGATCAAGGTATACCCTTAACGTCAAAGGTGCAAATTATTCCTGTAGCTTTGATTAGAAATAGATATAGTAGTTTATGCTTAGTAACTGGGGGTATCAGCCTCTGATCAAGGTATACACCTAATGTCAACGGCATAAATGATACTTATCTATTCAATGAGTTCATGTTTCAAAAATTAGTGAATGAAATTGCTGTAACCCTTAGAAAAACAAATTTCTTTGAGTGTCAATTGTTTATTCTCAATACAAATTCAGGTGACCTTCCTTGCTTTTCACTTTCTCTGAAGTAACTAAGGTCTTGTATCGACCTAGACTATTATGGTCATGTAACTTAAGTTCATTACTATACCTGAAGCATATGTTCCTATCTCAAAAAGCCAGTTCTTCCTCCTCACCTTCTATCACTGTTAAAGCTAATTGACATCAAGAAAGCCATTGCTCGATTCATATATTTTAAGGATTGCGTCATAACGTGCTCACATTCTGAACTGCCACATAGAACGTTGCTCCTATCTTTCCTCCTTATTTGCTGATGGCAAAGGGGGAGAATGTGCAGGGAGAGATGGGAGATGGGATAGGAGTCTCATTTTAGTGCATACGTCTATCAGTCCATACGATCTCATGGCATCTATTCATTGTGTTGCCATCACCAAAAAGGGGGAGATTGTTGTGCCCCCTATGCCTTGATGATGTTATATAGTTTTGATGATAGCAACCACTAATGAATCATGTGAGAGAATTAATAAATGTTCTGCATGCTTCATACTTAATCATACTTCAGCATATATAGTTCATACATTAAGAGTAAAAGGGGTGTGCGTTGACACAGTATGGGCATTGCATTGACGCAGCTATACGGTGCATTGTTTGTTCTCTGCATCAGGTCTATTCTAGTTCGTGCATAGCTTGCATTGGTGCATTAATTATAGTTGCACGCCACATAGTCAGTGCATTGACCATATCTTGCATATCACTGATCGATACGTGTTTGCATGTATTAGCCATAGTCAGTGCACTCGTTTGTTTCATGCGTACACTAAGTCTGCACACAGTTGGTCTGATGACTGAGCAAGTCTATACATCCGTTAGCTGATGACTGAGCAAGTCTATACATCCGTTAACTCAGCTCGGGGCTTAGTCAGTCCATCCGTGTTCATTTTGCATGTGTGCATCTTTCTCATCAAAGTCTGTACATTCTTTGGTGGCTAGTCTGTACAGCCTCTGTTGTTTCACTCGACCAAGGCAGTACAGCCAGTGTTCTTCATGCATATGCAAAGTCAGTGCATCACGTTGCCTTATGCATACACAAGTACACAAAGTCTATACAACCTGTGATGATACTAGCAATTAAGTTCGTGCATTAATTCATAAGTTTGTACAACCATTGCTGGCACGAGCATTTAAGTTCATGAATCATCACACCAGCATGTCTGTACATCGTTGTCGCATGCACACTAAGTCCATACACTCCTTGATGGCATGCCTGAGCATTCATCTTTAATGTGCATACTTTCCTATATGCATATCGCATTACAAGCCAGCAAGTCTGTACATCGTCTTGTACATTGCACACAAAGTCTATACATTCTCTGGTGGCATGTCCGTGCATTCACCTTCATTGTACATACTTTCTAATATGCATACTGCATTATGTCCATCAAGTATGTACATGCTTAGATCAAATCTCGAACCAACTCTATGCATTAACCTTTGCAGGATATCTTCTCGAAGAAATTAAGAAGGGCACGTGATCCAAGAATGAAGGATGTGCCAGGATCGTGACACGTGTAACGCAGTGAACTGAAATGCTGCCACATGGTCAAGGCGCTCTCGGCGGGAATTGTGGAGGACACACGACCACCTCTCTGATGCTATAAATAGAAGACTTCTCCGTCTGGAGAAATTGATCGTGCAAGAAGATCTGTGTGTGCTATTGAGAACAGAAGGAAAAGAGAGAGTGTAGTAGAGAAGAAAAGAAACGATCCAGAGAGAAGAGAAAAAGATAGTTGAGTGAGAGGAGTCTGAGAGACTTTCTCTGAATGATTGTTCATTAGTTTCTTGGTTCAGATACCAGAACTGAGATTGCTCATTGTGAGCTACATTCCATTTGAGATTTCTTGTTTTTCGTTTGTTTCTGTTTTGTTTTCTGAAACCTTATTTTCAAGCTGTTAGTCAGCAGAGCTAAGCTGTATTGCTCAGCGGGCAGAGGAGGATTCCTCTAGACGGGTTAAGCTGTAGTCCCCAGCGGTTGGCAAAGCTGTAATGCCCAGCGGTCAAGCTGTTAGTCAGCGGTTGTAGGCAAGCTGTGAGGCCCAACAGTTGAAGCTGTGAATCAGCGATTGAAGCCACATTCCAAATTGGAGTGTGGGGTGGACGTAGATCTCGGGTTTGAGATCGAACCACCTTAAAAACTTCCTGTCTCCTGTGTGATTGCCGTGTGAATTGTTGTGCATCATGATCATTTTCATTACACGCTGTAGATGCATGCTTAGGTCTGTTTAAGTTCAGATCTGCTATAATTGGATTTCTATGACTGCACTCTCTTACATTTCTGCCGTCCAGCAACAGTTTGTTTTATTTTCGCACAAGAAATTGTTTCAGTACATTTTATTGGGTGACTGATCTATTCACCCCCCCTCTAGATCGTTCATAGACCCCCATCACGGTTTCTTCAAGCCGGTCGAGTAAGTGTTCTAACCTTGCTTTCCTTAGCGATTGTCCTTTAAATATTAGCTCATAGCTCCGCTGGCCGTGAGAGTGAGTGCTCGGACCATCAAGCTTCGTTGCTTCGAGTGACCGCCGTGGGGAAGAGAGTAACCGGTGCCCTCGGCACAACGTCGGCCCCATTGAATTGGGCCTTCATACCCTTGGGAACAAACCTTGGCCTTGCTGGCCCTCTACCAGCAAGGGCCCAGCCCTCACATCCTCCACTTGGCATCGCCAAGTTACCCTGGGTTTTGGGTGAGTGTCGGGTGAGTGGCCGCTGATTTCGGTCCGTTATTATTGTGAATTGTGCTTGCTTATTAAAGTCCAAGGGCGTGTCACATCAATTCGGGTGAGTGGCCGCCGATTTCGGTCCATTATCATTATGAATTGTGCTTGCTTATTATAGGCCAAGGGCATGTCACATCAATTGGGATGAGAGCAAGTCATTGACTTGTCTCTACAAGTCAAGTCCTAGGGCACACTTGCATTGGAGTCATCATCGGTCCAACCCTTGCATTGTCCACCCACCATTGTCATCATTGAGTCTAGGGTCAAATGGCCCCTCTCTTAATCATATCCCATGCATACCTACCTAATGGAGAGCCCACAAAAATTGATTTCATTGACTTAGAGTCTGATAATTGGGTATCCCCCGACATCGTTGCCTCTCTTTCTAGGACCGGACAAATTATGCACAATGGAGACCAAGTCTTTTTTGAATTCCATAGATGGTTCGGGAAGACTAAATATTTTGATGGGACTTGGTGTCAAGTAGGAACATTGGCGGGTCCATGAATAATCCTAGGTAAGAAGTGGTTAGATGAAAGGAATGCCGACATCGACCCGACACGTCGGACTTGCCTAGTACATCCGCCACACCTTCCGATAGCCTTTAAATTCAACAACCTTGTACTCTCCCATCCATCGGAGTCCTGCCCTTGTTCAGCACCCCGGGTGCACCACACACCAGCTATCATCACCCCACCCTCAAAGAACCTTCCCACCCCATTAGCTTTATAAGAAGTAGCCCACCCACTTTGCCACATGGAGACAAATGCCCTTCCGGATCCTTTCCCCTCCATGGAGGACACCCATGTCCAAATTGAAGGGGAAGTCTCGCACAAGGACCTTCACCCTACACCACCCTCTCTAGATAAGGCCAAACTCATCTTAGAAGAACCCCTTGTTAGGTGGCTAAGGGAGAGCTCGATTAGAGATATCATGGCCCATACCAATCGACCCATGGAGCAAGACCTCCCCCTAGTGCCCATCTTCTCCCATCACACCACCATCCAATCCTCTCACCAAGTAGAGAACCTAGGGGAACTTCTCATGGGCTTAGCTTGGCAAATGGAGTTGACTGGCATGTTGACCACAATGGACAATCAACCTAGGAGTCTTGACCTCCTACACCTTTGTGTCAGGTCCATCACCTCGGTATACACCATTGGCTGCTACACTAGTGACCTCCTTCTATTCCTCCCCACACCTGATGAGCTCAACCTTCTCCTCAATTTGGAGCTTCTCATATCGGGTAGAAAGGCAAACCCTCCCCTCATGGTCGACCCACCCAGCAAGAACTTTGGCCCAATTGTTTCATTAGAGGAGGATGACCCACCACCATTTGAGGATCTTGAGGACATAGGGCCCCTCCCCCTTGGTAACCCTTTTCATGATCCCTTTGATCCCTTCCAATGGAAACCGGGAAACCCATGTGACCCAACCACCTTACCCACCACCCACCCTTTCCTACCCTCACCCACCATGTTGGGCCAAGCTCACCTCATCCATAACCCATGTAACTACAAAGGAGCCATGACCTTAGGCAACACCCACCTAGAGATCGAGGAAATGCCCCACCTCATATCCACCTTCCTAGATCCCTTCGACCCTTTCACATGGAAGTTCAAAGGTCGTCCCACATCTATGCACATGGAAGTCACCCTTGGGATTAGCATGCATGTGTCTCGGCTTACCACACCACTTGGCATGAACACTATGTTGGGTCCATTCATTCACATCACCTACATGTCAAGTAGGAAACAATAGTGGTCCATATTCGGGTGTAATGGTCCTCCTTCATTCATCATGGGTCGTAGGCATAATAGGAGTATTCATGGATGTCTGGGACCCCTGACATTTGTCACCCCCATACATGACCAGATCACCTATGGATGCCCCGGTCCTCCCCATTCCATCAAAGTCTTCTTAGCGTCAAAGCATGATTGGTCTACTTTTGGTTACCCAGGTCCACCCATCACCCCTAGAATGTCAGCATTCACAAAATTACATGAAAACCTTAGCAAGCACATCAGCAAGAAAAATGAGATTTATAAAAGGCAGGCTGACTCCCAACGGCGTCACCAAAAATTTCACGTGGGTGACTTTGTGATGGTGAGGACGGAGAGGCTCTCCCCAGGAGCCATCTCTAAATTGAGGCCTCGTGGAGCTGGTCCCTTCCAGGTTCTGAGGCGCATTGGCACTAATGCCTATGAGTTAGATCTTCCCGAGGAGTACGGAGTAAGCCCCACATTCAACGTGGCAGAGCTAGTGGATAAGGGTCCAACGGTGGTACCTAGTGAGGATATTGAGCCCACTCCCCTCATTGAGAGAGCACCCGCCCGTGAGAAGAGTCCACTAGCTAGGAGAGCCCAACGTGAGCTAATTGAGCAAATATTGGATGAACAGGTCACTGCCACCAGGAGCAAGCTGTATAGGTGGATGGATCGGTCTCATTCAGAAGACTTGTGGGCGGTACCACTTCTACACCCTCCGAGGAGGGAAGGACTCTTACTCGACAGAGTAGAGTTCTCCACACCCCGGGAGTATGATGGGGACATCACCTCTCGTTCCCACACTCACGGCTCATCTCCTCGTCCCGGAAGCGTCCGACATGGTCTAGTAATTTATCTTGAGTCATATGTTGTATTTCCTCATTTTTATTTGAGTCATACCAATATAAGTTTCTTTTTATTTGAGTTTCGTACCTAGGTTAATGAGTCATCTACCTAAGTTAAGTGTCATAAGGTGGATTAGATTAGTTAATGGGCCTAATTCATTGGGCTAGGCCGAGGGGCGCCCCGTACCCCTTGGTTATTTGTCATTGTAGCAAGAGTCATGGACTTTTTGTAAAATGTGGGTTGCCTATATATAGGACCCCATTCCCAACATTTGAAGTTAATGAATGAATGAATGAATATATGAATTTTCTAGTGTCCAATTTAAATCTTCTTCTTTTGGTGAGAAGCCAATTGAGTGGGTGAGAAGCCCCTATTCCCCCTCGCTCTCTACCTCTCTCTCTAGGAAGCCATTTTCTCTCTCCTCCACTTTCTCTCTCTAAAACTTTTGCCTCTTTCTCTCTCCTCCCCTCCCAACCACCTTTCTCTCTCTCTCCCCCCCTCCAATAACTCATCCCCAACTCCCCACCACCCCACCTTAACTCCACCCCAGCCCCAAGGGAGATTCCACCACTCCCCACTCCACCATCCAACCAGTTACCACCCACTCCCTTTCCCCAAGCACCCTCTCATCTCCCAAGAGAGAATTCTCCACTCCCCAAGCCCCCCCTTTACCTTCCCCACACACCTCTTCCCATCCCCAAGGCTAGAAATTAATCACACCCTTAAACCCAATTTCAAGCACCCTTTCCCTCTCTCCCTCCCAATCCAAATTCGCAGCTCCTCTCTCACCCACTGCAAACACCACCTTCCAGACCCCATTCTCCCTCTCCCACACCTTGCAACACCCCCTCTCAGACCCCCTCACAGCCAGGGGTTTCCCCCACACCCATCCACCCCATTTCCCATCTCTTCTATCCCATTCCCCCCACCACCTGTTACCACCTGTAATTCTTAGGTCACAGGCTGTAGAGTACTGGTAGCTTGCAGAGCCGGCCTTGACTTCATCCCGGCGTCCCTGGAAGCTCAAGTGGTATCATTGGAAGCGTCTCCCTGTCTTCGTCGCGACGGTGGTGGTCTCGTTCCGTTCTGAGTTTGTGGATGCCCGGGGGAGTCGATCTCCTAAGACTACGCATCTACTTCCTGACAGTCAACCTGAAGCCAGTTGCAGAGGCTCCCACAACCAACTTATTGAAGCTCTGAAAGCGGGCCTTGGCTGGGAGTTTCTACACCGAGTCTACTTCCAGTATCAAGAAGCGGAACCCCGTTCGGCATCCGGAGCTTTGTTTTCGTGTTTTTCTCCCCCAAGTGCACAGTTCATATCCCCTCTGGGACTAAACCGACCCCTATCCACTGTTCGGTTCTCCCAAGCTGCTCCAACATTATCTGGGGTTCCTATAGGTCACATTTTGAATAAGACTCGACAACGGTTCCAATGACTCTGGCCATGCTCGATTCAGAGTTTGGGAGCGCTCGTGGCGGCCTATTCTTCATGCTGCTGAGGTGCATTTGATGCCAGAGCCAGAACTTAGGGGCCCTGTTTGTAGTCTGACCCCGACCAGCACAAGCGACCATAGAAATCAAAAAAATTCAAGCGTCATCCTGATCCAGCTACGACGATTGTCCAACTGGTCTCATCATCGAAAAAATTAAGGAGTGGCCGCAGCAGCGTCATCTTCAGCTGTCTGTCCCCTGTTCCAAAGAACAGGTAGAACCGGCGTCATCCATCCGTTCGGCTTCCATTTTAGTTTTTCCCCTCCCCGCCTGGCTGGCTTAAAGCCCCTCCCTGCGGGAGGTAGTTTTGAATGTAAGAGTGACTCCCCCTCCCCTTGTTCCACCCCCTTGCATGGGGAGTAGTGTTGTAACTCTTTAAAATAGGGTCAAGCTACTCCGGCGCAGCGTGTGGGGAACCACGCTTCCCCGCTCGCCCACGTCTCCAAGCGGGACCAGTTTCTTCAAGCCGGTCAAGTAAGTGTTCTAACCTTGCTTCCCTTAGTGCTTGTCCTTTCAATATTAGCTCATAGCTCCGCTGGCCGTGAGAGTGAGTGCTCGGTCCCTCAAGCTCCGTTGCTTCGAGTGACTGCCGTGGGGAAGAGAGTAACCGATGCCCTCGGCACAACGTCGGCCACATTGCATTGGGCCTCCATACCCTTGAGAACAAACCTTGGCCTTCCTGGCCCTCTACTAGCAAGGGCCCAGCCCTCACATCCTCCACTTGGCATCGCCAAGTTATCCCGGGTTTTGGGTGAGTGTCGGGTGAGTGGCAGCCGATTTCGGTCCATTATCATTGTGAATTATGCTTGCTTATTAAAGTCCAAGGGCGTGTCACATCAATTCGGGTGAGTGGCCACCGATTTCGATCCATTATCATTGTGAATTGTGCTTGCTTATTAAAGTCCAAGGGCGTGTCACATCACGAGCGATCTTCCTCCTTGGTGCACTCTGCAGGTGCCTTCGTGTACTTCCTGAATAGCTCGGCTGGCTTCGTCGACACTAATGCACTTGAGAAGGGCACAGGAAAAAGATCTGCGGTATAAGGCATCGTCCAGCATGACGAAACGCCGAGCTTGGTACTTGAGCTTCCGATCCTCCCGAGGGTCGGTGGGCTCTTGAGAATCCTGGAGCCAAGATATGTAGAGGGTCCGCCAGTCGCTCGGGGGTGTCGAGTCAACGGTCATAAGCTCGGACTCGATGCTCGGTCACCCGAGCTCTTCGAGAAAGACAGATCATGTACCTGCGGGGTCGAGCGAGGTGGCCAGTCGAGAGAGGGCGTCTGCTCGGGAGTTTTCCTCCCGAGCTATTCAGACTACCACAAAACTCTTGAAGAGTTGGGCCATCATCTTGACCGCATGAAGGTACTTGACCATTTGTCCTTCCCGAGCTTAGTAATCACCGTTGACCTGGCTAGCGACCAATTGGGAGTCAGTGTGGATTCTGACCCGCTCGGCCCCCAGTCGTCGAGCCATCCTGGCCCCTGAGATAAGGGCTTCGTACTCGGAGGCGTTGTTTGATGCCTGGAAGTTGAACTTCAGGGCGTACCGCAGCTCCGCTCCTTCAGGGGACTTGAGGAGGACACCGGCGCCACACCCGGCTGAGTTGGAGGACCCGTCTACGAACCGATCCCAAGTGGGCTCGGGCACTGGTGGAGGTGCTTCTTCAATCGGGAGCGTGCTTTCGGCGATGAACTCTACGAGAGCCTGTCCTTTGATGGCCGAGCGGGGGCGATACGAGATATCATAGGCCCCGAGCATGATGGCCCACTTGACGAGGCGTCCTGAGGCTTCAGGGTGAAAGAGAATCTTCTTCAGGGGTTCATCGGTCAATACGACGATGGAGTGCCCTTGAATGTAGGGTCGGAGGCACTTGGCCGAGGTAACCAACGCTAGCACGAGTTTCTCGGTTGCGGGGTACCTTTTCTCGACCTCATTAAGCACCTTGCTGGCATAGTAAACTGGTCTCTCGATCCCTGCAACATTCCTGACCAGGACTGAGCTCACTATAGAAGGGGTCGCTGAGAGATAGAGGTATAGAGCTTCGCCTTGGACCGGCTTGGACAGTACCGGGGGCGAGGCCAAGAATTCCTTGAGTTCGGCGAACTCCTTCTGACATTCCTCATCCCAGGCAAACGTAGCAGATGTCATTTTGGGTCCCTTCAACAATTTGAAGAAGGGTAAGCATCGTTCGACCGCCAAGGATAGGAAACGGTTGAGCGTAGTAGTGCGCCACGTGAGGCGTTGGACGTCCTTGATGCAGGTGGGCAGCCACATGTCCAGGATGCCCTTGACCTTGTCGGGGTTGGCCTCAATCCCATGTTGAGTTACCAGGAAGCCTAGAAACTTCTCGGATCTGACTCCGAAGGCTCATTTGGCAGGATTGAGCTTCCTACTGCACTTTATGAGGGTGTCGAAGGTCTCGGCTAAGTCGGCGAGGTGGTCTTCGGCCTTCGGTGTTTTGACAAGCATGTCATCAATGTAGGTCTCGACGTTCCGACCGAGCTGTCCTTCAAAGATGTGGTTGATCAGTCTATGATATGCCGCTCTGGCATTCTTTAGCCCGAACGGCATCCGGGTGTAGCAGTGTACGCCGAAGTCGGTGATGAAGGCGGTCTTCTCGATGTCCTCCAGGTCCATCCTTATCTGATGGTAGCTGGAGTAGGCATCCTTGAAGCTGAGTAGCTCATTGCCAGAGGTTGAGTCGACCAGTTGATCGATGCTCGGTAGTGGGTAGCAATCCTTCAGGGTAGAATGATTGAGGTCGGTGAAGTCCATGCACATTCACCATTTCCCAGAAGCCTTTGGTACAAGGACGACGTTGGCGAGCCACGTAGGGTACATGACCGGGCAAAAAAGGCCAGTCTCTTGCCCCTTGATGACTTGCTCTTTGATGACCGCTTACTTCTCTGAGGCATGCTTTCTTCTGCGTTGCTGGACTGGCTTCACCGTTGGGTCGAGGTTGAGCTTGTGCATCACCACGTCTCCCGGGATCCTGGGAAGGTGGTCATCAGACCATGCAAAGACTCAGATATACCAGGTAAGGAAATCCTTATATTTTTCCTGTTCCTCAAGTGGTAGATCGGCTCCGATCTTTACTCCTAGAGTCGGGTCACCGTTAAAGAAGACAGTTAGCAACTCGCCACCAGGCTCAGATGTTGCGGGTCCATCTTCGGCTCCCTTTACTCCTTTTTTCCCTTCCGGCCTAGTGGCTTCAACCGAGATTATATAGCACCGTCTAGCCAATGCCTGGTTACCTCGGACTTCCTCCACGCCATGTTTGGTTGAAAACTTCATTTTTTGGTGAAAGGTAGAGGGCACCGCTTTCATTCGGCTGAGAATGCCTCGGCAGAAGATGGCGTTATATGCCATCATCCCTTTAATAACGATGAAGTCTACCATAACCGTAACGGTTTTGGGTGGGGTGCCGATAGTAACTGGCAGGCTTAGGACTCCCTCGGGATAAGTTGCTTGGCCGTTGAACCCACAGAGGGGGGTTTGGATCGGGCGGAGTTTAGATGGATTCTCTCCCATCTTGAGGAAATATTCATAGGATAATACATCAGGGGCACTACCATTGTCAACTAAGATCCTATCTACGTTACAATGGTTTATTGTAGCCGATACAATGAGAGAGTCGTCGTTCGGGGTGGTTAACCCTTCCAGGTTCTGGTCGGAGAATACCAGTGATGAGACACAATGCTGCAGCAAGTGGCTATGGTTCCTTGGACTTAATTCGCAAACACAATCACAAGATTCGAGCAAACTTTGAAGACGCCGTCTCACCGTGCGCACCCGTACCCCATGGTGACTCGATGATGCCGAGTCGAGGTGGTGCAGAAAGACCCTTGCGGGTAGAGGGCCAGCACAACTAAGGTTCACCCTCCTGAAGGTATGATGCCCACAATCAAGGGCGGCCAGGTGCCTTGGGGGCACTAGGTCACTCACTCACTATTGTCCATGATGACCACTCAAGATGGTGGATCCGGGAACGGGCACTCTCTTACTAGCCAGCGGACTAGCTTGACGGATATTAAACAAACAGAAGTAAATGGAGCAAGGGCAGAAGCTCACCTAGTTGGTTTGAAGAAACCAACCCCGGTCGGAGACGATGGGCGAGCGGGGAAGTGTGGGTTCCCCGCACACTGCGCCGGTGAAGCTTGAACCCTGTTTAAATAATTACACTCACTACACCTCTCGCAGGAGGGTGGACTTGGAGTGGGGAACTTAGAGTTACAATTCAAACACTACCTCCGCGCAGGGAGGGGTGATAAGTCGGCCAGGCAGGAAGGGGAGAGTCGCCGAAAACTCGAGCGGAGAAGCCGATGTCGAATCTGCCTGCACTCTGCGATGAATGACTGATAGTCACTGTTGAGGTCGTAAATTCTAGTCCGGAATTCTGCTAATGATGAGACCAGAGGGTAAATATTCGTATCTGGGACTAGGATGCCTCTGAATTTTCCAGAATTCTTCTGTTGCAGTTGCGGGCCCAGGACGAGGTTCGATCAGGGAGACAGAATATGGGCGCGGCAGCTTCTTGTTTCTGATAGCAGTTTGCAGAGAGTGCCCCGACTGCTCCCGGACTCCGATTCATGAACCGCTGGAATTTCTGGAACCGTGGACGAGCCGTCTTCGCAGAAAAACTGACGGGGAAGCCGTCTGATATCAGAGAGGACTGGGGGACTCAGAATAGTGGAGGCAGGTCGTTGCAGACTGTGGGAGGCAGACCCACGCAGCCGAGGGAGAAAAATGGTAACTTCGGCCCACGGACGTGGAACGAAGCTCCGCTTCTTGATTCTGAACGTCGACTAGACGAGGGAGAACTTTGTAGAAGAGCTCGAGGCCGAATTCTTCCGTGGTCCATCATGGTACAGGCTCTAACCTGGTTCAAGTACTCTGCAGGGGTGACTCTGCGCTGTCGGGGGAGATCGGTCCTCCCGGACAACCCCGGACTGAAGAATGGGGCGGGGTCGCCTCGCCTGCGAAGCTGATTGGACGACCTTTCCAGCAATGTATGATACGACTTCAGATGTTGACATATGACTCCGTGGTTGCTTCTGCAAGTCGACCCTTTCTGCTACACTCGAACTGAGAGCTGTAATTTGAAGAAGATGGGGGGGGAAAGGGGGTTTATGGGAGGGGAAGTGAGGTGGATGGGTATGGGGATGACCCTTGGCTGCGATGGGGTCTGGGAGGGGGTGTTCCAAGAAGTGGGAGGGGGAGAATGAGGCCTGGTAGGAGGTGTTTGTAGTGGCTGAGAGGGGAGTTGCGAAATTGGGCTTGGAGGGAAAGGGGGAAGGTGAGGGGGCACAAGTGGGTGGGGGGGGGAATGGTTTCCCTCCTTTGGATTTGGAATGGGTTTAATGGAAAGGGATTAATGGTATCCTAGAGAATGGGAAGGGTTGCCTTGGGGAGGGGAAGAAGTGTTTGGGAGAATGGATTCCCCCTTGGGAAGGTGAAAGGGTGAATGGGGAAGGGGAAAGGTGTCTAGGAGAATGGTATTCCACCTAGGAGGTTGGGGGGGGAGTAAATGTGAGGTATAGGGAAGGGAGAGGGGTTTAATGAGGAGTGAATGAGGAGGAGAGAGAGAGAATTTTGAAATTTTGGGGGGAAGAGAGAGAAAGTGGCGCCCTAGAGAGAGAGAGAGTAAGAGAGAGAGAGAGAGAGAAAGAGAGAGAGAGAGAGAAGAAGAGAGAGAGAGAGAGGTGCACTAATGCTTGGCAAATTCTATCAATACTTCATTAGCTTCAACTGGTGGGATTGAGGTCCTATTTATAGGAATCTCACAATTCAACATAAGTCCCTGACTTTTGGACTAATGACAACTAACCAAGGGGGAAAGGGGCGCCCCTGGGCCAAGCCCATATAACTGGGCCCATTAACCAATCTAACTGACATAATTATAATAAACTTAGGTAGATGACTCATTAACCTAGGGACTTGACTCAAATAAAAGAAAAATTACAATGATATGACTCTAGAAAAATATGAAAATTACATAACTCGACTCAAGAAATCAAGATGAACACAATGGCGATCATCGGGACCCATGGAGAAATGGGAAGTGGTAAGCGATGTCCCCATCATACTCCCGGGGTGCAGAGAACTCGACTCTGTCGAGTAAGGGTCCACCCTGCTGCGGTACTGCTCCGATAGGTCAGGATCCAGCTGCTGGAGATCCTCCCGAATCACCCAGGCGTCAACCGAAGGTGGTCGTCCCTTCCACCTAACCAGATATCGCTCATACGCCTTGCTCCGTGTGGTAGTGATCTGTTCATCTAATATCCGCTCCACTTGATCACGCTGGTTTCTCTGGCCAGATGGAGCTCTCGTTGGTGTGGGGGCTCTCTCAAGGGGTGGGATAGGCTGGATCTCCTCACTGGGTGTCACCGTGGGACCCTTGTAGGGCACCAGGTCAGCCACATTGAAAGTGGGGCTTACTCCGTACCCTTCGGGGAGGTCGAACACATAAGCATTTGTGCCAAGGTGCCTCAATACCTGAAAGGAGCCTGCTCCACGAGACCTCAGTTTTAAGACAATCTCAGTCCTTACCATCACAAAATCACCGACATGGATTTCTTGGTGGCGACAGTGGGAATCAGCTAATTCCTTAAGAACCTCGCTGCTCTTGTTTTTGTGTGTGCGAATGTTACCATGCAATGTCATGAATGCTGATCCTATAGGGATGAAGGGAGGGTCTGGACAACCAAATTCAGCCCAATCAAGTGTTAGTTTGGTTTTGACAGACTTAGGAGGACCATGGCATCCATGAATTGACCTATCATGCTTAGAAACCATGTGGACCTTGGTGCACTTAGGTGGACCGGGGCAGCCATAAGTGGCCCTATCATGCATGAGACGGATGAAGAGTGGGGGAAGACCAACTTGTCCAAATGTAAACCTATCGTGCACTGGACCTAGTGTGTGAGTGACACAAATGATGTGACTAGCCTGACCACATGATGCGAAAGGTTCTGATACATGGATTCCTATCAAGATGGTCCCATCTGTGAGATTTGGGGGTTTTCACTCATGGGGATCGAAGTGGTTCTTGGGATGGGTCACTCCCTTATTTCCAAGGTTGATGTCACCCTTGGCATTGACTCTCATAGTGTCGGCGGAATTTCGGAATGGGTGGGTTAGGACTGACATGGTGGGTGAGGGTAGGAGGGAGTGGGTGGTAAGTGATGAGTACTTGGAAGCCCATGGGGAGTGGCCAAACAGATCAAGATGGGTTAAGGGGTGAGTGACGTGGAGGGGGGTTTCAATCCAAGTGATCGCCTTAAGGTCCCTAGCACACATAGGGAAGTGGAAGTCATGACCCTGGTGGGACCCGATGCAATGCTCCTTGTAGGAGGGTAAGGGGGTGATGTAAGACTCATTAGGCTCGGGTAGAAATAATAGGAGTTTACTCATGCAAGGTCCCTTGGTGTAAATGGAGGTGATGGTCCCGATGGAGGGGTGTGAGAAACTAAGGTACCCCATGTGGCTTGCTTCTAAGGCCCACATGTTTGTCACCTCTATTTGCCAAAGTATACTCTTAATCAAGTCCCTCATGGCTCCCACAAAGGAGAACGATTGGTAGGTTGTGTGGAATGGAGGAGTGGGTAAAATTGGGTAATGATTCTCCATAGGGGGGTGCATGATGTGGAGGTGGAGGTTTTTCTTAAGCCACTCAATGAGGGGTTCCCCTAAAATCACAGTTCTTATGGAAGGATGGGTGAGGGGACTTGGTTGGTCATCTGGCAACTCTAGGGGGAGGATGTTCCTAGTTAGGCTCGTTGTGGTCTCTTTGGATAAAGAGGAGCCTTCTTGACCCAACCCTTGGCATTGGGCTTCATATTCTTCCTCCCAATCTAGGGGAGCCTCATATTCCTCAATTACATTCTTATCCTTTTGGGGTGTGGGGGTTTTGCTCTCCAAGGGAATGAGAAGGTCTTTTGTGGATGGGGTGATGAAGGTTGGGGCATGGTGCACCCGGGGTGGTGAGGGTGTTCGAACTTGGGTTGGGTTTGGGAGTGGAAGAAGTGGAGACCTAAGTTGGGGTAGGATTGGGGTTGGTAGTGGAAGATGGGTGGGTCGAGGAGGACTGGGTTGATTGATTCTGGGAGGTGTGTCCCTTTTAGGGGAAGATGGAAGGGTAGTGGTGGGGACTGTGGAAGCTTGTGGGGTGTGGGTTTGATGGAGAATTTTAGGTTGGGTGATGGCCGTCATGGGCCTAGGTGGAGTGAGGGTGGGGGCCACTTTGGTTTGAATGGTGGTGGTGATCGGGATAGGAATCATTTGAGGTGGTGGAGTTTGGGCCTTAAGGGAGGTCTTGGGTTGACCGGGAGAGAAAGGTGGAGTGGGAGTGCTCCTTGGGTTATGGTTCTCAAGGTAGGAGTGGGAGGGTTGGGGAGTTAAGATCTTCCTGATCTCAACCCTTATCTCTTCCAATAAATCTAGGGGTCCTTTGGGTGGTGGGGTTTGGGTCCTAATAAAGGTCTTGGGTTGACTGGGAGGAAACGGGGGAGTGGGAGTGCTCTTCGGGTTATGGTCCTCACGGTAGGAGTGGGAGGGTCGGGGGGCGTAGATCTTCCTAAGCTCACTTTTCATCTCTTCCCATGATCCTATGGGTTCTTGCCTCCAAATCCTCCTTAAGCTCACTATGCGTTCCCACTCCTTCTTGGCTTGTCCCCGAAGTCGCCCTGTGGCCCTGCGGACTCTAGCGTGTCCATAGACCCTAGTCCTATCAAAGTCTTTTGTCATGAAAGTCTCCCACCTAACATAATCACTAGCATGTGACCCATCAAAGGTGATACTTTCATCTATAAGGATGTCCGAAAATGGGTGGTCGATCGGACCTTTGTGGAGGGCCGAGTGGGACCAAAGAGAGGTAGCCATGTTGATGAACTGAAAGACTCTAAATACTTATGCGCCCTAGGACAAGACTTAGTAGAGACAAGTCTAGAACTTACTCTGATACCAATTTCATGTGACACAATGCTGCAGCAAGTGGCTATGGTTCCTTGGACTTAATTCGCAAACACAATCACAAGATTCGAGCAAACTTTGAAGACGCCATCTCACCGTGCGCACCCGTACCCCTTGGTGACTCGATGATGCCGAGTCGAGGTGGTGGAGAAAGACCCTTGCTGGTAGAGGGCCAGCACAACTAAGGTTCACCCTCCCGAAGGTATGATGCCCACAATCAAGGCCGGCTGGGTGCCTTGGGGGCAGTAGGTCACTCACTCACTATTGTCCACGATGACCACTCAAGATGGTGGATCCGGGAACGGGCACTCTCTTACTAGCTAGCGGACTAGCTTGATGGATATTAAACAAACAGAAGTAAATGGAGAAAGGGCAGAAGCTCACCTGGTTGGTTTGAAGAAACCAACCCCGGTCGGAGACGATGGGCGAGCGGGGAAGTGTGGGTTCCCCGCACACTGCGCCGGTGAAGCTTAAACCCTGTTTAGATAATTACACTCACTACACCTCTCGCAGGAGGGTGGACATGGGGTGGGGAACTTAGAGTTACAATTCAAACACTACCTCCGCGCAGGGAGGGGTGATAAGCCGGCCAGGCAGGAAGGGGAGAGTCGCCGAAAACTCGAGCGGAGAAGCCGATGTCGATTCTGCCTGCACTCTACGATGAATGACTGACAGTCACTGTTGAGGTCGTAACTTCTAGTACGGAACTCTGCTGATGATGAGACCAGAGGGGAAATCTTCATATCTGGGACTAGGATGCCTCTGAATTTTGCGGAATTCTTCTGTTGCAGTTGCGGGCCCGGGACGAGGTTCGATCAGGGAGACAGAATCTGGGCGCGGCAGCTTCCTGTTTCTGACAGCCGTTTGCAGAGAGTGCCCCGACTGCTCCCGGACTCCGATTCATGAACCGCCAGAGTTTCTGGAACTGTTGACGAGCCCTCTTCGCAGAAAAACTGACGGGGAAGCCGTCTGATATCGGAGAGGACTGAAGGACTCAGAATAGTGGAGGCAGGTCGTTGCAGACTGTGGGAGGCAGACCCGCGCAGCCGAGGGAGAAAAATGGTAACTTCGGCCCACGGACGTGGAACAAAGCTCCACTTCTTGATTCTGAACGTCGACTAGACGAGGGAGAACTTTATAGAAGAGCTCGAGGCCGAATTCTTCCGTGGTCCGTCGTGGTACAGGCTCTAACCTGGTTCAGGTACTCTGCAGGGGTGACTCTGCGCCGTCGGGAGAGATCGGTCCTCCCGGACAACCCCGGACTCAGAATGGGGCGGGGTCACCTCGCCTGCGAAGCTGATTGGACGACCTTTCCATCAATGTATGATACAACTTCAGATGTTGCCATATGACTCCGTGGTTGCTTCTGCAAGTCGACCCTTTCTGCTACACTCGAACTGAGAGCTGTAATTTGAAGAAGATGGGGGGGAAAAGAGGGTTTATGGGAGGGGAAGTGAGGTGGATGGGTATGGGGATGACCCTTGGCTGTGATGGGGTCTGGGAGAGGGTGTTCCAAAAAGTGGGAGGGGGAGAATGAGGCCTGGAAGGAGGTGTTTGCAGTGGCTGAGAGGGGAGTTGCGAAATTGGGCTTGGAGGGAAAGGGGGAAGGTGAGGGGGCACAAGTGGGTGGGGGGGGGGGATGGTTTCCCTCCTTTGGATTTAGAACGGGTTTAATGGAAAGGGATTAATGGTAGCCTAGAGAATGGGAAGGGTTGCCTTGGGGAGGGGAAGAGGTGTTTGGGAGAATGGATTCCCCCTTGGGAAGGTGAAAGGGTGAATGGGGAAGGGGAAAGGTGTCTAGGAGAATGGTATTCCACCTAGGAGGTTGGGGGGGAGTAAATGTGAGGTATAGGGAAGGGAGAGGGGTTTAATGAGGAGTGAATGAGGAGGAGAGAGAGAGAATTTCGAAATTTTGGGGGGAAGAGAGAGAAAGTGGCACCCTAGAGAGAGAGAGTAAGAGAGAGAGAGAGAAGAAGAGAGAGAGAGAGCTAGAGAGAAAGAGAGAGGTGCACTAATGCTTGGCAAATTCTATCAATACTTCATTAGCTTCAACTAGTGGGATTGGGGTCCTATTTATAGGAATCCCACAATTCAACATAAGTCCCTGACTTTTGGACTAATGACAACTAACCAAGGGGGAAAGGGGCGCCCCTGGGCCAAGCCCATATAACTGGGCCCATTAACCAATCTAACTGACATAATGATAATAAACTTAGGTAGATGACTCATTAACTTAGGGACTTGACTCAAATAAAAGAAAAATTACAATGATACGACTCCAGAAAAATATGAAAATTACATAACTCGACTCAAGAAATCAAGACGAACACAATGGCGATCATCGGGACCCATGGAGAAATGGGAAGTGGTAAGCGATGTCCCCATCAACCAGGGCCTGCGATTCGCTCGCCTGCAGGGCCGTATGGTGCTCAATGGAGGCTTGGCTCGCCTGCTCAGCGTGACGCTGTCTTCCTCGGCTGCTATCTCCACCTGATGCCGCACCACCCGCGATGACGTTGATGTGGACTCCGCGGGGGGCATTGTCGATCTCTTCAGGGGCACCTCGGTCTTCCCTTTGCCCGGACACGTATCGGGATAGGTGTCCCTGGCGGACGAGGCGCTCGATCTCATCTTGAAGTTGATGGCAATCGCTGGTGTGGCGCCCGTGATCATTGTGGAATTGACAATGCTTGCGGCGATTGCGGTGCTTGGCTTTCATAGGCTCGGGTTGGCTGAGTAGGCCCGAGCCTTTGATGTCTTCATAAATTTCTTAGACGGGAGCGGTAAGGGGGGGTATACCGCTCGTACTTCCGGGACGGCTCTTTTTGGTCTCCATCATGGTTCGGCCTTTTTCCTTGGCCCGTCCCTTACTAGGATGGTCGCTTCTTGTCCCCCTCCCGACCTGAGCGTGTCGTGCCTCGGCAGGCGCTGAGGACTTCCTCACACTCTACATTGCGCAAGGTGGAGGTCACTAGCTCGGCAAGGGAGGTGGGAGGATGAAGCACTAGCTCGCACCGCAAGTTCTCGTCACAGGTACCCCCGGTCAATGCGGTGATGGCAAAGGCCACATCCAGGCGGGGGATGCACAGGGCTTCCGATTTGAATCGGTTGATATAAGCCCGCAACTTCTCCCCATGTTCCTTCTTGAGGGCCAATAATCCTGCCACTGACCGTGGTGGACTGCTGCCGGTAAAGCTTTCCTTGAACACTCACCCAAATTGCTTGAAGTTGTGGATGCTGCCCGGGGCGAGGGCCCTGAACCAAGCATGAGGACCCTAGACCAGAGTGGTCACGAACGCTCGGCACTTGATTACATCGGACACCCCATGCAAGGCCATTAGTTCGTCGAAGCTGTTGTAGTGGTTGGCCGGGTCTCCCTGGCCGTCGTACGACTTGAAGGTCGGGAGTGAGATCCTAGGGGATATTCCTGACTTCAAAATATAGTCATAGAATGGGGATCGCTCCTCGTCCTCCACGGGAGAGGTCTTCTGCAAGGAACGGAGGGCGCGCTCTTGCTCCGTGAAATGCCTCTCAAAGTCTCACAGTCGGAGAGACAGCTCCAGTTGTCGCTGGCCCGAGGGGCTGGGGGGGCGCACTTGCATCCTGTCCCGACGCTCCTAGGGGGCCTCGGCTTTCAAAAACAGTCGGCGTGCTCCGGTCTTCTCCCTCCTCGGGGTTGAGGAGGCTTCCTGCTCTGGGGGAGGGGCATTTGATGGTCCTCCTGACAGGTTACGAATGAGCCGCCGCCCCCGGAGGGTAAAACGGCTTCCAGCGGTTTCCTGAGAGGCATCTCCACATGGGGGGCTCTTCCGGGGGAGCTGCGACTTCTCCTCCCTGGCCGCCTGGGCCCTCATGAGATCCACGAGGACATCCAGTTTTATGTTGAGGGTTTGGAGGGCATCGGTGCTCCCGCCGGGAAGCTGTTCCCCTGCCACCGATGGAGGTATCTTGTTGGCATGATTGCCTGATGGGGAATTCTCCATGTGGAGAGAAGGTGCGCCTTCTTCCATCACCAGGGCATTCCCTAGGTCACCGGCAGTCCTCCTGCCAGAATTTCTTCGCACCATGATGGCTCTTTGTTCGTTTCCCACAGAAGGCGCCAGATGAAGAGGGGCTATCTCGCACTGCTCTTGAGCAGGGAAGAGGATGACCACGTACACTTGAAGTGTGAACTACAAGAAGGGAAATGAGTCAGAGGTGCCCTGGGATAGATCCCCGGGGAAGACCCTCCAATGCTTAAGTCAGCAAAGTAGTAGAGCTATAATGCGAAGGGAAGAGCTAGGAGGAAGGTGGGAGCGCGAGATCCCTCTCCACCAAAAGGTGAAGTGGTTCATGCTCATGATTTTTTTCTCTTGCCTCGCTTACCTCTTGTAGTGGGGATTTTTCAGTTTAAATAGTGGCCCGTTGTGCGACTGATCCCTGTAAGCGGAGGAGTCTTAGGGGGGGTTACGTCCTTCGTGCGGGCTCCTTTAAAGCACGCAGACTCTTGGTCTCCCCTATCCTCTTGAGCTTCCTGCCATTAAGGGATTCGCAACGGCCGTACTAATAAGCTTCCATCAGTGAGCCCGAGCGATAGGCACTTGCCCTAGAGTGGTCTCCCGAGCGATGAGTGCATGGTCGGGACAGGAGATAAGTGGCTCCGGGGGAGCTTTCCGGATCAAACTGATGCTCGGACTTCCCAACCCAAAGGCCGCCTAGGAAGCGCTTGTACTGAGTGAGTTTTTGGGCTTTATACTAAGTGGGCCCGAGGGCTACCACTTCAAGGAGTTGGGCCTCGTTCGGTCTGGTTGGACCTCTTTTGGCTTCTCCGTACGGGCGACGAGATTTCCCCTGTCCACTATCTACAATCTAAAACAAGTGGATATGTCTTGTCTAATTTGTTAAGAATCATTGGTAAGATTCCTATCTTCTCAAAGCATCGACCTCACCATGTGCATTACACATGGTTTTTCTTAATGCACTTTGTTCATGGGTTTTGAGGTTCACAATGTGCTTAAGAATTTCACATAAGCCTTGGTAGAAATCGATTTGAAAGATGCTCATTCAGTGAAATGGTTGCATGGCTTGATAGCCTAATAGTTTTGCTTGAATGCAAGGTTTCTCATTCCAATCCTCAATTGTATGAAATTGAGTAGCATACATCTTGTTGGTTTGAGAATGTAATTCATGCATTTTCAACATGACGCCTTTTTGTTTGAATGTGGTTTGCAAATGAAGGTTCTATAAGGCATTTGCATTGTTTGATGAATGCATTCCATGTATACTTTTCAAGTGATGTCAAAAGTCATAATAGTGATTTTTGGTTAAGCCGTTCACATAAAATTCTTTATGCTAGCCTTTACTCACTTACATGTTCATGGATATTATTGTGGTCTTAGACTTTAATGCCTCCAAATTTTCAAAGCAAATACGACTGCTGCAAGTTCCAAATCATGAACAGGATAATTCTCCTCGTGCTTCCTCAACTGCCTAGAAGAATAGGCAATCACCTTCCCATGCTACATGAGTACACAGCCTAAGCCAATTCCTGAAGCATCAGTATAAACAACAAATCCTCCTTCACCAGAAGGTAAAGCCAATATAGGTGCAGTAGTCAAACAATCCTTTAGAGTCTGAAAGCTTTGCTGGCAATCGCCTGACCAATCAAACTTGTTCTCCTTGCGGGTTAACCTTGTCATAGGTACCGCAATCTTAGAGAAATCCTGGATAAACCTTCAATAATAACCTGCCAGGCCAAGAAAACTTCTAACTTCCGTCACACTGGTAGGCTGCTCCCAATTCTTCACTGCCTCAACCTTCGAAGGATCCACAGAAATACCTTCCTGGGTGATAATATGTCCGAGAAAGGACACTTCTTGCAGCTAGAATTCACACTTACTAAACTTGGCATAAAGTTGATGATCTCTCAATAATTGTAATGCCATCATCAGATGTTCAGCATGCTCCACTTCACTCTTGGAATAGATCAAGATGTCATCAATAAATACCACGACCCATTGATCAAGATAGGGCCGAAATACATTGTTCATCAACTGCATGAAGGCTGCCAGAGCATTCGTTAGACTAAAAGGTATAACGACAAATTCAAAATGACCATACCTGCTGCGAAAAGCCGATTTATAGATATCCTCCTCCTTAACCCGCAACTGGTGATATCCAGATCGAAGATCGATCTTAGAGAAATATTGAGCTCCCACTATCTGGTCAAATAACTCATCAATCCTCGGCAGTAGATATTTGTTCTTGACAATCAACTGGTTTAACTACCGATAATCGATGCATAATCTCATCGAACCATCTTTCTTCCGAACAAACAATACAGGGGCTCCCCACGGAGACGTACTAGGACGAATAAAGCCCTTCTCGAGTAACTCCATCAACTGTTGCTTCAACTCCCTCAGTTCTGCAGGAGACATACGGTAAGGAGCCTTGGAAATAGGAGATGTGCCCGGAAAGAGGTCAATAGAGAAGATAACTTCCCGCTCAGGAGGAAGTCCTGGTAATTCCTCTGGAAAGACATCAGAAAAATCTCGGACAATAGGAATGTCCTTGATCTCAATCCGCTGCTCAGGGGTTGCATAGATAAAGGCTAGAAAAGCCTCACATCCTCGTCTCATCAGCTTATCAGCTCGAAGAGCCGAAATAAGCGATACAGAGTTATGGTGCTTAACACCCACAAAAGAAAGCCTCGGGTGCCTAGTAAAAGACACCGAGCCAGAACTACAATGAACATTGGCCTCATATCTGGCCAACCAATCTGCTCCTAGAATTACGTCATAACCCTTCATGTCCATGCAAATCAAATCAGCTGGAAAGTTCTGCTCACCAATCAAAACCTTACTAGAAGGATAGAAATGCTGGATTGCCAATCTAGTACCAATAGGGGTTGAAATCTCTAACGGAGTATCCATCATAACCGGTTCCATAGCTAATGACTTAGCAAAACTCCGAGAAATAAAGGAATGTGTTGCACCAGTATCAAAAAGAACAAATGTTGTCTTGTCGAGTATAATAAGAGTACCTTCGACGAGTCCACCATCTTCGGCTGTTTCCGCTTCTTCTGCATACAGAGCTTGGAGCTTCCCTTGCGGTTTCTTGAAGACTTGCGGTTTTGCCGGTGTTGCTTGCTCCGTTATCAAAGGACAGTTGGGGATACGGTGCTCTTTGCTTCCACATCGCAAACAGGCACCCAGCTTGCGCCAGCATTTCTCCACCTTGTGACCTGGACAATCACAATACTTGCACACGCCCTTAAACGGAACAATAGGGCCAGGCTTCTTGTCTTCATGCCTCGGCATCTTGCCCTTCCACAATCCGGACCCGCTCCACGAACTAGGTCCACTAACAGGCCTCTTCTTAGTATACCCGGGTTTGACACTCCCGGAACCCGTAGGTTGTTCCTTCTTCGCACCGCTTCCACGGATTCTCTCCATCATTTCGAGGGTATCATCTAGAACTTGAGCCTTTCTCACCATCTCGGAATAAGTGGAAATCTCCATTGGTGCCAGTTGGTTGATATAACGCAGCTTCAATCCGTTGAGAAAACGCTTCGCCTTCATTTTCTCGGTGGAAATAAGGTGTGTAGCATATCGAGAAAGCCGTGCAAATTGAGCCTCATACTCTGCCACGGACAAACCTCGTTGCTTCAAGGCCGCGAACTCTGCCGCCTTCTTCTCTTGCACTCGGTCAGAAAAATACTTGCCGTTGAAAAATTCCTCGAACTCTTCCCACGTAACCTGATGATCACCGAGAGTCGCCTTGATAGAATCCCACCAAGTACGTGCATCACGCTCCAATTGAAATGTCGAGAGAAGGACACGCTCTTGGTTGGTGCATTGCATAACTTCAAATATTCTCTCCATCTCATCTAGCCAGTGCTCGGCTTGGTCGGGGTCGGTCGAACCCGCGAATCTAGGAGGATTCATCCCGCGGAAGTTCCGGTATAGATCACCGGTGCCATGTGGTGCCGCTCCTGCCTGAGCCACTTGCTGAAGGGCCTGGGTAAGGCCTTGAACCGTGCACTGCAGGTTCCTCCATTCGGCGCGATCAGCTGCCATCTACACGAGAAATAGATTACTTAGGTTAATTCAAGATAATTAATTACACGATTAAGAAACGAACTTAACCCAAGTTTCTACCCATTCTCACCAGGTCAGGTCCTAGACTTTAACAAGATTAGGGGTCTAAAGCACCTAGACACAACCAAAACTCGGTACCTGGCGGAGATAACCGGTCCGAAGACCACTCGCGCAAGTATGCGACCTTCCGATAGGCGTAGCCTAACGTTCGGACAACATCTTTTGATATACCGGGTTATTGGGATGCCATGCAAGAACTTAGAAAACCTAGAACTTAAGAACTTAAGAAAACCTAGGAATGTGAAACCTAGGCTCTGATACCAACTAAACTGTCATGCCCCGAACAAGGCGGAAATATCGGGACGTACAGTCAGAGGCAAGCAGGAAAGAGAGAGAACTAATCTAAATATACACAAGTGCTATGGAAAGGAAATACTAAATGATCATTTAACAACCAAACTGATACAATAATCTCAAAGGAAACTTAATACAACATGGAATAACAATCACTAAGACTCAACAACATAACTGAAACTATATGCTCTCCAATCACAACTAACAATAAACACACTACTAACACACTAGAACTGAAACACTTAAGACATCACTCCTACCCTTCCCCGTCGGTAAGCGCGCCACCTGAAGAGCCTAGAACGGATGAAACACAACTATGAGCTAACGCTTAGTAGGAAATAACAGACATGTATAAGTGATTAACAGTTTAATTACATTTTCAAAATGTCATGATACAAACGATAATGCAATGAAAAGGTAATGATGATATAATGAAACAACGGTAATAACAAGATCTTGCAAGGTCAAGAAATATATAATTGATAATGATTAACAAGAATAACAAATACAAGAATTTACAACAGGAGATATAACAAGAGATAGTAGTAAGGAATTGGCCAACAAGCAGTAATATCAATCCAATCATGATCAAGTAACAAGATATTTTTGTCATAGACGCCAACACTCAAGCAAGTACTCGGTGCAATGCCCCACCTTGTCATTAACATCACATGGGCTCACTAACTTTCGGGCACTCTCCCCAGGACTAGACCGGGCCCTTATGATGCGATGGCATTGATGTACTGGGCCCAACGTCCCATCCGTCCAGACATTCAGTCAATGGCCAATTAATCAGAGGAATTTCTGCCATAAGTTCAGATTTAAAGGACTAACCTTGTCCTTGGATTCAAGAGTACAAAACACGGTCAAACTCATCTTCAAGAGATGTGCGGTCGTAACGGAGCCGCTCGATGGGTATATACGGTTCATACAGGACCGTACGTACAGGAACTGGACCGAAACTCAGCCCGCGAAGTCAAGAAAAGAACGGCTGACAGTGGGCCGCCCTAAGGTAAGAACGGTGCAATATGGGCCGCTCATGTCTAAAAGACAGTGAGGCCCAAGAACAAGATATACGGTCCATACTGGGCCGTATAAAGATATGCGGTCACGATCGAGCCGCCGAAGAGGTTATGCGGTCAAATACTAACCGCGCATGCCTCGGGTCGTCCGATTTGATCCAAGACTTAACCCAGCAGTTTAAACTCATAAAACAAGGTATGCTGGTGTTAAACAGATTCTAATCATGATTATAATGATGTTCCAAGATGACGGTAAGACCACCGGATAGAGTTTCCGGGGTAGAACCGAGACTAGTACGCTAATCTGCCAATCGGCTCGTGCAAAGTCGGAAAGTTAAACATGCTGTTCCACTATACTACAGCAGCTAATCAGCAAGCTAAACAGTCATATTAATCCTAATGCCAAGCCAATTTAATAGGGATTTGGTTATATATTAACCCAAGATGCCAAGAAAAGTAATTTAAGATGATAACGAGTTCGCGTAAGTCGCGTAAGCACGAATAACAAGCAATAATCATAAATTTAGTTGCATATTTAATTAGTTATTAAATGAGTTTCTATTTCACTAATTATCATTAATGACATGAAAATGAATGCCTTAGAACAAGTATTAAGTCCCTCTCTGAAAGGATAAACGGTTCTATATGGACCGCACATATAACTGGGCATTCAGGGGCCGAACAGGGGTCACCCTGTGACACAGGGAGATAGGCGGTTCTCCCTGGGCCACCCAAGGGTTTGGGCGGTTCCTCCTGGGCCACCCAAGGGGTTGGGCGGCTCTGTACCAACCGCCCATCCCCTGGGATGTGCGGCCAGTGCAGGGCCGTTCAATGATATGTGGTCTGTCAGGGACCTTTCATCCAGATATGTGGTTCCTGTGGAACCGTTCATCCTGGGATGAGTGGTTCTTGAAAAACCGTTTATATAAGGGCATGCTAGGGTCAAAATTGGTCAAAAGATGGGCTGGAGTTGGACGGTCTATCGTAAGACCGCCCATCTCTGGGTCGTCTCCGGTCATCCCTGCCGCGTCCGGTGAACGCCGGGAACAAGGTGATTGCTAGGGTTACACTAAAACGTTAATAACTACTAGGATTGAGCTCCAAATAAGGGGATTTTGGTATCAATGGAAAGCTAATACAAAACTCTACCTGTCTACAAGGTCAATTGCATGATCAATTGCTGGAATCGAGATCTATTAAGTCAAGAACACATGAAACCCTAATTCTGACATGCTGTGACTAAAACGTTAAATTCTCTCTACATACAGAATGGAATTTGGGGCTTCTTGGCTCAAATGAAAGCTACTTCGATGGTGAATCCAACCATATAAGATATGGTTCATGAGGATTAAGATTAATACTTCGAAATCATAAATCACTTCGGATGAACACATCGAACTAGGTCTAAAACATGCTGTTACTATAAACAGAAATTCTATAAGTATGCTTCATGAAACTTAGGGCTTTCTACGTGAAATGAAAGCTAATATCATGCTTATTACATCATATAAATTAATTAGAGTTTGGTCTGTTACACCTACCTCAAATCGGAGAGAGAAAACTCAAACCCTAGGATGAAGAACACTTGGACAGCACCTCACAAAAAGCTCGATTTCTCCACGGATACCTAATGAAAATTGGGGCTTTTGCCACCAATGGATAGAGCTCGATGAGAGGAACAATTTGCTATACTCATGATCAAAATTTGGTTGAGAATTCCTACCTCAATCGATGGATCAAAGAAGGATGAAGGGAAGCCAACGGCCTGCTGACCCACCTCCACAATTCGAGCTAGATCTCCCCAGATCTGAAACTTCAGTGAACCCCACAGCAGCCAAATGAAAGAAGACTCGTAGGGCTTCATTTTGATAGCTCATAGAGCTTCTGGAGCCTTCGAGTTGGGAGTATTCGCTGCTGCAAGCTACGTGTTTAGAAACGGCGCCGAAATCTTTGACTTGACCAAACTATGTCGGCAGCACGTGTTGGGGCTAGGTTTACCTCAAATTGATTGAGGGTAAATGTTCCTTACATTGTGGCCTTCCATTTGCCACTGATTTCAGATCATTTGGTTGAGTATTGAGGTCGAATTTCGTGTTTTAATCCAAGGGTTAGGTATGGGTCAAAAGTGTGCACTTTTGGGTTTAAACTCTAAATAGATCTTCCCACGGATTTACAATGGCCTAATGCCAGAAGGAAAAGTTGTTATCTACCTCGACCTTAATCTGTTTACCATTTTTCTGGATTTTTATAAGGTGGTCGAAATTATCACTATTCTAATTCTAAGGAATTAAATATTAATAAATCCAAAATTCAATTATTAAATCAATAGAAATTCAATTCTTAATTAACAAGAGCTAAATAAATATATTAAATCCAATAAAATAATTCGGGGTCTTACACCCTCCCCTACTTAAAGGAATTTGGTCCTCCAAATTCACTGCACTAAGACTGAGAGTAGGGAAAGAGATCGCTCACCTAGAATAAGTCGGGATACCGCTTCCGCATAGTCTCTTCAGACTCCCACGTGGCTTCTTCGGTCCCACGCCGACTCCACTGAATCTTGACCATCGGTATTGAACGATTCCGGAGTTGCTGTTGCTTCCGGTCCAGAACCTTTATCGGTCTTTCCTCATAGGTCAGATCCTCCTTCAGCTCGAAATCCACATGCTGTATAACATGAGTGGGGTCGTACACATACTTCCGTAACATAGAAATATGGAAGACGTTGTGCACGCCAGACAATTGAGGCGGTAAGGCCAGCCTGTATGCCACCTCTCCCACTCTATCTAGAATCTCGAATGGACCAATGTACCTCGGACTCAGCTTGCCATGAATGCCAAATCTTCGGATCCCTCTCGTCGGAGAGACCTTTATGAACACATGCTCGCCAACCTGAAATTCCAATGCTCTTCTCCTGTTGTCGGCATAACTCTTCTGTCTTGACTGGGCTACTTGTAATCGGTCTCGGATAACACGGATGTTCTGTGAAGATTCCGAGACAAGATCCGGTCCAAGCCACTGTTTCTCACCTACCTCATCCCAACACAACGGGGATCGACAGCTTCTCCCATACAAGGCTTCAAATGGAGCCATCTGAATACTAGACTGATAGCTGTTATTGTAGGCGAATTCAATTAGTGCCAAATGCTCATTCCAAGTACCACCAAAGTCAATCATACATGCCCGCAGCATATCTTCCACTATCTGATTGGTTCTCTCCGTCTGTCCATCTGTCTGTGGATGAAAAGCAGTACTGAAATTCAGACGAGTACCAAGAGACTCTTGCAGTCCCTTCCAGAAATGAGAAGTGAATCTAGGGTCTCGATCAGATACTATATTCACTGGAATACCATGTAATCTCACCACTTCCTTCAAATACAAAGCAGCCAATACATCGACTGTCCACTTAGACTTAATGGATAAGAAATGAGCTGATTTTGTCAATCGGTCAACAATCACCCAAATTGCATCAAATCCACCACGAGTTCTAGGCAAACCCATAATGAAATCCATGCCAATACTCTCCCACTTCCATTGGGGTATGTCGAGTGGTTTCAATTTCCCTGCCGGTCTGAAGTGCTCAGCTTTAACTTGTTGGCAAACCAAGCATTTACTTACGAAGTCAGCGATTTCCCTCTTCATATTCATCCACCAAAAGGATCGCTTTAAATCTCTGTACATCTTAGTGCCTCCGGGATGAATGGTGTATCTGGATCTATGAGCTTCCACAAGAATCTTGTTCTTTACTGTAGCTTCATCAGGTACACAAGTTCTGCCTTTAAATAATAATCTACCATCATCAGCCAACCCGAAATCAGGTCTGCTGCTCAAGCTTCCCTTGATCTGTACCAGCTCGGGATCATTATCTTGCAAGGACTTGATCTCCATCAATAATTCAGGTTTAAGTTGAATCTGAGCAATCAAAACCCGATCATTGTCAATATTAAGATCCAGACTAGATAACTGTTCCAGTAACTTCCACTCTTGCAACATGAGACTTGCCAATCTAGCTACTGGCCTCCGGCTCAATGCGTCTGCCACAACATTGCCTTTGCCAGGATGATACTCAATAGAAAAGTCGAAGTCCTTCAAATACTCCAACCATCTGCGCTGCCGCATATTGAGTTCCTTCTGAGAGAATAAATACTTCAAGCTCTTGTGGTCTGAAAATACCGTGAAAGATTCTCCATACAGGTAATGCCTCCAAATTTTCAAAGCAAATACGACTGCTGCAAGTTCCAAATCATGAACAGGATAATTCTCCTCGTGCTTCCTCAACTGCCTAGAAGAATAGGCAATCACCTTCCCATGCTGCATGAGTACACAGCCTAAGCCAATTCCTGAAGCATCAGTATAAACGACAAATCCTCCTTCACCAGAAGGTAAAGCCAATATAGGTGCAGTAGTCAAACAATCCTTTAGAGTCTGAAAGCTTTGCTGGCAATCGCCTGACCAATCAAACTTGTTCTCCTTGCGGGTTAACCTTGTCATAGGTACCGCAATCTTAGAGAAATCCTGGATAAACCTTCGATAATAACCTGCCAGGCCAAGAAAACTTCTAACTTCCGTCACACTGGTAGGCTGCTCCCAATTCTTCACTGCCTCAACCTTCGAAGGATCCACAGAAATACCTTCCTGGGTGATAATATGTCCGAGAAAGGACACTTCTTGCAGCCAGAATTCACACTTACTAAACTTGGCATAAAGTTGATGATCTCTCAATAATTGTAATGCCATCATCAGATGTTCAGCATGCTCCACTTCACTCTTGGAATAGATCAAGATGTCATCAATAAATACCACGACCCATTGATCAAGATAGGGCCGAAATACATTGTTCATCAACTGCATGAAGGCTGCCGGAGCATTCGTTAGACCAAAAGGCATAACGACAAATTCAAAATGACCATACCTGCTGCGAAAAGCCGATTTATAGATATCCTCCTCCTTAATCCGCAACTGGTGATATCCAGATCGAAGATCGATCTTAGAGAAATATTGAGCTCCCGCTATCTGGTCAAATAACTCATCAATCCTCGGCAGTGGATATTTGTTCTTGACAGTCAACTGGTTTAACTGCCGATAATCGATGCATAATCTCATCGAACCATCTTTCTTCCGAACAAACAATACAGGGGCTCCCCACGGAGACGTACTAGGACGAATAAAGCCCTTCTCGAGTAACTCCATCAACTGTTGCTTCAACTCCCTCAGTTCTGCAGGAGACATACGGTAAGGAGCCTTGGAAATAGGAGATGTGCCCGGAAAGAGGTCAATAGAGAAGATAACTTCCCGCTCAGGAGGAAGTCCTGGTAATTCCTCTGGAAAGACATCAGAAAAATCTCGGACAATAGGAATGTCCTTGATCTCAATCCGCTGCTCAGGGGTTGCATAGATAAAGGCTAGAAAAGCCTCACATCCTCGCCTCATCAGCTTATCAGCTCGAAGAGCCGAAATAAGCGATACAGAGTTATGGTGCTTAACACCCACAAAAGAAAGCCTCGGGTGCCTAGTAAAAGACACCGAGCCAGAACTACAATGAACATTGGCCTCATATCTGGCCAACCAATCTGCTCCTAGAATTACGTCATAACCCTTCATGTCCATGCAAATCAAATCAGCTGGAAAGTTCTGCTCACCAATCAAAACCTTACTAGAAGGATAGAAATGCTGGATTGCCGATCTAGTACCAATAGGGGTTGAAATCTCTAACGGAGTATCCATCATAACCGGTTCCATAGCTAATGACTTAGCAAAACTCCGAGAAATAAAGGAATGTGTTGCACCAGTATCAAAAAGAACAAATGCTGGCTTGTCGAGTATAATAAGAGTACCTTCGACGAGTCCACCATCTTCGGCTGTTTCCGCTTCTTCTGCATACAGAGCTTGGAGCTTCCCTTGCGGTTTCTTGAAGACTTGCGGTTTTGCCGGTGTTGCTTGCTCCGCTATCAAAGGACAGTTGGGGATACGGTGCTCTTTGCTTCCACATCGCAAACAGGCGCCCAGCTTGCGCCAGCATTCCTCCACCTTGTGACCTGGACGATCACAATACTTGCACACGCCCTTAAACGGAACAATAGGGCCAGGCTTCTTGTCTTCATGCCTCGGCATCTTGCCCTTCCACGATCCGGACCCGCTCCACGAACTAGGTCCACTAACAGGCCTCTTCTTGGTATACCCGGGTTTGACACTCCCGGAACCCGTAGGTTGTTCCTTCTTCGCACCGCTTCCACGGATTCTCTCCGTCATTTCGAGGGTATCCTCTAGAACTTGAGCCTTTCTCACCATCTCGGAATAAGTGGAAATCTCCATTGGTGCCAGTTGGTTGATATAATGCAGCTTCAATCCGTTGAGAAAACGCTTCGCCTTCATTTTCTCGGTGGAAATAAGGTGTGTAGCATATCGAGAAAGCCGTGCAAATTGAGCCTCATACTCTGCCACGGACAAACCTCGTTGCTTCAAGGCCGCGAACTCTGCCGCCTTCTTCTCTTGCACTCGGTCAGAAAAATACTTGCCGTTGAAAAATTCCTCGAACTCTTCCCACGTAACCTGATGATCACCGAGAGTCGCCTTGATAGAATCCCACCAAGTACGTGCATCACGCTCCAATTGAAATGTCGAGAGAAGGACACGCTCCTGGTTGGTGCATTGCATAACTTCAAATATTCTCCCCATCTCATCTAGCCAGTGCTCGGCTTGGTCGGGGTCGGTCGAACCCGCGAATCTAGGCGGATTCATCCCGCGGAAGTTCCGGTATAGATCACCGGTGCCATGTGGTGCCGCTCCTGCCTGAGCCACTTGCTGAAGGGCCTGGGTAAGGCCTTGAACCGTGCGCTGCAGGTTCCTCCATTCGGCGCGATCAGCTGCCATCTACACGAGAAATAGATTACTTAGGTTAATTCAAGATAATTAATTACACGATTAAGAAACGAACTTAACCCAAGTTTCTACCCATTCTCACCAGGTCAGGTCCTAGACTTTAACAAGATTAGGGGTCTAATGCACCTAGACACAACCAAAACTCGGTACCTGGCGGAGATAACCGGTCCGAAGACCACTCGCGCAAGTATGCGACCTTCCGATAGGCGTAGCCTAACGTTCGGACAACATCTTTTGATATACCGGGTTATTGGGATGCCATGCAAGAACTTAGAAAACCTAGAACTTAAGAACTTAAGAAAACCTAGGAATGTGAAACCTAGGCTCTGATACCAACTAAACTGTCACGCCCCGAACAAGGCGGAAATATCGGGACGTACAGTCAGAGGCAAGCAGGAAAGAGAGAGAACTAATCTAAATATACACAAGTGCTATGGAAAGGAAATACTAAATGATCATTTAACAACCAAACTGATACAATAATCTCAAAGGCAACTTAATACAACGTGGAATAACAATCACTAAGACTCAACA
Organism: Amorphophallus konjac; assembly: GCA_022559845.1. NCBI lineage: Eukaryota > Viridiplantae > Streptophyta > Magnoliopsida > Alismatales > Araceae > Amorphophallus > Amorphophallus konjac. The sequence continues at coordinate 254,512,205 of CM040125.1, read as the reverse complement.
ACATAACTGAAACTATATGCTCTCCAATCACAACTAACAATAAACACACTACTAACACACTAGAACTGAAACACTTAAGACATCACTCCTGCCCTTCCCCGTCGGTAAGCGCGCCACCTGAAGAGCCTGGAAAGGGGGGAAACACAACTATGAGCTAACGCTCAGTAGGAAATAACAGACATGTATAAGTGATTAACAGTTTAATTACATTTTCAAAATGTCATGATACAAACGATAATGCAATGAAAAGGTAATGATGATATAATGAAACAACGGTAATAACAAGATCTTGCAAGGTCAAGAAATATATAATTGATAATGATTAACAAGAATAACAAATACAAGAATTTACAACAGGAGATATAACAAGAGATAGTAGTAAGGAATTGGCCAACAAGCAGTAATATCAATCCAATCATGATCAAGTAACAAGATATTTTTGTCATAGACGCCAACACTCAAGCAAGTACTCGGTGCAATGCCCCACCTTGTCATTAACATCCCATGGGCTCACTAACTTTCGGGCGCTCTCCCCAGGACCAGACCGGGCCCATATGATGCGATGGCATTGATGTACTGGGCCCAACGTCCCATCCGTCCAGACATTCAGTCAATGGCCAATTAATCAGAGGAATTTCTGCCATAAGTTCAGATTTAAAGGACTAACCTTGTCCTTGGATTCAAGAGTACAAAACACGGTCAAACTCATCTTCAAGAGATGTGCGGTCGTAACGGAGCCGCTCGATGGGTATATACGGTTCATACAGGACCGTACGTACAGGAACTGGACCGAAACTCAGCCCGCGAAGTCAAGAAAAGAACGGCTGACAGTGGGCCGCCCTAAGGTAAGAACGGTGCAATATGGGCCGCTCATGTCTAAAAGACAGTGAGGCCCAAGAACAAGATATACGGTCCATACTGGGCCGTATAAAGATATGCGGTCACGATCGGGCCGCCGAAGAGGTTATGCGGTCAAATACTAACCGCGCATGCCTCGGGTCGTCCGATTTGATCCAAGACTTAACCCAGCGGTTTAAACTCATAAAACAAGGTATGCTGGTGTTAAACAGATTCTAATCATGATTATAATGATGTTCCAAGATGACGGTAAGACCACCGGATAGAGTTTCCGGGGTAGAACCGAGACTAGTACGCTAATCGGCCAATCGGCTCGTGCAAAGTCGAAAGTTAAACATGCTGTTCCACTGTACTACAGCAGCTAATCAGCAAGCTAAACAGTCATATTAATCCTAATGCCAAGCCAATTTAATAGGGATTTGGTTATATATTAACCCAAGATGCCAAGAAAAGTAATTTAAGATGATAACGAGTTCGCGTAAGTCGCGTAAGCACGAATAACAAGCAATAATCGTAAATTTAGTTGCATATTTAATTAGTTATTAAATGAGTTTCTATTTCACTAATTATCATTAATGACATGCAAATGAATGCCTTAGAACAAGTATTAAGTCCCTCTCTGAAAGGATAAACGGTTCTATATGGACCGCACATATAACTGGGCATTCAGGGGCCGAACAGGGGTCACCCTGTGACACAGGGAGATGGGCGGTTCTCCCTGGGCCGCCCAAGGGGTTGGGCGGCTCTGTACCAACCGCCCATCCCCTGGGATGTGCGGCCAGTGCAGGGCCGTTCAATGATATGTGGTCTGTCAGGGACCTTTCATCCAGATATGTGGTTCCTGTGGAACCGTTCATCCTGGGATGAGTGGTTCTTGAAAAACCGTTTATATAAGGGCATGCTAGGGTCAAAATTGGTCAAAAGATGGGCTGGAGTTGGACGGTCTATCGTAAGACCGCCCATCTCTGGGTCGTCTCCGGTCATCCCTGCCGCGTCCGGTGAACGCCGGGAACAAGGTGATTGCTAGGGTTGCACTAAAACGTTAATAACTACTAGGATTGAGCTCCAAATAAGGGGATTTTGGTATCAATGGAAAGCTAATACAAAACTCTACCTGTCTACAAGGTCAATTGCATGATCAATTGCTGGAATCGAGATCTATTAAGTCAAGAACACATGAAACCCTAATTCTGACATGCTGTGACTAAAACGTTAAATTCTCTCTACATACAGAATGGAATTTGGGGCTTCTTGGCTCAAATGAAAGCTACTTCGATGGTGAATCCAACCATATAAGATATGGTTCATGAGGATTAAGATTAATACTTCGAAATCATAAATCACTTCGGATGAACACATCGAACTAGGTCTAAAACATGCTGTTACTATAAACAGAAATTCTATAAGTATGCTTCATGAAACTTAGGGCTTTCTACGTGAAATGAAAGCTAATATCATGCTTATTACATCATATAAATTAATTAGAGTTTGGTCTGTTACACCTACCTCAAATCGGAGAGAGAAAACTCAAACCCTAGGATGAAGAACACTTGGACAGCACCTCACAAAAAGCTCGATTTCTCCACGGATACCTAATGAAAATTGGGGCTTTTGCCACCAATGGATAGAGCTCGATGAGAGGAACAATTTGCTATACTCATGATCAAAATTTGGTTGAGAATTCCTACCTCAATCGATGGATCAAAGAAGGATGAAGGGAAGCCAACGGCCTGCTGACCCACCTCCACAATTCGAGCTAGATCTCCCCAGATCTGAAACTTCAGTGAACCCCACAGCAGCCAAATGAAAGAAGACTCGTAGGGCTTCATTTTGATAGCTCATAGAGCTTCTGGAGCCTTCAGCGTTGGGAGTATTCGCTGCTGCAAGCTATGTGTTTAGAAACGGCGCCGAAATCTTTGACTTGACCAAACTATGTCGGCAGCACGTGTTGGGGCTAGGTTTACCTCAAATTGTTTGAGGGTAAATGTTCCTTACATTGTGGCCTTCCATTTGCCACTGATTTCAGATCAATTGGTTGAGTATTGAGGTCGAATTTCGTGTTTTAATCCAAGGGTTAGGTATGGGTCAAAAGTGTGCACTTTTGGGTTTAAACTCTAAATAGATCTTCCCACGGATTTACAATGGCCTAATGCCAGAAGGAAAAGTTGTTATCTACCTCGACCTTAATTTGTTTACCATTTTTCTGGATTTTTATAAGGTGGTTGAAATTATCACTATTCTAATTCTAAGGAATTAAATATTAATAAATCCAAAATTCAATTATTAAATCAATAGAAATTCAATTCTTAATTAACAAGAGCTAAATAAATATATTAAATCCAATAAAATAATTCGGGGTCTTACAGCCCACCCCGTGTAGGTCGACCGGTATCGGTGAAATCGAAAAATGTGGATCCGAAAACCATCTAAACCCAATCCATTTGTGCTCTACTTTTACACACTTGCCCCTAGGGTTATGTTATACATGTTTGGGCATGTTTCACATAGTTTTGGCATGGGTTAAATGGTATTTTGATACATCTTGTATGGCTATATATATGAGCTACGAATTTAGGGAGAACCAACCCTAACAAGCTAATCTTTCTATCTTGCAGGAGAAGAAGGCCAAGGAGCAGAATAGAAGAACGTGGGAGAAGGTTTTGTAAGGTTTTCATCTGCATCTAGGCATCTCCGGGGCTCCTGGAAGAAGAAGAAAAGGAGCGGATCGACGAGAGGAACAAGAGGATGCAACAATCGTCATCATCCGAATTTGAGAATCAAGCATCAACATCCATAGGCTTGGGAAATCGAAGGGGGAACAACTTCTACATCTTATTCCTATCTATTTATGATGTTTCTCATAGGTTTTATTTCGATCTTAGCAGATCTTGAGTTTTTGTGTTTATTTCCTCAACTCTTAGAGATATTCGTGTGTGTGTGACCGTCTGCGTACGGTCGTGTGCTTTCGGTGTTGCGGTTGTTGTAGCGTGCATGTGTTGCTGGATTCATGATCCAGCACGTCTGAGTGTGTCGTTGTGCTGCATTTGTTGCAGCGAGTTTGTACGTGTTGTGATCCAGAGTCAGATCGTGTTGGAGACTCCGTCTCCATGTGTGTGTGAGTGTTGGAGCGTGTCCCCATTTGTGTGTGCAGGTGTCACCCTGCGTGTGTGTTGGAGCATTACTCTGTATTGGGTATTTATCTCCGTGTCTGTTGGAGCCTTGCTCCGTGTTTGTGGAATCTTCCCCGGGCTGGTTCATCTAGCGAGTGAATCCTTACCGGTGTGGTAAGGGGTGGACGTAGGGAGCCCGTCGTGTCCCGATCCACCTTAAAAATCCCCGTGTCTTGTGGTTTGTTTTGTGGTATGTATGTTTGTGGTATTGTAATGTTAACGTGGTTTATCTTGATCGTGTGTGAACGGCGAGATTGAGAGAACTTGTTTACCCCTACTTAGTTTATTTCTATCAATCTCGTTAAACTTGTAAATTCCGCTGCATAAGTTTTAATGTGCCATATCGTGTGGGGGATAATTCAACCCCCCCTTCTTGTCCGCTCGCCTACCCCAAGGACCAACAGGGACAATCCGACATGCGATGCTCCCGACTACCACATCTTAAGCAAGTGCCGAGATGATTCTAGTGTTCCTCGGCTGAATGACCGGATTTTTCATAGAAAGAGCAAGCAGTTGTGAGAACATTTTCTTCTTCTTTAACCTTCTTGTTCTTGTCATTGTCATGCCCGTTACTATTACGGGATCTCTTCTTGTTATCCTTGGAGTTGTAGGTGATACTGAATTTTTCCTCTTTTCTTCCTCATCCATCAGACTTTCAGCTCGGCTCCTCTCCTTTGCCTTTATGTTTGTCAACCTTCTCCAAGGTTCGTTCACACAAGTGTGCCTGTTGGACCATTTCTGCATAGGTCCGAATATTTTGTGGGCCAAGCTACTGAATGAAGATGGGTCGTAGCCCGTCCATGAAGTGATTTGCTTTCAGAAGATCTGTGCTTACTAGATGCTGAGCGTAGGGTTCTAGGCAAGAAAATTATAGTTCATATTCTGCTATCGTCATCATGCCTTGACATAGCGACGCAAATTCTGCCGCCTTCCTCACCTTGACATGCTCGGAGAAATATTTGGCTCGAAAGAGAGTGAAGAATCCCTCCCAAGTGTGTAGAGCATTCGAAGGTGGTGCCGGAACAGACTTCCACCAAGTACGGGCGTCCTTGTTAAGCTGGAATGTAGCAAGATGAACCTTTTCCTGACTGGTGCATTGCATAACGTCAAATATCTGGTTCATCTCGTTGATCCAATTCTCTGCTTCATCTGGATTGGAAGAGCCATTAAATCACGGAGGATTTAAACTCCGGAAATTGATGTGCAAGCTACCTGCGCCAACCCTTGCACCAGCTTGGGCCACAGTCTGTAGGGCTTGGGTAAGACTCACAACAGTTTGCTGCATCTCATCCCAGTTCACACGATGAGCCATTGAGAATTCAAGGTACCAGAAAAAGTGAACCTTTAATTATTTTCCTTAGAATCGGGAAGATTTATCCTAAGATAATTTCTATAGAACTATCTCACCCCGGGTTCTACCCAATTCTCTCATGGGTTCGGAATTCTTTCCTAGTTCATAGGTACAGATCCTTAAACCTTGGACTTAGGCTATGACATGTCATTTTCCTAGGACTTTCTTAGACCTAGGCTCTGGTACCACTTTAACTGTTACGCCCCGAGCTTTTATTACAGCGGAAGGAATTTCGGGAACGTGAACATCCGGCATGGTAAGCCTCTCGCAAGCAAGAAAATCAGAGCGCAAGATAATCACATACAAGAAATTGCATAAGTAGTTAATCCAAAAATCTACTTTATTTATAATAATGATCTATATGTACATAAGATCATGACTTTTAACATCCTTACATCCTTTGACTCAAGAAAATAGAAAATTACAATCTGACTCAACTAGACGCTAGATAACTATGGCTTCTCTCATTCAAATGGATCATCAATCGCTATCGGACCCGCTACTAGCATAATCCGAATCCGATTCACTAGTATTTCCTGAAAAGACAAGAAAATAGATATGAGCACACTTGCCCAGTAGATATCTTCGTATCAACATGAAGGTCATATTCAAGTGATTGACAATTTAGCTCTAGAAGTTAAGATAGAAAATGCGGATACGGTAAATCATACAGCATAACCAAAACTTCCAATGATGTGACACTACTGACGAGAATGCAACAATTAAATGGTGGATCCTTTGGACCTACTACGCAAACACAACGCACAAGAGCGAATAGCAACACTTGCCGAACCACCGTCGCGCACATAGTCCCCGGGGTGACTCGGCGATGCCGAGTGGAGGTGGTGGAACAAGACCCTTGCTGGTAGAGGGCCAGCAGGGCTAGGGTTGTTCTCCCAAGGGCACGGTGCCCACACTCAAGGCGCTGGCTAGGTGCCAAAGGGGCACAGGGTCACTCTCTCTCTCACCACTCCACGGTGACCACACGCAAGATGGAAGCTCTGGGGTCGGGCGCTCTCTCACCGCCAGCGGAGCAATTCCACGGATATTAAATAAACAAGTACTGAATTGGGAGCAAGGGTTTAGAGCTTACCCGGTTGGTTTGAAGAAACTGACCCCGTTTGGAGACGTGGGCGAGCGGGGAAGTGTGGGTTCCCCGCACACTGCGTCGGTGTAGCTTCTCCATGTTTAATGGATTACATGAACTACTCCTCACGCAGGAGGGAGAACTCAGGGTGGGGAGGATAAGAGTACAACCAAACACTACCTCCACGCAGGGAGGGGCGCTAAGCCGGCCAGGCGAGGAAGGGAGGGTAGCTAAGGAAGAAGCCAATTGGTCCCTTGGTCGGTTCTGTCCGCTTTTGTGACTGCCTGATAGGTACTCTCTGTTGATGCTGCCACGGGTTCTCCCGAGCTTGGAATTCATCGAAACCAGCGCCGAATCTTCACTGACAGAGTCGGGAGGGCTCCTGAATTTTCTTGTGATTTCTGGACGTCGTCGACGGCCGGGGCAGAATCTGGAACTGGGCCGTTCTGTTCTGGCTCGGACTGGTTCCAGGGTACTACAGCAGGAAGACGAAATCACCACGAGCACTCCCGAAGTCCGAATGATGCGGGACCAAAACGGACACGACCGTGTTCAAGTCCTCTTCGAGCAGTAACCTGGGTGGTCAACAGGAAAAGGTCGGGGCAGAGAGAGAGTCCGAAGAGTGGAGGGGTATCTCTGCTGGTTTTGACCGGACTGACCTGCGCACCCGAGGGAGAATAATTGGAAAGGAGGGTTCCGAACTCCAAACGAGGCGCCGTTTGCTGGGCTGGATAGGGGACTGGTAGAAGCTTGTCCCAGTCAAATGGCGCACCAAGGGGAGCAAGGATGTGGACGCAGGAGCTTCAGCACTAGGGCTCTGGTCTCTGCTAGGATGCCAGCTGCGTGGTCAGACGAGAATGAACCTCCTGGGCGGCTCCGAACTCAGATCGAGGCGGGACCACCTCGCCTGCAAGGCTGACTGGAGTATCTTTCCAGCAATATAAGGTGTGCCTCCTGGATCTCTGGGATGTGGTGGTGGATGGCGCTGCAACAGGCGGGGTCTTCTGCAGATCTTCAGCTGCACACAGATTAGAAGACAAATGGTGGAAAGGGGTGGTTTCTTTGGTAGAGGGGTATAGGATATGGGGGGGGGAATGATGTGTGGAAGTGCAGGGAGATGGGATGGGATATGGGGATGGAGGGGATGGAGGTGGAGGCGGCCTGGTGCCGGTGGATAGGTGAGGGGTGATGGTGGTAGTGGAGCTAGCAGCACAAGTGGCAAGGAAGGGGGAGGAAGATGATTCTTGGAGTGGCCAAAGGGGATATGGGGAGAGGGATGGTCGACCAAGGCATGAAGGGGGGGTTGGGAGGGAGCTAGTTGCAGCCTCCAAGGGGGGGGGTAAATTCAAATATTTCTTGGGGAAGTGAAGGGGTGCAAGGGGAAGTGGAATGGGTGTTTGGGGGAGAGGAAAGGTTGCCTTGGAAGGTGAAAGGGTGCTTGGGGCTTGGTGTGAATAATGGTGGGATTGAATGGACCCAAGGAAGGTGGAAGGTTGGGGCTGATGTGGAGGGTGAGGTGGCAAGGGGGGAGGAGAGAGAGGATGGTGCGCCCTAGAGAGAGAAGGGGGTGTTGCCCCTTTTAGAGAGAGAGGGAGAATGAGAGAGAGATTGAGAGCTAGAGAGAGAGAGGGATTCTCACAAGATTTTGTGGAATGCTTAACTCTAATTGTTCATTAGTTCTCCAAGGAGGGGTTGGGGTCCTATTTATAGGGACCCAACCTTTTACATGACAAGACTACCCTTGGCTTTACATATAATGACCAAGCTTACCAAAAAGCATAGAGAAATGACTTAGGACCTAGGAAAATGACTCAAATAAAGGGGGAAATTACATCAAAATGACTCAAACAAAAGAGAGAAATACATCAAAATGATCCATATAGATAATCTACGTGTCATGGGGGCCCTGCTCGACATGGAGCTCGATCCTATCCCTCTCCTGGAGGAAGTGAAGTCCCGATCTAGAGAGAATCTAGTGATGTCCCCATCAATTCCCCCGGGCTGCGAAGAGCTCGACTCTGTCGAGTAGGGTCCCACCCTGCTACGATACTACTCTAGTATGTCGGGGTCCAGCTACTGGGGATCCTCCCGACTCACCCATGAATCATCCGAAGGAGGCCGACCCTTCCACCTAATCAGATAGCGCTCATATACCTTGCTCCGGGTAGTAGTGACCCGTTTATCCAATATCTGCTCCACTTGCTCACGCTGGTTTCTCAGGACTGGTGGAGTTCTCTCATAGGTAGGGGCTCTCTCAAGGGATGGAACAAGCTCAATGTCCTCACTGGGTGTCACCGTGGGACCAATGTATGGCACCAGGTCAGCCACGTTGAAAGTGGGGCTTACTCCGTATTCCTCATGGAGGTCTAACACATAAGCATTAGTGCCAATACGCCTCAGAACCTGGAAGGGACCTGCTCCACGAGACCTTAGTTTTGAGATATTTCCAGGGAAAAGTCTCTCAATCATCACCATCACGAAATCACCTACACGGAATTCTTGGTGGCGGCGGTGGGAATCGGCCAATTTCTTGTACACCTCGTTGCTCTTGTTGATGTGCTTGCGAAGGTTGCTATGCAATGTTGTGAATACTGACATTCTAGGGGTGATGGGTGGACCTGGGCAACCAAAAGTAGACCTATGATACAATGCCGTCATGTAGACTTTGATGGACCTAGGTGGGACGGGGCATCCATAGGTGAACCTATCATACAAAGTGGTGATGAATGTCGGGGGACCCGGACATCCGTAGATGCTCCTAACATGCATATGATCAATGATGAATGAGGGAGGGCCGTTACACCCGAATACGGACCAATCATGCATCCTACTTGACATGTGGGTGACATGAATGAGTGGACCCAACGTACTAATCATTCCAAGTGATGTGATATGCCAAGACATATGAATTCCTTTCCCAAAGATGACCTCCTTGTGTGGGGTGGTGGGGTGGCCTTTGAGCTTCCACTCAAAAGGGTCGAAGGGATCTAGGTAGGTGGACATCATGGAATGGGACAATTCCTCAATTCCTAGTTGTATTTCTCCCATGGTCATGGTTCCCTTGGTGTGGTCTCCTTTCCCAAGGGAATGGGAAGGTCTTTTGGGGGTGTGGACCGGGTCTTGGGAGAGGTGGGCTTGGTCCATGTTGGCCCGGTTAGGAGGCAATTGAGAGGGGGGAGTGAATTGATTGCCCACCCTTCTCCATAAATTTTAACACAATTCAGATGAACCACACTAATGGAAAACAAATCTAAGATGAGGCTTGATTGGAATAAATGAAATTGATGCAAACAAGCTCTCACAACTTCCCAGAGCAGAAATATGCTCACTCGGACAGTAATATGTGAACAGACAGTTGAGAAAGCTCTCGTCTCACCGTCTCACAATCGTATAGTGAACGGAAAAATAGATATCACCAATAACAATATAAGCAAACCACTACACAATGATTTTTAGGTGGTTCGGACGCACCAAGTGTCGTCCTACGTCCACCGCTCTCACCTCGAGAGGATTTCACTATCAACACTGCGCGACGGCAGCAACCACACACACGGGCTCGACGGCCCACACACGTGAGTTCTCACATGACGGCGAGACACCCCACACACACACTCGGAGCAAGCTCCGAAATAGTCAAGATATGAAAGTAGAATGGAAAATACAAGCCCAGTTTAGAGAATAACAATCAAAGCACGAAATACAAAGATAACAATATGGATCTCCCCTAAATCTTTCAACCAAAATCGGAGGAATATGAAGTGTGGCTTGGAATGATGAAACTGAAAGAAGGAGGAGCCGATGTTTGAAGATTCAGGCGCCCAAAGCAAGGATGAAGAGGACGCAGCCGCTGCCTCTCGATCTCAGCTCGGGCTCGTGAGGGGATGACTCTAGCGTTCCTTCCTTTCTCCTCCAGTAGAGCACACACCACGTTCTTCTCCTGCAAGAAGAGTAAACACGTTAGAAGCTCCTTGGATGATTTCATCGGAAGGAAAGGGGCAGCTATGTATACCAAGGAGCTTGAAGCCCCAAAGGACATAAAAGCCCTTCCCAAACCCCCTTAACATCACATACATGATGCAAGGGATGCCCTAAGGCCATTAGGGACAAAGGCCAGACAAAATGGATCCTCCTAAAAAGGTTTCGAAACAGATCCGGAACACCCGTTCGAACATTCAGAAAAAGTGTCGACCCATGGGGTCGACCCTTTTTCCTGAAAGTTCTACTAAAAAATATATAAAAACAAAACCGAGTCACGAGTGTCGACCCATGGGGTCGACACTTTTTACAAGGTGTTCTGGCCTGTGAAAAGTCATAACTTTCGCGATGAAAAGTGTCGACTTCTGAGGTCAACACTTTTTCACGGAGGTTCTGATTTCATAGTATTTGAAGAACTTACTTGAAAGTGTCGACTTCTGAGGTCGACACTTTTTCCTGAGAATTCTGACTGAACAAAATAGCTGAACCCTATTGAAAGTGTCGACTTCATAGGTCGACACTTTCTGCCAGCATCCTTACAAACAACGCAAGGCAGAAGCTGTGCAAATGAGTGTCGACCTCGTAGGTCGACGCTTTTACTGACAGCAGTAAGACATCTATAAAACCCATTGAAAACTCCACAAGTGAGATACATGTAAAAGTGTTGATCAATGAAGTTCATACAACTCACATATACATGGATTTTACCCGAATCGGTCCATTTACCCTTAGATCCAAATAATCATATATTCATACCTTGGCCTTAAGAGATTGAGTGAAAAATTCCACATATAACCTGCAAGTTCAATTTGGCATTCAACTCAACAACTCAGTTATACAAATAAGATTTTTTCACAATTACCACATACTGAATTCTGCATTCAAAGTACCCATTCAATTTTTGACAGTTCAATTGACTTTTTCACACATGTGGCTTCATTCACTTGACATATGTCCAGTGTTTGAGTTCCATCAACAATTGCTCACTCAACATTCAACAATCAATTGAGTTGATTCAAATCAACCAATATCAAACTTGAGCATTTTGAAGGTATAGACAAATCAATCATCCAGAACCTGAAGTTCAACGTTGAACATTAAGCCAATTGCACATATCATCATTCAACACACAGGTTGATCAATCAAACCAATTTTCATTTAATCCCATCATTCATCAATTCTGTGTCAATACAAATTCATTGGTACTGAATTCATGACATGTTCAATTTAGATCTTTGTCAAAACAGACCGGGGCACAATAATCTCCCCCTTTTTGACGAAGATAAAACCATTGGAAAATTGTAAGTATTTATAATCTCAATTCAGCACATTTGATGTCAACACAAATATTTGCATTAAAAATAGCATTCAAAATCGCATGCAAAGACATGCAAACATGCAATTCATCACGACATGCAAATAGAAAGACATGCAAACATTATTTCTTATTTCTCCCCCTTTTTTTCAGAGTCAAATAGGGGATTAGTAAAGCTGTTAACTCAAGGAGTTGTATGCAAAGCGCAAGAAACGAGCAGTCAAGCATATGTGCACTCACTATTCTATAAGATAGCAAACATGTTCTCTATGAACATGTTAAGAAATATGCTATAGACCGAGAACATGAGGTTCATGTGCAGTAGTAAAAGGGTAGTGCTTACAAGAAGTGGTACTGCAAGACTCATGAAATATGACTGATTCATGGTGTACATCCATACAATCACTCCCTAGATGAATATGTGTAATATGAGCATTGAAATCTAGATAGTATGGATTTCCAAATTTTCTAAAGAACACAAGTAGGAACTTTACATCCGTACACTTTTATACAACGTGCTCGACTTTTGGTAGCTTCGCACAACCCCAAGTTTATTTTCATTTTTAAATGACAGGATGACTAGCCTTTTGACACGAGTCATGCCCTTTGTTTCAGCGGCACTTCTCGGTTACTCGGCATCGTCACTTATGATAATGTTGATATGACACTTTTCAATGCGAGTTTCCTCCTTTATCTCAGGGGGGATTCCCGACTTACTTCATGTCAAATCACACTTATTGAATATTTTTAACGGGGCTGACATCTTTTTCCTCACAAGTCACGTGATTTCCGTGTAGGGGTTCCAAAGTCCTAAAGTGTGTTAAGTAGAATAAGTGAAATGCTTATTAGTTAGAATCATTAGCTCACATGTGCAAATTACGTGAGAGATTGCGTAGAATGTAAGAGATGAATTAGCCCATTCATGGTGATGTCTCCCCCTAAGTGTATGCACCGTTATAGCAAAAACCTCCCCCTTAATATGTGCCATGTTAAAACATGTCCTAGTTAAAGCATTTTATTTAGCAAGGGCGTAAGGTCATAGAAGATTTCAACTGAAAGGTGTGTAGTATATATACACTCAAGCATTTCAAAATGATATTTTCAAGCAATTTGATTACCAGTACGTGGCGGAGTACTTAGGTCCGAAGACCACACTCACACATGATGAAAGCTTCCAGGTGGACTTGATCCACCTTTCCACTAACACTATTTGATATACCGATAAATCATGGCATTCATGCACACATTGATGAAGTATATACATTTATGTACATGCGGATGTAAAAGGATAAAAGCATGTATAGTAACCAGATGATTATTCAGTGTGTTATGCACAAGAGGCAAAGTTTGAAGAGTAAGGAGAATGAAAACTTTTATGTGCAAAGCAAAAGGCAATGTGAACAGTTTCTTTATGAAAAAGATGACAAGAGTGTATGTACAATTCAGCTCAAAATATCTAAGTGTCTAATCTGCACACTCCTAATTCTCTTCTTAGAAAGTAAAATTGTTCAGAATTCAAAGGTTTTGTAAATATATCAGCAAGTTGATGTTTTGTATCAACAAAAATAAGTTCAAAATCACCTTTATTGATATGATCTCTTATAAAGTGGTGTCTAACTTCTATGTGCTTAGTGCGGGAATGTTGGACAGGATTCTTGGACAAGTTTATTGTAGAAGTGTTATCACACATTATGGGAGTTTTCTTTTAAGAAAAACCAAAATCTAGCAACTGATCTTGGATCCAAAGCACTTGAGCCGCACAACTACCGGCAGCCACGTACTCGGCTTTGGCAGTTGATAAAGCCACATAATGTTATTTCTTTGAGGCCCATGAAACCATGCAGCCCCCAAGAAACTGACAGTGACCACTTGTGCTTTTTCAATCCATTTTACAACTAGCATAATCAGAGTCAGTGAAGGCATGTAAATCAAATGAATTATACCTTGGATACCACAAACCAAGGTCAAGGGTTCCATTCAAATACCTGAAGATCCTTTTCACGGCCGCTAAATGAGAGTCCCTATGACAAGATTGGTATCTTGCACATAAACAAACACTGAAGTGTATATCCGGCCTACTAGCAGTTAGATAAAGCAAGGATCCTATCATACCCCTAAAGAATTTTTGATCAATTTTGTTACCTTTTCCTTTTTCCATTTTCTGTGAGGTGGACATCGATGTAGCAAAGGGCTTGGCAGTCTCGAGTTGAAATTTCTTGATAATTTCTTGTGTGTACTTCTTCTGGTTGATAAAGATGCCGTCGTCCATTTTTTTTATTTGTAATCCCAAGAAGAAGTTGAGCTCTCCCATCAAGCTCATCTCAAACTCCCCCTGCATTAGTTGGGCAAATTCATCATTCATTTTTGAATTGGAGGCTCCAAAAATTATATCATCTACATAAACTTGAACAATTAATGAATGATCATCACAAGTTTTTGTAAACAATGTTTGATCTATGTTACCTCGTTTGAATCCATTTTCAATAAGAAATGAACTTAATCTATCATACCATGCCCGGGGAGCCTGTTTCAAACCGTATAGTGCCTTGTCCAATTTGAATACGTGGTCCAGAAATCTTTCATCTTCAAAGCCCGGTGGTTGCTCCACGTACACTTCTTCCTTGATCACTCCATTGAGGAAGGCACTCTTCACATCCATTTGAAACAGTGTAATGTTTCTGTGACAAGCATAAGCAAGTAAAATTCTAACTACTTCCAATCTAGCCACAGGTGCAAATGATTCATCAAAATCAATGCCAAATTCTTGAGAGTAGCCCTTGACTACTAATCTTGCCTTATTCCTCACAACCACCCCATCTTCACTAAGTTTGTTTCGGAAAACCCACTTAGTTCCAATGATAGGATGGTCATCAGGCCGGGGCACAAGGAACCACACCCTATTACTTTGGAATTGGTGTAGCTCTTCTTGCATGGCGAGAACCCAAGAATTATCATTTAAAGCATCATCTAACGATTTAGGCTTAATGCTGGAAAGTAAAGCTAGATTATCATGAATTTCTACTTCCCTCATTGAAGCCCGAGTTCGAATTCCTTCATCCACACCGCCGATCACGTTCTCCAGTGGATGGTCCCTGTGCGTGGTCCATTGGTGTGGAAGGTTCGGATGTTGCTCTTGTTCTGCTTCTTCTTCTTGATTTGCTGCCTCACCTTGTTTGCTTGACTCTCCCTTTTCAACTTCGCCCTCACCTGTAATAAGAAAATGATCATCATTCGATTTCCTCATTGTGAATTCATCAACAACTACATGTGGACTTTCCTCGACAACAAGTGTTCTAGTGTTATACACACAGTAAGCTATAGATGTTAGAGCATACCCGAGGAAGATGCCTTTATCACTTTTTGCTTCAAATTTTTCTAGTTTGTCTTTTCCATTGTTCAAAATGTAACAACTTGAACCAAATGGCTTGAAATGAGATATGTTGGGTTTCTTACCTTTGTAAAGTTTGTATGGAGTTTTCTTAAGGATTGGTCTTACCATTGCTCTATTTATGATGTAGCAAGTGGTGTTCACCGCCTCTGCCCATAAGTACCATGAAAGATCGTTCTCCGCAAGCATGGTACGCGCCATCTCCACGAGCGTCCTATTTTTTTTTTTGACCATGCCGTTTTGTTGACGGGTTCTTGGTGAAGAGAACTGATGCTCGTACCCCTGCTTCTTGCAAAAAGCATCAAACTCATGATTTTCAAATTTCTTTCCGTGGTCACTTTGCATTTTTTGAATTGTATATCCTTTCTCATTCTGAACTTTGTGCAAAAATCAATAAACTCATTGCAAGCATCACTTTTGTTAGCAAGATATAAAACCCATGCATATCGCAAGAAATCATCGATAATCACAAAACCATAAAGCTTCCCCCCAAGACTGCGAGTCCTGGTGGGACCAAATAAGTCCAAATGTAACAATTGAAGGGGTTTTTCTGTAGACACAATGTTTTTGCATTTGAAGGATGTGGTGGTTTGTTTTCCTTTATTACATGCTTCACATATCTTTGAAGTTTTAAAATTTAATTTAGAAAGTCCTCTGACTAGATTATGATGGTTCAACTTCCTAATGACATTAAAACTAGCATGCCCGAGACGGCGATGCCACAACACAACATCTTCACTTCTATTAGCAACTAAACACAGTTTCTTAGGTGCGAGCTCATCAAAATCGACTTGATAGGTGTTTTTATATCTCACACCAATGAACTTGATTTTCTGTGTGTTAGCATCAATGATTGTGCAGTGTGAAGATTCAAAAATCACGTTGCGACCCTTATCACAAAGTTGACTTACACTAAGCAAATTATGATGAAGACCTCTAACTAGTGAAACATCTTCAATTCAATGGTTAGAGTCCTTACCAATTCTCCCAATTCCTATGATCTTACCCTTGTCCTATCCTCCGAAAATTAATGTTCTGCCATTCTTCTCAGCAAGGTCTGCAAAGAGGAGTTTATTTCCAGTCATGTGCCTGGAGCATCCGCTATCCAGGTACCATTTATTGTCTCCCGCCTTCATGTAGACCTGCACCAATTACCAACCATGCTCATTTTAATTTGGGTACCCAAGCAAGCTTGGGTCCCTTCACGTTAGCATTCCCAAATGACTCATAATATCTACTGAAAAATAATTCATCATCATATTGCATGAGTTGGCATGTATACATGTCATGCCCTATTTTCCCACAATAAAAATACATGGGTCTTCTCCTACCAAAATCTTTCCTTTTATTTACATTTCTAAAGGTTGAGGGGACTTTGAAATTAACAGTTTGTTTTTCGAAGTGTGTGTGTGAACATTCTCCTTGATGAAATGATTTCTTTGCTGCATAATGAACATGATTCTTGTTGCCATGCATTACTCTTTGATTCTTTTCAACTTGTTTTCCTTTCTCTCTCACTTCCTTTCTATTCTCATTTTTCAATTTTTCAATTTTTCAATTTCAATAACTAAGCTCTTATTCTTCACTTTCAAGTTTTCTTTCTATTTTTCACATTCATTCATTTGGACATGCAATTTTTCAAGTTCTTTGTTTAAGATCTCATGCTTTTCTTGGATTTCATCTTTCAGCTTAAATAAATTTTTCTTCTCTACATCTAAGCATGCTATCTCATCTTCAAACAAAGCCAACTTGGTTTCCAAAGCATCATTAACATTTTTCAAACTTTTGACTTGCATTTCAAGTAAATTACATTTTCCACATGAATTAGATCAATGAACAATTTCATGAATCTTTTTCTTTAAAGTGCTATTTTCAATTTTCATTCTTTTATATTTCTCATCTAACTCCTCATATGCAAGTTCCCACTATTCGTTTGAAATAGACTCTGTGTCAGAAATTACCTGTTCATTGTCGCTGTTCGCCATTAGACACATTGTCTTCACAAGTTCTTCAATGTCTTGCTCCTCATCATCGGTCGTGGGGTCATCTTCATCTTCATCGCTCCACGTAACCTTCATGGCTTTCGGGTTCTTGCCCTTGACGATCTTTCCTTTCTTTTTTTGGAGCTCGGGACATTCTCCTTGCATGTGCCCCGCTTTCTTGCATTCATAACAAATAATTTCGGCGGCCTTGGATGGTTCATTTCTTTGTCTTGGCGGCCTCTTTCTTTTCCTGAACTTCCTGCCAAACCGTCTTCTTTGGTGCAAGAATTGTCTTACCTTTCTTGTCAGCATAGCAACTTCTTCATCGTCGGTGGTTCCCAATGATTCCTCTTGGCTCGAGACACTCTCCGAGAGTACTTTCAAAGCGATTGGCCTTTTCTTCTTCGGATCCTCTTCCGTCCTTTTTATCACATTGATCTCATAGGTCGTTAATGACCCTATGAGTGCATCCACTGTGAGAGTTGTCAAATCCTTAGAGTCTTCTATCACGGTCACTTTAGTTTCCCAACTCGGTGATAGTGACCTCAACACCTTCCGCACCAATTCCTTGTTGGTGAACTCTCTTCCGAGTGACTTCAGTCCGCTGGTGATCTCCATAAGTCGTGCAAACATCTGGGAGATATCTTCTTCATCTTTCATTTTAAAGAGATCGTAGTCACGGGTCAGCATATTCGCCTTTGTCTCCTTGACTTCTGTGGTGCCTTCGTAGATAAGCTTGAGCTTATCCCACATTTCCTTTGCACTGCTGCACATGGAGACATGAGCATACTCCTTAGGGTGAATAGCACACTGAATTATATTAAAAGCATTAAAATTCACAGTGGCTTTCTTGATAGCATCATCATCCCACATATCCTCATCGGGGTTTACAACATAAGGACCATTTCTAATAACAGTCCAAATTTCATGACTTTGTGCTCTAAGAAATACGGTCATCCTATTCTTCCAGTATGGGTAATTACTCCCATCGAAGAAGGGTGGCCGTTGAATAGAATGCCCTTCGGGCCTCATCCCCTTGTTGAGGTTGTTGGCCATTCCTAACATGTCACTCTAAAACCGCTAGGTTTTTTAAAAAGTAGAGCCGAGGCTCTGATACCAATTGTTGGCCCGGTTAGGAGGCAATTGAGAGGGGGGGTGAATTGATTGCCCACCCTTCAACACAAATTTTAACACAATTCAGATGAACCACACTAATGGAAAACAAATCTAAGATGAGGCTTGATTGGAATAAATGAAATTGATGCAAACAAGCTCTCACAACTTCCCAATGCAGAAATATGCTCACTCGGACAGCAATATGTGAACGAAAAGTTGAGAAAGCTCTCGTCTCACCGTCTCACACTCGTATAGTGAACGAAAAAATAGATATCACCAATCACAATATAGGCAAACCACGGCACAATGATTTTTAGGTGGTTCGGACGCACCAAGTGCCGTCCTACATCCACCCCTCTCACCTCGAGAGGATTTCACTATCAACGCTGTGCGACGGCAGCAACCACACACACGGGCTCGACAGCCCACACACGTGGGTTCTCGCACGACGACGAGACACCCCACACACACACTCGGAGCAAGCTCCGAAATAGTCAAGATATGAAAGTAGAATGGAAAATACAAGCCCAGTTCAAGGAATAACAATCTAAGCATGAAATACAAAGATAACAAGATGGATCTCCCCTAAATCTTTCAACCAAAATCAGAGGAATATGAAGTGTGGCTTAGAATGATGAAACCGAGAGAAGGAGGAGCCGATGTTTGAAGATTCAGGCGCCCAAAGCAAGGATGAAGAGGACGCAGCCGTTGCCTCTCGATCTCAGCTCGGGCTCGTGAGGGGATGACTCTGGCGTTCCTTCCTTTCTCCTCTAGCAGAGCACACACCACATTCTTCTCCTGCAAGAAGAGTAAACACGTTAGAAGCTCCTTGGATGATTTCATCGAAAGGAAAGGGGCAGCTATGTATACCAAGGGGCTTGAAGCCCCAAAGGACATAAAAGCCCTTCCCAAACCCCCTTAACATCACATACATGATGCAAGGGATGCCCTAAGGCCATTAGGGACAAAGGCCATACAAAATGGATCCTCCCAGAAAGGTTTCGAAACAGATCCGGAACACCCGTTCGAACGTTCAGAAAAAGCGTCGACCCATGGGGTCGACCCTTTTTCCTGAAAGTTCTATATATATATATATATATATATATATATATATATATATATATATATATATATATATATATATATATATATATAAATCGAGTCACGAGGGTCGACCCATGGGGTCGACACTTCATACGAAGTGTTCTGGCCTGTGAAAAGTCATAACTTTCGCGATGAAAAGTGTCGACTTTTGAGGTCAACACTTTTTCTCGAGAATTCTGACTTAACAAAATAGCAGAACCCTGGTGAAATTGTCGACTTCATGGGTCGACACTTTCTGCCAGCGTCCTTACAAACAACACAAGGCAGAAGCTTTGCAAATAAGTGTCGACCTCGTAGGTCAAAAATTTTACTGATAGCAGTAAAACATTTCTAAAACCCATTGCAAACTCCACAAGTGAGATACATATAAAAATGTTGATCAATGAAGTTCATACAACTCACATATACATGGATTTTACCCGGATCGGTCCATTTACCCTTAGATCTAAATAATCATATATTCATACCTTGGCCTTGAGAGATTGAGTGAGAAATTCCACATATAACCTGCAAGTTCAATTTGGCATTCAACTCAACAACTCAGTTATACAAATAAGATTTTTCCACAATTACCACATACTGAATTCTGCATTCAAAGTACCCATTCAATTTTTGACAGTTCAATCGACTTTTTCACACATGTGGCTTCATTCACTTGACATATGTCCAGTGTTTGAGTTCAATCAACAATTTCTCACTCAACATTCAACAATCAATTGAGTTGATTCAAATCAACCTATATCAAACTTGAGCATTTTGAAGGTATAGACAAATCAATCATCCAGAACCTGAAGTTCAACGTTGAACATTAAGCCAATTCCACATATCATCATTCAACACACAAGTTGATCAATCAAACAAATTTTCATTTAATCCCATCATTCATCAAATCTGTGTCAATACAAATTCATTGGTACTGAATTCATGACATGTTCAATTTAGATCTTTGTTAAAACAGACCGGGGCACAACAGTCCAACATGGTTGGTTGGGGTAGGAAAAGGTTGGTGGTGAGTAATGTGGGTGGGTATAGGAGGGGATCGAAGGGGTCATGGTAAGGGTCACCTAGGGAGAGTAACTCTAGGTCCTCATGGTCCTCACATAGTGGCGGTTCCTCCTCCTCTAATGAAACAGTTGGGCCGAAGTCTTTGGTAAGTAGATCGGCCATGAGGGGATGGCTTGACTTTTTACCCGATATGAGGAACTCTAATTCGAGGATAAGGTCGGGCTCATCTGGTGTGGGAGGAATAATAGGAGGTCGCTAGTGTAGCAACCAACGGTGCAAATCGAGGAGATGGACCCGACACATAGGTGTAGGAGGTCAACGCTTCTAGGTTGGATGGCTGATGTGGTTAACATGCCGGTTAACTTCATTTGCCAAGCTAAGCCCTTAAGAAGATCCCCTAATGTTTCCACTTGGTAGGATGATTGGATGGTGGTGCGATAGGAGGAGAAGGGTATTATGGGGAGGTGTAGCTCCATGGGAGGGCAAACATGGGCCGTGATCTCTCTCATCGGGCTCTCCCTTAGCCAAACAACCAGGGGTTCTCCTAAGATAAACTCGGCCCTAACTAGGGAGGGTGGTGTAGGGTGAAGACCACTGTGCGAGGCTTCTCTTTTATCTTGGACATGGGTGGTCTCCATGGTGGGGATAAGGTCTAGAGGGGCGCTTGTCCACAAGTGGCCGAGTGTGTGGGCCACTTCTGCTATTGGGATAGGGTGATCTATGGTGGGTGGTTTGGTGATAGCCGGAGCATGGCGCACCCGGGGAGGTGAGCAAGGTCAGACGTGGGTTGGATTTGGGAGAGGAAGTAGTGGAGGCCTAAGTTGGGGTAGGATTGGGGTTGGTAGTAGAAGATGGGTGGGTTGAGGAGGATTGGGTTGGTTGGTCTTGGGAGGTGTGTCCCTTAAGGGGGAAGATGGCGGGGTAGTGGTGGGGACCTTGGAGGCTTGTGGGGTGTGGGTTTGGTGGGGAATTTTGGGTTGGGTGGTGGCTGTCATGGGCCTAGGTGGAGGGGTAGACACATTGTCCACTTGGGTTTGAATGGTGAGGGTTGGTTGAGTGGCTTTGGGTTGGGGAGTGGGGGCCCTCATGGGGGGAACCGGGTCAATTAGGGGTCTTTTGCCCTTGGGATCGGCCGGTTGTGGAGGAGTGAGGGTGGGGGCCAATTTCGTTTGAATGGTGGTGGTTGGGTAGAAAAGTGTAGAGGTGTTGATTGGGGTTGGAGGTGGTGGGTGTTGTGGGGGTTGGGAGATGTAGAGGGCATTTATGGCGGCTTTGAACTGGTCGGGAGAGAAGGGAGGAGTGGTAGTGCTCCTCGGACTATGGCTCTCCAAGTAGGGAGGGGGACGTTGGGGATTGTAGATCTTCCTAAGTTCTACCTTCATCTCCTCCCATGAGGAAATGGAATCTTGCCTCCTAACCCTTCTTAATACCACTATGTGCTCCCATTTACTCTTGGCTTGACCCTGAAGTTGTCCCTTGGCCTTGCGGACTCTCGCGGGTCCATATACCCAAGTCCTCTCAAAGTCTTTATCCATGGTAGCCTATAATTTTAGGTAGGCATTAGGACTAGATCCATCAAAACGAAGGTCCCCATCTAGGATGATGTCCATGATGTTGGGTTCGGTGCAAGTATTCAGAGGGGGGGGTGAATGAATATAGCCTATAAAAACTTTCGCCCAATTAAATATGATGCTTACTATAATTACTAGTTCGCAAACTAGACAAGATTAAATGCTAATGGGCAGATGCAGAACTAAACAAACACACATTAAGATCACTAGAGTGCTAACAAGATAGATTTAGATAAAATATAGCTCAACTAGAATTTTGCTCTCTTGACAAATTAAAACACTCTAAGAAGACTAATTAACACTTCTTTCCAACCAGAAGCCAAACACATGGAGCGCCCCTATGCATTCATCTAGCGGAAGCACAATAGAACAAAACAAACTACAATGCACAAGGGGTTTTTAGGTGGTTCGGTCTAGCAGACCTACATCCACCCCACACTCAACCCGAGTGTGGCTTCCGCTGACTCACAGCTTGAACAGCTGGGCATCACAGCTTACCATACAACCGCTGGGCAACACAGCTTGTCGTCCGAGGAATCCTCCTCGCCCCGCTGAGCAACACAGCTTGCTGTCCAGTGGAATCCTCCACTGCAAACCGCTGGGCAATACAGCTTAGCCGTCTAGAGGGAGCACCTCTGCAATCTGCTGACTAACAGCTTGAAGAAGATGTAAAATAGAAAATAGAAAATAGAACAAGACAACAATCGGAAGGCTGTAAGCAATGAAGCACAATATGGCTCTTAAAGAGCTAGATGGCCTGAATTTGATCCACGGTCCATCAAGAACAGATCTCCCTCTATCTCACTCTCTTTCTTCACTCTCTCTCTTTTTCTTTCTTCTCTGTTGCACTTCTCTTCTTCTCTCGATCTCTGTTCTCCTTTTCTCTCTTTCTCTTTTTCTTTTCTTCTCCTAGATCATGGAAGCTCTCTCTTCTTTTTCCCTTTTTCTTCTCTCAACTTCTGCTCCCTGGCTTCGATCAGTCTTCATCTATTGGATGAAGGCTTCCTTTTATAAGCAGCAGCAGCAGCTAGGGCGTGAGCTTCCCACGCCTTCCGTCTGGAAGATTCCTCCTCGGATCACATGCTCAGCACCCACCTCGGATCACGTGTCAGGTGCCAGCTTCGAGTCACGTGCCCATTCATCAGTACGCTCAGCAACTGGAGTTGAGGTGGCGTCAACACACTTGCTCCAAAGGGTTGACGCAGCCTTCAAAGACATTCGACCATCAAGACTCAAGTCTGCTGCGTTGACTCCATCATGCCTGCTGCGTTGATGCGTCGGTGATCCAGTGATCAAGTCTTCAGCAGATGGGCGTGCTGCGTCGACGCTCTCAGCCCGTGGCGTTGACGCATTGATGCGTTCCAGTGAGCAAACAGCCTAGCCTTTTTAACTGCTGCGTCGACGCTTCTCCACTGCTGCGTTGACGCGTAGGTGATCCAGTGATCAGGTCTTCAGCAGATAGATGTGCTGTGTTGACGCTCTCAGCATGCTGCGTTGACGCATGGACCTGCAGCGTCGATGCTGCCAATGTACTCCAGAGGCTGCAATAAGGGATACTTGAACTGCTGCGTCCACGCTACTTGATCAATGCGTTGACGCACCAGAATAATCCAGGAGCTTCTTTCTTGATTGTTTGAGCTGCTGTGTCCACGTGTCTGCATTTCAGCCTCTTGGATCACGTGCCAAGTCTTGATGGCCTGAATCATCTGCAGACAGACAGAGGAAAATGAACTTAGTTCAGACGAATGTATATACTTAAGCAGAGCTGCCAGTGTATGGACTTGAACAGTGCAGCGAGTGTACAGACTTGGTAAAACAAGGTCCAGTGTATAGACTTCAGTTAAGTTCTGGCCTCTAACAACGAGTGTATAGACTTGGGCCTAACAATTAAATGTATAGAGTTGAAGCCTGACAACCCAATGTGTAGACTTGAAGCTTGGAAGGATGTAAACACCTAGCCTTTGAGGAACGATGTATAGACTCTGAACATGAAGGCAGGCTGTATAGACTTAGAATGTGAAGACTGATGTACAGACTTCATTAATCAAAGCATGAATGAGACGCTAAAGTCTGTATAGACTTTCCAATGAAGGGCCTTGTGTAGACTTGATAAATGAACAAATGTATAGACTTAGACAGTCTTGCTAACATGCATGAACAAATGGCATTGTATATACTTGGCCAATGCAACGATGTACAGACTTGCACAGCTCCAGCTACAGTGCAATATATGGACATGAAGAATGATGCATGTAACGGATGTATAGACTTTCCAATGTTCAATTGAGACGGAAGATGAGACGGTGAATGAGACGATGAAGTATGTACAGACTTTAACAGTGAGACACTGGACGCTGTACATACTTCAATGCATGCTTCAATGTGTAGACTTCGCCTATGCATAAGACGCTAATTGAGACGGTCCAGTGTATATACTTATGTTGTGCTGCAAGATGGTAGTGTACACACTTGGTGTCCACTTGAGACGCTCAGTGAGACGGTGAGTAATGTACAGACTTGCTGAAGTGAAAGCATGAACAGTCTGCAAACAGTGCAATGTATAGACTTTACATATGCACTGGCTGTACAGACTTGCCAATGTGTAGACTTTATGAACAATGCATGAATGACATTGAATAAGACCCAGCAATGTGTAGACTCTACAGTGAATGCATGACCCAATGTATACACTTGATGCAATGCATGCCGATGTACATACTTCATGATATGAACACTAAGGCATGCTGTACAGACTTACTCGATCAAGCTGATGTACAGACTTTGATACCCAGACAGTCAATGTTCTGATGGGTCGACGCATCAGCAAGGGTGGGTCGACTCACTACTGTTCAGACTGTAGATACATGTAGTGACATGATATCTGACAGAATGCAATGCATATATATAAAGAACAAATGCCATCAATGCTAAACATCATCATTCATGTTGCTATCATATGCAGAATGCTCAAGAATAAGAATGCACAGAAATGCACTTTATTTATTGCAATCATCAAAACACAATAACATTGCTATCATCAAAATACAATATCAAATGCACTCACTGTCTTACTATCATCAAAACCAAATAGCATTGCTATCATCAAAGCAACATAGCACATGCTTGTGCCTAAGAGGCACAACATTCTCCCCCTTTTTGATGATGGCAACACAACACAATGTGACAGTGAGTCACACACAAGATTTTCTCCCCCTTTGACATGATCAAAAAGAGAAAAATAGTAAAAACAAGAGTGCAAAGTACATTATGCATGCAAATTCTTCTAGAGCATTCTCCCCCTGAATGTAAGGCTCCCCTGAATTATTTCTCCCCCTAAATAATAGCTCCCCCTTTGAGAAGGGATATGATCAGATAAACAAGGAAGAGAAGGTAGGAGGGTCACTTGACAACAGCTGAATCATAGGTTCAGAAAGAAAGCATGATTATAAACAACTGTTAAAGTATAAGAATCAACAGCATACAATTTTCAAAAATTCAGTTTTAACAGTGATAAATCTAGAGTAAAACACCTGACCCCTGAAGAAGAGTTTATAGACTCCATTTATAGCAATGAATCTAGGGCACATGGTATTAATAGATAAGTCAGAAATAATACCCTTTTGTGATTAAACAAGGAAATTAAAGAGAGGCAACTTGAACATGTATTGATAAAAACAATTTTCACTCATTGACTTTTGATTTTTCAAAAAGTTACAGCAGTTTGATTTTCACTTTGAATTTTTCAGAACCTGAACTAAGTAAATAGATCAGTGGCATTTATGCTGTTGACATTAGATGTACACCTTGATCAGAGGCAGGTACCCCCAGTTACTAGGCATAAACTACTAGATCTATTTCAGATCAGAACTCACAAAGGATAGTCTTCACTTTTGACATTAAGGGTACACCTTGATTAGAGGCCAGTACCCTCAGTTACTTGATGAGGACTCCCCCTATAGATTTGACCCTATGAACAGAGATATTCTGAATCACCTCATGACATGTGAATTCTCCTGCTTCTTTGGAGGAGTTCACAGTTTCTCAGTGCAATCAGCCATTGCTCTGTCACTATGTTCAGTTCTTAACATTAATGATCTTATTTACTGCTTCCCTTAATTCTTTTAGAGTGATTATTTAAAAAATCAGTACACACTCTTATTAGCCTGTTCTAGACATATCCAGTTCAGCACATTTAGGCATTACAAAAACTTTTCTATTTTAGCCATGAGACAAAGATTAAGAGCTATAAAAGTTTTCTTTTATCTCAAATTCTGAAGTGCAGACACTTAAATCTCCAATTTATATAGGTTAAACCTTTAGTTCCTTTCAATTTGTAAGTGTGATTCTTATAAGTGAACAATTGCAATAATCACCATTCAATGTATTAAACCAGATGCAAAGCTGTTGTTTAGTAAAAATGATGGGGAAAAGATAGCAATTGGCAATATGGTTCAATGAGCAACTGATGTCAAAGAATATGAATCATTTGAATGAGAACACTGAGAAGTGAATAGGATTCAATGAATTGAATAGAACTCTCAGCTCCCCTTGACATCATGATGCAGGAGATATGCTATGCAACATACTGTCCTACATGCAGACTATGCACCAAGGATACATTAGACAAGTATGCAATCAATTTAGGTTTATGCATCCAAGTCATAAGCATTTTCATTCTTTTTCAGATTTATTCAACATATGATGCAGTGCACTGTTCTACATGAAGATAGGACCCATGGTACTTGGCGGAGAACCTAGTCTCAAAGACCATCTCATACATGGTAGAAACCTCCGGGCAGATTTCCTTGCCCTTTAGTAACATACCATTTTATATACCAGGGTTAAGCAATTGATAATGCAGTGCAAAGCAACCCTATTATGCATTGAAAAACATTCAATCTACGACAATAGGCAAATGACAGTCATGCAAATCATTCCTATATGCATTGATCAATTTCATAGGCAGTCATGCATATGATGTATGCAAACACTAGACACATGCATTGACTGTATGCACTAACTGACCCATTCAAGCTCAGTCCTAGTATGTAATCAAGCATGCAATGCATTGACACAAGACACATGCATTGACTCTATACACTGAAGAACCATTCAAGCTCAGTACAAGGTATGCATCGACTCAAGAATGATTGAGCAGAACATCAAACATCCTATGTTCATAGTGCAAAAACTAGCAAGAGAGAAGAGCATCAGATATGTGCAAAATTAAACTCAATAGCTGAGTCTGGAATATAGACCGATCAGCTAATCAAACAAACAGTTCAACAATTTCAGATAATGAAGTTTAAACATAGAATTTTGGAACTGACCTGAAAAGTTCAATCATGGGGTTTTCATTCTTGAGTGCCTTGGTTAACCCCTCTTATTCATTTCCAAGGCACACCTGCAACAACTGGATTATTTTGATCCTGCAGGAACCCAAGTTGTCTTGGGTCCTGTATAAGCCCTAATAGGTGTTCTAAACAATCTTTTAGCAACATGATCATCATATTCCATCAGTTTACACTCAAACATTGAATGTCCAATTTTTCCACAATAATAACATGAAGCCACAGAATTTTTGTTTTTATTCTTCATGTTAGCAGAAACATGATGCCCATGTGCATGCATATGAGTATGAAAATTATGTGTATGAGCATGAGTATTTCTTTTATTGACATGAAAATTTTTCTTTCCATGCTCAGCCAGCCGACAGTTGGTAGCTTTATGGCCTAGCTTACCACATTCAAAACATGCAAAGTTTTTCTTTTTATCTCTCAAGTTATTTCTAGCAGAATCATAGAAAGCAGGGAATTTGACAGATTTAGAGTTAAATCTATTTCCCTGAGCATGCCAGCAATCTTTGACTGCATGCCCATACTTACCACATTCAAAGCATTTAAGATGCTTGCTTCTTGATTCATTTTTACCCCAATGATTTCCTGACCAGCACTCATTAGCCTTATGCCCAGGCTTGTTGCAAGTGAAACAAATGATATGCTGATTAAATTTGAGTTTGTTTCTTTTGTGCTCATGATGATTTGGGGTGTATCTGGCATGCATTCTGTCATCAGATTTCAAAGCATAGCACTCATTCATTAAATGGCCATACCTACCACAATAATAGCATGAAGCATTAGATTTCTTGAAGGCATGGTTTCTTCCAGATAGATTCCTAGAATGCCTTGTTTTATTTGTATGCTCATCCTCTTTTAATATTCTGCAATCATCCATGATATGTCCATGCTTACCATAGTAATAGCAAGAAGCATCAGATTTCCTAGGGGCATGGTTTCTATCAGATGAATTCGCAGATGCATGTGAATGAGTACAAGAAGCATGAGCATTTTGCATTGACCCATCAGATTCTGCAGAGCTAACAAATTTCAGAGTATAACCAGAATTATTCTTTTCCCTTTTTGTTTGACTCTTTCTTGTCAATTTCTGATTATCCTCAACAGGTTTTGTTTGTTTTTCAATTTTCTGAGCTTTAAACTGAAAGACAGATTTTGAAGGTGACTTCTGATTTTCATTTTGTTTTGGGGATTGTCTTGAAGTACCAGCTACATCAGTGCTTTGGACAAAAGTGGTATATAGCTGGTCTTTAGTGATTTTCTTAACATCAGAACAACAATTTGTTCCCCCTTCAGAGTTATCATCCTTCCTCTTCCCAACATTTTTCATTTTTCCTTTAATCTTGGCAGACTCAATAGCTGAATTTTTCAGATTATGAATTTTATCTTCCAAGCTAGCAATGTGAAGTTCATAACTGGCTATTTCCTGTTCACTGCAATTAACACATTCACTTAGAACTTGGTTTGCAGTTTTATACTTCTCAATTTCTTGTTCTAGACTGTTCAAAATTTCTGAATTTCCATCATAGACAGCTTCTCCTTTTTCAATAGTGAGAAGTCTTTCAGACAAGCCAGTGTTCAACCACTTTAGTTTTTCAACTTCAGCTTTTAATTCAGTGTTTTCTTCCTCAAGATTTTTATCCTGAATTTCATTATTAGCACATCTCTCTCTTCCAGACATGTGCTTCTATTTTTCAATCAGTTCATCTTCTCTTTCTTCTGCTTTAATTTTCTCAGCGAGTAGATTTTTGTGATCATCTTTAAGTGAGGTAATTTGTTTATTTAGCTATTCATTCTCACTAAAGAGATCTTCATTACGTTCTCTTAAAGCTGAGCATATTTTACAATTTGATTTAGCAGAAGAGGACTGTGAAACCTCCTCATTGATTTCATTCATTCTGACCATAAGAGTTTTATTCTTCTTTTGAAGATCTTCATTCTCCAATGTCAGTTTGTCCAATTCAGAATGAACTTCAGTGAGTTCATGCATGCCTTTTAGATGCTCCTTTTTCTTATCATTCAACTGATTCTCTATTTCTGACATTTTATCCAACCATGTTTGTTTTTCAATTTTTAGAGAATCATTTTATTTCTTAAGATTCTGAACATCTAGCATGCAAGCATCATAAGACTTTTTCATATTTAGACAGTTTTCACATGAATCTTTCATATTTATTCTATCACATTTCTTTTTCAATTTTTTATTTTCAGATTTCAATTTCTTGGAAACTTCTAACAAGTTTTCATACATCTCTATCAATTCATCGAAAGAGTATCCTTCTGATTCAGAACTTACCTCGGATGAAGTTTCATCATCAGCATTTCTATGATCAGCCATTAAGCACTTGCTGTGATTCCTGATTAGCTTCAGTTTATCCAAAATGTCTTTGGCAGACCTGCAAGATGAAATGCATTCAATTAGAGATATGTCATTTGATTCTTTTAATAAAACTACAGCTCTATTATTGACAGAGTCTTTCAGCTTATCCTTCTTGGTCCATTTAGATTTATCCTTCGACAGTTTGTATGGGCCGTGAGTCATTACCTTCCACAGTTTTGGATCAGTAGACTTTACATACCGATGGAGGTTTTCGAACCAAGAGTCAAAGTTATCACCTCTGAATATCGGAGGATTAGCCATCGAATCAGATAACAACCAAATTCAAAGCACAAAACAATAGACAATAAAACCCGATAAGCAAGACATGGCACTAACTCAGTGAAGCTAAATACAGAACACAAGAGGCACACTTATGAAATGCACCAGACAGAAATGCACTAAGACAGTAAATCAAAATGATTCCAAATGACCCACTCTGAAATGCACTAAATAGTTAGCAGGATCCTCTGCAGATTGTTAGATCTGTTAAGTTAGAGACCGCTCTGATACCAATTGTTGGGTTCGGTGCAAGTATTCAGAGGGGGGGGGAATGAATATAGCCTATAAAAACTTTCGCCCAATTAAATATGATGCTTACTATAATTACTAGTTTGCAAACTAGACAAGCTTAAATGCTAATGGGCAGATGCGGAACTAAACAAACACACATTAAGATCACTAGAGTGCTAACAAGACAGATTTAGATAAAATATAGCTCAACTAGAATTTTGCTCTCTTGACAAATTAAAACACTCTAAAAAGACTAATTAACTCTTCTTTTCAACCAGAAGCCAAACACATGGAGCGCCCCTATGCATTCATCTAGCGGAAGCACAATAGAACAAAACAAACCACAATGCACAAGGGGTTTTTAGGTGGTTCGGTCCAGGAGACCTAGATCCACCCCACACTCAACCCGAGTGTGGCTTCCGTTGACTCACAGCTTGAACAGCTGGGCATCACAGCTTGCCATACAACCGCTGGGCAACACAGCTTGCCGTCCGAGGAATCCTCCTCGCCCCGCTGAGCAACACTGCTTGCTGTCCAGTGGAATCCTCCACTGCAAACCGCTGGGCAATACAGCTTAGCCGTCTAGAGGGAGCACCTCTGCAATCCGCTGACTAACAGCTTGAAGAAGATGTAAAATAGAAAACAGAAAATAGAACAAGACAACAATCGGAAGGCTGTAAGCAATGAAGCACAATATGGCTCTTAAAGAGCTGGATGGCCGGGATTTGATCCACGGTCCATCAAGAACAGATCTCCCTCGATCTAACTCTCTTTCTTCACTCTCTCTCTTTTTCTTTCTTCTCTGCTGCAGTTCTCTTCTTGTCTCGATCTCTATTCTCCTTTTCTCTCTTTCTCTTTTTCTTTTCTTCTCCTGGATCGTGGAAGCTCTCTCTTCTTTTTCCCTTTTTCTTCTCTCAGCTTCTGCTCCCTGGCTTCGATCAGTCTTCATCTATTGGATGAAGGCTTCCTTTTATAAGCAGCAGCAGCAGCTAGGGCGTGAGCTTCCCACGCCTTCCGTCCAGAAGATTCCTCCTTGAATCACGTGCTCAACACCCACCTCAGATCACGTGTCAAGTGCCAGCTTCGAGTCACGTGCCCATTCATCAGTACGCTCAGCAACTGGAGTTGAGGTGGCGTCAACACACTTGCTCCAATGGGTTGTGTAGACACCCAATTTTGGCCGATAAATTGAGCATTTTCTTTGTTCTCCTAGTTAATGCCCCAATTGATCCTTAATTGGTTGATTTTCTGAGATTTCTCCCCATTCTTGGCCCAACATTTCAATTCCATACCTTGGATCTCGTCTCGAGTTTGGTATCCCCACGCTATCCGCTCTTATCCCTTTCTTGTCCATAGCGCGTGGTGGATTTAATTGAAGTTATCATTTGAGCAGTTGTTATTGATTGACGTTTGATCATTGTAGCGTCCACTTTGGATGTTATTCTCACTTAACATTTGATTAAATGGCTGCCCAAAGGATATTTCTCCTTTTTTAAATCATTTCATGGGCCTTTAATTATCGCGCTATATCGTCCTAGCGCGTTCTTCATGAACGCGCTATGGAAGTATAGCGCGTTATCAGGCAGAACCCAGTCTGACCCGGACTCCCTTCTTTCGACTCAGAGTCCTTATTTGGTAAGTTTCTAATCATTTTCCTTCCAAAGGAAGGTTCCAAACCCTAATAGGAGTCTTTCCCCCTCGTTAATTGGCAGGATTACCTCAATTTGAGCCGCCAAATCATCGGATTGAATTGAACTTCGACCTAGGGTTGCTTCTTGATCTTTCTCCTATAAATTGCACCCTTTGGCCGTCGTTCTCAGGGGATGCCACTGGAGATATTAATAAGGAGGAGGAAGTTCTTCGTGCCAAGTCAATAAATCCTCGCTCCTCGCACATCCAAGGGAGTATTTAGGGGCCCTTTTCGTGTTATTCCTTTCTACTTTTCCTTTCCCCAATCTACGAATTTTAATCTTCGCATAGTATTGCATATTGATTTCAAAAAACTCCTTTTACGAAATACATGCATACACACACACCACACCTATCTTTTGCCCATCCATAGGGGTTTAAAAACCACCAAACCCCCAGGTAATCGAGTCCCCCGTTTGCATGCTTTTGATTAAGAATAGGGGCAGATTCTACTAAAATCTCGATCTAATGGGTCTTTTGTTTGGTTGTTTATGATTGTTTGCAAGCACTAGAAGACCAATACGTGGAGCCCTTGTACCTAGGCCGGCCTTGGAGCAAGGAAGGAACGAATCCAAAAAAGCCCGCTTCCTGTCTGATATCGCGCTATATGTTCCTAGCGCGACCTGAAGAACGCGCTAGGACGATATAGCGCGTTCATATCCCGGCCTACAGTTGGCCCTCATGAATTTCTGAGGTATGTAACATGTCCCCATCTTAATATTTTTATTATTTGGCATGTTTTTGGCCTCAGTGGCGATCACGGATCTTATTAATGCATGTTTCACCCCCCCTTCTTTTATCATCGACTTTAGCGCTTTTATTTTGCTAGATTATCTTGCTAAAGGCAAATTCATCAATTTTGGGGGTGTTCATAAATTCATGATTCACAAATTGGCGATCACGGTGGGACGCTTTGTGCTACCACGTTCGTGCTTCTAGTTGCCTGCTTGTCAATACATCAGTGTGTGTGTTTATTTGATTTTTGAGCCCTTCCCCACTGTCGATTATCGCGCTATGTGTCCATAGCGCTTTCTGTAGATCACGCTGGGGACATATAGCGCGTTCATCACCTGAGGGTATTCTCAGGTACACCTTCTGTTGGGGTTCATCTCTGGTGGCATCTTGTTTATTTCTTGCTGTGTACTTACATATTTTTGTTTTATTTATCAGTTCTAGTTTAGTTGTTCTTGCATAGCATGGCATTCATCATTGCATTTGGTTTGAGAGACCTCCTCTCTCTACACTAGGATTCCACACACCCTTCTTGGAATTGGAACAACCCTCCATTGAGCATTCCGTCTCTTTGGACCGGAAATTTCTTTTCCAAGACCTCCGTAAGTCCCCGCACCCGTGGATTCCCTCACGGACACCGGGCAGGTTGTACCTTTGAAGTCCCGGGTTTAGTTGACCTATACATGGTGAGAGAGTGTTCCTAGTTGGCACCGGAGAAAATCACATTTGAAACTAGGTTCATCACTTGAGTGATCACATCAATTTGTTAAAAATCATTAATTCACCAAGGTTCAAATAAAAGAAATCAACGGTAACCATTCCAACTTGTGTGCTTCTTTGAAAATTGTTTTGTTCGAACTTTGATTGCATAATGGCTTACCTTGATAGACAAAATAACATGTTTAATCTTAATGAGGATGCACAACCTATCACATCTTATATTCCTCAATCTCAACATGCTCGTCATAATTCTCACCATATTTTTGAGGGACCACGCCCTCATTCTTATGGTGTTGCCCGACCCATGGGCATTGTCCAATTTCATGGCCCCTTGATTCAATCGCGAGCCACTACTCCTACGGGACCGTCTCCTCCCGACGATGAGAAGGTCTCCCGGATCTTGCATGCATTAGATCATCTCACCCCTCAACAAATCCAAGCCCTTAAGGCCGTTGTTGAGGGTGCATCTCATTCCTCTCATCCTCCTTCCAATCCTATGCGGGTGGCCCATCACCCACTTCCCTCTTCTATTCACATTCCTACTCGGGTAACCCATCACCCATCTCCTCCTATTCACACTTCTCCTCGGGTGGTCCAATGCCCGCCTCCTTCTATTCCTCCTCCACCACGGCCCCAAGGCCCATTTATTCTTTGCAACCCGGCCCATCCGGGTTCTTCTATGGGTCATCCCATTAATCCCCTTCCACGGCCCTTTTATACGGCCCCTCCTTTAAGGCCATGCCAACCCTCTGTTACTCAAGTCACACCCCTCCAACAAACTCTCCTCGACAAAGTCACTTTGTTGGAGGAACAATTAAAGAGGGTTACGAGCCCACGGCCCGCTCCTCCTACTCCAGTCAATCCCCTTTATGCGGCTCTAAATTACATTACAAAGATAGAAGAAGATTGGAAGGATAGGAGAGACGACTACGGCATCGACAGTTCAAGCAAGCAAGAGCCGGCAGATTTCAACGTTCAAGTGGACGCTGTCCATCCTCCACCCATTCACCCCGTTCATTCATATGGCCCTCCGCCTACGCATTCACACTTGCATTCACCACATCATCTGCAATACCATTACATTCCACCACCTACTAATACATCTCCACCATGGCATCCACTTGAACTCGATAATGAAGAACCAGCAATTGAAGAATTCAAGATGGCACATGATGATGAAGCTCTGGAGGCATCACTTCCGAGTTTTCTTCGTTTTCCTCTCCCTCCGCTACCACTGGATGAACCCCCTGCTCAAGACGATGCCATTGTCCTTAATATAACCCCCGCTTCTAAGACTTATTGGTGTTATGACAAGGGATCAATACTCCAATCACCCATGTCGGCGCACCAAGACATGTCTCCTACCCCAGACACCGCTCGCCCCATCCGGCATTTCCTTCTGACCAAACCTGATACTTTTACACCTCCTGCTATACCATCAGCCTCCACAGCACCGGCCTCCGCTAAACCTCCACATGCTGTACCATTAGCCTCCACTTCATCAGCGAACCTCCTATTACCACCACCTCGGCCCTCCATTATACCTTTAACCCATGACCTAGCCACTCCTATTCCACTACTTAACCCTTCACCCATACCCGTGGCTAATCCTAAGCAGCATTCACCCCTTTTTGCACTCGAGCCAACCCCGACTACTTCCGAGTAAAGGGAGAAGCTCGACGTGTTTGAACCGCCATTTCCACTCACCCTTTCTCCAACACCTTCCATTATACCTCCACCATCTATGGAACCTTCCGCCTCCGTTTCACCCCCCTTTACTACTCGGAATGGGTGTCCTTCTGTAAGTACTTGTGATGAAGATGATCAAGAGCCGGAAAAGAAAGATTTGGCCACGGCCATGATGTTCAAGATGCAAGAACTTATTTGTCGAATGCCAATCCGGGTTGTTGTGCCAAGAATGGTTGAAGAGGCCAAGCCCCCGCCGCTGCTCGCCAGAAGAGAATGCCAAGCGTTGATGTCGTATAAGTCTATGTCCAAGGGCCAGACAGGGCACCCCTTGTTTCGATCCTTCAATCTGGAACCTTCTATTTCATACAAGGGGCAACCGCCCGCTTTGTTCAACACTTTTCAAACACCACAATCCTTGGATATGACAATGCTTCACGCTCTAATTTTCCAATTCTCTCACATTGTCACTCTTCACCCTCCAAGGGAGTTGGCAGTGATTGTTAAATCTTCATCACAGACTTTGATTTTATCCGGTTGTACACTTTTGCTGCCGTGGAGGGGTAGACATGCTGCCACTAAGGGACCTTCCACCTTCTATTCAACTTCACCCACATTCACATCTATCATCGATTTTTCATGGGCCACTCCACAGGCGAAGAGGAGGATCTCATCCTCTCATCCCTCATATTCTTCACATTCTTTGCATTTCATGCATTCATTGCATCTGTTGCATTGCATCCGCATACATTTGCACTTCTTCTTTCCCGGGTTTCCGGACCCGTATCTTCCCCGCCTTCCGGAACCTCCGGATCTTCCGCATTTCCCATCTTATTCATCTTCATCCTCAGGATCTGCGGGTCCCCTTACACTGCCCGGGCATTGCACCCTCTCCAATCTTTCCACAGGGCATCGCGCCCTTTTCCAACCATTGCATCCGGACTCCCCGAATTCCTCTCCCGTCCTCCCTGGGCATCGCGTCCCATGGTATCTTCCTCCTCCGGAACCTCCGGATCTCGCTCTTTGGGCATCGCGCCCCTGCACACCCTCAAGTCCGGATCTTCTGGGCTTCTTACTGATTCTCCCAGGGTTTCACGTCTCTCTATCTTTGCTTCCTCCGGAACCTCTGGATCCTTCACCCCTCTCTTTATCCCTTGGGCATCGCGCCCCTTTCCGTCTTCTTCCTCCGAAACCCCCGGATCTTTCTCTTCTCCTTGGGCATCGCGTCCCATAGTATCTTCCTCCTCCGGAACCCCCAGATTCTCGATCTTATTCTCTCTATCTTCCTTCAGGGCATCGCGCCCCTTTCTATATTATCCCTTTGGAACCTCCGGACCCTCAATCTTTCTTTCGATTCATCTTTCTGCTCCTCCGGGACATCACATCTTTCATCTTTTTCTTCCTTTTCCACCATCGTTTTCCCTATTTCTTCCCAGGGCACCGCGTCCCTCGATATTTTATTTCTTCGGATCCTCCGGATTCTTCTTCCCCTCATGATTTTACTCCACTGCCTCCGGACCCTCCGGATCCGCCTCTTTCCATCTATCAATTTCTTCTTCTGATTCCTCCTGATCTCGGGTCCGACCCAACTTCTTCCACATCCACTGCTTTGGGCATCTGCCCTTTCTCCCACCGCTTCTGAGGCTTTAGTCCTCACTCCTCCTTCTAATTCTCCGCTTCTTCTGTAGACTGTTCCATGTGATCAGGGTCTCCGTGCCTTAGTGAGGGAGTTCTAGCCCTCGCCTCTCTTCCTTTTCTCCTTATTCGTTTGAGTCTGGTCTGAGCACCACTCCTTCTTGTTAAGCCACTTTAAATCCTTTAAGAGGACAAATCCCACGATGATCAACATCGCATCTGGCGGCTGTTTCAATAAAAGTTGCAAGGTAACATATTGGCGTAAGTATGTATTTTTATGATATCATTATCTCATTACTTCACGCATGATTTTTAAAAATAAAGTGCTTTTTAACAAGATTGAAAGTGGTATTTTTAGACATTTATCTTAAGTTTTGCCAAACAGAGTCTTTAGGCTTGCTATGCAGCACTTTGGATAAAAGAACCCCGCGCTGGGAATTCGACATTCTCTCCCCACTTGTTAAGAGCAACCCTTAGCTGGGCATCGCACACACTTCACGGCGTCCTTAGCCGGCTCCTTTGGTAAGACACCGTTGCTACTTTGGCCATGTCATGAGTATATCTGAAAGTCTTTTCTCTTCTTTACTCGGCCGAATGCAGGGGCAAGAGGTTGACGGATGAGATGACCCACCCAGGGTAATCCCCAATATGAGAGGAGTCTCAAATAGGGGTAGTCTTGACCCAAAATCAATATGAGTTTTCATATGAGTTTTCATGATATACATCTCGCCAAAAGGGCTATTATGAAAATCAAGTCAAAATTTCGATAAAAGTAAAATTATGAATTATGGCATGTCAAGAGTGGCAAAGTCCCCGCAGGGAAAACCCTGGTCGTACGCATGTCAAGGGTCTAAAAATCAAAGGCACAAAGCCCCGGCACAACAGACTACCTCTTTGAGGGGAAGCACCTTGGAAGGAATTCAAGTCCCGACATCTCCCATCCTGCATAAAGCTTATCTCCAATTATTCTTCTCTTCTCACTCTAAGACCGAATGTTTCTCGGGTATGGCTTTGGTAGGGGCACCGTTAATCAAGGGCAGTCAGTTATAGGGCACCACCCTTCAATGCACGCCCGACTTTGGGCAGTTTTAAGCAAAAGGGGAAGGAACAAGGACCCCTAGCCAGTGGTTTAAAACATCCATTGATGCTGCATTAGCAAGGTCTAAGCCAAAACTCCATAAAAATTTGAATATTGCCAAAAATTCCACATAAAAATTTGAATATTACTAAAATTCTAAAAAAAAAATTGTCAAAAAAAATTCCAATTTTTTTCATATATTTCCAAAATAAAAAAATTCAAATATTCTTTTCAAAAACTTATAAAAATTTGCATATTTTTGAAAATCCAAAAAAAAAAATCGAATTACATTTCTGATGGCATCCTTTTGTAGAGGCACGTAAAATAAAGAACAAATCACAAGAAGTGCAACAAGTATCAAAGACTGTCTCATTCCACTGTAACATGTCAAAAGAGTACAAAACAAGAGTGGATACACAATCTCTCTAGCTCTCCCCACGACCCTCCTGGTCTCCCCCTCTACGAGAGCTCTCAGCCTCCTCCTGTCCTCCCTGGGAAGACCTAGGAGGAGCCATCTGTCCCCGAGAAGTTGAAACCCTGTCACCATGTGCTCCCCTCTCAGCATCTTCCCTCCTCTGGTGCTCGGAGGAGGTAACTAAATAATCAGTGCTCGAGTAGGCTCGGGAGTATCCCTCATGCTGGGCCCGCTCACGCCCTCGCCGATAATGATCCTCCGCGTCCTTCGCCCGCTGCTCAGCCATTCCTAATCTAGTGATCAACTACACTCTCTCCAGCTCACGCTCCACTCTCTCTCTGTCTCGCTCCTCCCTCTCCCTCTATCGCTCGCTCCTCTCCATGCCAAGAAGGGTGCGCAGCTCTACCACATCTCGGGGAAGCTCCTCCGCATCGCGACGCCTCAGCTCTGCTTCCGCCACACGTAGCTCCTGCTCCTGCATTCGAAATCTTGATCAATAACTGATAATAATAAAATTTTTCAAAACCAAGTTTAAAAAGAACAGATTGCTTACTCTCTCCTGAAGGGAGGCC
The DNA here is from genome assembly GCA_022559845.1 of Amorphophallus konjac. Taxonomy (NCBI): domain Eukaryota; kingdom Viridiplantae; phylum Streptophyta; class Magnoliopsida; order Alismatales; family Araceae; genus Amorphophallus; species Amorphophallus konjac. Next base: position 254,473,512 of record CM040125.1, on the reverse strand, counting down.
TTGGCTGCCTCTGCCCGAGCCACCGCACTAGCAAGCTGGCTCTCTAGCTCGGTGTGGTCGCAGACGGGCTGAGTAGAGGATGACGCGCCGTGCGAGGATCGGACTGCCTCCAGCTCCTCGCGCTGAAAAGAAAGCATTACCATTAATTGAAATTCAAAACCGAATCATTCTAAATTACAAGTTCTTACCAACTCATCAACGGTATGCTGGAGATCCTCCCGCTGCCGGATTGTGGAGTCGAGGAGTCCCTGTACCATGGCCAGTCTCCCCTCTATATCAAACTGCAATAACACATGTTCGTCACATATTGAATAACCAGGTTTTATAAATGGAAGTGCAAGTAAATTAAAGCATACTTGTCCGCTAGCGCTCTAATAGACTCGGCTACCGTATGCCTGGGAGTAGGCCTGGAGATAGGCATCATTTGAATCCGCTCCCGCAGGGACTGCTCGGCCGCGCCTCTTCCAATCTGCTAACTGCTCTCGAGCTCGCTGCCGCCAGTCATCTGTCCCCTGGAGGCCTCGAAAACGTCGCCCAGGTCGTGGGTCTGTCACCTGGGTCGGGAACTCTACTACCGCCTGGTGGAGCCCTAGTGCCCTCATGATCAGTCTATGATATAGGGGCTTGACCAGGTTGAGGGCATGTAACCAGATCTCTCTCCCGAAGTATGGGATGGCCGCCTCCACCCAAGGCATCACCCTGATATCCCTCTGGTAGGGAGTCCAGTCCACCTGCATAATTCAATTTATCATTGCCCTCGATTCCACTCATAATTCAATTCAATTTCAAAATTAAATCTTACCTCTATGTGGGGCATCATATCTAGCGTCTCCTAGATGTGGGTGACCTGGTCCTTCAGAGATCGGCCATCTCGTGTAGGGGTCCATCGTCTGGCCAAGGGTAGTAGATCTCCCCGATCCTCCCAAGCGCGCCTGAGGGTAGGAAGATATAGATAACTCCAAACCTAAAATGAAGCTCATGTGATCAATATAAGAGGAAAGTGCATCATTGGAGTTTAAGGTTTAGAGAGATACCTGAAGTAGAGGGTAGAACCCCCCGAGTGAAGACTGGAGTGAAGAGATGCCGAAGCTGTCAAACAAGTGGGCAAGGACTGCCGCACCCCAAGCATACCGTCCCACTCTGTCCAGATCCTCCAGTAGGGGAAGAAAACGGCAGCTCACTGCATCGCCTTGGGTCGCTAGAAGCAGCTTGCCTATCATCAAGATAAGGAACCTCCTCAGCTCCATGTCTTCCTGTGGGCCTGCCTCAACCGTGAAACTCTCTCTGGCTCCAGCCTCTAACCTCTTCTCATGAGGCGTCAAGGTCTCCCCAACCTCCCTCTGTGTGTGGAACAGGCCGAGACTCTCCTGCAAGACGATCCTCGACACTAGCGAGGTCCGGCCAGTCCCCTCTAGCTCCAAGCCTAGCAGTCTACGCGCCATCTCCCGGTAGTCGGGGTAAGTGCAGCCCGTCACTGCTGATCCATGCACCCGCAGCCCGGTGATGCGAGTGACGTCCTCTAGAGTTGGGATCATATGACCCCAGGGGAATAGGAAGGCCTTGCACCCTGTGTCCCATCTGGCTTTCAGAGCCCTTATCAGTCCCACGTCCACTCTCAGCACCTCGATCTCTAGGAACTCCCCGAAGCCCATTCGGTGGAGGCGGGCCCGTTGAAACTCCGGTAGTGCGAAGTAGGCGGCCCGAACCAATGTCCATGAAATCCGGGCACGGACTGCACCCTCCACACCCTGCACACAACATAAAAGCAAGAAGGTATCAATTTGTGTTCATCAAACAAAATAAAAAGATCAGAAAACAAAAAAAACTGGCATGCTGTTCTTTGTCGCGCTATATCGACATAGCGCGTTCTTCAAGAACGCGCTATGAAGACATAGCGCGTTCATCTTCTGCAGGTAGGGGGCGACCCCTCATTCCCCAATTTCAATCCTTGGGCATTCTGCCCTACATTTTGATTTAAGAGGGCATCCCCCCTTCCGTTTTTATCACATCTAAAAGGAAAAACAAGAAAAAATCAAAAGAAAACAAGTTTGGGGCGGTTTTCTTACCACTCGCCATTTTCGGGCCGCCACGCCGCCAACGGGCTCCGTCGCTGCTTCCTCGACCGCCGGGGCGCCTTCAACCTCTTCCGCCTCGTCCGGGGGGATCTCCATTTCGTCCCCTTCAAGCCGGGCCGAGACGGTCACCTCCGAGTCGACGTTCTCTTCCACGGGAGGGGGCGTTCGCCCTTCCTCCGGGTGTGATCTTTGACGGCCGCGGGTGGCACGCCGTTTGGAGCGTCGAGGGGCCTCTCCCTCCATCAGATTAGGGCAGTAGGGTGTTGGGTTGGTGAGAGGGCGAGAGAGGGGGTCGAGAGAGAGAAAGAATAGGTTTGAATGAATGAGAAGGGGGGGGCGGTTTTTGAAAACCCGCGGGTAGATGACGCGCTATATGTTCATAGCACGACAATTCACGCTATGTATATATAGCGCGATAATTAAAGTAAAAGAAAAATGAAAATAGAAGGGGGGAGGGAAAGAAAAGGAAATACCATGTTGAGAATGCCATGAGAAACTTGTGTTCTTTTGCTTATGCATACCGCTCTACTTTCTCCTAACGATTGTGTCTCCAGGAAAAGAAGAAACAGTAGCACGCCATCAGGTAAGTATTTCTTTATCTCTTCCTTTATTGCATTACTATATGTTATTTTACATTATTATATTATCTCAAGGACCGACTGGTTCTCTGTATGTTTCGGGATTTGAGTTCCCCTCTACCAAAAACAGTGATGATCTAGAAACATGCAGTTAATCGTCAGATAGGCCGTTAGGTCAGACAAATTTGGGGACGATAGACTTCACCTCGCACGCCGTGGTTGCGAATAACTCTTGACCCGAGTCTGTTTGATTTAACAATATTATCCTTGAGTATCTTATATTTTATTCTTTCTTGGCATTTGTTTTAATAATTTCCTTTATTTTAGCCCTGCACGCATCATGTCATTTTTACATCCATGAATGTCCAGTTTTCTTCTCAATTAAGGATCAATAATGCTTATGTCCTTGAACAAGGAAATTCAATTCCATTCCGAATTTGAAAAATTGTTCCTAGTTGGACACTAGATCTCGCTGGTCAATGTGACCCTTGCCTGGAATTTACTTATCCCCTTTCGATCCAATTCAACTTATCTTCCTTCTTTTGATCCACTCATTAGCTGTGAACCGCACGATGGCGTCGATGGATCCGCCGGGCTCACGTCTATTCCACTAATTGAGTGAAATTCATAGTTGCTACGCGCTGCGGATGCCTCTTTTGTGCAAGAGGTTGATCAGCTCCCTTTTCTTGTTCCGTGCCTATCATTCTAGGCAGGAGTCACTGATGCTAGCTTGATCTTGTGTTTGGCTGGGAGTTTTCTGGATTATTCCTATCATTTGTCAGTTGTGATGGGTGTCTCTTTTTCCTTGATATCCACTTATCAGTCCGCTCCCCTGTGTTTCCACTTCATCTCCCCGTCACTACCACTCCGTGTCGTCTCCGTTTTGCCTCCGTTTCACCTCCGTTTCGCTCCCCTGTAAAGCGGATATCAAGGAGGGGCATCTGTAGACACCCAATTTTGGCCGATAAATTGAGCATTTTCTTTGTTCTCCTAGTTAATGCCCCAATTGATCCTTAATTGGTTGATTTTCTGGGATTTCTCCCCATTCTTGGCCCAACATTTCAATTTCATACCTTGGATCTCGTCTCGAGTTTGGTATCCCCACGCCATCCGCTCTTATCGCTTTCTTGTCCATAGCGCGTGGTGGATTTAATTGAAGTTATCATTTGAGCAGTTGTTATTGATTGATGTTTGATCATTGTAGCGTCCACTTTGGATGTTATTCTCACTTAACATTTGATTAAATGGCTGCCCAAAGGATATTTCTCCTTTTTTAAATCATTTCATGGGCCTTTAATTATCGCGCTATATCGTCCTAGCGCATTCTTCATGAACGCGCTATGGAAGTATAGCGCGTTATCAGGTAGAACCCAGTCTGACCCGGACTCCCTTCTTTCGACTCAGAGTCCTTATTTGGTAAGTTTCTAATCGTTTTCCTTCCAAAGGAAGGTTCCAAACCCTAATAGGAGTCTTTCCCCCTCGTTAATCGGCAGGATTACCTCAATTTGAGCCGCCAAATCATCGGATTGAATTGAACTTCGACCTAGGGTTGCTTCTTGATCTTTCTCCTATAAATTGCACCCTTTGGCCGTCGTTCTCAGGGGATGCCACTGGAGATATTAATGAGGAGGAGGAAGTTCTTCATGCCAAGCCAATAAATCCTCACTCCTCGCACATCCAAGGGAGTATTTAGGGGCCCTTTTCGTGTTATTCCTTTCTACTTTTCCTTTCCCCAATCTACGAATTTTAATCTTCGCATAGTATTGCATATTGATTTCAAAACACTCCTTTTATGAAATACATGCATACACACACACCACACCTATCTTTTGCCCATCCATAGGGGTTTAAAAACCACCAAACCCCCAGGTAATCGAGCCCCCCGTTTGCATGCTTTTGATTAAGAATAGGGGCAGATTCTACTAAAATCTCGATCTAATGGGCCTTTTGTTTGGTTGTTTATGATTATTTGTAGGCACTAGAAGACCAATACGTGGAGCCCTTGTACCTAGGCCGGCCTTGGAGCAAGGAAGGAACGAACCCAAAAAAGCCCGCTTCCTGTCTGATATCGCGCTATATGTTCCTAGCGTGACCTGAAGAACGCGCTAGGACGATATAGCGCGTTCATATCCCGGCCTACAGTTGGCCCTCATGAATTTCTGAGGTATGTAACATGTCCCCATCTTAATATTTTTATTATTTGGCATGTTTCTGGCCTCAGTGGCGATCACGGATCTTATTAATGCATGTTTCACCCCCCTTCTTTTATCATCGACTTTAGCGCTTTTATTTTGCTAGATTATCTTGCTAAAGGCAAATTCATCAATTTTGGGGGTGTTCATAAATTCATGATTCACAAATTGGCGATCACGGATCTTATTAATGCATGTTTCACCCCCCTTCTTTTATCATCGACTTTAGCGCTTTTATTTTGCTAGATTATCTTGCTAAAGGCAAATTCATCAATTTTGGGGGTGTTCATAAATTCATGATTCACAGGTTGACGCAGCCTTCAAAGACATTCGACCAGCAAGACTCAAGTCTGCTGCGTTTACTCCATCATGCCTGCTGCGTTGACGCGTCGGTGATCTAGTGATCAAGTCTTCAGCAGATGGGCGTGCTGCGTCGACGCTCTCAGCCCGTGGCGTTGACGCATTGATGCGTTCCAGTGAGCAAACAGCCTAGCCTTTTTAACTGCTGCGTCGACGCTTCTCCACTGCTGCGTTGACGCGTAGGTGATCCAGTGATCAGGTCTTCAGCAGATAGATGTGCTGTGTTGACGCTCTCAGCATGCTGCGTTGACGCATGGAGCTGCAGTGTCGATGCTGCCAATGTACTCCAGAGGCTGCAATAAGGGATACTTGAACTGCTGCGTCCACGCTACTTGATCAATGCGTTGACGCACCAGAATAATCCAGGAGCTTCTTTCTTGATTGTTTGAGCTGCTGTGTCCATGTGTCAGCATTTCAGCCTCTTGGATCACGTGCCAAGTCTTGATGGCCTGAATCATCTGTAGACAGACAGAGGAAAATGAACTTAGTTCAGACGAATGTATATACTTAAGCAGAGCTGCCAGTGTATGGACTTGAACAGTGCAGCGAGTGTACAGACTTGGTAAAACAAGGTCCGGTGTATAGACTTCAGTTAAGTTCAGGCCTCTAACAATGAGTGTATAGACTTGGGCCTAACAATTGAATGTATAGAGTTGAAGCCTGACAACCCAATGTGTAGACTTGAAGCTTGGAAGGATGTACACACCTAGCCTTTGAGGAACGATGTATAGACTCTGAACGTGAAGGCAGGCTGTATAGACTTAGAATGTGAAGACTGATGTACAGACTTCATTAATCAAAGCATGAATGAGACGCTGAAGTCTGTATAGACTTTCCAATGAAGGGCGTTGTGTAGACTTGATAAATGAACCAATGTATAGACTTAGACAGTCTTGCTAACATGCATGAACAAATGGCATTGTATATACATGGCCAATGCAACGATGTACAGACTTGCACTGCTCCAGCTACAGTGCAATGTATGGACATGAAGAATGATGCATGTAACGGATGTATAGACTTTCCAATGTTCAACTGAGACGGAAGATGAGACGGTGAATGAGACGATGAAGTCTGTACAGACTTTAACAGTGAGACACTGGACGCTGTACATACTTCAATGCATCCTTCAATGTGTAGACTTCGCCTATGCATAAGACGCTAATTGAGACGGTCCAGTGTATATACTTATGCTGTGCTGCAAGATGGCAGTGTACACACTTGGTGTCCACTTGAGACGCTCAGTGAGACGGTGATCAATGTACAGACTTGCTGAAGTGAAAGCATGAACAGTCTGCAAACAGTGCAATGTATAGACTTTACATATGCACTGGCTGTACAGACTTGCCAATGTATAGACTTTATGAACAATGCATGAATGACATTGAATAAGACCCAGCAATGTGTAGACTCTACAGTGAATGCATGACCCAATGTATACACTTGATGCAATGCATGCCGATGTACATACTTCATGATATGAACACTAAGGCATGCTATATAGACTTACTCGATCAAGCTGATGTACAGACTTTGATACCCAGACATTCAATGTTCTGATGGGTCGACGCATCAGCAAGGGTGGGTCGACTCACTACTGTTCAGACTGTAGATACATGCAGTGACATGATATCTGACAGAATGCAATGCATATATATAAAGAACAAATGCCATCAATGCTAAACATCATCATTAATGTTGCTATCATATGTAGAATGCTCAAGAATAAGAATGCACAGAAATGCACTTTGTTTATTACAATCATCAAAACACAATAACATTGCTATCATCAAAATACAATATCAAATGCACTCACTGTCTTGCTATCATCAAAATCAAATAACATTGCTATCATCAAAGCAACATAGCACATGCTTGTGCCTAAGAGGCACAACACATGAGGAGGGGGTCAATCGGACTATTGTGGAAGGCCGAGTTGTTGGGAGTTAACCAAAGAGGGGTATACATGATGATGCACTGGGTGGCCCAATGATGACTCTAAATGCGACTGCACCCTAGGACCAACTTGATAGAGACAAGTTGTGAACTTGCTCTGATACCAAACTGATGTGACACTACTGACGAGAATGCAACAATTACATGGTGGATCCTTGGACCTACTACGCAAACACAACGCACAAGAGTGAATAGCAACACTTGCCGAACCACCGTCGCGCATACAGTCCCCGGGGTGACTCGGCGATGCCGAGTGGAGGTGGTGGAACAAGATCCTTGCTGGTAGAGAGCCAGCAGGGCTAGGTTTGTTCTCCCAAGGGCATGGTGCCCACACTCAAGGGGCTGGCTAGGTGCCAAAGGGGCACAGGGTTACTCTCTCTCTCACCACTCCACGGTGACCACACGCAAGCTGGAAGCTCCGGGGTCAGGCGCTCTCTCACCGCCAACGGAGTAATTCCACGTATATTAAATAAACAAGTACCGAAGTGGGAGCAAGGGTTTAGAGCTTACTCGGTCAGTTTGAAGAAATCGACCCCGTTTGGAGACGTGGGCGAGCGGGGAAGTGTGGGTTCCCCGCACACTGCGTCGATGTAGCTTCTCCATGTTTAATGGATTACATGAACTACTCCTCACGTAGGAGGGGAAACTCTGGGTGGGGAGGATAAGAGTACAACCAAACACTACCTCCACGTAGGGAGGGGTGCTAAGCCGGCCAGGCGGGGAAGGGAGGGGAGCTAAGGAAGAAGCCGATTGGTCCCTTCGCCAGTTCTGTCTACTTCTATGACTGCCTGACAGGTACTCGCTATTGATGCTGCCACGGGTTCTCCCGAGCTTGGAATTCATCGAAGCCAGCGCCGAATCTTCACTGACAGAGCTAGGAGAGCTCCTGAATGTTCTTGTTATTTCTGGACGTCGCCAACGGTCGGGGCAGAATCTGGAACTTGGCCATTCTGTTCTGGCTCGGATTGGTTCCAGGGTACTACAATAGGAAGACGAAATCGGCACGAGCACTCCCGAAGTCTGAATGATGTGGGACCAAAATGGACGTGACCATGTTCAAGTCCTTTTCGAGCAGCAACCTGGGTGGTCACCGGGAGAGGCCAGGGCAGAGAGAGAGAGAGAGAGTCCGAAGAGTGGAGGGGTATCTTTGTTGGTTCTGACCAGACTAACATGTGCACCCGAGGGAGAATAATTGGAACGAAGGGTTCCGAACTCTAAACGAGGCTCCCTTTGCTGGGATGGACAGGGGACTGGTAGAATCTTGTCCTGGTCAAACGGTGCACCAAGGGGAGCAAGGATGTGGACGCAGGAGCTTCAGCACTGGGGCTCTAGTCTCTGCTCGGATGCCAGCTGCGCGGTCGGACAAGAATGAACCTCCTGTGTGGCTCCGAACTCAAATCGAGGCGGGACCACCTCGCCTACGAGGCTGACTAGAGTATCTTTCTAGAAATATAGGGTGTGCCTCCTGGATCTTCGGGATGTGGTGGTGGACGGTGCTGCAACAGGCGGGGTCTTCTGTAGATCTTCAGCTGCACACATATTAGAAGACAAATGGTGGAAAGGGGTGGTTTCTTTGGTGGAGGGGTATAGGATATGGGGGGGGGGGACATGATGTGTGGAAGTGCTAGGAGATGGGATGGGATATGGGGAAGGATGGGATGGAGGTGGAGGCGGCCTGGTGTCAATGGATAGGTGAGGGGTGATGGTGGTAGTGGAGCTAGCAGCATAAGAGGCAAGGAAGGGGGAGGAAGATGATTCTTGGAGTGGCCAAAGGGGTTATGGGGAGAGGGGTGGTCGACCAAGGCATGAAGGGGGGGTTGGGAGGGAGCTGGTCGCAGCCTCCAAGGGGGGGGTGGTAAATTCAAATATTTCTTGGGGAAGTGAAGGGGTGCAAGGGGAAGTGGAATGGGTGCTTGGGGGAGAGGAAAGGTTGCCTTGGAAGGTGAAAGGGTGCTTGGGGCTTGGTGTGAATAATGGTGGGATTGAATGGACCTAGGGATGGTGGAAGGTTGGGGCTGATGTGGAGGGTGAGGTGGCAAGGGGGGAGGAGAGAGAGGATGGTGCGCCCTAGAGAGAGAAAGGGGGGTCGCCACTTTTAGAGAGAGAGGGAGAATGAGAGAGAGATTGAGAGCTAGAGAGAGAGAGGGAGAATGAGAGAGAGATTGAGAGCTTGGGAGAGGGATTCTCACAAGATTTTATGGAATGCTTAACTCTAATTGTTCATTAGTTCTCCAAGGAGGGGTTGGGATACTATTTATAGCGACCCAAACTTTTACATGACAAGACTACCCTTGGCTTTACATATAATGACCAAGCTGACCAAAAAGTAAACCAAGGGGTAGCTGAAGACAAATATAGAGAAATGACTTAGGACCTAGAAAAATGACTCAAATAAAGGGAAAAATTACATCAAAATGACTCAAAAAATAGAGAAATACATCAAAATGATCCATATAGATAATCTAAGTGTCGTGGGGGCCCTGCTCGACATGGAGCTCGATCATATCCCTCTCTTGGAGGAAGTGAAGTCCCGAGCCAGAGAGAATCATGGGTGATGTCCCCATCATCCAAGGATCTAGAAACATGATATATCTGAGTGAGTAGACATGATCAAGTATGAGAACAAGTAAGATTTAATCATGTAGATGTAAGTTGGCCTTTCAGGAACAAGAATCTACGAGCATGTAACTAGAATGTACTTTTCATAACCTTGAATGTCATGCACTAGAAAGTCATTAATAAGCATGTAATTTCCATAAGGAGCCTCGTGGATCTTCACTCATTTATAAGAGAAAGTACTCCCAGCGTAATGTGACGCCAGTATCATCGTACCCCATAGTTTATAGCACATTTCTGACCATCGGTCGTGGGGACTAGCATAGAGCCCTTGAACACAATCCGTGCCCGATCTTGCATCTTCAAGTTATAAATCCAACTACTTCCATGAGATATAATACTAAAGTACGGCCAATAATGTAACAAGTTCAATGATAGTTTCATGATATAATGTCAAGGTAAGAATGCTTCAATTAAGAATCATGAGATTTCAAAGAAGAATTATAAGAACATCATGCTACAGGGGGCTTCCGGCAGCATAATGGTACATTAATTAAGTTCCATAACTTAGTATTGCCTTATAAAATATAGTCTTATTTTCCAACTGATTAAGAGACCATCTAAGCACTTGCAAAACCCAATCGAAAAGTTAAACCTTGGGTTAGACAGGAATAGGGACCTTGCGGTCATTTACTAGACCGTTTTTACACGAAAGCGGTCAGATCCAGACCGTTTAATGAAGACATGCGGTCGAGTCAGGACCGTTTGGTAATAGAGTTAATGAAATGAATGAACTAGAACCATGCGGTCTAGGCAGGGCCGCTAGGTGTCCTTAGCGGTCATGTGAATGGCTGCTAGGGTCCAGAACTTCATAAAATACCGGTAAAGTGCTTTCTAGATAATTGGGTTTTGAGGGTACAACCAGCTCGGCGTCCTAGTGGGAATCCCAAGCTTGCGGAGTCTTACGGAGGCCTTGAAAAACAATCCTCTAGTCCGACAGAAGGAATATCCGGCGGAGTGGGTCATAAGTCCAAGAGAGTGTGCCTATAAGTGCAAAGTATCTAATGGTCGCATACCGGAGCATACGCCATGTACATATGAAAATGACTCATAGATGAGAAAGGGTCATGTAAAACAGCAATCAAATCCACCAGTAAGACAAGTTCATCTATCATTTGAAAAATGGATTTAATACAAGAGTATAATGTTTGGCATGAAACTAATCTGAAGTTAATGTAAATTCTAAGTATGGGTGACACATGAAATATACTGGAAATAAACCATCAATAGATCCAAGTTTATAGATATAATACTTAAAACAAGGATAAAACCTAGTTATCTAGGCTTACCATATGGTAAATAAGGTTATTCTGCATTATGTTTTGGGTTAACATAAATACAGAAACTTAGAAAATGAAAACGATCTCGGGAAAACCATTTTATGGGCCTTAGCAGTCTATCGTTGGGCCGCTAGGGATCTCAGGCGGTCTCAGGAAGACCGTTTCTTCCTGTCTATTGTAAGTAGCAATAAAAACCAAGATATGGCTAATCTAAGGTAGATGGATGCATAGAAAAATGTGCCAACATGTAAATAAGGCCTGATATCATCATATTAAGACATGGAGATGCATGGGTAATCATGATTTATTACTTTCATTATTAAAGGTATGAACTATGCATGCTAAGTTAACCCTAGATGTGCAATCAAAATAAAACAAGAAATACTCTGAGTACAATGCATGAAAACGACTGCAACTTGATGGATTTTACTCTTAACATCATGTTTAAGCCGTTCATGAGATAACCTACCTGATGAATTTGGACTAGGCTTTAATCGTCGAATTTAAGATTGGAACTTGACCCTAGCTTCTGCTCGCCCTAAACTGAAACAGCAACTTCGTGGCCTTCTAACTCTTGATCCTCTTTACTTATGACCATGAAATTTTGAGGGTAAAAAGATGGTACTAAAAGGAACAATTAGTTCTGAAGAATCCCAATCTAATTATCTCATTTAGGGCTACTATTTTGCGGATCAAACTGGCCCGGTCGCATAATTTCCTAAGATTCTTGTACGGAACTAGCAACTTTGAACGCCTCTATCTTCCTGGTGGTTTGATCTCCTAAGATGAAATTTGGAGGGTAGTCATATCGTAGTATTATGAACAAAATATTCTAAAGAACCTACCTGAAATTCACCTTACTTACCTTAGTTCCACGCAAGCCAAAAGTAAGGGTCGCGCAGGTTGAACTCGAGGTCTATTTATAGGGTTCGCTAGGGTTTCCATGGATTAGAAAAAACAGAGAGTCCTAATTAGGGTTCAAATTCGATTCTTAAGCCTTCTAGACTCATCTATCTAAGGGATAGCATCGATCCTAGGCAATTTGGATGCCAAAGTTCCCATCTTTTCATGCCTTCTTCCATTCACGGAATCTGCAGATCTTAGCAGTCCAGTTGGGACCGTTTCTTGCCTTAAGCGGTCGCTCGATAGACCGTTTCAATCCTTTTGCGCCGAATTTGAATAAATTCAAACTCCTTTGACATTATCTCTTATTATTAGCCTATTTATCCCTTTAGAAGTCTGATAATTGATAATTTATCTTCTAAATTCCATAATTATCATATTCTAGACTTCTAGAATATGGGCCAAGTCTTGTATGCATGGTTTTAGGCCATTTGGGCTTATTTAAAAGGTCAGGTTAATTAATAAACATCGGGCCTTATTATTTGGTTTTAATTAACCCAAATTCGTTTAAAAATCTATTTATCTCTAGAAAAATCTTAGAAAATCTAAATAAACTCAGGAAAATTCTAAAATATCATATACAAAATTTTAGGGTAATATAGGAGGGAAGGAAAGAGAAAAGAAGAATGAGATGCCAGCAAGGGTGTCTCACAAGCCATTTGCCCAAGCCTATAGGCGGTAGGCGAATACCTCTTTATAGGTTGAAAGTCATGGTAGGATCGCCAGAGAGGGTCAGCCCGCCTATGGGCCCCCAGCACAAGCAAGGGTACCGTCACCCGCGATTTAACTTGACTATGAATTAGAAGACATCACCCAAGCCATGCACGAGTACCTCCGTGGGGTCGGGAATACCTCCCTAGGGAGGCAACGGCTATTACAAGCCATCATCGCTGTTGAAGAAGGTCGAGGGCATCCAGCTGGCCCAGATGAAATAGAAGATACAAAATCGGGGTGCTATGGGCCTCCCCGCCATGAAGAAGTTGCACCGAGAGTCTCGATGTTTAAAAGATTATCCTTGCCCGGTCAGCCAACTAGGTCAGTGAAGAGAAGAAATAGAAGCATGCAAGTCTACACCTGCCACATGGCCAGAGTGACCGGTCGCTATGGGGCTCTGCCTATGGAGCCCGAAGAAGTTGCCAAGATTGTTGAAAGGCCGGGCCCTCTCACAAGGAGAAGGAAGGCCGCGGGCGAGGTGCTGCAGACCCTTGTTGGAACAATAAACCCAGAGGAGACTGTGGTAGCTTTGACTGCTAATGTAATTACAACTAAAGATGACAGTGGGGTGCCATCCGCCTCATCTGAAGAAATACCAACCGAGGACATGGGAAGCCTCCCCAGCCCTTCCATCAACAATCCGGCCTTGCTGATGTTGTTGCAAAGATATCAGTAAGAAATTGAAGCATTAAAGAAGCAATTGAGCAAGAGGGATACTCACACCTCCGCACCCGGACAGGTTGAAGGCCCGCCTGGGACATCAGGGGGCAACCGCCAGGCATTTGAATGTTCACCGTAGGGAATTGCCCCACAATCGGTGCCCAACTATGCTGGGCGCATCCCTGCCCCGCAACAACAACTTACGGCTGCGCCGCAACCTTCAATCTTCCAATTTCAAGGGGCCCCTGCTACGCCCCACGCGGCCGTGTTAACAACGTCGCATATGCAACAAGCTCACTTTTACCCAAGCCCAGTTGATCCGACGGTGATGAGTAAGCTCATGGTCAAGCAGATGATAGAAATGAAGCTAGCGGAAAGGAGCGATGGTGACTCCGCCTCATTTGATGTATACAAGGTACCATACCCATCTCATCATGCTGCCACGAGGCTGCCCCCTGGCATCACTAAGCCTCCAAAGTTCAAGAAGTTCAATGGGCAAAGATCTTCGCGTGAGCACATTGCCTATTACACTAATGTGATGGGTGACTTGGGTGTGGACGAGTCGTACCTACTAAAGTTCTTCGGGTCCATACTAATGGGGATTGCCTTCGAGTTGTACTCGAGCTTACAGCTCTATCATTGACTAGCCCGACATGCAAAGAAAATTCAAAGAAAGGTTTTGCATCCCCAAAAGGGAGGTGACGGTGGCCGAACTATATGAAACCAGGCAAAGGAACGACGAGTCCACCCTGGAATATATCAAAAGATGGAGGAACCTCAACATGAGGTGCAGGCGTCCGCCGCATCAGGAGGATGCCGTCCAAATATGCAAGCAAAACTATAAAAGATAGGTGCTGGAAAGAATGATCGGCACCGAAATTAAGTCGTTTGACCGACTGAATAATGTTGTAGCAGAAGTCGAAGCGTTCCTCTCGAAGTACTCTGCCGCTCCCGCCACTTCATGCCAGAAGGCTAGGGTGACTAACAAACGACCGGTGCCTCAAGAAGTGCATAAGGTCAGCTTTAAAGCCTTTGAGTAGTAGAGAGAGAAAATAAAAGGGGGATCTGAGCCCCCCCCGTCCAACCTCGCCAATCAGTGAGAGGGCCCGTCCCTACGGGATAAAATGAGGAAGCTATATTCGTTCCCTTGAGATGAAACTCGAGTCCTGTTCGAATGGGCTACAAAATTCAACAAGATCACTCTCCCAGAACCAAAGAGACCGGGCGATCTCAGAAGAAAAGACGATCCTCATTTCTGCCCGTATCATCAAATGCTCGAGCATGCTATCGAGGAATGCTATGTTTTCAAAGACACTATTGAGTCTTTAATAAAGAAGGGGGAGCTGTAAATGGGGGAACACAAAGTCGATCCCATGCGCTCGCATGAAATGCCCACTCTAGGGTTAACAATCAATATGATATCTCTATATCAGCAATTACCCGAAGAGGTGGCAGAGGCCTACACTCAGCATACATACGAGGCCTATATCCTAGCGCCAACAGAACATGAGGGGAATTGGCACTCCGTGCCGGCAAAAATAAGAAGAGGGGCAGCGCCTCATCGTGGCCTTGGATTTCATATACGAGGTGTCACACCTTAGCCGGAACCCCCGACTGTGACCCCCGTCCGGCATGAGATAGCTCCCCAGCCGGTCATCAGAAGGTTCACCAACAACAACAAGAAACACATCCCCATGCGGGTGCACAAAGAAGCCAATCCGGCGGTTGAACAGTTTCAAAAAATCATTAATGGGCTAGATGAATATGAACAGCCCGAAATTCAGCCCGTCCAGCTGAAGGAATATGTCCCTTGGGAAATTTTTCAGTGCCTGGAATTAGCAGAAGAAGCTGAAGCTGAAGAACCCGGCATATGGGATGAACCTCCCCAGGAGCAGCCACCGACTGCGAAGAAAAAGAAGAAAAAGTCAAAGAACAAGAGAAAAGGCAATGCCGTATCTTGCAATAATCTTGCGGCCCTATTCGACACAATCTAAATTTTTAAGGAAGATGATGAAGAGATATGCCTCGCACCAGCAGAGGCAAATCAGGCTGAAGCTTTCACCTCCTAGCATGCTACTTGGCCGGGAAGAAAATGAGGGCATCTCCCCCAGGCTAACCACAACATCATGTTACATGGTGAGCAACCATACAAGGTTCCCCAACCTGAAGTCAAAGGCATAGAAATTCCTCCTCCGTCGGGGCTCTACCCGGAGCATGCAAGCAGCCAAAGGGTTCCCATCCTTTGCTTAATTTCGATCCTCTCGAGAGGACAAGTGGCCATGTCTGTAGCCACTATGGAGGGTCAAGGGTGCTCCCACATTACCCTCAATGGTCTCTCCTCCAGTAAATAAAGACTATGCAGGCGTTCCAACCCTCACCAAATTTATGCAAGAGAAGGTGCTGATCGGACCGGTGCAACAAATTCAGGCGGCACCTGAAGAAAAAGATGAACCGGCCCCTGAGCTAGCTCCTCAATAACACCATGAGGACAGTCATAAAAGGTCCGAGGAACTGAGGTTGACCAATGTCAGAACCACCAGCAGAATAGTGAAGCAGCTGATGAGAATCCCTGCAAGTTTTTCTGTCTGGGATATACTCTCCGTCGACGAAGAAACAAGACAAGCCGTTATCACGGCCCTACAAACCCCGGCATACTTTGAGAGTTGTTTTGCCGAGGCACAGTCAGGGGTGGCTCTGACATTTAAGGAGGAAGACATGCTTCTGCCCTCCGTCAACCACAATCGACCGCTCTACATGAGGGGGCAACTGAATGGCCGGCCAATAGGCAACATTCTAATTGACCCGGGGGCGGCGGTGAACATACTCCCCGATCCGGTGTATCAGAAATACTACTTCGATATGCACCTGATCGAGGTCAGGGATATGAGAATAGATGGCTTCAACCAGAAATTTGAAGTCCCCATAGGCGTAGCAGAGTTCATGTGATAAACTCCGATACGTCATACAAGGCGGTATTGGGCCGGCCATGGCTGCATAAAAATCTGGCGGTGGCCTCCACCCTCCACCAATGCATAAAATACCCATGGAATGGGAAAGAAGAAAGAGTGTTTGCCAACTTAAACCCTTTCGAGGTGTTTGAATGTCACTTACTAGATGCATCTCTGTATCTAGAGAAGCTGAAGAAGCCCAACCCTCCAGCTCAAGACAAGGGGAAGAAGAAAATAGAATCCAGCGACTGGTTCCCTCCGCCGCCGCCTGACTACGTGGCTCCCCCAGAGGTGTCACTCATATCTGAGGAAGAAGGAGAGCTCAGAGCAATACAACTCAGCATTTACCCTAAATCGAGGGCATTACAACTTGAAGAATTACGTGGGGATGTCAGGGTCCCGCCAGGGATCATCAAGCCCGCAGCTGACATAGACTGTCAAACAGTCGAAGTATTGAAGACCTTGGAGGTCCATAACCCAGGTGGCCAGCCTACCATATTTTATGTGGCCAAGGAGCAACCTGTAAAAGGGGATAATGATTGCAGATTCCCCAAAGAGATGCATGACCCGCCTGTCCCAATTATGGGACTCCCCTATATCACTAGCCGTATGATCAAGCTGGCCAAAAAATAGCAGATCTCCTTCTATCAACCTTCAAGTCAAAAGAAGATGCTCAAAGAACTGTGGTACCCACCGAATATGGACGGAAGACTGCTATAGATTACTCAGCACCCGTGGCTGGGTTTTTCTATTGAAGACTGCCAAGAAATTGACATGATTTCTGCCTACACTGTAACGAGTGAAGACCCCCTAGAAGCGATTTATGATGAATACATAGGAGACTGTGAACTAGCCGAGCCATCGGCTGAATTAAAAGCCTCGGGCCCATCTCGGCCATGGGCACATAATGATCATGGAGCGGCTACTCCATGCAGATGTTGGGAGTCTATCTCTATCGAAGCAACTATAATTCCCAACAACGACTCACAAGAGTCAAAAGCTGAGGGAAGTCATCCCGCCCTTGAGGACGCTCCATCTATGAGTCAACATCCAAGCTACATGGAGTCTACACCATAAACAATGGGGCTACTTCCCCAACACAGTGAACAGCTAACTGGCTTAGAAGAAGGCAAAGCCGAAGTCCCGCCGCTAGGCAAAGTAAGACAAGAATGTGTCTACGAGGCCCTTGAAGTTGAAGAACATGATGAAGGCTTCATCGACCTACAGTCGGCTCCTCTGGAAATAGAAGATGGCGGCCAAGCCACTGTTGACGAATTAGTCGAAATAAACCTTGGCACGAAGGATGATCCCAGGCCGACCTTCTTTAGTACCCTCTTGCTACCCGAAGAAAGGGGGGATTACATAAAGCTGCTTCAAGAATTTTGAGACTGCTTTGCTTGGAATTACAAAGAAATGTCAGGCCTCAGTTTTGTAGTTGCCCAGCATATCCTGGCCATTGACCCTAAAGCCGAGCCGGTGAAGCAATCACCTCGGCAAATGAGGCCAGAATTAATAAGTCAAGTCTGCAAGGAGGTCGACAAGCTCATAGATGTTGACTTCGTGGCGGAGAATCAATATACTACCTAGCTGGCCAACATCGTGCCTGTCAAGAAGAAAAATGGCCAGATTCAGATTTGTGTGGATTTCTGGGACCTGAATAAAGCTTGTCTGAAGGATGATTTCCTAGTGCCAATCATCGAAGTAATGATCGACGCCACTATCGGCCATGAGGTTTTGTCGTTCATGGACGGATCATCTGGCTACAATAAAATCAGGATAGCGGAGCATGACCGAATCCACATGGCTTTTCAGTCGCCTAAAGGGATATTCCATTACAAATGGATGCTCTTCGGCCTTAAGAATGTTGGCGCCACCTATCAGAGGGCAATGACCAGAATATTCAACGAACTACTCTATAGCAAAGTCGAATGCTATATTGATGACTTAGTCATCAAAACAAAGAAGAGGGAGGATCACCTGGCTGACCACAGAATTATATTTGAAAGCCTATAGCAGTATGAGCTGAAGATGAACCCGATGAAGTGCGCTTTTGGCATCTCTAGCGAAAAATTCCTCGCCTTCATCGTCAGATACAGGGGGATTGAAATAGACCCCGCAAAAATCAAAGCTATTCAAGAGCTACCTCCTCCAAAAAACATGACAAAATTACGGTCATTGCAAGGCCGGTTAGCCTACATCCATAGGTTCATCTCCAACCTATCTGGGCGGTGTTAGTCGTTCCATAAATTAATGACGAAGGATACCCCGTTCCAGTGGGGCGAAGAATGTCAAAAGGCTCTTGACCAGCTGAAAGAATACTTGAAGACCCCGCCAATGCTGGGGGCACCTGTCAAAGGGCGACCACTGATCCTGTACATAGTCGCCACTGAACATTCTCTGGGGGCAATGTTGGTGCAAAACAATGAAGAAGGAAAGGAACAAGCCCTCTACTACCTCAGTCGATGATTGTTCGAGGTTGAAGCAAAGTATACACCTATTGAAAAGCTCTGCCTCGCATTGGTCTTTATAGACAAGAAGATGAGGCATTACATGCTATCGCATGAAGTCAAGCTAATATCCAAGGCCGACCCAGTCAAATATATAGTCTCTCAGCCGATTCTCAAAGGGCGACTGGGCAAATGGGCCATCATTCTCATGGAGTTTGAAATTTCTTATGTGCCACAAAAGGCTATCAAAGGCCAGGCCATTGCAGATTTCTTTGTGGCGCACCCGGTGCCTGAAAATTCTTCGTTGATCACGGAGCTCCTCGAACATGAAACTTTAGAGTGGGCCAAGTCCAACAAGCCACTTGGCAGTTACACTTTAACAATGCTTCAAGAACAGAAATATCCTTGCAGGGACAAATAAGAATAAGAGCGAGGGCTGGGGTGGTCCTCAAATCCCCCGAAGGAGAGGTGCTACACACCTCTTGCTCAATCAACAAAGCCTTTACAAATAATGAAGTAGAAAATGAAGCTCTAATTATCGGCCTCCAGGTTGCTCTCTACATGGAGATCAACATGCTTCAAGTGTTCAGGGATTCGATGCTGATCGTCAAACAAATCCAGGGATAGTTTGAGCTCTGAAAGTCTGAATTACTCCCCTACCATGCTAAGGTGAAGCAACTCATGGAGAACTTTTACTTTATTATAATAAACCATGTCGTTCGAGGTCAAAATGCATAGGCCGATGCATTAGCAAAGCTAGCAAGCACACTGGCAACCCCTCCTAATGAATCACTCAACATACGGGTGATCAATAGACGGAAGGTCCCCAGCATGATTGAAGAAGAGCCAGGTGGAAAAGAGCCTGAAGTAGCAACAGTGGAAGTGGTCGGCTTAGCCGACTGGCGTGAGCCCCTCATGCAATGGTTTAAACACCAGCAGTTGCCCAAGCAAAGGGAAGAGAAGATCAGGTTGATCCGAATAAAAGATTCCTATGAAATCAGAAATGGAATTCTATTCCGAATTAGGGCAGACGCCAAGAAGAAAATACTCCTTCGATGCCTCACTATGGAAGAAGCCTAAAGAGTCGTGAAAGAAATTCATGCCAGGTCGGATGGAGCACACCAAGCAGGGCCAAAGATGAAGATTGAAATTAAAAAGTTGGGCTACTATTAGCCGACAATGTTCGATGACTGTTACAAGTACGCCAAGTCGTTTCAAAAGTGCCAAGAGCATGCGACGATCCCCAGGCGACCTCCAACACAGCTGCATCCAACAGCACTCTGATGGCCTTTTTCCCAATGGGGAATAGATGTCGTGGGGCCATTGCCCCCATCCTCTTTGGGATGCAAGTATATTCTAGCAATAACAGACTATTTCTCCCACTGGGCGGAGGCTGTAGCCCTGAAAGAAGTAACAGGAGAAATCGTGGCCCGATTTATCCGAAGAAATGTAATGTTCCGGTTCGGCATCACCAACCGGATCATCTTAGATAACGAAGACATTTCCAAAATCAAAAGGTCTACAGATTGGCCGAAAAGTACAGGATTGACTAGAGAACATCCACTCCATACAATCCGCAAGCGAACGGGCTGGCAGAAGCATTCAAAAAAACCCTCTTCACCCTCCTGGTAAAGACAGTCTATTCCAACAAAAGGGACTGAGAAGATAAGATGTACGAGGTGCTCTAGGCATACCGTACCGTCTACAAAAACCCAACGGGATGTTCACCTTTCTCCTTGGTGTACGGCTTGGAAGCAGTTATCCCCATTTAACTGGAAGTACCCTCACTTCGATTCGCAATCCAACATGAATTGGTCAAAGACGATCGAACAAACATCGAACGAAGACTGGAAGAGCTCTCCGACCTAGAAGGGAAGTCTCACGTTCCGACGTGGAATATCAGAATGCAGTAGTTATACACATTCATGATAAACAGAGCAATAAAAGAACATAATTGCTAAGAGAAGGAATTACTCCAAAGATACCAATTTACTCATAAATGTGAGAATAAAATGTTTCCAATAACCACTTTACACCTTACATCACGACTCGAAAAAAAGGTAATAAAGAAAAGATTACAACTCTTAACAACGACTCTTAAAGACATTACTAAACAACGACTCATCAAAACCACTATGTGACCATTCCACATCTTGACTAAGACAACTGTCAAATTCACATCTAACGGGTCCACTCTGGGTCATCACTCTTGCCCATCCCCGTCTGTTTGTGTTCCATCATCGGAACTACCTGAAATGGGGGAAAACTGTGTGAGCGAATGCTCAGTAGGTAATAGCAGGCAAAGTTTAAGTAATTAACCAAATTAATTAAATGTCATGCAAAAAAATAAAGTTAATAACATTCACCAGTCATGATGGGAATAAAAAGAACAACTCAAAAACAAGCAGAGCAGAGATATATCATTTCCAGGAATTGGCCAATCAAGCACGCAAACAAGCAACTCATGTAGAGATAAATTCCATGAGGAATTCAATAACTTGCAAAGATGTATGGGAAAAATGAATGTCATACACACACGCTAGTCATGCACTCGGTGCAATGTCTCACCATGTCATTACAACTCCCCGGGGCACTAGTACTTTTCGGATGCTCCTCCCAAGACCAGACCGGGCTTTTAAGATGCGTTGGCATTGATTTGGTGGATCCAAGATCCCAAGTAATATCTAGACATTCATTGGAATCGGCCTGGAATTCCAAGGTCAAGGTATGAAACTTTTTTTCTAAAATCAAGTGAAATTCCAATAATTGAAAGAGAAGCCATAAGATTATGGCTTGCAAAAGATAGTAATACAATCAAGATTAATTGCAGCTCAAGCCAACCATGTCCCGGCTACCAAGGCACATAATAATTTCACGAAAAACAAGCTTCTGGATGAGTTGCGGTCATACATGGGCCGCAACAAGGCAAAACTATCTATTTATGGACTGCAACAGTTGATA
Organism: Amorphophallus konjac; assembly: GCA_022559845.1. Classification (NCBI taxonomy): domain Eukaryota; kingdom Viridiplantae; phylum Streptophyta; class Magnoliopsida; order Alismatales; family Araceae; genus Amorphophallus; species Amorphophallus konjac. The sequence goes on along the minus strand of CM040125.1, from coordinate 254,451,822 downwards.
CTAGGCCAGAGGGACAAGGCCCGGCATCAAAGCATGAAAATGGTCATGTATGGACTGCAAGATGACAAAGGTGGTCCTGGATGGGCCGTCTAGACCAGAAAGGTTCCTGGGCCATAATCGAAGGGTTTTATATGTGATAAGAGAAACAAGAATTTAGATATAATTGTGGATGACCATAGTTAAATCAGGTATTAGAAATGTTCCATTTAATCCATTTATTTAATATGTTTCTACTCTACACACACTGTCCAAACAAGGTGAACACAATTAATAAAAATAGTGAGTAGAATATAACCGATAAGTGAAAGGCGGTTTGTCGCATAGCCGCTAGTGATCAGAAGCAGTCAGAATGTGGCCGTAACCCAACCCTTTGCGGTCTGTCGCGAGGCCGCTAGGATGTAACGGGTTTCAACATTTCCAATGGTGAAAACGGTCTGTCGCGAGGCCGCCCAGGGTCAGAGGCAGTTCCTGGTGCGACCGCAACCAAGATGCCACGTCTGGCCTCCGACGAACTCCGATAGACCTCGATTTCAACATGAAATTCGCACAGTATAATACGTAAAAATTGGGTAGAAAGCTATGAATAGAAAGAGGACAAGAAGGCACACAAGATAGCATGATTAATTAGGATTTGAGCCTACTATAGGCTAGCATTAATCAAGATAAATGGGAACTAATGAGTTCGGTGCCCTAATCGTCATGCTTTGACTAAAATAGGACATACGCATGTTATACGGTATGAAAATTGGGGCTTTTAGTATCAAAAGAAAGGGGACTCAAAGATGCTTCAAATGATATATTCTTATTAGGGTTTAATCTACTATCACCTACCATAATCGAAGATCAAAGGGAATGTTGGACGCTCGAATCCACATGAACTCCGCGCTCCACAACCTCGACGATTCCTCCCTCGAACGTGCTCCTCGCCGGCCGCATCAGCAAATGGGGGTTCTAGGTCGAGCTAGTGTTAATTTTATAGGAGGCAATTCGATTTAGGGGGCAAGATAAGGCTGAGAAAAGTCCTCAAAGTCGATCGTGTGTGAAACTCGTGCTTGACCAGGTCGCGCCGCCTCTCGCTCAAAATTGAGCTCCTAGGGTTAGGGTTTGTGCGTGCTACGAGAGGGGAAATGAGCTACCCATTAAGACCATTCGAATCGGCCTGGTCTGGGCTCAAATGATCAAGATTTGGGCTTGAATTAGGTGATCTAAGGTCTGATTAGTTTACAACTTGATTTTAGCCCTAAATCCATTAATTCGGCTTGATGAAAATTTTATTTGGGGTTTGACCCAGAAGACAAATTGTCAAAACTTTTAGTCCTTTACACGATTATGAATTTTATAGATTTTTATAAATTAGATAAAAATTCACCTAAAGGAAATTTCCAATTTAATAGTAAATAATTTTCTCATGTATTGCCCTTTATATTATTTAATTAATTCTCGAGATGTTACACCCTCCCCCACTTTAAGGAATTTGGTCTTCCAAATTCACTGCACTTATCAAAATGTGAATAAATAAGATTACTGACCTTAAAATAGATCGGGGTATTGCTTTCGGATAGCTTCTTCGGTCCCACGTCGGCTCCACTGAACTTTGACCATCGGTATGGACCGATTCCTGAGTTGTTGTTATTTTCGGTCCAAAATCTTGATGGGTCTCTCTTCATAGGATAAATCTTCCCTCAATTGTAGGTCCGCATGCTGAAGAATGTGCGCGGGGTCGTAAACATACTTTCGTAGCATGGATACATGGAAGACATTATGCACACCTGACAACTGGGGTGATAATGCCAGCCTATAGGCAACTTCTCCAACTCTCTCCAGCATCTCAAATGGGCCAATATATCTCTAACTTAGCTTGCCACGAATGCCAAACTTTCGAACTCCTCTCATAGGTGAAACTTTCAAAAATACATACCCGCCTACTAGAAATTCCAAGTATATCCTTCTGTTGTCTACATAGCTTTTCTATCTTGACTGTGCAACTTGTAGATGATTCCTGATAATTTGGATATTCTTGGATGTTTCTGAAATAAGATCTGGTCCAAGCCATTGCTTCTTGCTGACCTCTTCCCAGCACAAAGGTGATCGGCAACTCCTCCTATACAGGGCCACGAACAGTGCCATCAGAATACTAGACAGATAACTATTGTTGTAGGCAAATTCTACCAGAGCCAAATGTTCATGCTAACTACTACCAAAGTCTATCATGCAAGCCCATAACATATCCTTGACAATCTGATTTGTTCTTTCGGTCTGCCCGTCCGTTTGAGGGTGAAAAGCAGTACTGAAATTCAGACTGGTTCCCAAGGACTCTTGCAATCCCTTCCAAAAATGCAAAGTGAACATGGGGTCTCTGTGTGACACAATGTTCACAGGTACACCATGCAGTCTTACCACTTCCTTCATATACAAAGCAGCCAAAACATCTACTGTCCACTTTGACTTAATGGACAAGAAATGTGCAGATTTAGTCAACCTATCCACAATTACCCAAATCGCATCAAAACCTACATGAGTTCTGGGTAAGCCCATTCACCAAAATCTTACAAGAAGGATAATAGTACTTAATTGCTGAACCCGAACCAATGGGGGTTGATATCTCTAGTTGAAAGTTCATCAATACAGGTTTCACAGATAAGGACTTAGAAAAACTTTGAGAAATAAAAGAATGTGTTGCTCCTGTATCAAAGAGAACAAATGTCGGCTTATAAAAAATAACAAGTGTACCTTCAACCAATCCACCCTCCTCAGTGGCTTCTGTCTCGATTTCGTGTAGGGCTTAGAGCTTGCCTTGCCACTTCTGGCCTCCTTGCGGCTTGTTCGGAGTAGCTTGATCTGACAGAAGAGGACACTCAGGGATACGGTGGTCCCTGCTCCCACAACGCAAACAGGCGCCTAGCTTGCACCAGCACTCTTCCATCTTATGACCCGGACGGTCTCAGTACTTGCAAAGAGCTTTGGATGATGCAACCGATCCTGCCTTCTTGTCATCACTTCTCGGCTTCTTGTCCTTCCACGAACTAGACACGCTAGTACGCATCTTCTTGCCATTGTTGGGTTTGAAATTTCTGGAACCAGTGGTCTGCTCCTTCTTGGTGTTCCTTCCTCGGATCCTCTCAGTCATCTCCATGGTATCTTCGAGAACTTATGCTTTCCTCACAATCTCGGCATAGTTATGAATCTCCATCGGCGCCAACTGGTTGATATATTGGAGCTTCAACCCATTGAGAAATCTCTTAGCCTTCATCTTTTCCGTAGATACCAAGTGCGTCGCATAGTGGGATAACCTGGAGGTATGCCTCGTACTCCGCAACTAATAAATTTCTCTATTTCAACAAAGCGAACTACGCCGCCTTCTTTTCTTGTACACGATCTGAGAAATACTTGCTATTAAAATGCTCCTTAAACTCGTCCCACGTCGCACGCCTGTTACCGAGTGTAGCTTCTACTGCTTCCCACCAAGCACGTACATCACGTTCCAGCTGGAAAGTCGCCAAAAGGACTCGGTCCTGGTCACTACACTGCATGACTCTAAAGATTCACTCCGTCTCCTTCAGCCAATGCTCGGCTTCGTCGGGATCCGCCGATCCACCAAATCGTGGGGGATTCAATCCATAGAAATTCAGGTGGAGATCACCGGCCCCATGATGCGCGCCGCCTTACGCTACTTGCTGGAGGGCCTGAGTCAAGCCCTACACAGTACGCTGTTGTTGTACCCGGACTATTTCCCAGCCAAAATAATAAGGAGTAAGGGCTCGGGCATTTCCCCGAACACCTTCAAGGCACGGGCTATCTAGCCCTTTCTACAACCCTGCGGGTCCCCACAAGGGTCCCGACCAACTTGCCGTGACACGCGGCGACACAAGCAATTGTCCAGGGTCAACCCTGGCCACTCTCATACGGGCTTTGCCAGTACCCTACATGGCCGCCCGGGACCACCCAGGGTCACCCCGACATTAAGCCACGCCACGTGGCATCCAGTGAAAGAGCCGCAAGCTCACTCTGAGGCACTTCATTCAACCCTCCAAGGTCAAAGGGAGACCCGAGCAAGTCAACCACTGGCTTTGGAAGCCCGCATCACGTGTATACGGCTCACACACGTGTGTTCGGCATTTTTCCTAACACCTATTGGGCGCGTATATTTCAACCCTTCTACACCAACCCACGGGCCACCCCATGGTTCCAGTACACTGATTGGGCTCTACAACGCCCCCCAGCAAGTCGGGACCACCCCCGACTCTCAGACACGTGGCAACATGCCACTCAACTTTAGCTATCAGGCCAACCCGAGGCTACCCTGCCAACCCGTTGTACAACATGGCACACAACGCGAGGCGAGGCCCATGGGCCCAAGGCGCCTCCTCCCAGCCCCAATGGACTTCTACCCTTGACCCTAGGCCAAATCCAAGGCCCATCGGTCACCTACGCAGCTCGTTCGGCAACCCGGAGTGTGTCAGGCATTCGCCCGAACACCTTGCGAGCGGCCACTACGACTCGAAGAACAACGGCCCTACGGGCCCATGCCAGCCTTCCGAAGTTCAAAGTCCGTCAAAGGACATCCCCAGGCAACACAAGAAGACCCCCGGGGGCCACCCCCCGGGGTTACGGCTAGCCCGGGGCCAGTTCGCCCCGGGGCATGGCTGCACGCCCCAGGGAGGGCGAACTCCCTGGGGGCTGCACCCTCCCTCCAACCCGGTGTTCCCACGACCCCACTCAGCCCCGATTCGTTCGATTTACGGTCCTATGACGCGATTCGTGTGCCGTACCAGTTCGAGAAGGCGACGCGTGGACGCGAGAGTGCAAAGCGACAGCATGCGGGAACTCCGCAAGTCGACGGGCACAGAAGCCTCCACAAGCTCCACGTATCCTTCCACCCAGTTGTCCTTTTCTTTCTTAGCCAATTTTGGAAGAAAAAAGACCAAAAAATTGAATTTTATAGGGTGGAACCACCCCCCCTCTCTCCTTGGAGCAAATCCGCCTAAACCCCCCTGGGGGGGTTTAGGCGGACCAGCTCACCCCCCCTGGCTGGTCCACGTAAACCCCCTATTCAATTAAAAAATTTTTCTTTTTCAAAAAAGAAAAATCCAAACCACTCCGCCTAAACCACCCTTAGCTGGTTCGCGTAAATCCCTTGTGACCCTTCAACTTCCCCGATAAAAACCCCTTAGGAGCTCAAGGGGCAAGCATGTAACATAGATCATCCATCCAAGCGCTACCATCCAGCAAGCATAGGGCTTTAAGCGTGTCTCCAAGCAACGAGCAAAGGAGAATTATGCGTGGGTGACTTGTTCGGCGGTCTAATATGCTGGGGGTATGTCGTTTGCACTCCCCCCACGCCATATATAACCGTCTCACACAAGTCAACGCCCACCATATGTGAGGCATTACAACATGGGCGGATGTCCCCTCATGCCGGGATTTCCTCTCGCGTGCCCGTCGGTTGCAACCACATGCGTACCATGACGTCATGCTCTCTCGCAGTCACGAGGCCATGTTCGACCACTCAATTCGAGTCATGATCGACCCTCACCCAGATACCGGATCAATGTATCCCTCCAGTCATCCAGTCACAGGCCCCCATTCGGCACCACGGCCCTGGCCCACGCCACGGGAGGAACCCTCTATAAAACGCATATGCGCTTATTCATCACGCATCGACCCGGGGACCGACTAGCACGTCGGAGTTGTCCCGTGGCATGCTCCAGTTGTACCTTGGCCATTATTGCTTTCCTGTAAAGAAGTATACACCTCAGTATAACACGGCCGATTGGACGAGTGCTCTCGCACCCACGTCCAGGCCCTTAGTTTTCTATCTACACCACTTGGCATCTGTGCCTAACACCCTAACCCCAGCAAACACCCCTCAGTCTAACGCGCACCCATAGCTGCTCAATGCCCCCAGCCCTCCACCCACGGCTTCAGCCATATATACAGACTTTTCTTTAGCTTGGAACGAAGGTATTAGGATTCAATCCGATGTAAATAAACACCGGTTGCTTGCAGCCAGTGGGGAAAGACGTCTCGTACATGATTCCCGCAATCGCCGATGCACTCGCACCCATGGAACCCCTTCTCTCCACGTGTCACCCGATCGCACGTGCCCACGTGCCGCGCCCTGGTGGCCCTTGCCCGGTCAACCCTTGGTTCCATGAGTGATTGTCGAGAAATCGGCTGGCACGCCCACACCCTGTCCGGTTAACTCTTATCCCGATATTTCCATGTCGTTCGACCCTTCTCGACTTTCCATGTAAGGAGAGTGCCCAATACCTCCGTGAGAGGCATGCAACCGCAAGGAGGATACCCGAGATATATCAAACTACCGTATTTTTCTTCCCCGCTGTATCCCTTCTTTCACCCCGGTAATCGGCATAAAAACCCACGTAACAGAGAGGATGGCACTCCCGGTGGGACGTCTCCCGCCTTCCTTCTTTTTCCAGAAGAAAAGTCTGTGCCAGCCCTAAAGCCCTGGTGCCCTTTCCCTGTCCTTGCAGGAGAGGCAGAGGAGGACACTCGCGCGCAGCTTCTGGTCCGCGTTCTGATCACCGGACCGCTCTCAGTGACTGTCAGCTACCGTCTCCTCTGCAGCACTCAGCACTCCAACAACCATGGCGGCCGTCACCTACTGTCCCAACGTCGTTGCCACCCATGCCCGGGTGGGCTACATGGCGACGCCGATTGCTTTCGGCAACTTCGCCCCTGTCATCGGATCACCCTACTTCTTGGGTGTGATTCCCGTGGCTGCTCTTCAGCCGACTCCAGTCTCTCCATTGGCTGTTGCGTCCAGTGTGTCGCATGCACCTCCAGTTCGACGGTCCACCTGAGTGTCAGGCACCAGACTGTCACTATAGGCCCCTACAGGGTCCCCAGATCAACGCCGGCCTGGGTAAGCGTTAGCTCCCAGGGCCAGCCTCGTCCGATCTCCAACACGGGGCCCGTGCCCTAGACTTTGGTCACCTTCTCAGCATCTTCCTTAGGTTCCCAACCCCGAGCCGCAGCCAAGCTGGCACCCAACATGGGCTCCCAGCCCCGGGTCCATGGCTTCCCAGCATCTTCCTCGGGTTCCCGACCCCTAGCCGCAGCCAAGCCGGCACCCAATACGAGCTCCCAGCCCCGGGTCCGCTGCTTCCCAGCATCATCCTCAGTTCCCCAACCGTGAGCTCCAACCAATCCGGTACCCAATACGGGTTCCCAGCCCTGGGTCCACGGCTCCTCAGCATCCGCATCAGGTTTCCGACCCCGAATCTCGGCAAAGTCGACTCTCGACACAGGCTCCCAGCCTCGAGTTCACGGCTCCCTAGCATTGCACTCGGAGCCCCGTTCTCGAGCTCCAGGTGAACCGGATCTCCTCGTGGGTCTTCTACCCAGGGGGCGACGTTCCTCAACACCTTCCTCGGGCCTCCCGACCCGAACCCAGACTACACCGGCACCTACTGCGGGTCCTCGACATAGGGGCGTTGGCACCTCAGGACCTCTGACAGCGTCACCCTCCGGAGCAAGAGTGTCATCTTGTAACACCCTCAAATATAGCTAAGTTGTACTCTATATCACCGAGGCGCTTTTTCAAGTATCGGCTCAGTTCTTGTAAAGAACTCTGAAGTTGAGCGTGCTTAATGGGGAGCAATACCGTGATGGGTGACCTACCCGGGATGTCCCCTATTCTGGAGCCGATCACTATCAAAAAGGGATAAAACCGTGAGGCCGGTAGGCCAAAGCGGACAATACCTCGATGGTATAGAGTATGGGGCATGACAGAATGATATCAGAGCCATACCCCAGCCGGAAGTGTGGGAACTAAGTGTCATGCAGGGCAAAGTGCTACGCTATGGGAGCCACCTCTTGAACCCGCAATGGGACAAAGTGCTACAAAGTAGGAGCCACCTCTTGAGCCTGTAGGGGCCACCTCTAGAGTCCTACCTACCGGGGGGTTTGATTACGTGATTGCGTGCTATATGTGCCCAACGACGAGGACGTCACCTATATAAGAGGGGTAGATTGTAACACCCTCAAATATAGCTAAGTTATACTCTATATCACCGAGGCGCCTTTTCAAGTATCAGCTCAGTTCTTGTAAAGAACTCCGAAGTTGAGCGTGCTTAATGGGGAGCAATACCGGGAAGGGTGACCTACCCGGGAAGTCCCCTATTCTGGAGTCGATCACTATCAAAAAGGGATAAAACCGTGAGGCTGGTAGGCCAAAGCGGACAATACCTCGATGGTATAGAGTACGGGGCATGACACATCTTGAGCATCGACAACACTCCTATCGGTGCAGGCGAAGTTTTACACCCGAGTCACCCAGCCATCGACTCCCGGTGTGGGTTACTTATCTCGGGGGCCGGTCTCAGCACCTCAGACTGACAGCTTCATGCTGCTGGTCGCTCCAAGCCGGATTTTCTTGGTCTACCATCTTGGGACGGAGTCTTCCTCAGCTCCTTAGAAGAAGCGTCGCCATGGCCGCAGAGGCAGACGCCTTGCTGCTGCAACCAGTAACTCCGGCAAGATGGTTCTTGTCGGTGACTTGCGGATCCGTCTCGACGGGGGTGAACCAATCATAGCCTAGGAACGGACCGTTCCCACCATCCCCACCTCCAATCATTTTGACCTCTTACATCAAACACGAGAGGACGGGGCAAAGCTTAAAGGAGCAGGTTCCTCGACAACAGTCCAGGGGCACCCACCGCAGCTCTATACATAGGCTCCCAAGACAACCCGTCGGAAAGGTGGTGACAAGTGAGACCAGCAATCTGACTTGAGAGAATCTGGGTCACCCCAGAAGAAGCTCAAGCTGTTCGAAGACCACGTATCAGAAACCCCCTGCGAGCACTCAGACGTGACATCAGACGGGATGCGACTGGCTTCATAGTAGCATCGTCTGACGACGCCTAGTCGTCTAATATCCCCCGCACAAGCAAGCAGAGGCAAAGGTGAGCCCGTTCTTGGGCCCTCCAGCAACCTGTCCCGGGTTCTCCTCTGACTGATGTCTAGAGTGAGGCCCCCCTGCAACGCATCTCGGTCTTTGATAGACTAGGGACGCTTGTTCACCCTGCGCGGCACACGCGTCGGAAGTGGACGGCCTGGTTCATCAATGATGCGATTCGAGTGTTCGCGTGCTACACCACCGGACACCAGCCGGACCCCCAATGAGATGACTTGAGCTAGCCTCTGTCCCACTCTAGGAGGCCACACTACCAGGCTCCGCCGCCTCCCCCAACAGCTCACATCGGCACTTCTACTGGACCGCAAGCGTCAGAACGCGCGGAAGAGGTCCCGGCGAAAGATTGCGATCCTCCTATCAACGTAGAGCCAGTCAACAACGACCCTCCTGCGAACGAGGCTCAAGAAGTGGCCCTCGATACTCTCATGAAAGAGGACCAGCATTTGAAAGGCCCTCGTGCAAGACCTCCTCCAGGAACGAGACCTTCATCCTCAGTAGCCTGCTAGGCCCCAGGCCAAGGCACTGGTGCTGCCAGCAGCCCGTGATGCTGCCAACACCTCAGCGGCAATTGCCCGAACCCCGTTGGCAACTGGGTTTGGCATGCCCCCGGTTGAGGTTCAACTAAGAGCCTCCAACACGCCAGTGCCAGAGAATCTCTTGGCGCAACGCCAGATGATCGAGCGCATAGTCGAGACAAAGCTCGCCCAGTATGGCGAAGGGGCTGTCACGGTAGATCTCCTCCACCCGCTTCACCACCAGCTAAAAAAGCTTCCCCCAGAGTACTCCAAGCCCCCGAAGCTGCAAAAGTTCGATGGGCAGGGGTCGCCACATGAACACCTAGCCTACTATGTTACGGCCATGGGTGAGCTAGCGCTGGACGAATCATATCTCCTCCGCTACTTCGCCACTTCGCTCACGGGAACGGCGTTTCAATGGTACTCCCGCCTGAAGCCCAACTCAGTCATCGACTAGGCAGACCTCTAGAAGAAATTCCTCAACCGCTTTCAAATGGCCGAGCGAAAGGTCTCCCTAGCCAAACTCTGTTCTCTCTGGCAGAAGAAGGGCGAGGGCGCCCTCGACTTCATCAAAAAGTGGTGAGACCTCAGCATGAGTTGTGTCAATCCACCCATTCAAGAGGATGCCATCACCACATGCCGTCGAGGTCTGGCGGCCGAGGTCAGCGAAAAGCTTCTCGGCACCAATATCAAAGGCTTCAACCAACTCAATTCGGCGGTCGCCGAAATAGAGATGTTCTTTACCGATAACCCAAGCTATACTGCAGCAAAGGGTAAGCAAGAGTGAGAATGCCAGTCCGGTAAGGAGGTGAATATCATAGAGTTCACCACTACCGCCAAAGCCAGCAAGGAGGCCAAAGCCAGTGGATAAGTCGGCCGCTCCCTCCTTCTCGGAGCGTATGAAGACACCCATCTCATTCAAGAAGGAACACACGAAGATGCTCTTCGACCTTTGTATGGCCCAGAAGATCGTCGAGCTGCGAGAAATCCGCAAGCCGGACGAGGCTCTGAAGACCGACGATCCCAGTTATTGCCTGTACCACCACATGCTAGGTCACTCAATCAAAGATTGCTACGTCTTTAAGACTCAGGCGCAGAAGCTGATCTGAGACGGCCTTGTCAAAATGAAGAGTGGTCTCATTGATCCTCCGCAACCACATACGTGGGCCAGGCCAGCTAAGGTAGCGCGCGTGGCTCACCCCTCAGCCAATGTCATCCACATGATGGCCGTATTTTCTCTTTCTGATGACGAGTCAGAGGAGCCCAGCGCCAATCGAAGGGGACGCTCGATTTGGAACCCAGGGTGGAGGCCTTGGCACGATCGGAGACCTCTCTCCTTCCCCAGGGAGAGAACTCGGTGACTCTTTGATATCCTCATCGAGAACAGGCAAATCATGTTCCGCGACTCGCCTGTCGACTACACCCATTGGGATCGTAGTCACCCTCAATACTGCCCCTTCCACGCTAGAATCTGCCACCCGATCGAGTCTTACGAGGAAGTTCAACACCTCATCTAGGAATAGATCCGATGGGAGCAGATCGATGCGGAAGGAAACTCCATGTCGCTCGTCGGGCTTCGACAAGCTGTCAAAGAGACCCTAAGCATCGCAAGGGATGCACCAGAGCGGCCAGACTCTCCCCAAGATAATGGGCACGGGATACCTTACCAGCATCCTCCAAAATGGCTCGAGTTCCGGACTGACAACCAAGAGGCGCTCGAGCGATGATAACGCGAAAGTTCATCGTTTAAAACATGCGTATCAATCTTAAAAATTCCAACTCGCACTAGATGAAAGAGAGACGTAATATGGTGGTGAGAAGGGTCGAATTCACAGGGAAGAAGAGATTTTTAGAGTTAACAACCTTGGAGTCTTTTGGAAAACACTTGTGATTTTATTTTGTTTAAGGATAATAGTGAAAAGATGAATGAACCAAACACTTAATTAAAAATACCTATGACTATGAGCCTATGCCATGAAAAATGATTATATAGCATTGAGAAGAAGAGGTATAAGAAGGAGGAAGAGAATGAAGATGAACAAACTCTAGATCAAATGAACACTTCTTTCATTAACATAAAGAAACGAGTACATGAAGTGCAAGAGAAGCTTACAATAAAGATGTGACGAGATTACAATGAAGTAAAATGAAACTAAAGAAATAGCAACAAGAGGAGCCTGAGATGTGAAGATGGTGATAGCAATGGTGATGATGGCGCCGTCCTCTCTTGGCCTTAGATCACGAACCACCTTGCGGAAGATGTCGTTTACGCCGAGAGGAAGTCACCTTCGTCGTTGAAGTAGCCTTTGGAGGGTGAATAACTTTGAGACCGAGAAGAATTATGGGATGCCGAAGAAGAAGAAGTTGAAGAGGAGGAAGACAGGAAGAACTTTGATGAAGGACATACAGAGAGAAAATATGAGGAAGATGGTGAAATCAGAGAAAGAAGGGAAGTGGTCTGTGCGAATGAACAGTAACTATGTAAAAAAATTGAACTGATAAGAATTAAAAATAACTTAAAAATGGGATGGAATTAGAGGATGTGGTAAAAAAATAAAATCTAGATATATAAGAGAGGAAGAACTTTTATGAGAAACTCAGATAGAAAAAAATATCAAAAGGGCTTTAAAACGAAGGAATAACAGAAGCTAGCACCGCGAATGAACAGTAAAATCACATGACATCAAGTTACAAAATGAGAAATAACGTACAAACCATAATGAATTAGAAGATGATATAGAAGAAACATTTGTAGAACTCTTAAAAAAAGATATTTCATGAAGAACGGTAAGAGGAGAACATGACTTGAAAGGGGATAAATAAGGGGAAGAACAGAGAGAAATATTGGTTCATAAATGAACAGGACAATATAGTGAAAAATATGAAATAGCTTAAAAACTAGTAGGAATTAGAAGATGATGCAGAAGAAGAAGTTGTAGAACATTTAAAATGGAAGAACTTATATGAAGCAAACCGAAGGAGAAGAAGAATAAAAAAGAGTGAAATCGGTAGCCTAAAGTTGGGAGAGAAAGAGTGGGAGATTGCCAAAAGAAGAACTCTCCTTCACCTCCTTGTCATGGGCTATTTATAGGGAAAGTTGGGTCAATGGAGGGTGGAGATTGTATCAAAAGGAGATGGATGGCTGGGATTTAGGTAGAATATGATGCATGGGGAAAAGAAAAAGGAGGTGGGTACCCCCTTTCTTGGACTTTGGGCACCCCCTTTCCAACTTTGAATCTCCTTTTCAAACATTGAATGTACTTTTCCTCCTTTTCAAACTTAAACTTTGAATTCTTCCTTTTCAAACTTTTAATTCAAAATTTTGAACTTTCTTTTCCCTCCAACCAAAATATTTTGAATTCTTTATTTGACATGGTCAAAGTGGTGATGACAGTTTTGCCCATGGCTTCTTTTGTAATTACCTTCGGTGTCCTGTACACACATAATTATAATTTAGTTCATAAATATTACCATAATGTGCACATAAATATCAAATGCTCATGGTTATGTAATGGAGAATTAATGCTCATGACCCTCAACATTAATTTATTATTAAATAATATCACCAAATTAATCAATTTGCATAAAAGCTCCAATTTAAATGTGGAGTTGAGGTTATCTATGAAATATGCATAATTGCCTAATTATATGCACATAAAATGGTGCACATGCGATGAATTACCATATAAAATGGACACTTATCACACCCCCCAACTTACTCATTGCTAGTCCCTTAGCAATGCAAATAAATTAAAATTTAGGACTTACAAGAGTTTGTAAAATTAATACTCTCATATCCAGATCTCCCTTCATAGAATCAACCAAAGATTAAGAATTTGGAATCATTAATGCACACTAGCCTTATGTAGGAACTTAATAGTACATGATCAAGAATTCAAATCAAAGCTCAATAGCACCTGTGCATGTGTAACTACCAAATCCACATCTTAGATAATTGCATCCCCCATTCGCTATTCCAAGCAAATGCCTTTCAACCTTGCACCTCTTAGATCAGAGCATTAAGTATATTAACTTTTTATCTGCCTTATTACTTTATCCCTTTGGGATCTTTTATACCACACATGATACTGCACTACCCTTCACTGCTCAACGTGAACCTCGACTCTTGCCATAGGAAAAGTAGGCCCCGTTTCGTAGATTAAGGTTCCCTTTTCTATTTTACGTGAACTTAACACATCTTAGGTGAAGTAGGCCCTATTACTAAGACTAGGGGCATTTTTTATGGTGTATTTTTTCCTCTTTTTTTTTCATAGTGCCATTGCGCTTATTTGATAGATAATTTGGTAAAAAAATTTGTAAAAAGATCTCTTTTTTTAAGAAGTGCAGAATATCAGACAACATACCCAAAATAGTAGAGGACATGTCTTGCTTGTTTCATTAGTGTGCAACGTGAATTTTTTTTTCTAAAGTGCACATGAACTTTAAAGGGATTCTTATATCAGTTTTCCATGGCTAGATTGACTAAATTTTCCATCATCCTTCTCCCTAGTCTTTTCTATTCCAGAATTACTTTTAATAGAAGTATGAATCATGAAACTCAAAATAGATTTTATTTTTGTTGTGATTTTTTTTTTGAAAAAAAAATGAGGTTGTATATGAATGCAACATGTGCAATGGCATGATTTCCATCCTCCCAACTTAAATGACATTGTGCTCAATGGCATGAACAATAGGGATGAATAGAAGAATGTAGACATGAAATATGTGAAGGAACATGACAACCTGACGAAAGTGAACTTCGACGGGCATCCTTGCTGACCAAAGGGGGTACTTGGCTTTGAAAATTTGGACAATAATGAAAGAAATCATCTCTCTCTCCCTAACTTATTCTTTATTCACACTTGTAAAATAAAAATAAAAACACAAGAAAAACTTGGGTTGCCTCCCAAGAAGCCATTTATTAGCACTTAAAACTATGAAAATTTTGGGTTACCTCCCAAGAAGCGCTAAGTTTTACGTCTTCAGCCAGACACAATGTAACTCACTAATCAATGGATGGTATTCAGAATGAGCCAAAAAGTGATCTTGTCCTCCTTCAAATTCTAACCCTTATGCCATTGGAAGACAAGAGTAAGCATGTACATACGAGGGCTAGAAATAGGAAGGGCTCGCACACTAATGATTTGAACTTTGACCATATGTGGGAGACAGTTATGTTCTTTGGGGATCATGAAATAATCAATGGCCAATATTATTTTAAGATCGAGGTGGAACCTTTGCACAACATCAACCCATTGTTCCCCTTGTCCTGTATCTTCCCGCCTGACTAACCCTTTAGTAACGACTTCCTCCATGGTAACTTGTTCAAGCCTTGGTGGCTTATGAATAAAAGTGTCATTATGTGCCACATTCCTCTCAGTAACTGCCTCATGATCATTAAGGGCACTGATCAACTTATTTTCCTGATAGGAAGTTAAATCAAAAGTGAATATTGCTGGCACGTCCCCCTCAAGTCCTAGAATGTCATAGTGGAGAGGTTGTACTGTCGGGGGAATCAAATTGGAAGGAAGCCCAGAATCTAACTCATCCACTGATTGAAACATAAAGGACTCGAGGGTAAGATCAAATGTAATTTTCTCTAAGATGGACCCTTCATAGCACTCATCACTCAACTGAAGTTTATCACTCAAATTCTCCAACAGTGGGGTTGGTAGATGAAATGTAAACTTTTCCAACAAGGCCCCATCATCATGTTCTTGAAGGTGAGGATATTTAGAATTTGGTTTCATTAAATCAACAAGATTATTACTCACAAAGTAATCCTCCTCTTCATGTATTTTCTCAATTGAGTTATGTGGGTCACTATTCTTTATAGTGGTATTCTCAATCTCAAAACATTCGTAGAATAGGGTGATGATATCAATATGATCATCATTATCCTTGAAGCCACCCCCTACTTTCATCCCTTCCTCTAGCATGGTATTGCTTGTGCAACCCTCCTCATTCCCAATTGTGACATCTTGAGCCAAAATGACAGGCAGAAGATCATCATCATCATCATTCACGTATTGAGGGGGTTGGTGTAATATTAAAGGAGGGCCATAGTAAGTAGACTGAGAATACACGATTTGAGGTTCAAAGTAGTGGCCCGGTGAATCACCCCTAGTATTGATATTGCTTTGGATGGTTGGGTGAGATGAGTTGAGCTCAAGTTGATTGCACATGGGCTGCTCGTGGGCTGCTTGGGGTGAAGGTTTACACAAATGAGTTGGGATTGTTTGATCCATCCAAGTCATATTTGAGTGGGTCCTCCAGCCTAGATTATAGTCATCTGAAAAGATTTCACAATTGAGCTGAGAGAATCCTAGGGTATTTTGGACTTGAGTTTGGATGACTGGTGGGAGTCGGGCTACAGTAGGACATTCACTCACATGGTGAGTGAGACTGGTACAAAACTCACATGTTTTCATGAAAGGTTGGAATGAAGTTTCAGCATGTTTGAAGGATCCTACAGATTGTTGAAGAGATGAGATTGAGACAAGGTTCATAGAATTTTCACTCAAAATGTCAAACAGATCATAAGCCTCATCTTCACTTTTGTTCATAAATGCCCCTCCGCATCATATGTCCACTATTTGCCTATCATGATTGTACAACCCCGCATAAAATACATACATAATTTGCCATTTGGGCAACCCATGGTGTGGGCATTGACATAACAAATTTTTTAACCTATCCTAAGATTCATGAAGTTGCTCTCCCGGAAGCTGAGTAAATCCCATGATCGCCCTTCTCATAATGTTGGTCCGGACTATGGGGTAAATTATTTTTAAAAATTCTAACTGCATAACCTCCCAAGTCCTGATGATCTTTCCAAAACTCCTTAACCAACATTTTGCCTTTTCTTTTAATGAGAATGGGAATAAAATTAACTTAAGGGCATCATCAATAAAATTTTAGATTTTGATCAGGGTGCAAACTTCTAGAAAATCATCTAGATGCCTATAAGGATTTTCATTGAGATTCCCATGAAAAGATGGGAGCATCTGGATGAGACTAGGGTCAATCTAATAATGATCCACAAGAATGTCAGGTAGTTCAATACATGTTGAGGGTTTATAAGTAGAAGGAAAAAAAATGTTCCTTCATAGGCGTGGGTTTCCCTCCAAGATAAATGACCATTAAAAAATAGGTTAGATCCCAGAAAATTTGTTCACTTTTTTCAATTTTTTAAATTTTTTTTCAGTTTCATTCAATTTTTTTTTAATTTTTTAATTTTATTTTCCATTTATTGATCTTCTTTTTTTACTTTATTCTCTTGTTTTATTAAAATTAGAAAACCACAATATTTTTTATTATTTTTTTTAAAAAATAACACTGAATCAGACAAATAGAGAGAAGATGGGGATTTTTTATTTTGTTTTTATTTTCTTTTCTTTTTTATTACATACACAAACAAGTTAACACGTAAATTACTTAACGACTTAGATGTGACTTAGACCTACAAATTGGGTTTAACAAAATGACTAAAGTGTAACTTGAGTTCACCCTCGATAATTTGACCGGCCAGGTAAGGGGTGGGATAGTGGGAGGCTCCCCTTGCTTTCGCAAGGTCCTAATTAAAAATCACTAGCCCGCTTAAGGCGCTTATCGTCCGACCATCTTGCCTTAGGCACCGGTTTCCACAAGAGGGTAAACCCAAAGAGTATAAGAGCCATAGTGTGAACCTAGGGTCAATGTCTACTGAATTTTATTTAAGACTTAAGACATGCAAAGATGTAAGGGGAATGTGGTTTGTGGGCTAAGGAAGGGTGATGAAACCCCCACCTTATCTTACTTATGGGTTTTACTCTTAAGATAATTTAAAATGAAATGCAACACCACAATTCAAACAAGGGGTTCTATACAAATATATAAGAGCATGTGTTCAAGAAGAAGTTTGGAAGAACTCACCTTGCCCCCCTAATCTTCAATAATGCAATTGCTAAAAAAAATTAAACACAAAGAAGAAGTCTATCCTAAATGATGCATGACCTAAAACATGGAACTGTGGGTGCTACTCTTGCAATGATTGCTTTTATTAAAGTTCAAGTGATTTTTTTTTCTTTAATGAACCTATCTAACCACAAGATATGAAAATGGAAAAATGCAACTAGAATGAAAGAGGGAAAGTTTGGATACTTACTTGAAAAGTGATCTCTCATTATTTTTTTTTGAAATGAATGACAAAATCAAAAGATGAAAGAAAGAAAGGCAAACGTACCTCTGATTTTTTTTAAAAAAAAATTCTCTTTTTTTGCAAAAAATAAGAAAAGAGAGCTTTATTAGTACACTATAAACAGAAGAAAAATAAAGTTCCTAAATCAAAAATCATCATTCTTCCCCGGCAATGGCGCCAACAATTGATAACGCGAAAGTTTATCGTTTAAAACAAGCGTATCAATCTTAAAAATTCCAACTCGCACTACATGAAAGAGAGACGTAATATGGTGGTGAGAAGGGTCGAATCCATAGGGAAGAAGAGATTTTTAGAGTTAACAACCTTGGAGTCTTTTGGAAAACACTTGTGATTTTATTTTGTTTAAGGATAATAGTGAAAAGATGAATGAACCAAACACTTAATTAAAAACACCTATGACTATGAGCCTATGCCATGAAAAATGATTGCATAACATTGAGAAGAAGAGGTATAAGAAGGAGAAAGAGAGGGAAGATGAACAAACTCTAGATCAAATGAACACTTCTTTCATTAACATAAAGAAACGAGTGCATGAAGTGCAAGAGAAGCTTTACAATAAATATGTGACGAGATTACAATGAAGTAAAATGAAACTAAAGTAATAGTAACAAGAGGAGCCTGAGATGTGAAGATGGTGACAACAATGGTGATGACGGCGCCGTCCTCTCTTGGCCTTGGATCACGAACCACCTTGCGGAAGATGTCGTTTATGCCGGGAGGAAGTCACCTTCGTCGTTGATGCAGCCTTTGGAGGGTGAATAACTTTGAGACCAAGAAGAATTATGGGATGCCGAAGAAGAAGAAGTTGAAGAGGAGGAAGATAGGAAGAACTTTTATGAAGGACACAGAGAAGGAAAATATGAGGAAGATAGTGAAATCAGAGAAAGAAGGGAAGTGGTCTGCGTGAATGAACAGTAACTATGTAAAAAAAATAAACTGAGAAGAATTAAAAATAACTTAAAAATGTGATGGAATTAGAGGAAGTGGTAGAAGCATAAAATCTATATCTACAAGTAAAGAAGAACTTTTAATGAAGAACTCAGATAGAAAAGAAGAGCAGAAGGGCTTTAAAACAGAGGAATAACAGAAGCTAGCACCTCGGATGAACAGTAAAATCACATGATAGAAAGTTACAAAATGAGAAATAACTTACAAACTAGAAAGACTTAGAAGATGATGTAGAAGAAGAAAATGTAGGACTCATAAAAACAAAGATCTTTCATGAAGACAGTAAGAGGAGAGCATGACCAGAAAGGGGAGAAATAAGGGAAAGATTAGAGAAAAATACTGGTTCGTAAATGAATAGGATAGTATAGTGAAAAACATGAAATAGTTTAAAAACTAGTAGGAATTAGAAGATGATGCAGAAGAAGAAGTTGTAGAACATTTAAAATGGAAGAACTTATATGAAGCAAGCCGGAAGAGAAGAGGAATAAAAGAGAGTGAAATCGGCAGCCTAAAGTTGGGAGAGAAAGAGTTGGAGATTGCCAAAAGAAGAACTCTCCTTCACCTCCTTGTCATGGGCTATTTATAGGGAAAGTTGGGTCAATGGAGGGTGGAGATTGTATCAAAAGGAGATGGATGGCTGGGATTTAGGTAGAATATGATGCATGGGGGAAAGAAAAAGGAGGTGGGCACCCCCTTTCTTGGACTTTGGGCACCCCTTTTCCAACTTTGAATCTCCTTTTCAAACATTAAATGTCATTTTCCTCCTTTTCAAACTTAAACTTTGAATTCTTCCTTTTCAAATTTCAATTCAAAATTTTGAACTTTCTTTTTCCTCCAACCAAAATATTTTGAATTCTTTATTTGACATGGTCAAAGTGGTGATGACAATTTTGCCCATGGCTTCTTTTGTAATTACCTTCGGTGTCCTGTACACACATAATTACAATTTAGTCCATAAATATTACCATAATGTGCACATAAATATCAAATGCTCATGGTTATGCAATGGAGAATTAATGCTCATGACCCTCAACATTAATTTATTATTAAATAATATCACCAAATTAATCAATTTGCGTAAAAGCTCCAATTTAAATGCGGAGTTGAGGTTATCTATGAAATATGCATAATTGCCTAATTATATGCACATAAAATGGTGTACATGCGATGAATTACCATATAAAATGGACACTTATCAAGCGATTGCGGAGGCGTAGAGAGCGAGATGCCAGTCAAGAGACGGGGCCGACCAACTTCTCAGTCAACGTCATCCATTCCTCTGCTCCTCCGGCCCTTGGGGGCTCTCAGACATCAGCACCTAGCCAGCCAACCCCAGCCACTTCGGCCGTGCGGTGGCGGTCCTGGCGGGAGCTAAAGTCTCTCCCTTTCCCCGAAGAAGACACCGCCAGGCTCCTCCGGGTCCTTCTCGGCCAAGAGGATGTTCTAGTGGGCGAGACGACGACGGGCTCTTCAGCTCTCTCTCGTCCTCCTCCCGTCCTATCTCTGTCACCGGCAGCCGTGGATAGGAAGGGAAATCAAAAGCAGGGTAAGGCCCCGCCTCAGCCTCGTAGCATCTCCTCGACGGATGGACCGTTGGGTCCTCTCCATCTACCCGTTGGCACAATCCAAAGTACAAAGAAGGCATCTTCAGAGTCTTCAGCGGCTTCGATTCAAGTGGCGGGCCCGCCACTACAAGGCTCAGCCAGTCCGTACAGTCGGGATAACTGTGCAGAGCGACAATGTTGTTGGGTCCCACAGTGTAGTGGCACGGATCTAGAGGGGGGATAATAGACCCCTCTCTAAAAAATAAGACCAATTAAAAAGACTTGAAAGGCTTCTCAATCAAACCTCACCAAACGTGCAGGTGACAAGATTACACACGGAGAATTAGCAATTTGAACTAGCCATACACATTGACAAATTTAGCATCGATGTGCAACACATTTCATAATCCATCATGTGAATGGTGGTAGAGGATAAGGAACAAACACACAACCAATCACACAAGCACAAAGATTTTTAGGTGGTTCGGGACCACGACGGGTACCCTACGTCCACCCCTCACCACCTCGGTGAGGCTTCACTAGAACGCTACTCAAGGTAGCACACGGGGACGAATCCCAATACACCACACGTTGCACGATGGCAGCAAACCATACACACGAGCACGAGGCTCAACACGCTGCTATGCAGCACACACACGAGGGTGAACCCTCAACACGGTGCTGAGCACCACACACACACACTAAGACGGGGAATGTGCCTCAACAGTGAAGCCACACTCGGAGACATTGCTCCGAACACACACACAATCTTTTTCAGTTAAAGGAGTGATCACAGATATACAAGCAAGCTCAATGAACATGAACTAGACAAAGGATAACCACAAGCAGGGACAGAAAATGGTTCAGAAGACTCCTTATCAAAATGATTGAACTGGGTTCTTGGGCAACTATGTTTCTTCTTCTCTTCAGTCAGACTTTGGTTGCAGCACGCAGTAGAATCATCAACAGGTTCGTTGTTGTTGCATCTTGAAAGATCGACGATCGAGGTTCTTCTTCTATTCAATCCGACTTCAGCTCATTGATCGTTTGGAGGAGATATAGCCGTGGAGCTTCAGCAAGACACCTTCAACTAGGTGGGATTTCATCATCTTCAGCCTTGAATCGCACCCAACTCACGCTCGAGATGAAGGACATGAAGCTTCGTCCTCTGCTACCTTTCTCCCTGCAAAACCCAAAAACATATATATCATTAGATGCTTTTCCTTCCTTTCAATAAACCCTATATCTTCCAATTTATACCACAAGGGAATGAAGGGCCACGTAGAGGATATTATCCCCCAAGGACCAATCACAATCAGGCACAAAAAGAATGGATCGAGCTAGGGCTCCAGCCGCCGCGCAAACCGGCATTTTTCCCGGTTGCCGGAAAGTGTCGACCCATGGGGTCGACACTTTCCACCCGTGGCAATAATAAAAGGCCACGACAGAAAGTCCCGGAATATGTGTCTGTTGTGCCCCTTTAGTTTTGATGATCTGTAGTTTTGATGATAGCAAACATTATGAGTCATAAGTCTATACAGTCTATACTTCCATGCATCATCACTCTCAGCATAGTCTGGACAGAAGTGGGTCGACCCCCTTCCAGATGGGTCGACCCCCCAGATTCACATGTATGTACATTGCATGTGTCGCAGACATAGCAAGTCTGTACATTGCTCTCAAGTGTATTAAGCTGTCTCACGCATATACATAGTCTGTACACTCATTGCCAGCATGTCTGTACATCACCTTGGGCATGGCAAAGTCTATACATTGCTGCATTGCTCGCACAGGCAATGTCTATACATCGTGTTGCAAGCACGCATTCAAGTCTGTACAGCCTGTGAGGTCCGTCTCACTCAGCGTCTCAAGTGGACTTGAAGTCTATACAATTGACCGTCTTACTTAGCGTCTTTGTGCATGTCACACACTCGCAAGTCTGCACATTGTGGCACGCAGAGTCTACACAACGCTTTGTCAGCAAGTCTGCACTTTGCTATAGCACGCATGCAGAGTCTAGACAGTCATGAGCAAGTCTATACATCGTGTTGCATGCACGCATTCAAGTATGTACATCGCATAGCATGCACGCATGTCCAAAGTCTGTACATTGTTCACTTGCAGCATTAGCACAAGTCTGTATAGCCTGTGTGCTTCACATCGCAATGTCTATACATTGGCTAGCTGTACAAACACTGAGTCTACACATCATCATGGTTGCCTTGATGCCGCAGAAAGTCTATATATTCTATTATGCTTGAAATTTGACACCCATCAAAAGGGGCGTCACTTCTGAAACTGACGCCCAGGAAGGAGGCATTTTTTTTGTTGTGCATCAATTTATCAAAGTCTAGACATCATCTGGTTGCATAACACATAGTCTGTACATGATGCATTGTGCTCTCATGCTTTAACACTAGGCATTGCAAAGTATGTACATTGGTTGCACATTGCACTCCATGTCTATACATTGCTTCATGCATTACACGAAGTCTGCACATTGTGTATTGCTGTGCTCATACATCATTTTAGTAAGTCTGCACAATGATGCACGTTGAGTCTGCATATTCATTTGGCATGTCAGTACATTCATTTGTAATGTTCATAGTCTTGCATACGTGAAGTCTGTACATGCTTCAGTGTTGCATTCACTAAGCCTGTACACACCTCAGCCTTGCATATATGAAGTCTGCACATGCCATAGCACTGCATATATGAAGTCTATACATGCTCTAGCGTTGCATATATAAAGTCTGTACATGGCATAGTTTCGCATTCACAAAGTCTATACATGCTTCAGCACTGTCTTCATATAGTATGTACAAGGTTTCAACCTTAAACTGATAACTCTGTTCGATTGTCTGATAGGGACTCTTTGCAGAGATTGATGACATGGCTCGTGATCCAAGGATGGACGAGGTGTCCAGAACATGACACGTGTAAAGCAACAAGCCTGGATGCTGCCACGTGGTCCAAGTCATTAGGCAGGAATTTGAAAGCCACACGCTCTCCAAATTACTGCTGGTATATATATGAATCTTCTTCCATCAGAAGAAGGTTGATCGAGAAGAAAAGGCTAGAGAGCAGAGAAGCTCGAAGCAGCAGAGAACCACTGAGAGCAGAGAAGAAAATTCACGATCTAGAGAGAAGAAGAAAAAGAGAGAAGAGAAGATTGAGAGAGATCAGTTGAGAAGAGTTTATTCGAGAGCTTGTGAATCAGTCTCTTGGTTCAGATACCAGAGCTGATACTGCTCATTTTGAGCTACATTTCTTTTGGGTTTTCCATTTTCGTTTGATTCTATTTTTTCTATTTTCGAAACTCTTGTGTTCAAGCTGTGTTCCAGCGTTTGCAGTGGAGGATTCCACTGGACGGGTCAAGCTGTAAACCCCAGCGTTTGCAGTGGAGGATTCCATTGGACGGGTCAAGCTGTAAACCCCAGCGTTTGCAGTGGAGGATTCCACTGGACGGGTCAAGCTGTAAACCCCAGCGGTTGTAGTGGAGGATTCCACTAGACAGGTGGAGTTGTAATTCCTCAACAGGCGAGACTAGGTCTCGGACAGCAAGCTGTGAAGCTCAGTGGTCTGTAGGCAAGCTGTGAAGCCCAGCTGTTCAAGCTGTGAGTCAGCGAAATCCACACTCTTGTTGGAGTGTGGGGTGGACGTAGATCTCTGGATTGAGATCGAATCACCTTAAAATTGCTATCTACTGTGCGATTGCTTGTGGATCTTGTTATTTCATTGTGCTCCTTCGTTTGTTCAACAGCTGCTCATTTTAATTCCGCATTAGAGTATAACTGTGTTCTTAATTTAGGCAATCGATCTATTCACCCGCCTCTAGATCCACTCTCCGTGGTAATAGAGTGCTTCCATCTAACATAACAGTGTCGACCTTATGGGTCGACACTTATGTCTAGGGTTCTGAAACATGAACCCATACAGAACCTCGCGATAAAAAGGTCGACCCTGTGGGTCGACTTTTTATCCTCAAGTTCGAAGACATAAGAGGGTCGGCTTAAAACACCAGACCCTTGGACAATGTGTCGACCCATGGGGTCGACACTTTTCCTGACATAATGCAAACTTAATAAAACACACACAGGGGTAATTCTAAAAGGATGATACATTAAAGACACATGCGAGGATGAAAGAATTAAGTATTACCTACCCTAAATCACAGACTTACAAGGTAGGTATGGATAGGGAATTACCTAGGGATTCGTTCATCCAATCCACACAACAAGCCTCCTCCAACCATTCAACCAAAACAGCTTACCATTTTGTTGGTCCACATGCATGTGAATATCCAATTGGAAGGTTTCCAATTGGTCCTTATGTTCATTGCCATTCAATACACACTTGAGATCCTACATCACAACCATTAAGTGAATCAAATGATTCAACCAAAAGCACAGTAGGATAATTCCATTAATTCGCTTGAATCACACCCAGTCTTCATCTCTCCCTGTGCAAATGCCAAGACAATGTCAGTCTAGTTCGGCACATAATTCTTGAACTAAAGGCATCCCATTCAACAATTGCAAAGATATGGGAATGAGCTTCATTCAACCATAAAGAAATTAAAGCATATCATTTCTCATCCACAAACCACATATGCATTTATTTACATGGAACACAATCACATGGTATTTATATCACCTTCAAAATTCCTTAGCATATATTTGTGCATGGGGTTCAACAATCTCCCCCTTTTTGATGATGACAAATACTATGTGCAATTGACAAAATAGACTCGACAGATAAAAAGTGTTTCAGGGAAATTCAACTCACATCAAGCATTCTAGACATGAAACCATGTTAGCATTCCAACGACATTAACTCATCAACAGAAAATTAAGGCATCCATATCCACAATTCAAACTCCATATCATGCAATCCATAACCAAAAAGATTTACATTTCCAAAACTCATGTTCCCACAGAATATCACTTGATCATCAACCATGTCCATAAGTAAATTTAACATCAAGGTACCAATTGTCACAAGATCAAGATACCAATTGTCACAAGACACATAAACATAACCAAAACATAAACAAAACATCTTAGACATAACAACCACACAAGACATAAGGCATCACATTTCATCTCCCCCTTTGTCATCAACAAAAAGAAGTGGTAAACGTGGGTAAAGTCAATTAGCTTAGGTCATTAGAAGTAGGGTGCTAGAGATCAAAGCCTCAAGGAGAGGCAGGAGGTGTGCGTGGACGCCTGAGAAAATCAGAGAGATCGTCAAACTTGGAGTTTTGAATGCCAATGGCAGTATGGAGTGAGTCAATGGAGTCGGCCATGGCAGCGAACTTCTGAAGATAAGTATCATGATGAAGCTTGAGTTCTTTGACTTCTCGTGTGAGGGCATCCACTGATTCTTTGACATTGCAAACTTCATCAGCTAATTCGTCAAATTTGGTGTTCATTGATGTATCTGCTGAAGATGTAGCCTGTGACACTCTGGTTCTGGCGGTTCTGCTGATGGGTTCTTCATGATCTTCACCTTCATTCTGCCCAGACCCTGCTGCCGGGGCTTTACCTTTCTGTGACGGAAGAGTAAAAACAAGAACACCATTTATCAATTCATATCCCATGTTGGTGCAGATGGATGGGATACTATAGATGTCGGCATCCTTAATTGGATGACTGACCTGCTCACTCAAGTCAATATGCAAGGACTGAAAAATTGGTGTTAAAGTAGCTCCATAAGGTAAATTTCGGTTCTTGGACTTCCTGCAGCTGGTTATGTACTCCAACATCACCACTGGGAAGTTAACCGGTTTTCCACTCATGATTTGTACAATTAGGAATTTGTGCATGTTAGTTACTTGTTCCTTAGACCCTGATCTTGGCAACAGAATAGTGGTCATCATGTGATGCAGAATTCTCTGAAGGGATGGGAATTCATTTGCATTGAGCTTCGGTACACACCCTGGTGTTCCTACCTTATCCGTCATTTGTTCATATGCAAGTTCTTCAGAATAAATGGCTTCTTCATAAATCACCCCACTATCCCAAGGCAAATTTAGAGCTTTTCCTATCAATTGAGTAGTTAAAGGAACAGAATACCCATCTAATTTTGTGTGCATCTCATCAGTTTTACAACCATATTTCCATAGAACTGATGAACTAGTGAATGATAGACTCTTCTGTGCTCAGTCATGAATGGAATCAAATTTGGCTGCTTCCTCAACAATTCTACTAACCTTGGCAGAGCAGTTTCGATGCTTCTAAAATCAACGGCATGAGGTAGTAACACTTTTCTCTCAACCATCATTTTTGTTTCAACAGCCCTTTTCCTTGTCTGAGCTTGGGCTTCTTTGTTTTTGCACCGTAGCTCTGTTAGGATGCGGGCTTCCTCCCTCTCTAACACCGATCTTTTCTTGGGTGCCATTGATGCAGCTTAGATAGCTTCAAATAGATGTTGACACTGTCCGGTCTTCACTAAATCAGGTGGATGAGCTCTTGAGCAAGTGAAAGGAGACCGGTAGTGATACCCTCGAGCAGATGAAGGGCTTCCTCTGGCTGGCTGGAGTTCACACCACAAGCAGTACCTTCTCCAACCGGATGTGCTTCGAAGGAGGGTGTCGCGATAGCTTCAAGAGGAAGAAGGAGGGGCGAACGCCACCGCTCGCCGGAGGATGCTCTTGGAAGAGATGGGGTGGACAGAGAGAAACGAGGGCTGGAGGAGGAATGGAGAGGAGGAGCCGCGGAGGCTTGGGAAGTGGAGGATCGTCTGTGGGGTGTTGCGGATGGAACGTTAGGGCAGGAGAGGATGGGTGATGAAAGGGTTTAAGGAGAAGAGAAAGGGGGTTTGGTTCGATTAGGTTCGACCAGAAGAGAGCCAAGCGACCTTGGGTTCGAGCCATATGAGAAAATGGCGTGAGAAGTGAACCCGGCGATCCGGTTCACAAATAGGGTTCCGAAACAAAAGTGTCGACCTTGTGGGTCGACACATTTTGGAGACGATTCTGTCTGGCGAGAAACAGAGGGACACACGGTAAGAGTGTCGACCTTAGGGGTCGACACTTATTTTACACTTTGAAAAATCAAGTGAAATGGAGTGAATTGAAGGCCAAATGAACCCAACATGATATCCACTAAATGATAAACACAAATTGGACAATATGTGGGTTGTTCAACTGAAAAGGTTGATCTTGGAGACGTGAAATCAAATAACTACACTTTGATGATCAATTCAATTAAACATGCAACCACTCATTTCTAATATCCATCACAAATCATTTAGATTTAAACATTGCAAGGAATAACAGCAGATTTGAGTTAAGCACATTCCATCCTCATGAATAGCATTAAAGCTAAGATTTCTTACCTTATCTCCTTCATTCTGAGCACTTCAAAGAATTCAGGATTAAAGCATGTTAGAGTCATCAATTGCAATCTGTTAACTCTGTGCATCAGAAATCATGGTCAGTGAGATATGAGACAAGGTCCGAGGAGTGGACACAGTGTCAGAGCAGTAATTCAACGCACAAAATAATTCAATCAGTATTTGTATTCCTTTTAGTCATCACAATTTTCAGCTTGACACATGAGAGTACTTCTTACCAGCTCAGTTCCACAATCAACCAGTCATGGTTGTATTTTCATAAAAATTCATTTCAGAATTTGTTCAAAGTGTGTTGCATGCTTCAATTATGGGGGTTTAACAATCAAGTTCTCATTGTGCATTCTAAGCATGCAGGCAGACAAGCAAGCATATTTAGGTATAAGATCAAGCATGAAGGTCCCTTAAGGATGGGTATAAGAAGAATGCAATAGATTTAAGCAATTATGTCCATGAACCATATTAACATGGTTGTGGTTACGAGTAGACGTACTACTTAACCATTGATGATCAACTAATTCAGGAAATACATTCAAACAATCAAGCTCAGATTCAACATGTGAACGATGAAGAATGACTTTCAAAATAATATGGATAATCATATGTTCTAAGTAACACTAACAAGAATGTCTCCTCCCTACATTTCAATACAAAATGCTCAGCTTTTGGTAGCTTCACACATTCCCATACAATTTTGTATTTATTTTAAATAGCAACATGACTAACCTTTTGACACAAGGCATGCCCTTTGTCTTAGGGGCATTTCCCGGTTACTCGGTATCGTCATTTATGATTATGTGGATAAGATACTTTCCGATGCGAGTTTCCTCCTTTATTTCAGGGGAGATTCCCGATGTACTCGATGTCAAATCACACTTATTCAATTTTTGGAGGGACTGATAGCTTTTTCCTCACGAGTCACTTGACTTTAATGTAGGGGTTTAAGAATCCTAAAAGTGTTTAGTGGAATAACAGAGATCCTTATTGAATGAAGTCAGTTGTATCAAGGTTCCATATGAAGTGAGTGATTGAACAGATAGTAGAACATGAATTAGCCTTTTCAAGGTTTTGTCTCCCCCAAAGTGTATGCACGGTTGACAAACCAAAATGACCTTGTTAAGATATGTCATGAGGCATTCATGCCTGAATCAATGCAAGTTTATTTAACAAGGTTGTTCGGTAGTAGAAGGGTTCAAAAAGAAACGGATGTATATGATATACACTCAAGCATGTCAAAATGGTGTATTCAAGCGAGTAGATTACCGGTACGTGGCAGAGGACGTAGGTCCGAAGACCACACTCACGCATAACGAAAGCTTCCAGGTGGACTTAATCCACCTTTCCACTGACGTCATTTTATATACCGGTGAATCATGGCATTCATGCACACGAATATGAAGTATATGCGAGTCTGTGCATCAAGGTGACAAATGATTAAATTTTTATTTATATTCACAAGTATGCAAAAAGATGTGATTTGTATGGATGTAAGATGTGTGTGCTCTGTGTGTAAAATTCAACTTTTATTCACAAAAAGAGACGAGTGTAGCTAGAGGTAACTCTATGAACAGTTGCAAACGGCTGTTGTTCACATGCGAAAGTAAAAGTGGAATGTATTACCACATTGGCTCATCAATTTCTTGCCTTGGAGGAATTTTATTCTATTGACAGCTTCTTCCATCACAAGGCATCCCTGCAAAACAAGATTGTCATTTTGAGGTTTTGGTAACCCAAGCCATCTTGGGTCCCTGACGGTTAGCTGCACCACGACTGACAACTTTCCACATTTTTCTTGCATTC
Source organism: Amorphophallus konjac (assembly GCA_022559845.1). NCBI lineage: Eukaryota > Viridiplantae > Streptophyta > Magnoliopsida > Alismatales > Araceae > Amorphophallus > Amorphophallus konjac. The sequence goes on along the minus strand of CM040125.1, from coordinate 254,422,521 downwards.
AGATCGTCAAGGTGCAATAAAGAGCAATCATCCATAAGATGTCCCACATGACCACAGTAATGACAATACACGCGTTGATTCAATTTCTTTGATTGGACATAAGCATTGGGCTTTTGAGCATGTCTGGGGGGTCTATAATTTTGAGTGTGAAATTTAGGTTCGACATTTAACAACCAACAGAATTTCATAGTATGACCCATTTTCCCACAATGAAAGCATTCAACCTTCTTTTTCTGATGAACTTGAAATTTACTGTCATGCATCCTACACGCATTCAAATCATCCTCTTTCATCAAATTACAGTCATGCATTAGATGTCCAAGCTCACCACAATAGTGACATGAAGCATTGTTTTATTTTGGAGCTTGGTGTTCCATATTAGATTTCTTTGCATGCATGTTTGGCTTTTGTTTGACATGGGTAGGAATGTTTGATGTACTGGAGGAGCAGGAAGCATGCACAAAGGAGGTCTTGGTTTTCATATTAAAGGCTTCCTTTTTGCTAGGATTGTATCCTAGACCTTCCCGTTGGAAATTAACCTTAGTTCCTAGAAGTTTGTTCAAGTTCTCCTCCCCACTTACAAATTTACCCGATGACTTGTTCAAGTCAACAATTTCGTTCTAGAGTGAAGCAATTTGAAGTTCACAAGTTAGAATTTCATTTTCACAAGAAATGACTTTCTCATTCAGAGTGGAGTTTATGGTTTTGTGAGATTCTATTTCCTATTTTAGAAGACTCACATCATCACTTTCTTGTCCAATCATTGACTTGCCCTTTTCAAAAGTCAGAAGTCTTTCTGACATGGTCATATTCAACATTTTAACATTCTCAAGTTCAGAGCTCAGCAGTTCATTTTTTGTTTCAAATTTTTCAAAACACTTCAATCTGCCCTCAAGTAAAGAGACTTGAATAAGTAAGGCATCATTGTCCCCTTTTAATTTCTCATTTTTATCCAGAAGTGATTTGGTATCTGTTTCAGAGTCAAGTAGTTTCTCAAAAAGTTTTTCATCATCGGATAGATAATATAACTTGCTCCTCAGACTTTCTTCGGTTTCCTTAAGCAATGTGACTTTACATGCCAAGAGTTCATTTTCTTTTTCCAGTTCTTCAGTTTTTGAACTTAGATCAATGCATTTCACACAAGAAAAATTATCATGGATATTTTCATTAGACCATTTCTTCAGTGCTTTGTTTTCATGTTTCACCTTTTGATATTTTTCTGATAGTTCTTCATAGGCATCTACTAAATCTTCAAAAGATAATTCATCTTCATCTGATTTAGAGCTTACCTCCTCAGCACTTTCATCAGAAGTTTGATAGATATCATCAGCCATTAATCCCTTTAGTCCTTGCTTCTCTTGAGCTTGCATTAATTTGTCCATAAGTTCTTTGGCGGTTCTGTAAGAGGAGACAAACGTGAACCTGTTAGCATTGACAGAATTTTTCATCAACCTCAAAATTGTAGCATTTTCATGACTCTTTAGTCTATCTCGGTTGGACCACTTGGTCTCATCCCGAGGAAACTTATGAGGACCATCATTAACTAATTACCACAAATTTAGATCAATTGAATTTATGGTCCTACACATTCTTCCCAGCCATGAGTTAAAGTCATCACCATTATAAAAGGGTAAGGAAGTCAAAGAAGCAATATCTGAAGAAGCATTCATCATTCAAAACTACACTAGGACCCCTCTGAAGATCGTTTGATCTAATATAACAGAGCCGAGCTCTGATACCAATTGTTGGGTCCCACAGTGTAGTGGCACGGATCTAGAGGGGGGTGAATAGATCCCTCTCTAAAAAATAAGACCAATTAAAAAGACTTGAAAGGCTTCTCAATCAAACCTCACCAAACGTGCAGGTGACAAGATCACACACGGAGAATTAGCAATTTGAACTAGTCGTATACATTGACAAATTTAGCATCGATGTGCAACACAGTTCATAATCCATCCTGTGAATGGTGGTAGAGGATAAGGAACAAACACACAACCAATCACACAAGCACAGATTTTTAGGTGGTTCGGGACAACGACGGGTACCCTACGTCCACCCCTCACAACCTCGGTGAGGCTTCACTAGAAAGCTACTCAAGGTAGCACACGGGGATGAACCCCAATACACTACACGCTGCACGACGGTAGCAAACCACACACATGAGCACGAGGCTCAACACGCTGCTACGCAGCACACACACGAGGGCGAGCCCTCAACACGGTGCTCAGCACCACACACACACACTAAGATGGGGAATGTGCCTCAACAGTGAAGCCACACTCGGAGACATCGCTCCGAACACACACACAATCTTTTTCAGTTAAAGGAGTGATCACAGATATACAAGCAAGCTCAATGAACATGAACTAGACAAAGGATAACCACAAGCAGGGACAAGAAATGGTTCAGAAGACTCCTTATCAAAATGATGGAACTGGGTTCTTGGGCAACTGGGTTTCTTCTTCTCTTTAGTCAGACTTTGGTTGAAGCACGCAGTAGAATCATCAACAGGTTCGTTGTTGTTGCAGCTTGAAAGATCGGCGATCGAGGTTCTTCTTCTATTTAATCCGGCTTCAGCTCATTGATCATTTGGAGGAGATATAGCCATGGAGCTTCAGCAAGACACCTTCAACTAGGTGGGATTTCATCATCTTCAGCCTTGAATCGCACCCAGCTCACCCTCGAGATGAAGGAGATGAAGCTTCATCCTCTGCTACCTTTCTCCCTGCAAAACCCAAAAATGTATATATTAGTAGATGCTTTTCCTTCCTTTCAATAAACCCTATCTCTTCCAATTTATACCACAAGGGAATGAAGGGCCACGTAGAGGATATTATCTCCCAAGGACCAATCACAATCAGGCACAAAAAGAATGGATCGAGCTAGGGCTCTGGCTGCCGCGCGAACCGGCGTTTTTCCCAGTTGCCGGAAAGTGTCAACCCCATGGGTCGACACTCGCGTTCGGGCAAGACAGAATAAAGCCCAAACAGAGCCTAGCGTAGAAAGTGTCGACCCATGGGGTCGACACTTTCCACCTGTGGCAATAATAAAAGGCCACGGCAGAAAGTCCCGGAATAAGTGTCGACCTTGTGGGTCGACACTTATGTCCAGGCTTCTGAAACATGAACCCAGACAGAACCTCACGATAAAAAGGTCGACCCTATGGGTCGACTTTTTATCCCCAAGTTCGAAGACATAAGAGGGCCGGCTTAAAACACCAGACCCTTGGACAAAGTGTCGACCCATGGGGTCGACACTTTTCCTGACATAATGCAAACTTAATAAAACACACACATGGGTAATTCTAAAAGTATGATACATTAAAGACACATGCAAGGATGATAGAATTAAGTATTACCTACCCCAAATCACAGACTTACAAGGTAGGTATGGATAGGGAATTACCTAGGGATTCGTTCATCGAATCCACACAACAAGCCTCCTCCAAGCATTCAACCAAAATAGCTTACCATTTTGTTGGTCCACATGCATGTGAAGATCCAATTGGAAGGTTTCCAATTGGTCCTTATGTTCATTGCCATTCAATACACACTTGAGATCCTGCATCACAACCATTAAGTGAATCAAATGATTCTACCATAATCTGAATCAACCAAAAGCACAGTAGGATAATTCCATGAATTCGCTTGAATCACACCCAGTCTTCATCTCTCCCTGTGCAAATGCCAAGACTATGTCAGTCTAGTTCGGCACATAATTCTTGAACTAAAGGCATCCCATTCAACAATTGCAAAGATATGGGAATGAGCTTCATTCAACCATAAAGAAATTAAAGCATATCATTTCTCATCCACAAACCACATATTCATTTATTTACATGGAACACAATCACATGGTATTTATATCATCATCAAAATTCCTTAGCAAACATTTGTGCATGGGATTCAACAAATGTCCTGCAACGCCGTAAGTTGTCGCCAGGCCCAGCCCTCGGCACAATCACAAAGGCAAGGCTAAGGAGCAAGACGACAAGCATATCTCTCCGTCCGCTCCTCAACAAAAGCCTTCACCACCGCGGTTAAGGCATCAAACTGCACACACATCTTCGGACGCCAGCACCAGCATACCGACTCTTCGTAGGCTCCTGTCGTCGCCACGGTTATGGCATCAAACCGCGCATACGTCTCCGGACGCCAGTCCCAACATTTCACCATACCAGGAATTGCCGCTCGAGGTAATCGAGCAGGCGACCAATGCCACCTTCCAAATACAACCAGCAGAAGGCGCCTGGATTGAAATCCGAGTGAAGAAGAGTCATCGACCTCGCCCTGTAAAGACGCCAGCTCGTAGATATCCTCATCAGGATTTGTCAACTCCGGCTGCAGCACCTCTCCCTCCTACTCTCTTGGAGACTGCTATCGCCAAGAGACAAGAGAAAAATAGGAGAAAGAACCTCAGAAGGCGGCTCAAGAAAAAAGCTGAATAAGCAGCCGCCGACGCCTCTCCAAAGGCTCCATCGCTCATTGATGACCTGGAGGAATACGTTCCCCCTCGTCCTACCGGGGCTCTCCCACTCGATAGCTACATCCTGTGAGAAGAAATATAGAAACGAGCCCGCCTCAGAAATTGGGTCCAAGAGACGATCCAAAAGCTCAAGGACGGTGAAAGACTCGTGATCCCAGATGAGCTCTCATTGTGCTATAAAGACAAGGAGATCACAATAGAGCATCTGGAAGAAATGCTTCGGCGCTCCACCTGCAACATGGTGGCCATCCCACCTCCTGACAACATTAATGCTGCTCGGTGAGGTGAGCTAGTAGCCTCCCGAACAAGACAAAGAACCATTGCCCCTCTTGGGCTACAGCCAACTCCATAGCACACCGGCCGCGGTCAAGGTCGTGGCTGGGGATGTGGTAGAGGCCGTGGGAGAATCCCCGAGCTACCCATCTCTCCGTCCACCTTCGACCCAGAGCGAACCATCCTCTTTCGAGGAGAGGAATCGGCCCCCTTTTCGGAAGTAGAAATTCGGGGTAGACCCGGTATCTTCGATCCTTCCGGCACTGACAAGGCTACGGTCAGCCTCCCAGCCCCTGCGCCAGTACCGACTGTTGTGGCAGAACAAGCGGGACTGTCCGGCAAGGATGAGCCAGCCCGCCAGTCACCCCCAGAAGAGCCATCACTGGCATCCCTGTTCCAAGAGTCCGCTGGCGATCAAGGTCAGTCTGATCCCGGTGGTAAGGGCCAGGCAGTGCAACTCCCCGACGGGGAACAGCACGGTAGCTCACAAAAGGCTCAGCCTGACATATTACCCTCTCTGGAGGACGCTCGAGCACGAGCTGACCGAAAGGTCCTCCACCAGATGAAATGCTTCCCGGCCAACATTTCAATTTGGGAAGCCATCGCTTGGAGTAAGGACCTAAGGGAAACACTTATCAAAATACTCAAAGAGCCGGAAGTCTATGAAGCACATGCCACGGAAATGAAGGTGACCGCCTATGGAGCCTTCTCAGCCACCATCTCCTTCACGGAGAAAGACATGCTGCTCTCCCCTCCGTGCCACAACCGTCCTCTCTACATAAAGGGGACGATCAAGGGGCATGATGTGAACCGGATCCTAGTGGATGCTGGTGCCGCAGTCAATATCATGCCGCTCAAGACATTCAAGTCTTTATATCTAACCCCATACCTCAGAAGGTTCAGGCGGTTAAGATATCTGGATTTAACCAGAACATCGAGGACGTCCTCGGCCAGGTGGATGTCGACCTGGTGCTCGATGATTTCACCTCCATGGCGACATTCTACATCATCGACTCCACCACCTCATATAAGATGCTACTGGGCAGACCCTGGCTTCATGAAAATTGGGTCGTCCCGTCGACTCTCCACCAATGCATCAAGTATGCCAAATACGGGGAGCAACATAAGGTCTTTGCAGACCTATCGTCGTTCACACCGGCAGTGTCACGCCCCGAGCGCGGAAGGAACACGGAGACATGTGACGAGTTTATATCGATCATGGCAATCAGAGCGTTAGTGTATTCGACACAAAGACAGAGCGCGCAAGAGTAAAATAACCCAATCCTTTATTTCATCAAAACCTTCAAAGTACTTCTATTACAATCCTCTTAATGAAAGTGCTAAGACTCAATAAAATGAAAAAGTACAATGATTGACTCAAGAATAGACAAAATTAGATAATGCTTGGACAGATGGAGTAGCTCTAATCTCTTCACTCTTTACCTTCCCCATCCGAGTGAGTCTCGTCATCGGACATACCTGAAAAAAATAAGGGAAAAACACAATGTGAGCGAACGCTCAGTAGGAAGTATATCTCAAGAGCTAGCTTGCTTTAAGTAAATTACATGTTACATGAAATGCAATAAGCTATGCATGCTCGCATAAAATGATGTGAACTAGCAAGTGTTTTCAAGAACTCATGTTAATATAGCAAGATAATCAAGTATGTGTATTTATCATGTCAAGTGATCAAGTCATGTCAAGAATTGGCTAGTATTTCAAGCAGGTAAATAATACCCTTTTTGGGTCACGCAAGTCATGTCATGTCAAGTCAAGTACGAGAACTGTGGAATGTCTAATCAAGCTAGTCATGCACTTCGGTACAATGTCATACCGTGATCATTACCACTCCCATGGGCACTAGTACTTTCGGGTGCTCCTCCTAGGACCAGATCGGGCCCTCTATGCGCATGCATTGATCATGTATTTTTCGACATGCACTATAGTTATAGTCAATGTAGAATTCCAAAGGAATACGCTTGTAGGAACTTTAAGGTAGATCAAGGATTGAACACGATGTGTAAGGGCGTACTATGATAGTAACGGTATAACAACGATTCACATTAAAACTAGGTGAAATCGGCTCCCTAACTGGGTGCCATGATATTTAAGAATAAGCGCTCATATAGAGATGGTCGCTCGTTCTTGGACATGATAAGCTAGATAGAATTGAGGTCCACAAGTATGGCACATAATTCATAAGAACACGAATGGCATGGTTTCCCATTCCATTAATCTAGAATATTCTCATGACATCCAAATAGCATATCATGAGGGCCAGTATACCATGTTACCTTAGAGTGACATGGTAATTAAGTAATGTCATAGGTTTGAATGGTACAACCTGCTCGGCTGCCTTGAGGGAATCCAAGGCTAGCAGAGTCTTACGGAGGTCTCTATGATAAAATCACCAGTCCGAAGGAACGGAGTGTCCCGCGGAGAGTTCATCTATCACCGAGAAATAGTGGATAATCGATAAAACAATGTGAAACATGGGGCTATATTCATGGAATGGAATATAGTGCCGATATATATAACCAACCGACAGTGGGTTACAGAAATCACGAAAATTAGGAAAAATCGTGAATTGACGCCTGAGCTTAAGTGATGAGGACATCACCAGCACTTTCATATGATCGAGGGTCCCGATGCTCGCCACCTATGCTACATCTTGTTCACCACTTTATCTCGAGTCATATGATGTAATTTTTATTTTCTTATCATGTACTTTTCCTTTTATTTGAGTCCAATACCTAGGTTAGGTAGCTATTTACCTAAGTCTTAAGTCATTATCTATGTTATTGGGCCCAATTATATGGGCTAGGCCCAGGGGCGCCCCCTTCCCCTTGGTTTAGTGTTAGAAGTCCAAAAGTTAGGGACTTAAGTTAAAGTGTGGGATTCCTATAAATAGGACCCCAATCCTTCATTTGTAAGCTAATGAAGTATTGAGTTTAAAATCTACAAGAATTGTGTCTCTTGCTCTCTCTCTCTCTAGCTCTCTCTCTCTCTACCTCTCTCTCTAAAGGGGGTGGCCCCCTCTCTCTCTCCTCCCCCTCTCTCTCCAAATTTCACCCCTCTCTCTCTCTCTTCTCCTTGCCACATCATCCTCCACCTCATCCCAACCCTTCCCATTCCCAAGGTCCACTTAATTCCTCCCATTACTCACACCATATCCCCAAGCAACCTTTCACCTTCCAAGATAACCTCTCCCTTTCCCAAGCCACCCCTCCATCTCCCAAGGGAGAATCCCACCTCCCCAAGCACCTCTCCACATCCCCAACACACCTCTTCCCCTTCCCAAGACCACATTAACCATCCCCACATTAAACCAAGTTCAAATCTCCCTCTCCCTCCAGGCCAATTGCGCCCCCCTTCTCACCCTCCACCCTTGGCCGCACCCCCCTCCCCCTCCACCTGCTAGCTGCGACCCAACCTCCTTCTCCAACCTCTCCACCATCTCTACCCACCACCATCCAAGCCCCACAGCCATTAGCCCCCTCCCCATTGCAGTCCCTTCAACCCTTCTCCACCAAATAGCCCCTTTACTCTGTTCAACCCGCAGGTAGCAGATTGGGGCCTGACTTGCAGAGCCTGCTCCGGAGTCATCCAACCTCATCTGGAGTTGCACCATACATCGCCGGAAATTTCTTCAAGTCTTCTTCGCAGGCGAGGTGGAATCATCTTGTTCCGACTTCACTACAGTTCGCGGTACCAATTCTCGTCCAACTGCACAACCAGGACCAGAACCTGGACCAGAGCTGCAGTGCAGAAGCTCCCACGGCCACACCCTACAACTTCTGGAGGCGCCACATGACCGAGGGCTGCTACCACGAGTCTTCCACCACCACCAGTAAGCGGCATTCCGTTCGGCATCAGGAAGTGTCCTTTTCAATTTTTCTCCCCAGGGCGCGCAGTCAGTCCATTTGGGTCCTGCCCCGACACTGCGTCACTCAACGGACTCCTCCTCACCACCCCGACATCCTCTGGTGCTGTTCTTAGTTTCTGCTCGAAGAAGACTCATCCACGGACGTCCTCGACTTGGTTTAGCATCATTCAGACTTCGGGAGTGATCGTGGTACCTTCTACAATCAGCTGCAACAATCTGGGCCAGCCTGAACCTGAACTCTGAGCACCTGTTCCGGGGTCCACTCCGACTAGAGGTGACACGGGGACCATCCACCAAAATTCATCAGCGTACCTGGGTCAGTCAGTGACGATTTGGCACTGGTTTCATCAGCTTCCGAGTTCGGTAGCATCTGTGGCAGCGTCAACATCGCCCACCTATCCAGCAGTTCTAGATACGGGCAGGACCGGCGAAGTCTTCATTCGGCAACTCGTTTAGCTCTCCGTTCGATCTCGCCTGGCCGGCTGACCGCCCCTCCCTGCGTGGAGGTAGTTTTGGTTGTAACTAATTATCCCTACCCCTAGTCCACCCCCTCTGTGAGGGCGTAGTGCATGTACTGACAGGTCTTCGGCTGAAGCTTCACCGGCACAGTGTGCGGGGACCCCACACTTCCCGCTCGCCCTCGTCTCCGGCCGGGATCGGCGTCTTCATGCCGATCAGGTGAGCTCCTGGTTGCACTCCTCTTGGTCAGCACTTCTTGCTTAACTAGTATTGCCTCTTAGTTCCGTCGGTGGAGAGGGAGTGCCCGATCCAAAATCAATCAAATCGAGTGTCCACCGCGGGGTAAGTTGTGAGAGAGACCCTACAACCCTCGCCCTCGGCGTGCTAGTCGCCCGTTGTTTGGGGCATCCCAGACCCTTAGGGGTTCAATCTCAAGCGAGCCAAACCCTGGAACAGTGAGGTCCCATCCCGGACCCTCTCCACCATCGTCGAGTTGCCTACGGGCACGAGTGTGCGCTACACGGGTGAGTCCACTTGAGTGGGTCCGCCGTTCGGTTCGATTGCTTGCTTGCAAATCTAGGTCTGAGGGGTTGTGTCACATCATTAAGTCTTCATTTTATGAATTGGCGCCCTTGTCAGGGTCCTCAGTTCAGTAAATGACGACTGTTCACTCAGTCGTTACATCCAGATTCTATAAATATTTAGTTCAATAAACATTTTTAGATTTCAGTCATTTATAAAAATGGCGACTTTCATTAAGGCTTCAATTTTATAAATAACGCCCTAGTCATATATTGAACTAAATTGGCGTCATATATCAAATTAAAGGGCTGGGGGCATGTCGTCATTTCAATAATTAAGAAATTATGTCAGGCCTTTCAAATTGTTACAGTTTATCACTAATTGGCGCCCGCATATAGGGGCGTTCATTCAAATGACGACCTGAAGAGGGTCGTTATTTCTTGGTCATACGATTTGCACCGAACAGGTACAATCATAGACACATGATTTTTGGAGTATTTCCAATCAAGAAACTAGAGACATGTACAGATAGAGAAAAATAGCAGGAATTTTCTGTTATGATCATGCATTAGTCTACATGTAAGGGTTTACATTTATTAAATTTTGAACATTGTATAATTATTAATTATCTAGGCAATTGATGACTGTTTACACGGTCGTTAAATAAAATTGCGTCCTAGATTGGGTCGCTAATTTAATTTATGCAGTAAAACAACGAAAACCTCAATCTAGAGTGATCTCTGTAATTCGTTACAGACCTATATGCATGTATACCAGCCTAAAATTATTAAATTTGGCTTAACGCTTGAGAAAACCTACCTTGGGTGATGATTTGGTTGATGATCGATGAAGATCAGTGATGAGATATGCAATATTCCGATACTCTGTTTCCAACAGAGATCTCGACAGCAGTAGTATGAAGAAGAAGAAGCTTGGATGAACCAACAAGAGCAACAGCTCTTATGAAAGGCAATAGCAGCACCCCTTCTATGGATCTATAGGAAGATGCCGGTCGCAGCAAGATGAAGAGTGGCACGTAACAGCCCCTTTGGAAGAATTAGAGAAGCAGAGGCTTCCCACGGCAAAGGAGTAGCAACAGGATGAAGAAACTTTGCGGTTTCCTCACGTCGCAAGATGAAGATAGCAAGAGCGTTCGTCGTACAACAAAGAAGAAGATGAAGAACTGTGATGTTCTTCTCGTAGCAGCATCAAGACGTCTTTGGTTAACGTGGGTTCGATGGAGGGGATGGTATTTATAGAGAAAAGATTCCTAATGGGTTCTAGGAGTTTGGTTAGGATTAAAACTACCTACGTAGAATCCTTATTAAACTGAGATATCCACGTATTGATCCTTTCCTAATCAATACTTACCCGGATAACATCCCTGTTCGAACCAAACACCAACGGGTCCTATTTGTAAATGACGCCTAAGGTTGGGGCATTATTTCTATAAATGACGCCTGTATATTCAGTCTTCAACTCATTATATGACGCCTGTCAAGGGGGCGTCAATTATTAAATTAGCACCATTTGAGCGGTCTTCATTTAAATAATGACCTGACAGGAGGCGTTATTTACTTTCGGCCTGTTTGTTATATGCTTTAAGTATATATATATGAGTTGGGCCTTTATTATTGGTTTGAATCTTTTAATCTATTTAAGATTTATTCTTTAATTTACCAGGGTTGCTACACCCTCCCCCACTTAAAAGAATTTGGTCCCCAAATTCAATTGCATATATTTATGGAGGGTGCATGACACATACCTTTAGAATAAATCCGGGAATCGCTTCTTCATAGACTCTTCGGTCTCCCATGTGGTTTCATGTTCTGAGCATTTACTCCATTGCACCTTTAGCATGGGAATCATTTTGTTCCTTAGGGTACAAACTTCACGATCGAGGATCTTCATAGGCTTTTGTTCATATGTAAGGTTCTTTTGAATCACCAGGTCTCCATGATCGATGATATGAGACGGATCGTGCACATACTTCTTCAACATGGATATGTGGAAAATATTATGAACATCGGACAATTGAGGAGGCAAAGCGATGCGGTAAGCAACCTCGCCAACTCTTTCTAATACCTCAAAAGGTCCGATAAACCTTGGTGTAAGCTTGCCCTTAACACCAAATCTCCTTATTCCACGTCTAGGTGATATTGTGAGAAATACGTGATCTCCAACTTGGAATTCTAGATCTCTTCTTCTTGTGTCAGCATAAGCCTTATGTCTAGACTGAGCTACTTGCAGTCTCTCTCTAATCATCTGAATCTTTTCGGTGGTATCCCTTACCATCTATGGGCCTCAGAGTTGTTTCTCGCCAACTTCATCCTAGCACAAGGGTGATCGGCAACTCCTTCTGTACAAGGCTTCGGAAGGTGCCATTTGTATGCTTACCTGGTAGCTGTTGTTGTATGCAAATTCAACTAAAGGCAAGTGATCATGCCAGCTTCCACCAAAATCAATGATGCAAGCTCTGAGCATATCTTCTACCACCTGATTCGTTCTCTCGGTCTGACCATCCGTTTGAGGATGAAAAGCTGTACTAAAGTTAAGTCTCGTCCCCAACGAATGTTGTAGACCCCTCCAAAAGTGAGAAGTAAAACAAGGGTCTCAGTCAGACACGATTGAAACAGGAATGCCATGTATCCTGACTATCTCCTTAATGTATAATGTAGCAAGGACGTCAATTGACCATCAGCTCTTGATTGGCAAGAAATCTGCCGACTTGGTTAATCGATCTATGATAAACCATATTCCATCATGTCCTCCTCTAAATTTAGACAGACCCATAATGAAGTCCATACCGATATCCTCCCATTTCCACTTGGGGATATCAAGAGGATGTAGCTTTCCGGTAGGCTTTTGGTGCTCCGCCTTGACCTATTGGCAAGTGAGACAGCGAGACACGAAGTCTGCTACTTCTCTTTTCATGTTGGGCCATCAAAAGGTCCTTTTCAAATCTTGGTACATTTTGGTAGATCCTGGATGAATGGTGTACCTTGATCTGTGAGCTACATCTAAGATATTCTTCTTTAGCTCTGGACAATCTGTGATGCAAGTTCTATCTCTGAATAACATCCTTCCATCTGATGCTAATTTGAAATTAGATTGCTCTTCTATCTTGCCCTTGATTTCCACCAATACCGGGTCATTATCTTGAAGTTCTCGTATTTCAGAGAGTAATTCAGGCTGTATGCTCATATGTGAATGTATAACACACCGGCTTTCCATGTCCATGCTTATATTAAGTTTAGATAATTATTCTAGTAGCTTCCACTCTTGAATCATACAATTGACTAATATTACTCTCGGCTTGCGACTGAGGGCATCAGCTACAGGATTACCCTTTCCAGGATGATATTGTATTGTGAAGTTGAAGTCTTTAAGTTATTCTAGCCAACGTCTCTGCCTCATATTTAATTCCTTCTGAGAGAAGAGATACTTGAGGCTCTTATGATTGGAGTATACAGTGAACTGCACTCCGTATAGATAATGTCTCCAGATTTTCAATGCAAATACTACCGCAGCCAACTCTAGGTCATGCACTGGGTAGTTCTCTTCATGTTTCTTCAATTGGCGAGAAGAGTAAGCTATAACTCTTCCCTGTTGCATCAAAACACATCCGAGGCCAATGCCAGATGCATCGGTGTAAACCTCGAATTTCTCTCCTTCAATTGGCAAAGCTGAGACTGGGGCAGTAGTTAGGTGATCCTTAAGAGCTTGGAAGCTTCTTTCACATTCCTTGCTCCATTCATAACGGATCTCCTTGCGAGTCAGCCTAGTGAGTGGTATGGCGATCTTAGAGAAATCCTTGATGAATCTCCTATAATAGCCTGCAAGACCCAAGAAACTACGGATCTCACCAGTATTAGTTGATCTTTCCCAATTCTTTACAGCTTCAACCTTCGATGGATCTACGGATAAGCCGTCCTTTGATATGACATGTCCTAGGAAAGACACTTCTTCCAGCCAGAACTCACACTTACTGAGCTTTACATATAATTGATTTATCCTCAATATCTATAATGCGATCCGTAAATGCTCCTCATGCTCTTCCTTGGTCTTTGAATAAATCAATATATCATCAATGAAAACCCCCACGAATTGATCTAGATGAGGCCTGAATATACTATTCATCAACTGCATAAAGGCTGCAGGGGCATTGGTTAGTCCAAAAGGCATAACAACAAATTCGTAGTGCCCATACCTGCTCCTGAACGCGGTCTTATGAATGTCCTCATCCTTGATTCTCAGTTGGTGATATTCTGACCTGAGATCAATCTTCGAGAAATACTCGGATCTAGATATTTGATCAAACAGTTCATCGATTCTCGGCAATGGATACTTGTTCTTAATAGTGAGATGATTCAACTGTCGATAGTCGATGCATAACCTCATGGATCCATCCTTTTTCTTTACGAACAGCACAGGTGCTCCCCATGGGGAAGTGCTTGGTCTAATAAATCCTTTCTTCAGAAGCTCCATCAATTGTTCCTTTAACTCCTTGAGTTCAGCAGGGGACATCCTATAGGGTGCCTTAGAAACTGGACCAGCACCAGGGACCAAGTCGATGGTGAAGGCCACTTCTCTTTGTGGGGGTAACCCAAGCAAATCTTCTCAAAACACGTCCGGAAACTCTTGCACAACAGGGATGTCTTCAAGCTTAGTCTTCTTAGTTTCCTTAATGGTGACAAAAGCAAGGAAAGATACACATCCTTTCGTTATTAGCTTGCTAGCTTGAAGAGCCGATATAAGAGGTGACTTGCTCCCACTCTTAGGGCTAGTATAAACTAGTTCCGGGAACTCCTTGAAAGTAACCTTGCTGTTACGACAATCAATAGTTGCCTGGTACTTGGATAACTAATCAGCTCCTAGTATGATATCATAGTCCTTCATATCTAGGCATATGAGGTCGATAGGGAAGTTTCTTCCTTTAACCAAGACTTCACAATTTTGGTAATGGTGAGCAATATCGGCCTCGTTTCCAAGAGGAGTTGAGATAACTAATTTTATCCACTCCGGTTCCATAGGTAGCGGGTCAACAAACTTTTTGGAGACAAAAGAATGCGATGCACTAGTATCAAATAAGACATGTGCAGACGTGGAACAAACTTGCAGCATACCTTCCACTAGTCCACCCTCATCTTGATCTGCCTCCTTAATAGCTTGGAGACGTGCATTCTTCATGACCGGGCGTTTTCCATCACCGGCTTGATCATTGAGCAACGGGCAGTCGGGAATCCGATGATCACGGCTCCCACAGCGGAGACAAGCTCAAAGTTTTCACCAACATTCTTCGGCCTTATGTCCGGCCTTGTCACAGTGTTTACACACCACTTTAGAAGGTGTGGTGGTGATGAAGAAAGGTTTGGTCTTCTTGAACTTTTACTCTTGGGAGGGAGTACCTCCATTACTTGGCCTTTTCTTATTGAAATTGGGTTTGAAGGAACCAGAACTAGTGACATGTTCCTTCTTATCTTTCCCACGAATCCTATCAGATAGCTCCGTGGCATCCTCGAGTAACTGGGCTCGTCGTATCATCTCCGAATAGACTTATATGTCCATCGGCGCCAGTTGTGTGATATATTAGGGCCTGAGCCCATTAAGAAATTTTCTAGCTTTCATCTTCTCGGTACTGACTAGATGTTTAGCATACTGGGACAATCTAGAGAATTGTGCCTCGTACTCAGCTACCGACAACGATAGCTGCTTAAGTGCGGCAAACTCAATATCTTTCTTCTCTTGGACTCGATCGGAGAAATACTGATTGTTGAAATATTCCACAAGTTCTTCCCAAGTAACTTGGCCTTGCTCTAAGGTGGCTTCTACTAACTCCCACCAGCATCGGGCGTCTCTCTCTAATTGAAATGTGGCTAATAATGTTAGGGTGCTAGGCCCGGATACAGAGGGGGGGTGAATGTAACCCTCTAGAAAATATAGCCCAAATTAAAACATTGAAGTTCAGATATGCGGAGTAAGACTAATGAGATTTCCAAGATGAAATGATAAGGCAACACATGGACAAACAGTTGGACTGCAACAATGCAGCCACTTGATCAACCAGAAACGAAGGCAGAGCTAAATAACGCAAACACACTAAGCAGAATATAATGCTCAAAAATTAACTCTCGAGATAATGCAACTAGCCAAGCAAGCGCAACCTGTGAATGGGAGGTAGAAGATATGGAGCTAACGCAAGGCAAACCACTGCACAAATAGTTTTAAGGTGGTTCGGTCCTTCAGACCTACATCCACCCCTCACTCCCAACCGGAGTGAGGCTTCACTAGCCAATGCTAGAACCAAGCAGACTCAGTCTGCAACAGGTGCTGACACACAGCTTGAACAGGGGAACAAACTCCCCTCTTCCTCCCAACTGGAGGGACACCCCAAGTGACTCCTAGTCACTTGGAAACCAGAGACGCAAAGTCTCTCTTCCTCCAAACTGAAGGGAACACACCAGTGACTCCCTGTCACCAGCAAACCAGAGGTCGAAGACCTCTCTTCCTCCAACCGGAGGGACCCCTGGACTTGCAACCCGCAAGCCCAGAACCGGAGATCAGATCTCCCTTCCTCCAAACCGGAGGGAACACACAAGTGACTTCCAGCCACTTGCAAACTAGAGGTCGCAGACCTCTCTTCCTCCAGACCAGGAGGGACCCGACCTCAATCCAGAGGATCGGAAGTATAAAGCTAACCAAATGAAAAAGGGGAAAATAAGAAGGGGAAAATACACAGCGATCAGAAAACTGTAAAGAAAGATAACACAAATGTGGCTCGCATGGAGCTGACTGGCCTGGATTTGATCCACGGTCCAGTAGGAAAATCTTCAGGTAAGCTTCTCTTCCTCTTCTCTTCTCTCTCACTTTCTTTTTCTCTCTACCCTCACGAGCTCTCTAACTCTCTCTTTCTCTTCTTCTTCTTCTGCTCTTCTTCTCTTTCTTTTCTTCTTCTTTCGCAGGCTCTCTCTGTCTCTTCTCTTCTCTTCTTCTTCTTCTTTTTCTTCCTCTTTTCTTTTTCTCTGGATCGAAGGACTTTCTGCTCTCCAGGCTTCTTCTTCGATCACCTTCATCTGTTGGATGAAGGCTTCCTTTTATAAGCAGCAGCCAGCAGGAGGGCAGCACTGGGCGCGTGTGGCTTCCTCATTTCCCGCCCAGAACTTGTGGCCACGTGTCAGTCTCTCAGCCAGCTTCAGCACACGTGTCACAATCCTGTCTGCCCTTCCAGCCTCGGATCACGTGCCTCCCATTCACTGAGGAATATTCTTCCTCGGACCACCTTCTTCTTTTTGTTTTTCTTCTTCTCCTGCAAAGAAATAAAACGATTAAAACTCAGGGCCACAAAGACTAAAACTGCATGAGGTATGTGATAGCAATACGAGATGCACTGTACTGAGAACGACACGAGATACACAAGATTACTACAGTATGAAATAAAGAGAGAATGACACGAGGTCAAATTAAAACAGCACGGGTAAAAAGAGAACGACATGAGGTACATACTAATAAGGCTAACACTACAAAGAGAACGACATGAAGTATCACTGTAACAAAACAACCACTACGAAGAGAACGACACGAGATACACAAGCAACACAGAGACACGAATACAAAAACAACACGACATAACAAACAGCAAAGAGAACGGCACGAGGTGAAACGACACTTTACTAAAAAGACTTGAATACACACGAAAACAACTCGAGTATTAAGTTGCTCGAACGTACGAACGACTCGAAGACGAAAACGACACGAAAATAACATGGACTGAAAATAACTCGAAGACGAAAACAGACACCGACACGAAGTGTGGTTACAAAACAAGAAAGACACGAGGTCTAGAAAAAGTAACATGAAGACAGAAATAACAAAGAAACGACTCGAACTAAGGACGACATGGAGACAACACAGTCAGACTCGACTTGAGACACTTAAAGCTTGAATTTAGAGAAGAATGCATGAAGTAAAATCAACACGAAGATAGAAGAAAGAAATAACATGAAGACTCAAACACAAAAATAACACGAAGACATGAAAACAACACGAAGACACAACCGCAGAAATAACATGAGGACACAACAAGAGACGGTAAACGAGACGCTGACTCGGTACAGACTTAAGCTCAGGCAAGACAGTCGATGTATAGACTTGACAGAGATCTCTGCAGCGAATGTATAGACTTAGAATCATGGAGGCAAATGTATAGACATCTGAGGAAATGAAACGAGTCAGTGTACAGACTTCAAATTCCACCGACCAGTGTATGGACTTCAACAGTGAACGGCTGTACATACTTCATGTGAAAAACCCAATGTACAGACTTTGAATTCAAAGACCAATGTGCAGACTTCACGCTGTACAAACTTTCCAAAGAGAACGTAATGCTGTACAGACTTGAACTGAAGACCAATGTATGGACTTCAAAACAGATGCTAAGGCCAAGAGGAGTGTATAGACTTTCACGATGTATGGACTTGGTGATCTTCAAAGCACAATGTCAAGACTTTGCCACTGTATGGACTTGAAGAAACAGTGCAACGTATGGACTTGATCTCAAGAAATGTAAGCGATGTACACACTTAGCCAATGTGTAGACTTTGCCTTAGATGCTAAATGAGACGCTAAAGTCTGTATAGACTTGAAGAACCCGAAACAAAGTGCTTACTCACAGCGTTGACGCTGCAGACTTGAGAATGCTCACAGCGTTGACGCTGCAAGAGACGTAGGCTGTACAGACTTAGCCTAAGACAATGCATGAACATATCAGCAGAGAAGCAATGCACAGAACAGAAATCAAGCACAAGCCAATATATCACAGCATGACTCAAGCATACACATGCATTCTTCACAATTCAGACATGGCACACTTATGCAATCTCCCACAGAAAAGGTCAGACATATTCAAGACAATGTGGTGACTCATTCATGTTGCTATCATTAAAACATCACATCATCAACAAAGCACAAGGGGCACAACAATCTCCCCCTTTTTGATGATGGCAACATAATGAGTCACAATGACTCATCAAACTATTCTCCCCCTTTGACATAATCAAAAAGAAGGGAAATGGTTTGATAGTCAAATGCAGCACAACAATGCAGAGAATGAGTCAAGGTTCCTTAAAAAGAAGATCTCCCTTATGACAGTGAAACAGTTCTCCCCCTATCAACATGCATGATTGACTACTCTCCCCTTAGATGACAAAAAACCATAACTCCCCCTGAAGCATAGGAATGGACTCTGGTTATCCAATAAATCAATCTGAATTCAGCCATTACAAAGAATCTGAATTCTGGTGAAGATACCACAGAATCAGAGCTTATTGCAGAACAAGATGGACGATACCAACAGTGTGGAGAGAAATACATCTCAGGAATCACTCTGAAATCCATCATCATAAAGATTCTGAGGTTCAGAAGGCTGCAAGTGAACAAGGTAATAATGAGAGTGGCACCTCACATTTGTATGGTCAGAAACATGCAGATGGAATTCAGTCAACTGATAAGAAAGGAGTTGACTATATAGTTTTTGTTGATCATGCATAAATCTGATCATAAGGGATTTTAATGCAATGTCACAAATGATATGAACATGATTCAGTATGACAAGGAATGCTCCCCCTGAATAGATGCCAATTGATATGCAAGTGATGCATGACATGGAAGCTTCCCCTCAATAAGTGGAATCTTATGAGATAGATGAGAGGAGACCATAGGGGCAAACAAGGAGAAGTTCAGGTCAATGAGCCAAGAACAGGTTCAATTAGCAGATTTCTAAAGAGGCTTCAACTACAAGAATTTCAGTCAGATTTTCAAGGAAATGTCATTCTCATAAATCCAAAACATAAGTTTTCAAAGTCTTCCATTATAGGGGCTTATGAATGAGCTTTTTGAACAGCATGGTTTAAACATGATGTATGCAGATTTTATCAATAAAATTCTGTATTGATATCTAAAACCATGTTTTAATAAAAATGAACCAAGCCCTCATATTTATCTTGATTATCCTCCCTTTATCTTACACAATCAAATTTATTGACTTCTTTCAGAATTACATGCATCAGTATTGAAATCAAGCAATTATGAAGTCATATGATTTTGTCTAGGGTTGTAACAATTTGATTTTTTGCATCAATATTCAGATATTTCAATTCGTTCAACAATTTTCATACTACAAATTTTACGAGCACTCTAGTTCAGTGCACACCTTGTAACTAGAGGATATACCTTGATCAGAGGCCAATATCCCTAAGGACTTAGTGTGACTAACTGTCATGCTTTATATGAACAGAGATAGCATATACACATCATGACACACTGCAAATCATTTCTTGATGAGTGAGTTGTATTTCTCAGTGTGCATGCCATTGCTCTGCCTGAATTTCAATGAATTCTTAATCAGAGTTAACTATGGTACCTCATGACACAGTCCTTTGGACATGTGTTTCTCAGTGACCAAGGTCATTGCTCTGACAGATATTACCCTTTAGACTTTTCAGAAAACTTCATTGCTTCAAGTCAATAATAATTTCATGTACTTAATCAGTTGAAGTCATGTATTCGAGAGTGCAGATTTCAGAAGTTTTCACAAGACTCAACATGAACCAGATGGTTAAGGTTTATTAAACATGCTTCAGATATGTCAAGAGATTTTAAAGTTAAACTCCATGAATACATTAAGCTTAAACCACATGAGTTATTTCAGACATTCATAAAAATGTATAATAGAAGATTTCTAGTTTAAGAATTTTCAGATTTATGATCGAGATAGTCTCATTGAAATCTTCATGAATGACTGATAGAAATTCTGATACCAAATGATACTAATTGTTATCAATTGATAGGAGAGATATTGAAGCTTAAGATTTTAAAAATAATCACGGTTTGGTCAAAAGGAATCAATGAAAGGATATGCAATGAATTTTCACATGAGTATGCATTTGACAACCTATATGCAATGCATTGACTCCCCCTAACACTATGCATTCAGACAATCTTTTTGGCATTTTTCATGAAATGCAATGCAATTAACTACATGCATGCAAAGACTCAACACTGAATGCTATACAAAGACATGCAATTAACTCCCCCTGAAAATATGCAATGTTTGCACTGAAAACTGAACATATGAAACCAATTGATATTGTGACTTGTGCACAATCAGACTGTCCTATCAGATTTTTCAACATGGGCAGCATGCATGGATCAACTTTCAGCTGATCAGATTTTTCAGAAAGTAATGGACATATTTCAAACAGCATTCAGATGCAGTTCAGATTTTTCAATGTACAATATATGCAAATCACATATATGCACTTCAGATGAGGAGAGTTCAGAGGCATCAATTCAGACAATGCAGATGAAGAATGATTATGCAAAAATAGATTTAGTATGTCATGCAGTAGAACTAAAAATAGGAAGTGCAAGAATTTTACCTGAAAGACTCAGGAAGGGGTTTTCATTCTTGAGTGCCTTGGATCATTACCCCTTTTTATTCCAGTCCCAAGGCACACCTGCATGGTAATGTTATTTTGCACAAACAGGTACCCAAGATGTCTTGGGTCTTGACAAAACAGTATTACTCCTAGCAGGTTTTCTCAGCACATTTCTAGGAGCAGTTTTCAGATCTGATTTATGCACATTCTTGTTAGCATGAATTCTATGTGCATAAGCATGAGATTTATTGTTAACAGAATAAAAATTCTGTTTGCCAAAACCAGTTTGGTTTTGATATCCTGCCAGCCAACAGGTTGCAGCCCTGTGACCTGGCTTCCCACAGTTATAACATGAAAGTTTTGCAAATTGTCTTACAGGGAATTTAGCATGTTTAAGATTCACATTTCTACCCTGAATATGCCAACAGTCCTTGACTGTATGGCCATACTTCCCACATTTGAAGCACTCATTGTGCTTGCCTCTAAAAATATTACTTCCAAAAACATTTCCATTTGCAGGGAGTTTAACAGTTTTAGAATTGAATTGTCTACCCTGAGTATGCCAACAATTAATGGCTCTGTGGCCATGCTTTCCACATTCAAAGCATGAAATAGAATTTCTTTTAAAAGAGCCTGACCAGCATTCAGATGTCTTATGACCAATTTTGTTGCAGTTAAAACAGATGATATGCTGGTTTATTAAAACAGATTTGTTTTTATTAAACACATGTTGATTTGCAGGGAATTTAGTATGATATGAATAAAAAGTTTTCTTACCACTAGCAAACCAGCAATGAGCAATTGAGTGTCCTAATTTGCCACAATTAGAACATGTGACACTCCTTTTCTGAGGTGAAGAATTTTTATCATGAGATCGCCTAGCATTCTTATCATCCTTCTCCATCAACTTACACTCATGCATCAGATGTCCAACTTTATGACAGTAATGATAGATAATCTTCTTTTTAGATGCATGTGAGTGTGTGTGAGGACTGTGATCAGCAAACACTGATGGACCCTTTTTATTCATTTTCTGTTCTCCAGTCATTTTCTGATTTTTATCCTGTTTCTCTATTTTCTTAGCCTTGTACTGAATTGGAGATAAAGTGGAAGGCTTTTCCTGTTCAGAATATTTGACAAAGACAATTTTCAGGTTGGCTCCATCAACCTTCCTCATGACTGGACTGTAACCCAGTCCTTCCTTTTTAAAATTAATATTTGTTCCCAGCTTTTTCTGAGCAATGGGCTGTTTGTCTTTAGAGGTGGTGGCTACATCTGAACCACTTACAAAAGATGTCATAACTTTGTTCTGAAGTTCCTTCTTGTTTATCTTATTGTAGCCCAGCCCTTCCTTCCTAGGGTTGATTTTTATACCTAGTAGTTTGTCTAGGTTTTTCTGCCCATCAACAAATTTAGACAAGGAAACTTTTAAATCCTGAATTTCATTTTCTAAAGAGGAAATATGTAGCTCATAACTGGCAATCTCTTGTTCACTGCAATTCACACATTCAGTTAACACCTTGTTGGCAGTTTTATATTTTTCAATTTCATTTTCCAGATTGCTCAGTTTATCAGAATCTTCAATGCAAACAGTTTTTCCTCTTTCCAAAGTAAGAAGTCTTTCAGACATGCCACTGTTTAACAGCTTCAATTTTTCAATTTCCTTCATATCTTTTTGCTATTTTTCAAGATCTTTCTGTAATTCTATGTTTACAGACTTTATGACATTAAGTTTTTCAATCAGCAATTTGTTCTCCTGTTTAAGTTTCTCTGATTTTTCTTCATTTTCTTTGGAGAACCCTCTAAGAGAATCATTTTCTGATTTCAGCTTGTTTAGATCAGATTTAACACATTCAACTTCTTTCAGCAAATCTTTACTCTGAACAGACTCATGACAAGTTTGGCTAAGCTTCTTCTCAAGTTCAGAGTTTTCTTTTACATGATCTTGATTCTCAATTTTCAGCAATGAAATTTGTTTCTTTAGCATTTGAATATCAGACATACAAGTATCATGAACATTTTTTAGTTCAGCACAGTTTTTACATGGAGAATTGAAACTGTCTGACCTACTATTCTTCTTCAATTTTTTGTATTATTTTCTTAACTGTTCATGAGATTCAAATAATTCAGCATATGCATTCTCCCACTCTTCTAGAGAAAAATTCTGGAAGACATTTACCTCATCATCATCATCTTCTTCATTTTGATTGCTGCCTTGATCGCTGCCACTTTGATTGCTTCTGTTGACCATCATGCAACTGTCCACATCTATCTCCTGAATTCGCTTCAGTGTATCCAAAATATCTTTAGCCGAACTGCAATCAAAGAAACATGAATGGAAAGCTCTATCAGTAGCTGCCTTCATCAGATTTATAGCTATCTGATTTTCTTCCTGCTTAGACTTGTGACTGTCAGTCCATTTGGACTTTTTTTTTGGTAGTTCATGAGGACCGTGTGAAATTACTTTCCACAGGTCTGGATTCACAGATTTAACATAATTCTTCAGACTAGCGAACCATGCATTAAAATGCGTACCACTGAAAATCGGTGGATGAGCCATTGAAAACAAATCAGATTAATGCAATAGGAATATTGATGCACTAAAAATAAATTTGCACCTAAGACTGCAAGATCGAATCTGCAGGTCGCTGGACCTTGTATGCAGACACAGGCTCTGATACCAACAGTTAGGGTGCTAGGCCCGGATACAGAGGGGGGGTGAATGTAACCCTCTAGAAAATATAGCCCAAATTAAAACATTGAAGTTCAGATATGCGGAGTAAGACTAATGAGCTTTCCAAGATGAAATGATAAGGTAACACATGGACAAACAGTTGGACTGCAACAATGCAGCCACTTGATCAACCAGAAACGAAGGCAGAGCTAAGTAACGCAAACACACTAAGCAGAATATAATGCTCAAAAATTAACTCTCGAGATAATGCAACTAGCCAAGCAAGCGCAACCTGTGAATGGGAGGTAGAAGATATGGAGCTAACGCAAGGCAAACCACTGCACAAATAGTTTTAAGGTGGTTCGGTCCTTCAGACCTACATCCACCCCTCACTCCCAACCGGAGTGAGGCTTCACTAGCCAATGCTAGAACCAAGCAGACTCAGTCTGCAACAGGTGCTGACACACAGCTTGAACAGGGGAACAAACTCCCCTCTTCCTCCCAACCGGAGGGACACCCCAAGTGACTCCCAGTCACTTGGAAACCAGAGATGCAAAGTCTCTCTTCCTCCAAATCGGAGGGAACACACCAGTGACTCCCCGTCACCAGCAAACCAGAGGTCGAAGACCTCTCTTCCTCCAACCGGAGGGTGATAGGTCCAGAGGGGGGTGAATGGACCTTTACCCGTTAAAAATTAAGGATTAAAAATTAAGTTTAGATCTCAAACAGGAGTTTCCGAATTAGAGCACAATGGTCAAACACTAACCGCAGAACGAACTGCTCGGAGGATAGGGAAGGATCGGCCTAAACAAGCATCTACCGAATAACCAAGCCCAGAAGAGAAAAATAAGCACACGGCACGGGGATTTTTAGGTGGTTCGGTCCTCCAGACCTACATCCACCCCACACTCAAACTGAGTGTGGCTTCACTAATAGCTGGGCAACACAGCTTGCCAACAAACGCTGATACACAGCTTACCCAGGGGAACAACCTCCCCTCTTCCTCCTACTCGGAGGGAACCACTAGCAACCCACGGTCACTAGAAACCAGAGACTCACGTCTCTCTTCCTCTATACCAAGAGGGAACCCCACTGGTAGCAGTCCCACTACCAGTGAACCAGCCAGTAGCAACTTACTGCCGGCAACCCACCAGAGGTCTAGCCTCTCTTCATCCAGACCAGGAGGGAACCCACCAGTGACTCCCTGTCACTAGCAAACCAGAGGTCTAAGACCTCTCTTCCTCCAACCGGAGGGACCCCTTGACTTGCAAGCCACAAGCCAAGGACCGGAGGACAAGCCTCCCTTCCTCTAAACCAGAGGGAACCCTCAAGTGACAACATGCCACTTGCAACCTGGAGATCAGATCTCCCTTCTCCTGTACCACCAGGAGAAACCCGATCCACAACAGGGCAATCGGAAGAACAAGACTAAACAAGGTAGCAAAAGGAAAAAAAAGAAAACATGAAAAATGACAGCGACAGAAGCTGGAAATAAAACGCAAGATATATAGCTCTCAATGAGCATAGTCATTCTGGATTTGATCCACGAACAGACTGATCAGATCCTCAGTAAAGCTCTCTCTCCTCTTCTTTTCTTCTTCTTCTTTCTCCTTCAGTTTCTGCTCTCTCTTTTTCTTCTCTTCTTTCTCTCGTTTTTCTGGATCGAAGGACTCTCTGCTTTTCTGCTCTTTCTTCTATATCTTTCCCTTTTTCGATCATTCTCCATCTGAAGACGAAGGTTTCTATTTATATCAGCAGCAGCAGCAGATCCGGTTCAGAATGCGTGTGCCTCCCACGCTTGATCCAAAACCTTCTTGCCACGTGTCCTTATCGGATTGGTTCCTCTAGCATTGGATCACGTGCTGTCCAGACACTGAGGAGTAGTCTTCCTCGGATCCCTGCAAGCAGATTAATTACATTAATGCTCAGGGTTCGCTATATGTAGCTGAGATAAGTTGGTTGGCCATAAGAACAAAGAACTGCACGAGATATATGATAACAAAACGAGGTGCACTATACTGTGACTGACACGAGGTACGTTAGATGAGTTTAGCACGAGATAACACGAGAACGACACGAAGTACACGAGAATACAGCTAACACAACAACGAAGACGACACGAAGTCAGATGAAGACAGCATGAGGTGAGAAGAAGATAACACAGAGTGAAGCAATAGAAAGACACGTGATCAGAAGAGACCAGGATGAAAATAGAAGGAAGCAACACGGAGATACAAATACAAAAGAAACACGAAGACACGAATACAAAGACAACACGAAGACACGAATACAAAAGACAACACGAAGACACGTAGTGAAACAACACTTGAAAACACAAGAAAAATAACTCGAGCACACAATAGCTCGAATGAACGACTCGAAGATGAGGCGACACGGGCTGACCACGACACGAAGACAAATAACAGAAACCGTCACGAGTTGAAGACAACACGAAGATGAGAACAGAAACCGACACGAGTTGAAAACAACACGAAGATAAAAATAGAAACCGACACGAGTTGAAAACAACACGAAGATGAAACACAGGAATTGACACGGGGTGTGGTCAAGGCGAGAAGGACACGAGGTCTAGCAAACACGACACGAAGACATGAGATAGACACGTCTTCAACAACACGTGATGAAACGGTGGAAGCAGAAGAACAACTCGAGGAACTACAGTAATTGACACGAAGACACAAGAGCAAACATAGAGGACTGACTCGAGATGAGCAACTAAGTGCTAACGACACGAGGTTCATACAGAAGCAACTCGAAGTTCATCAGAATAATTCGAGCTACTTCAGAAGAATCAGCACGAAGTCAATCAGCATACAACTTAACACAACACGAGGTACGAAAGGACGACACGGCGTGTTGAAAACACAAACAGTACTAAAACTAAAACGACACGAAGGCAAACAGTACAACACGAGGTGTTATACACAAACATGACGAAGTTCCAACCAACACGAAGACAGTCCCTGAAAATACCTGAAGTGAAATGAAGGTTTATTCTTCACAGAAAAATATTCTTTGTTCACTTTCACAGAAAAATATTTTTGTTAATTTTTCACAGAGAAATATTTTTGAACACCACTAAGACTTATAGTGTTGTCATCATCAAAACATGTAAAGATTCAACAAGACTCAACAATCTCCCCCTTTTTGATGGATGGCAACACTATGAGTCTTGAGTCTTTGCAGAAAAAAAAGTTTCAGCCTTTCCAAGGCTAAACAAACATTAGCACCACTATTAAACATTTTTAAAGTGTCAAATAACCATTCTCAATGAATAACAAACATTCTCAACGAGCTAGCAAAGGCCTGATTTCTCCCCCTTTGTCATCATCAAAAAGAAGGAAACAATAAGGATGCAACAATGCAAATGATATGAAATTTAATTAATAAGTCCAAGAGTGTGAGAGAGAAAGCCTCAAACTGGGCAACAAGATACAGAGCATTGTCTTTTCAAGAAAAATGTCTGGCATGTCTGCTAGAAGGGCCACGCGGCCTGCCATGTGGTGGTCTCCCCCTTGGAGAAGCAGAGGTATATTCTTGAGGTGGAGTTCTGCTAGAAGAAGCTTGACCAGGTGCTGAACCCAAGATAGACTGAAATTCCTTTAGGTCATTTGACAGTTCAGCTAGCCAATACACCACAGTGCTTCTGACATGTGCCACTTCAGAAATGATGTCGTCTTGGCGAATATTAACAGTTTCATATCTGTCAGTCAGAATTGTCATTTCTGTTAAGAAGGCGACCAATTTATCATAGATCTGCTGAACACCTGGACCTAGGGCACTGGATGACTTCTTCAAAACTTCTAAAGATGTTCTGATCTCAAAGCAGTGATCTATAATGTTGGTAGATTGTTTGAAGGAAGAAATTTGAACATCTTGTAACTCACGCAGTGCTTTTGCTATCTTTGAACAAACCTCCTGCAAACCTTGCATCAAGGATCTATTGGCATCATCTGAAGCCTTTTTGTTGAGTAGGAACCTTTTCCATTCAGTGAGGAGAGATATCTCAAGCTTCAGTAGCCTGGAATGTACTTGATTGATGTTGAGAGTGACATATTTGAGCAGATCATCTAATTTCTTATCTTGTTTCTGCATCTGCCGAGTCAAGTTTATGAGGAGTTCTTCAATGTTGGGTGCCCGAGCAAATTCAATGTTGGGCGCCTGTGCAGATAGAAGTCTAGGTGGACCTAGAGGTGTACCAAAAAATTCTTGCACTGGCGGTTGGTTGTCTACTGCTGGAGCCTGATCTTCAACTTCAGCTTGTGTGTCTTTGACAGGAACTACAATTTCAGGTTCCTCTTCCTCATTTGAAGATTCTGTATCCAATTCTATGACAAGAACTTTTTCTTGACTGTTATCCCCTCTATCTTCCATGAGATCATGATCTGCAGGGCTGTCAACAGGTGCATGTTCAAAACTTTCGGATGTAACCAAGTTGGTAGCCTCTTCCAAGCTTTTCTCTACAGTCTCTCTTAGAATCACATTAACAAAATCAGCAAGTTCTTGATCAGTACTTTCTTGCTCTTTAGCTGGCTGTTCCACGGGCAATATCACCTCTTCAGATGTCTTCCCAAAAGAATCAAACAGACCATCAATATTTGCATCTAGATCAGTCTGAATACTTTCTTCAGACAACCTGATTTCTTCAGATGCAACCTCAACAAGCCTCTGAAAGGAAAAAGATACTTCAGTGAGTGCAGCAGACGTAATAGACTGTGGTTGTTCAGCTGGTGTATCCTGTACAGCAATCTCAGAAACTAATTGCACACCAGTTTGAGCTAAGTCTTGAGATTGTTCCAGATGCTCCCCCTGAGTTTGTGATTCCTTGACTTTCTGGGCTTTAACTTGCCCCACCATTGAAGAGCCCTCCAAGCCCAAAAACACTGAAACAAAATTCATATTAAATATGTTTCGGGCCTTAACTCCAGATGCAGCCTCTCCATCTAAGCAAATCTCTGAATACTTGAAGATGTCTGTCAGATGGGCGGCATAGGGAAGGTGTCTCTTGGATCCAATACATCCCTTCATGACAGTAAAAATGATTTCTGGCAAACATATCTTTACATTCTGAATCAGACAAAACAGTAGAAACCTCTGTGTATCTGTGATTCTACCCCTAGCTCCAGTATGTGGTGTGACTATAGAAGCAATTATGTTTTGAAGGAGCTTGTGAAGAGGAGGAAATGACGAGGTTTGGAAAGCTTTCAGCTTCACTTGCCCCTTGTCAAGAATGTTACTGGGTTTACCAGTAATAATCGAAAACGCCTCATGCAAACTGTATCTGTACCCTCTCTCCACCTCTCCCTTTTCTGGAATACTTAGAGCTTCATGGAGAGAGTTGCATGTCACTGTTATCTCAACCCCTTTAACAGTCGAAATCAATGCAGACTTATCTCGGCTCAACAACAAGTTGTTGTAAAATTCCATCACCAGGCTAGGGTAGAATACCCTGTGATCTTCCAAAAATTTCCTCCATTCCTGAAACTCGAAGATCTTCAAGAGTTCTGGAAACTTCAGGACCATGGATTCATCACCGAAATCAACTATCCTCGGAGGAATGATTTTACCACTCTCTAAAAATACGGTAGTCTGGGAAGGCCTGGTACCTTGCTCTGAAGACATTCCCGCAGTAGCTTCTGATTCGAGACAACGTTGCTGCTTGGATGGAGGCTCCTCAGCTGTTTCCTTTCCTTTCCTCTTCCTTTCAACCTGAGCGGCGGATGCTTGCTGATCCATTTGCCAATATTCCTAGAGTATCAACTCTCTCTTGCCGGTTGCTACTGGAAGTGAAGCTAGACCCAAGAGGGGAAGAGATCTCTGTGGGGAAAGGAAGTGAGCGGGAAAAGATAGAGATGAGTTTGAAGGAACACTCAAGGTGGAGCGGCACGAAGATGAATAGGAAGCGGCAAGGGGAAACGAGGGTTTGTGGATGAAGGCGTGTGAAACAAGAAGGGTTTTGTCGGGTTGCTTTTCACTCTTATCAAACTTTTTCTGGAAATACCCAAACTACCCTCAGTCATGATGTAACACAGCCATTGCCTGTTAAAGTTTGCCCTTCAATATATGGACTAGTTATATTCTTCCAAATTCCATGGTCAGTTACCTCAAGATATTAAATCAACATGATCACAAAATTAGCTGTTAAAGTTGCTTAACCTAGAGAGAGTCACGATTAAATTGCTCCTTATGTTTGTCAAGCAAAGAAATAACACATCGATGTCAAGCAGATTTCATTTCTTCATTTAATGGACAAGAGAAGACATACAGGGTCAACCAATTTGTTGAGCACAAGGTAGAATAGTCCCTTTTTACACAAGGAGACATGTTTATCAGACACCAGAAACCCTGGTTACTCAGGACGGACTACCTTTATGCCAATCAAAGCCAATGAAATTTTTCTTTGTTGACTTTTCCATTTTTTTTTGTATTATTTTAACATTTCTATACAGAGATAGCTAGTTGTATCATGACAGAAACTCTGGACTTCTCTGATCTAGAGTGTCTATTTCTCCACAAAAGTCATTGCTCTGCCACAAAGAATGGCATATTCCCTGGTGGCACTTCTCATGATTTTAGACAAAAGACAGATATCTTACTTAACACAATTTTTATCTCACAGCTCTCTTCACATAAGTTTCAGTTAAATCGAGATCCTCAACAAGTTTTTCTCATTTAACAGGAAGTTTTATAATATGTTGACCAACACTTGAGAGGATAACTTAGAAGGATCAAGGACCAAATATAACCCCCATACATTGAAGTTCTTTATTAACAGGTGTAAGTTGTTACACTAGATATTGGGTGGTTTAAGGTATACAGATCACATCTGATAAGAGCAAGAAGACTGTAAGAAAAAAAATTTCTTTGAGAGAATTTCTGAACCAAAAGTGATAGGAGAGAGATAAGAAGGTGGCAGACCGAATGGAGAGAGATGAGATGAGCAGCACTCCTATCAGCAAGCCAACAAGTGAGAGACCACTCAAGACATTAAGCACCAAGGACGCTTACAAATATAATATTCTAGAAGAAGTTCTGACTCACATCCAGAGAAGCTCTTGGGCAATAAACTGCAACCTCATGAGATGACAGATCTTAACACCACATTAACTGCATCGGCTGACAAAATTCTTCAGAAACCAAATGGCCTGTCAAACTCCTTTTCAGCCCACTCAAGGACATCTCACACACGACTCTTGGAAGTATTAATTATTTATTGAATGCAGTGTTTGCCATGAAAATTAAACATGTGAGTTTGTGAATCATGCACATACAGGCTCCCCTGATCAGCAGAATGACCCATGGTACTAGGCGGAGCATTTGGTCTGAAAGACCACCTCACACATAGTAAGCACCTCAAGACAGATTTCCCTGCCTTTTGATAGCTTGCTATTTGATATACCATAGTGGTCAAACATGATAATCAACGGGCATGGCAGACTAGAGAGGTTGTTCTAATCATGATAATTTTGTCTAGTCCAAAATAGGCAGTTTATATGAACAACAACAAACATCATTCTGATGGATTGGAGATTGAATTCAGATTAGGAGGGAAGCAGTAAATTTACCTGGAGCATTCAGACATGGGGTATTTTTATGTGCCCTGGTTTATTACCCCTTTATTCCATCCAAGGCACACCTGCAAAGTAAAGTTATTTTGCACAAACAGGTACCCAAGAAGTCTTGGGTCCTGACATGACAGTATTACTTCTAGCAAGTTTCCTCAGCACATTTTTAACTTGATAGCAAGGAGCAGCAGCTTTCAGTACTGATTTATGCATATCCTTGTTAGCATGAATCCTATGTGCATAAACATGAGACTCCTTGTTAACAGAATAAACATTCTGTTTGCTAAAACCAGTTTGGTTTTGATATCCTGCCAGCCAACAGGTTGCAATCCTGTGACCTGGCTTCCCACATTTGAAGCACTCATTATGCTTGCCTCTAAAGACATTTCTACCAAATGCATTTTTATTCGCAGGGAGATTAACAGTTTTAGAATTGAGTTTTCTACCCTGAGCATGCCAGCAGTCCTTGACTGCATGCATGCTTCCCACAATGGGAGCAGAAAGGAGACTCTCTCCTATAAGATCTTGCCCAACATTCAGTGACCTTATGCCCAAGCTTGTTACAATTAAAACATCTGACATGCTGGTTCGGAGAAGCAGTTTTGTTGATATTAAGAGCATGTTGGTTAGCATAAAATTTAGCATGATGTGGGAGTGGTTTTTTCTTTCCATTAGCAAACCAACATTGAGCAAGGGTGTGGCCTAATCTACCACAATGCGAACATTCCCTTTTCTTTGAATGAACATCAGGATTTCTATCACGATATTTCCTAACATCCATATCATCCTTTTCCATCAATCTACATTCATGCATCAAATGGCCAATTCTATGGCAGTAGTAACATGACATTTTCTTTTTCTGAACCTCATGATTTCTGTCAAGAGTTTTCCTAACATGCATTTTACTAGTATTCATGTCATCTTTTCCTTTCAGTTTGCATTCATGCATTTGATGACCAGCTTTATGACAATTAAGGCATGACATAGATTTCTTGTTAGCATGGGATTTAAAGTCAGGATGCATGTATGTAGTAGAATCCACTTTGTTCTTCCCTTTTTGTTCTACAGTTGTCTTCAGACTTCTTTGAGCAGTGAATTGAAATACAGAAGGACTGGCTAGGCTAGCAGATGCAACATCTGAAACAGCAGAAGTTTGAATCTTATTTTCAAAACTCTTTTTCTTTGTTGAGTTATAGCCCAACCCTTCTTTTTAAAAATTGACTTTAACACCTAACAATCTGTCCAGATTTTCTTGTCCTTCCACAAATTTTGACAAGGATTTCTTCAAGTCTTCTATTTCATTTTCCAGAGAAATAATGTGTATTTCATAACTGGCAATCTCTTGTTCATTGCAGTTTACACATTCACTTAGCACCTTGTTTGCGATTTTATAGTCCTCAATTTCATTTTCCAGATTGCTCAGTTTATTAGAATCTTCAATGCAAACAGTTTTTCCTTTTTCTAAGGTTAGAAGTCTCTCAGACATACTACTGTTCAACATTTTCAATTTTTCAATTTCTCCCTTGAGCTTGTCATTCTGGACCAATTCATTTATTAAAATCTGATCTTCACACGGTGGTTCAAATTGTTGATTAGATTCAGATTTTTCAGTTAGCAGTTTGTTTTCTTGTTCAAGGTTTTTAATTTTCTGAACATTTTCTTCAATGATTTTCTTGAGAGAGTCATTTTCAGATTTAAGTTCATTCAGTTCTAAATTAACAGATTCTTGATTCTTTTTCTTTAACAATTTAATTTGACTCTCAAGCTTACGAATCTCAGCTATGGAAGCATCATTTGTTTGTTCCAATTTTAAACAGTTTTGACATGAAGAGGAATTTGCACTGGTTAACCTAGTACCCTTTCTCAGTTTCTTATGTTCTCTTTTTAAATTTTCATATAGCCCCAACAAGTCAGCATAGCTATTTTCCCAATCATCCATAGTATAATGTTGAAAAGGGTTTACCTGATCATCATTGTCCTCTTCATTACTTTGATTGTTGCTGTGATCAGTCCCATTGGCCATCATGCAGGCGTCCTTCTTTGACTCGAAGGCTATTTTCAGTTGGTCCAAAATTTCAGTGGCTGACCTGCAATGATAAAAACATGAATGTAAAGCTTTGTCAGTGGCAGCCTTCAGAATTTCCATAGCCTTCTCGTTTTGATCACACATGTATCTATCATTTTCAGTCCATTTGGACATTTTCTTTGGCAGTTTGTGTGGACCATGTAAATCAACTTCCACATATCCGGATCACGTTGTTTAACATAGGTACGCAGACTTCTAAGCCACAACTTAAATCCAGAACCACTAAAGATCGGTGGGTGCTTCATTGAAATCAGTTCAGGAGTAAAACCAAGCAGTAAGACCAAAACAGAAATGCACCTATCAGACCAGCAGGATCCCCTACAGATCGTTGAATCTGGAGATATAGGGAACCGCTCTGATACCAATTGATAGGTCCAGAGGGGGGTGAATGGACCTTTACCCGTTAAAAATTAAGGATTAAAAATTAAGTTTAGATCTCAAACAGGAGTTTCCAAATTAGAGCACAATGGTCAAACACTAACCGCAGAACGAACTGCTCGGAGGATAGGGAAGGATCGGCCTAAACAAGCATCTACCGAATAACCAAGCCCAGAAGAGAAAAACCAGCACATGGCACGGGGATTTTTAGGTGGTTCGGTCCTCCAGACCTACATCCACCCCACACTCAAACTGAGTGTGGCTTCACTAACAGCTGGGCAACACAGCTTGCCAACAAACGCTGATACACAACTTACCCAGGGGAACAACCTCCCCTCTTCCTCCTACTCGGAGGGAACCACTAGCAACCCACGGTCACTAGAAACCAGAGACTCACGTCTCTCTTCCTCTATACCAAGAGGGAACCCCACTGGTAGTAGTCCCACTACCAGTGAACCAGCCAGTAGCAACTTACTGCCGGCAACCCACCAGAGGCCTAGCCTCTCTTCCTCCAGACCAGGAGGGAACCCACTAGTGACTCCCCGTCACTAGCAAACCAGAGGTCTAAGACCTCTCTTCCTCCAACCGGAGGGACCCCTTGACTTGCAAGCCACAAGCCAAGGACCGGAGGACAAGCCTCCCTTCCTCTAAACTAGAGGGAACCCTCAAGTGACAACCTGCCACTTGCAACCTGGAGATCAGATCTCCCTTCTCCTGTACCACCAGGAGAAACCCGATCCCCAACAGGGCAATCGGAAGAACAAGACTAAACAAGATAGCAAAAGGAAAAAAAAGAAAACATGAAAAATGACAGCGACAGAAGCTAGAAATAAAACGCAAGATATATAGCTCTCAATGAGCATAGTCGTTCTGGATTTGATCCACGAACAGACTGATCAGATCCTCAGTAAAGCTCTCTCTCCTCTTCTTTTCTTCTTCTTCTTTCTCCTTCAGTTTCTGCTCTCTCTTTTTCTTCTCTTCTTTCTCTCGTTTTTCTGGATCGAAGGACTCTCTGCTTTTCTGCTCTTTCTTCTATATCTTTCCCTTTTTCGATCATTCTCCATCTGAAGACGAAGGTTTCTATTTATATCAGCAGCAGTAGCAGATCCGGTTCAGAATGCGTGTGCCTCCCACGCTTGATCCAGAACCTTCTTGCCACGTGTCCTTATCGGATTGGTTCCTCTAGCATTGGATCACGTGCTGCCCAGACACTAAGGAGTAGTCTTCCTCGGATCCCTGCAAGCAGATTAATTACATTAATGCTCAGGGTTCGCTATATGTAGCTGAGATAAGTTGGTTGGCCATAAGAACAAAGAACTGCACGAGATATATGATAACAAAATGAGGTGCACTATACTGTGACTGACACGAGGTACGTTAGATGAGTTTAGCACGAGATAACACGAGAACGACACGAAGTACACGAGAATACAGCTAACACAACAACGAAGACGACACGAAGTCAGATGAAGACAGCATGAGGTGAGAAGAAGATAACACAGAGTGAAGCAATTGAAAGACACGCGATCAGAAGAGACCAAGACGAAAATAGAAGGAAGCAACACAGAGATACAAACACAAAAGAAACACGAAGACACGAATACAAAGACAATACGAAGACACGAATACAAAAGACAACACGAAGACACGTAGTGAAACAACACTTGAAAACACAAGAAAAACAACTCGAGCACACAATAACTCGAATGAACGACTCGAAGATGAGGCGACACGGGCTGACCATGACACGAAGACAAATAACAGAAACCGTCACGAGTTGAAGACAACACGAAGATGAAAATAGAAATCGACACGAGTTGAAAACAACACGAAGATGAAAACAGAAACCGACACGAGTTGAAAACAACACGAAGATGAAACACAGGAATTGACACGGGGTGTGGTCAAGGCGAGAAGGACACGAGGTCTAGGAAACACGACACGAAGACATGAGATAGACACGTCTTCAACAACACGTGATGAAATGGTGGAAGCAGAAGAACAACTCGAGGAACTACAGTAATTGACACGAAGACACAAGAGCAAACATAGAGGACTGACTCGAGATGAGCAACTAAGTGCTAACGACACGAGGTTCATACAGAAGCAACTCGAAGTTCATCAGAACAATTCAAGCTGCTTCAGAAGAATCAGCACGAAGTCAATCAGCACACAACTTAACACAACACGAGGTACGAAAGGACGACACGGCGTGTTGAAAACACAAACAGTACTAAAACTAAAACGACACGAAGGCAAACAGTACAACACGAGGTGTTATACACAAACATGACGAAGTTCCAACCAACACGAAGACAGTCCCTGAAAATACCTGAAGTGAAATGAAGGTTTATTCTTCACAGAAAAATATTCTTTGTTCACTTTCACAGAAAAATATTTTTGTTAATTTTTCACAGAGAAATATTTTTGAACACCACTAAGACTTATAGTGTTGTCATCATCAAAACATGTAAAGATTCAACAAGACTCAACAGAGGGACCCCTGGACTTGCAACCCGCAGGCCCAGAACCGGAGATCAGATCTCCCTTCCTCCAAACCGGAGGGAACACACAAGTGACTTCCAGCCACTTGCAAACTAGAGGTCACAGACCTCTCTTCCTCCAGACCAGGAGGGACCCGACCTCAATCCAGAGGATCGGAAGTACAAAGCTAACCAAATGAAAAATGGAAAAATAAGAAGGGGAAAATACACAGCGATCATAAAACTGTAAAGAAAGATAACACAAATGTGGCTCGCATGGAGCTGACTGGCCTGGATTTGATCCACGGTCCAGTAGACAGATCTTCAGGTAAGCTTCTCTTCCTCTTCTCTTCTCTCTCACTTTCTTTTTCTCTCTACCCTCACGAGCTCTCTAACTCTCTCTTTCTCTTCTTCTTCTTCTGCTCTTCTTCTCTTTCTTTTCTTCTTCTTTCGCAGGCTCTCTCTGTCTCTTCTCTTCTCTTCTTCTTCTTTTTCTTCCTCTTTTCTTTTTCTCTGGATCGAAGGAGTTTCTGCTCTCCAGGCTTCTTCTTCGATCACCTTCATCTGTTGGATGAAGGATTCCTTTTATAAGCAGCAGCCAGCAGGAGGGCAGCATTGGGCGCTTGTGGCTTCCTCATTTCCCACCCAGAACTTGTGGCCACGTGTCAGTCTCTCAGCCAGCTTCAGCACACGTGTCACAATCCTGTCTGCCCTTCCAGCCTCGGATCACGTGCCTCCCATTCACTGAGGAATATTCTTCCTCGGACCACCTTCTTCTTTTTGTTTTTCTTCTTCTCCTGCAAAGAAATAAAACGATTAAAACTCAGGGCCACAAAGACTAAAACTGCATGAGGTATGTGATAGCAATACGAGATGCACTGTACTGAGAACGACACGAGATACACAAGATTACTACAGTACGAAATAAAGAGAGAATGACACGAGGTCAGATTAAAACAGCACAATAAAAAAGAGAACGACACGAGGTACATACTAATAAGGCTAACACTACAAAGAGAACGACACGAAGTATCACTGTAACAAAACAACCACTACGAAGAGAACGACACGAGATACACAAGCAACACGAAGACACGAATACAAAAACAACACGACATAACAAACAGCAAAGAGAACGGCACGAGGTGAAACGACACTTTACTAAAAAGACTTGAATACACACGAAAACAACTCGAGTATTAAGTTGCTCGAACGTACGAACGACTCGAAGATGAAAACGACACGAAAATAACATGGACTGAAAATAACTCGAAGATGAAAACAGACACCGACACGAAGTGTGGTTACAAAACAAGAAAGACACGAGGTCTAGGAAAAGCAACACGAAGACAGAAATAACAAAGAAACGACTCGAACTAAGGACGACATGGAGACAACACAGTCAGACTCGACTTGAGACACTTAAAGCTTGAATTTAGAGAAGAATGCACGAAGTAAAATTAACACGAAGACAGAAGATAGAAATAACATGAAGACTGAAACACAAAAATAACACGAAGACATGAAAACAACACGAAGACACAACCGCAGAAATAACATGAGGACACAACAAGAGACGGTCAACGAGACGCTGACTCGGTACAGACATAAGCTCAGGCAAGATAGTCGATGTATAGACTTGACAGAGATCTCTGCAGCGAATGTATAGACTTAGAATCATGGAGGTAAATGTATAGACATCTGAGGAAATGAAACGAGTCAGTGTACATACTTCAAATTCCACTGACCAGTGTATGGATTTCAACAGTGAACGGCTGTACATACTTCATGTGAAAAACCCAATGTACAGACTTTGAATTCGAAGACCAATGTGCAGACTTCACGTTGTACAGACTTTCCAAAAAGAACGTAACGCTGTACAGACTTGAACTGAAGACCAATGTATGGACTTCAAAATAGATGCTAAGGCCAAGAGGAGTGTATAGACTTTCACGATGTATGGACTTGGTGATCTTCAAAGCACAATGTCCAGACTTTACCACTGTATGGACTTGAAGAAACAGTGCAACGTATGGACTTGATCTCAAGAAATGTAAGCGATGTACACACTTAGCCAATGTGTAGACTTTGCCTTAGACGCTAAATGAGACGCTAAAGTCTGTATAGACTTGAAGAACCTGAAACAAAGTGCTTACTCACAGCGTTGACGCTGCAGACTTGAGAATGCTCCCAGCGTTGACGCTGCAAGAGACGTAGGCTGTACAGACTTAGCCTAAGACAATGTATGAACATATCAGCAGAGAAGCAATGCACAGAATAGAAATCAAGCACAAGCCAATATATCACAGCATGACTCAAGCATACACATGCATTCTTCACAATTCAGACATGGCACACTTATGCAATCTCCCACAGAAAAGGTCAGACATATTCAAGACAATGTGGTGACTCATTCATGTTGCTATCATTAAAACATCACATCATCAACAAAGCACAAGGGGCACAACAAATAACACCTCTTCTTGGTCCGTGCATTACATAACTCTAAAGATACGTTCAGTCTCTCGGATCCAGTGCTCGGCATCATTCGGATCAGTGGATCCCCTGAACTTAGAAGGGTTCATGTTCTTGAAACTTTGGTGGAGGTTTCCCACTTCACGGTGTGCACCACCTTGTGCCACCTGTTGAAGTGCCTACGTCATGCCTTGAATAGTACGTTGCATGTTACGCCACTGAGCACGTTCGGCAGCCATTGTCCTACAAGGATTTTAGATAACTAATTAATATGTTATTCGACCAAGAATTGAGTATCTAGATTTTCTTAACCCATGGTTCTACCCAATCTCACTGGTTAAAGGTTTGAACCTATCCTTGGACTTGGGTTTCCTAGGAATTGAATATCCTAGGCTCTGATACCACAAAAATTATCACGCCCCGAGCGCGGAAGGAACCCGGAGACGGGTGACGAGTTTATATCGATCATGTCAATCAGAGCGTTAGTGTATTCGACACAAAGACAGAGCGTGCAAGAGTAAAATAACCCAATCCTTTATTTCATCAAAACCTTCAAAGTACTTCTATTACAATCCTCTTAATGAAAGTGCTAAGACTCAATAAAATGAAAAAGTGCAATGATTGACTCAAGAATAGATAAAACTAGATAATACTTGGACAGATGGAGTAGCTCTAATCTCTTCACTCTTGACCATCCCCATCCGATTGAGTCTCGTCATCAGAATTACTTGAAAAAAATAAGGGAAAAATATTATGTGAGCGAACGCTCAGTAGGAATTATATCTCAAGAGCTAGCTTGCTTTAAGTAAATTACATGTTTCATTAAATGCAATAAGCTATGCATGCTCGCATAAAATGACAATAGAGAACGTATAACAAGAGAGAATGAGTGAACTAGCAAATCTTTTGAAGAACTCATGTTAATATAGCAAGATAATCAAGCATGTGTATTTATCATGTCAAGTTATCAAGTCATGTCAAAAATTGGCTAGTATTTCAAGCAGGTAAATAATACCATTTTCGGGTCACGCAAGTCATGTCATGTCAAGTCAAGTACGAGAACTGTGGAATGTCTAATCAAGCTAGTCATGCACTTCGGTACAATGGCATACCGTGATCATTACAACTCCCATGGGCACTAGTACTTTCGGGTGCTCCTCCCAGGACCAGATCGGGCCCTCTATGTGCATGCATTGATCATGTATTTTTTGACATCTACTATAGTTATAGTCAATATAGAATTCCAAAGGAATACGCTTGTAGGAACTTTAAGGTAGATCAAGGATTGAACACGATGTGTAAGGACGTACTACGATAGTAACTTTATAACCACAATTCGCATTAAAACTAGGTGGAATCGGCTCCCTAACTGGGTGCCATTATATTTAAGAATAAGCGCTCATATAGAGATGGTCGCTCGTTCTTGGACATGATAAGCTAGATAGAATTGAGGTCCACAAGTATGGCACATAATTCATAAGAACACGAATGGCATGGTTTCCCATTCCATTAATCTAGAATATTCTCAAGACATCCAAATAGCATATCATGAGGGCCAGTATACCATGTTACCTTAGAGTGACATGGTAATTAAGTAATGTCATAGGTTTTAATGGTACAACCTGCTCGGCTGCCTTGAGGGAATCCAAGGCTAGCAGAGTCTTACAGAGGTCTCTATGATAAAATCACCAGTCCGAAGGAACGGAGTGTCCCGCAGAGAGTTCATCTATCACCGAGAAATAGTGGACAATCGATAAAACAACGTGAAACATGGGGCTACATTCACGGAATAGAATATAGTGCCGATATATATAACCAACCCACAGTGGGTTATAGAAATCACGAAAATTAGGAAAAACCGTGAATTGACGCCTGAGCTTAAGTCTTCATTTTATGAATTGGCGCCCTTGTCAGGGTCGTCAGTTAAGTAAATGACGACTGTTCACTCAGTCGTTACATCCAGATTCTATAAATATTCAGTTCAAAAAACATTTTCAGATTTCAGTCATTTATAAAAATGGCAACTTTCATTAAGGCTTCAATTTTGTAAATAACGCCCTAGTCAGGGGCGTCATATATCAAATTAAAGGGTCGGGGGCATGTCGTCATTTCAATAATTAAGCAATTATGTCAGGCCTTTCAAATTGTTACAGTTTATCACTAATTGGCGCCCATGTATAGGGGCATTCATTCAAATGACGACCTGAAGAGGGTCGTTATTTCTTGGTCATACGATTTGCACCGAATAGGTACAATCATAGACACATGATTTTTGGAGTATTTCCAATCAAGAAACTAGAGACATGTACAGATAGAGAAAAATAGCAGGAATTTTCTGTTATGATCATGCATTAGTCTACATGTAAGGGTTTACATTTATTAAATTTTAAACATTATATGATTATTAATTATCTAGGCAATTGATGACTGTTTACACGGTCGTTAAATAAAATTGCATCCTAGATTGGGTCGCTAATTTAATTCATGCAGTAAAATAACGAAAACCTCAATCCAGAGCGATCTTTGTGATTCCTTACAGACCTATATGCATGTATAACAACCTAAAATTATTAAATTTGGCTTAACGCTTGAGAAAACCTACCTTGGGTGATGATTTGGTTGATGATCGATGATGATCAGTGATGAGATATGCAACATTCCGATACTCTGTTTCCAACAGAGATCTCGACAGCAGTAGTATGAAGAAGAAGAAGCTTGGTTGAACCAACAAGAGCAACAGCTCTTATCAATGGCAATAGCAGCACCCCTTCTATGGATCTACTGGAAGATGCCGGTCGCAGCAAGATGAAAAGTAGCACGTAATAGCCCCTTTGGAAGAATTAGAGAAGCAGAGGCTTCCCACGGCAAAAGGGTAGCAGCAGGATGAAGAAAATTTGCGATTTCCTCACGTCGCAGGATGAAGATAGCAAGAGCGTCCTTCGTGCAACAAGGAAGAAGATGAAGAACTGTGATGTTCTTCTCGTAGCAGCAGCAAGACGTCTTTGGTTAACGTGGGTTCGATGGAGGGGATGGTATTTATAGAGAAAAGATTCCTAATGGGTTCTAGGAGTTTGGTTAGGATTAAAACAACATACGTAGAATCCTTATTAAACCGAGATATCCACATATTGATCCTTTCCTAATCAATACTTACCCGGATAACATCCTTGTTCGAACCAAATACCAACGGGTCCCGTTTGTAAATGACGCCTAAGGTTGGGGCGTTATTTCAATAAATGACGCCTATATATTCAGTCTTCAATTCATTATATGACGCCTGTCAAAGGGGCGTCAATTATTAAATTAGCGACATTTGAGCGGTCTTCATTTAAATAATGACCTAACAGGAGGTGTTATTTACTTTCGGCCTATTTGTTATATGCTTTAAGTATATATATATGAGTTGGGCCTTTATTATTGGCTTGAATCTTTTAATCTATTTAACATTTATTCCTTTAATTTACTATGGTTGCTACAGGCAGAATGCAACCTAGCCGACGCTGCGCTCTACTTCAAGGGGATTAGTCCCTACCCTTTAATTAAGAGCAAAAGCAATGGTTAGCTCTCATAGGAAGATGATGATGATCTCTTCTCTATTGATGAGGAAAAGGCCAAGCTTTATCGGCTACGCCTCGGCTCCAAGTCAACCCCGGATCGCCACGAGAGGCGACAGATTGATTTTGAGGCTAATCTTATTAGCCGAGCTATTGGCAAGAGTATATGCTTGCCACCAGACTGCATCCAGTTCCCATGTGCATCCGACGAGCACAGCGTCGAGTCGCTGATGACATTTATTGTCACCTTGAAGTGACAACGCCGAAGCAAGAAGAAGGCTAACAGGGACAAACCCATCGTCTTCTACAAGGGAGACATGGTCCCTCAAGCCCCGCCAGATGACGATTTCGGCTAGTCCATGCGAGCCGATGATACCACTGAAGCAGTTCAGGTGTGGAGCGAGCTGTCGCCGCCCATTCAAGAAATGTGTTTGAAGCAACACATTCCCCTATGGCAAACTTCTGCCCAACAAAGATACTTCCACCGACTGTGGGACTCTTCCCAGGTCCGGGGGCAACCCCCTTCCTTCCATAAGGATACCAGGGGGATTGGCTACGACCAAGACCCGGACTTCCACGTCCACTACGTAGTTAACGTCATAGGCTTGGCGCAACCAGTCGACGACAGAGCTAGAGTCGAAGCCAAATTCGACAGCTCCAGGGAGGAGGAAGAGGAAATCTTGATCCCGATCTCCGCCAAAGCCAGAACCCTTGCTCGAGCCATCGGGGAACCCTCTTCACCTCCCTGCCAAGACAAAGTGGCAGAAGAAGCTTCTCCGGTCTCTCAGCCAGTCGGGGGACCTAATTCAATTAACCCCCTGGGGGGGTATATCACTGGTCCTATCTGCGGAAGACTATCAGCTTCACCGGGCAACCCCAGGGAAATCCCAACAGCCCTAGTTGATGACTGTGGGCCAGGAGCCAGCGGTCCAGATCAATCCTCCATGGATCCCAGTAACAACGACTGTGGGCCAGGAGCCAGCGGTCCAGATCAATCCTCCATGGATCCCAGTAACAACGACTGCGGGCCAGGAGCCAGCGGTCCAGATCAATCCTCCATGAAGCCGATACCGATGACGAGAATTTCATCGACTTTCAACCCACTCCTCCCGAGCTGGAAGATGGCGGCCAAGCGACCATGGATGAGCTCGTTGAAATCAACTTGGGCGAAGATGAAACCCCACAGCCTACATTCTTCAGGGCTCTTCTTACAGAGGCAGAGAAGCTGGACTACAAACAACTCTTGCTTGAATACAAAGACTACTTCGCCTGGACATACAAGGAGATGCTAGGGCTAGACCCCTCCGTAGCGGAGCATGACCTAGC
Source organism: Amorphophallus konjac (assembly GCA_022559845.1). Classification (NCBI taxonomy): domain Eukaryota; kingdom Viridiplantae; phylum Streptophyta; class Magnoliopsida; order Alismatales; family Araceae; genus Amorphophallus; species Amorphophallus konjac. The sequence continues at coordinate 254,378,899 of CM040125.1, read as the reverse complement.
CATTTCTCCCTCAGTCACTCCGGTCAAGCAACCACAGCGGCCCATGCGCCATGAGCTGGAGCTCCAGGTTTTGGCCGAAGTCCATAAAATGGTGGAGGTCGACTTCATCGAGCCGTGCATCTACCCGATCTGGCTCGCCAATATAGTCCCAGTCAAGAAGAAGAATGGTCAAGTCCGCATTTGCGTCGACTTTTGGGACCTCAACAAAGCATGTCCGAAGGATGACTTCCCAGTCCCCATCACAGAAACAATGGTCGACATGACCACCGGTCACGAGGCCTTATCTTTCATGGACGGGTCGTCCAGCTACAATCAAATCTGGATGTCCCTTAAAGACAAGAACCATATAGCCTTTAGATTCCCCAAGGGGATTTTCAACTACAAGTGCATGCCCTTTGGTTTGAAGAATGCCGGTGCTAATTACCAAAAGGCCATGACCAAGATAATCGACGAGATGCTGCACAACACATTCGAATGCTATGTCGATGACCTCGTCATCAAAACTAAAAGGCGCGAAGACCATTTGCGTGACCTTCGCCAAGTCTTCGAGCTTCTCCAGAAATATGGGCTTAAAATAAACCCCATGAAATATGCCTTCAGCGTGTCCAGCGGCAAATTTCTCGGCTTCGTCGTCAGGTACCGAGGAATCGAGGTGGATCCCAGCAAGATCAAAGCGATCTGGGAGCTTCCACCACCCAGCAACATTACCGAACTCAGGTACTTCCAAGGGAGGCTGACCTACATTCGGAGGTTTATCTCTAACCTCACCGGCCGATGTGCGCCTTTCAGCAAGCTGATGAAGAAAGATGCCCCATTCACATGGGACACGGAATGTCAAACGGCTTTCGAGCAAATCAAGGAGTACCTCCTTACTCCCCCAGTCCCGGGAGCACCAATCAAGGGTAACCCCTCATCCTTTACATTGCCGCCATGGACGCTTCGCTAGGAGCTCTGTTGGCGCAAATCAATGAAGAAGGTAAAGAGCAGCCCCTCTATTAGCTCAGCCGGAAGTTAATCGGTGCCGAGTACCGCTACTCCGCCATGGAGAAGGTTTCTTGGCATTGGTCTTCACTATTAAGAAGCTGTGGCATTACCTCTTGTCCCATCAAGTCGAGCTTATATCCAAGCACGACCCCCTGAAGTATCTCCTTCGACGACCTGTCCTCTCAGGCAGACTGGGAAGGTGGGCTCTCCTGTTGATGGAGTATGACATTACTTATGTCCCAAGAAAAGCAATCAAGGGATAGGGTATGGCTGAATTCTTGGCAGCCCATCTAGTGCCAGACGACTCACCCTTCATCTCGGAGCTCCCGGACGAGGAGTCCCTTGCTGTTCAATCACAACAACCGGTTGAACAGAGCGGAGATGTCTTACATTACTGGTAGCAAAGCGCTCTCACAACCACGGTTGTTCAATCACAACCACCAGTTGAATAGAGCATAGATGTCTTGCATTATTGGCAGCAGAACGCTCTCACAACCAGCGTACCTTACTGGGAGCTCTACTTCGATGGTGCTTCCCAAGGGATCACCCGGAGCAACCAGAATCCAGCCACCATGGCAGGTGTCGGCATAGTCTTTCTGACTCCTCAGGGTGGAGTTTTGTATAACTCCTACGTCCTCATGAAATCCCAAACCAATAATGAAGCCGAGTATGAAGCTCTGCTCATTGGGCCCCATATGGCTCTCCATATGGGCATCAAATGTCTCAAAGCCTACGGGGACTCCCAGCTGATAGTCCGACAGGTCCTCGACCTCTATGACATGCGGAAGCCAGAGTTGGTTCCATACCACACCGACGTCACCAGATTAATCCAGAAATTCTATTTCTTCAAAATAGATCATGTCCCCAGGAGTCGTAATGCTCAGGCGGACGCCTTAGCGAAATTGGCCACGGCCATCAAGCTCCCGTCCGAGGGTGAGGTCGACATCATCATCAAACATAGAAGGCTGATGCCAAGTTCACTCGAAGGCAACATTGGTCTTACCATCTACGAGGTCCACGACCTTGACCAGGGTGCGCCTTCAGAAGAGGATGATTGGCGTACGCCCATCATCAACTTCAAGAAAGGGTGGCTCCCTCCTGACTGAGCTCAAAGGGTTCAGCTACTCCACCGAGCAACCTCTTACAAGTTGATTGGTGACTCCCTGTATCGGCTTGTTCACGAGAAGGATAAGTCAATCCTCCTGAGATGTGTCTCCCTTGTAGAGGCTCGAGCCGTCATGAAAGAGGTTCACTCCGGATTGTGTGGTGCGCACTTGGCCGGAGATTGAATGAAGCACAACATTAAGCTCAAAGGCTTCTACTGGCCAACCATGTACGCGGAGTGCATCTAGTATGCCCGTGCATGCCATCAATGCCAAGCCTTTGGCCCAGTACCCAGAACACCTCCTAACCCACTGCGTTCTACAGCCCCCCCTGGCCATTCGCTGAGTGGGGCATGGACATCGCGGGGCCTTTCCCGCCATCTTCTAAGGGCCATAAATACATTTTGGCTGCCACTTACTATTTATCTTGCTGGGTGGAGGCCCTACCTTTACGAGAGGTCACCGGCGAGGTGGTTTCCAAATTCGTCCGGCACAACATCATATACCGATTCAGTACTCCCAGTCGCATAGTGTCCGACAATAGAAACCATTCAAAAATAAGGCCGTATACTAGCTAGCGGACAAATTCCACATCGACTGGAGAACCTCTTCGGTCTACAACCCCCAGGCTAATGGTTTGGCGGAAGCCTTCAAAAAAACCCTCTGTAAGCTCCTGGCTAAGATGGTTAGCCACCGGAAACGCGATTGGGGTGAGAAGGTCTTCGAAGCATTATGGGCCTATCGAACGGTCTACAAAACCCCCACTGGATGTTCGCCATTCTCCCTCACTTACGGGGCAGAGGCCGTCATCCCCATCGAGGTCCGGTTAGCTTCTTATGGTATGGCTATCCATACTGGCCTTGCCGGACTTGATGAAGACGAATACCAGAGAAGGCTAGAAGAGCTCGCCGATCTAGAAGGAAAGGGACTCGAAGCCTAAAAACACCTGCAAGTATACCAGGCCCGCAAGGCCCGGGCCTACGATAAGCTCGTCAAGCAGCGAGCTTTCAAGCAAGGTGACCTTGTCATGATCAAGGAAAGAGAAGTCATGGCAGGGTGCTCCAATGGAAAACTACGGCCAAATTGGCGAGGTCCGTACATCATCCAGACTGTCTATGAGGGTGGGGCCTACACGGTTGTTGATCACAAAGGTCATTGACCGTTCCCGCCTCTCAACGGCAAACACATGAAGCTATATTATGCACCAGAGCACGAGTTCGCGCGCCAGCCATACTAAGGTGCACGTCCCAGCTACCACCAATAAATCCAATCCCTCCCCATGAAGGATCTAACCGGCCAGTCCTCCCAGTCTATAATTTCCAGTCAACCAGCTAGCCCAGTTCCCCAGAACCGCTGCCAAGCGTCCGTCGGGGACTAATCTCCTGCCCTCATTCCCACCACCGCGGGAGCATGGGCACTTCTGCACCAGCACCAGTCTAGCCACCAGGCTAACAGGTAAGTCAAAAAAAAATAAATGAAAAAAATGGGGTTGAAAATAGAGATGCCCCGGCGGACCCAGTCATCCTCACCACAAGGGGGCGACTGGGGGCAAAAAGGCCTGTAACGCGGCTGAGGTAGAAACCTGAAAGGGCACCTCGGGCAAAATCGAGAAACCCTTCGACGTGAAAACTTGCAAGGGCACGTCAGAAAAGGCTAAAGGGGGTCGGCTCTAGCGAAAACCCGAAAGGGCGGTAGAGCCGATAAAGAGAAAATCTTCTTCTCCCCAACAGTTAGAACGGCCTTCCACCTATTCCTTGGTGGACCGTTAGCCTCATCCAGAGCCAATCCCCAATCCATTTGCACTACTACTGTGCAAACCCTCCAATTCTGAGTCGGCCTTGCATTACTTCCGCTCAGTTTGGCCAACCTTAGGCCCTTGCTTTGGCAACACAGGTCAACCATTCCTTGTGACAGTCAAGCTTCCAGTCGCCATCCCGGTAAACTTATATCCCGGTACATTCCCAGACATTTATCACTCTCCGCCCCTACATCCTACATCCTCTGTAAATCCAGAGCCTTCAAGTCCATTATAATCCCAGTTCTCCCATACAATCCCTGATCTACCAGCCTTAACTCCAGTCATATCTTGCCATAACAAAGCGGCCCCTCGCCACCATGGCGTGAGGATTTCTAAAAAAGAAAAACCATTGTTATTGGCCGAACAATATTCGGATACCCATACCTTCCAGTCTCAGGTTACGTCCCCTGACAGCAACATGCTATGGATGGAAATTTCAAGAAAATAAAAAAATGCGATTAAAAATAGAGATACCCCGGTGGGCTGGGTCGAATCCATTACAGGAAGCCAACTAGGTGCAAAAATTGCCACTAACCCAGCTAAGGTGAAAACCCGAGAGGGTGCCTTAGGCAAAATCGGGTAACCCCTCGGTGTGAAAACCCGCAAGGGTGCACCGAAAAAAGCTATAGGGGGCCAACTCTGGCGAAAACCCGCAAGGGCGGTAGGGCTGGTAAAGAGAAGAAAAAAAAACCTCTCTCTCCCTCTCTACTTTTCACTTACAAAGCCATCGGCTATGACATGCTCCGATGGCAAGCTCAACATCACTCCGCGACAATGGTGGCCGCTACACCCCCCAGGGTCGGTCATCGCCTGCTTTTAACACCAGTCTTCGACTACAACACCTTCACAGGCCAGTCGCTAGCCTCCAAATACAGTCTTCAGCTACAACGCCTTCACAGGCTAGCCGCCAGCCTCCAGTCCCAGTATCCTGGCTACAACGCCTTTACAGGCCAGCAGCCAGCCACCAGTCCCAGCACTTCGGCTACAACGCCTTCACAGGCCAGCCGCTAGCTTTCAACTCCAGTCTTCGGCTACAACGCCTTCACAGGCCAGCCGCCAGCCTTCAACTCATGTCTTCGGCTACAACGCCTTCGCAGGCTAGCTGCCAGCCTCTAGTCCTAGTATCCTGGCTATAACGCCATTACAGACCAACAGCTAGCCTCCAGTTCCAGCACTTCAGCTACAACTCCTTCACAATCCAACCTCCAGCCTCCAGTCCCAATACCCCGACTATAACGCATTCATAGGCCAGCCGCCAATTTCTAATCCCAGTCACTGGCTACAACGCCCTCCCAGGCCAGACACCAGTTCACAGCTCCAGTTTCGGCCACGATCCCTCTGCGGGTGGGCCAACTAGTCCCAGCCCCAATCATGGCCCTTGGCTGTGATGCCTTTTGAGGCCATTTGGCCAGCTCAGTCCTAGTTTCTCAATCCCAGAAGAGCTACATTACCGGCTAACGCCATACAAATGACCAACACTCAGGCGCCAACCTACAACTGATACATCCCAGAATCAGTTCCCGACCTTAACAAAGTAGGCCGCCACGCCTCGATGGGCCTACTCCAACCCAACGCTAGGGGCTTTCCTCCACTTCCCAGAAACCAGCACTCAGTTCCCAGTACTCAAAATCTAGTCACACCACTCTCCCCACCTAGTTTTTTATCCCAGCTCCAGTTTCAGGTAAAACCCAGTCCGCTGCCCCTTACGCCGGCACGTGTTAACACAATCAGGCACGACCGATAGTAAGTGGTAGCCACCCCTTGTGCTCAACCCTATTCCACATACTAGGGGGGAGAACAACTCAACAAACAACAAAGTTAAAATCTGGAGTTTATCATTGATACTCTGTAAAAGGGAGCCCAAGACATGCCCTTGGGGTAACAAAAAGACATACAGTCTAGATAATAAAAAGGGGGAGGGAAATCGATACAATCATGGCCTAGCCTCGCTCCCCTCCAGCTTCGCCAAGCGGGACTTCGCAGCCGCCAGCTCTGCCTCCAAGGTCGACGCAAGCTGAATGCTGGCCTCGGCTCCGACTTCGACAGTCTGCCACTCAACTCCAGCAAGCTCTACGGCTTGCCGATGCTCCTCTAAGGCCTTCTGTAGGGCCTCAGCTCTGCTGGTCGCCTCGCTCAGCTGCTTGGCATGGTCCTGAGCAAGAGATACGGCCGCCTCAGCAAGCCTCCTCTACTCGGTCGCAGCTGACGCAAGCTGAACACACTGCTCCTGTGTCTCACGAATGGTAGCCAGTCGCTGTGCCCGCTACTCCTGAGCCTCTAGAAGCCGCAGGTACTCAGCCCAGATGCCGGCCAAGCCAGACATCCTGTAATATCCCGGACCTTTCAGATCCTTCTTCGCGGGTTCCGGATCTGGTTTCTCGGAGTGTCTGGCTCCGTTGTGTCCGAAATTTCATTTCGGGCATCTTTCGTGTTCGGATCGGCGCGATCCGGAGTTGTTTTGGAGGCTCGGAAGTGTTCCGCGGCTTTTTCGCGTGTGTTTTTCGATTACCGGTGTGTGTTTCGGTAATTCCTTCGGAACCTCGCTGCGGGTGAACCGGGTCGTTCACCTGGGCACGAGTGGTACCGTTGCGATCGATGCGTTCCGAGGATCCCAGAAATGTAATTTTCTATTTTTTGATATTTTCCAAAATTCCAGATTTTCTATAAATACTCTCATTGCTCTCTCTCTCGCCACCCTCTTCTTCTTCTTCTTCTTCTTCTTCTTCTTCTTCTTCTTCTTCCTTCTCTTCTCCCCACCGTGACCACCGCCCCTCCCTCTCTCTTTCTCTCTTGTTCGATAGCGGTGACGTCCCCTTCCGGCTGCAAACGGTAAGGGGCGACGGCGTGACGACGTGGGCGACGGTGAGGTGATCGGGGCGGCGTAAAGCTTGTGGGGAACCGTGAAGGGACGAGGGTTTTCAAAGGGTTCTTCATGATCTCGGTAACGATTCGGCGGAGCATTCGCTCCATTGAGGTAGGGTGACGTTCCCTAGCTCCCTGTCATTCATTTCCGTGATTTATAGGCCGAGGGGAGGCCGAGAGGGGCTTCATTAAGCGGGTTTGGGGTTTTCCATGATTTGGGGAGGGTTCGCCCGATCTATGGATTTAGCCCATGATTTCACGTTTTGGTGGCCTAGTATCATGCTAGGGGTCCCCAGGGGTCTCCCCCTTTGATTTCCCCCTCTCCAGTGGAGGCATGGGGGCGTGGTTGGGTTTTTTGGGCTTTCCCCGCCGTTTCGCCGTCGGGCGGGTGTGGCGGTCCTTCCAGTGACCGTCACACCGTGTGACGCGCCTGGGCGGGTGCGTCACAGCCCTTGTTTAGCCAACTGGGGTCTGGGAGTGTGACGGTCCCACGATAGACCGCCACAGGCGTGTGACGCGCCTGGGGTGGGCCGTCAGAGCGTCCCGACCGTTGGCATCCGACCGTTGGGGGTCAAGGCGTGTGACGCACCAGGGCTGGCACGTCATAGCCTTGTGATGGCCCAGCGTGGGTGCGTCAGGGTTATTCGACCCCCAGGCACTGTGACGCTGCAGGGCTGGACCGTTACATGTGTGTGATGCTCCAGGTGTAGACCGTCACATGCTGTGATGCACCGAGTCGTACGCTTCACAGCTTGCCTTTGTTTTTCCCTGTGACGCACCTGCATAGGCGCGTGACAGTCTGTAACGCACCAGGGCAGGTGCGTTACACTCTATTTTACACTGGGAGTGTGACGGCCCGCGTTGGACCGTCAGGGTCCTTGACGGTCCAGCCTAAGACCGTCAGGCGTCTGTGATGATCCCACCTAGACCGTCAGAGTCCTGTGACGCGTCTAGGGTAGACAGTCAGGCACTGGGTTGCCCCAGGTGGTTTGCAACCCCATTTCTATTTCGACCGTGGTCACCGTGCGACGGTGCTGGTACGTGGGGTGGTTCCCGTACGTCGTCGGATGCGGACGTGGTTTTCCTTTGACTTGAGAGTCTACTCCTTCAGTGACCCTCCACTAGTCGTAGCCCACCAGTACGCGGTGCTGGTCTCACTAGGGAGTGGTGTACGGGTCGACTCTTAGAGACGGTTTTTAGACTGGTTTTCGTCGGGCCCTTCGTCTGTAGCCAGAGTCTGGCTAAGGGGAAAACCAGTCAGAGGGTCAGACCTGGGACGTGCGGTCTGTGTGTGTACACGTGGTTGGGGGCAGTTGGACACACGCTGAGGAGCGTGACCCCAACTAGTCACTTTTTTGTGGTACTTGTTTGGTGTCCGTGCCTCTGGTAGACGCTACCACGTTAGGCAGTTCACCTGCGGTGCGGTGTAAGTCATCAGGGGACGCTACCAGCTGTGCTTCTAGTGAGAGGTACTCCTGTCGAGTCGGGAGTGTCAGACTGTCAGTTGTACGACTTCGACCTTCAGGTTTCTACCATGTTGGCCGTTGTGCTCAGGTTATTTCACCGTGGCACGTGTGTCGATTTTCGTGCCGTGAGACCGGTACTTTGTAGATGGCAGGGTTTTCTTTTTTTTGAGATACTCGCTTACTGCTAGCGTAGCGGTTTCTCCGTTTGCGAGGTAGGGTTCGAGTGATCCCTACTGAGTCTTGTTCCGAGACTCATTCCCTGCGTGTTTTCACCGTGTTTCAGGCGAGGCGAGGCTTCAGGGGAGTTCGTCTAAGGCTCAGCGCGGTTCAGGTGCCCAGCGTTAGTGCCAGAGGTCAGAGCCGGGGTATGCCCCGTGTAGCTGTACTTTCTTTTCTTATCTTTATACTAGTTGTGGACTACTGTTATTATTTTATTGTTATATTATGTACCATGTAAAATGTTAATTCATTTCCTCCTTAGTTATATAACTATTTAATTCTGTAATTATTTGTGATACTTGTGTAGTTTCCACACCATCCTTCTAACCCTTCCGAGTCTTCGGACTCGTGGGTGGCGGTGCGAGTCTCGGGTTATCGGGCCTTCCAGGTAATCAGATTCTCGGGTCATTACAGCTGGTATCAGAGCGCGATTGTGGAATTATACGGGAATCATAGGTGATTTGATGAGGACATCAAGAGCTTATGAGTTGTATTTTGTGTATTGGCTTGGATTGGTGTGTATTATGGGTTGTATTGGCTTGAAGTGTATGTAATTTTTGATTTCTTTCATTTGGGCCATCCTTGTAAGGCTTATATCAAGCCAATGGGCCATTTGTTATGTCAAGTCCAAGGCTAGGTTGCCATTAGTAGAGTCCATTAAGAGTGTTACTTCATATTGGGTCATTAGGTTTCAAATGGGTCATTAAGGCACTTAAGGCCCAAATTGGGTTCCACTCTCTCATGGGCCATCTAAGTGGGAGTGGCCCAAGTCTAGCATGATCTAATGGGAGGCTCTTGGCCCATGAATGGCCTTGGCCCATGGAAGGGGGCGCAAGGTTCCTTGTCTTATTAGGCATGATAGTTGTGGTTTAGGTGGTGTTTGAATGGAATTAGTCCAAGGTTGAATGGAGATGGTCAAATTAGATTAAACAAATGTATTAAGTGTGTTATTCACATTGTATCTCAGCCATTCACTCATCAACCCTTGATCCAAGGGCCTAGAATGGATTAGAAACCTAGCATATAAAACCTTGTATTTTCATATGAAATTCAATGAAAAAATCATATAATTGTTGAGTCTCTTGGAGCTTGGTGCGCCCCTCTCTCCTCCCCCTACTGTTCTTCCACCTTCAACTCCAGATCTAGAGTGGTTCTACCTCCCTTCATCCCCTCTCAACCTCTGATCATCACCGGTGCCGCCGCCGCCACCGTTCGTGCCGCCTTCAAGCCGCCACGGGATCAATTTCGGTGTTCTGTCTTGCTGGACAGAGGTGAAGCTAGGAAATTCCTCAAGTCAGCCACGAGTTCAGATAGACTTCAAATTTTGAGGGTTGGTTTCTACCTTATAGACCCTTCCCCACAAAAACATTCAGCTCCAAATTCCCCCATTTCATATTGTTTCCACTTCGTTCATTCCCCAAACTCAAATCAGATCTGTCTCTGTCTACAGTGACAGAACCCTTGAGTTCGTCCCCTTATACCACCCTTTTAAATTTTGTTAGACCTCCCAATTTAACTGGGAATTCTGTCCATTTTTCCCTACCTCCACAATTTCTATTAATTTTGTTTGAGTCTTTTACCTATTTTTCAAAATTCATGTTCTACCGGAGCTACAGTACTTCCAGCCAGATCCCAGATCCGACCTTCCTCCAGTAAACAAATCATAGAAATTCATAGACACATCCAAACGTGTCCAAACCAACTTTTCCATCTTCCCAACTCAACATCATACAACTTTCATGAAGAAGTAGAAGTCTGAATCCAAGTTCTTCCTAGTGGTCAACGGCAGTTATCAGAGATCAGCTCTGCAGATCTGAGTGTTTAGTTACTGTACAACAGGAGGTTATAAATTCCATAAGTCAAGATCAGAGAAGATCCAGGCCAGATCTATAGGCCTACATTGAATTACTTCGAGTCAGCTTTCCAACGGCGCTAATTTCGTGTCAATCCGACATCGGATCTGATCGCAGCGTCCGTTCCTGTCCGAGCGCGCGCTGAAAATCAGAAAGTGCAGGTCCGTGGCCGGTTTTTCCGACCGGTGCCGAACGGAGCCGCCGGGCCTCCGGCCTGCGTTCCAGCGCGCCGCCATCCCAAGGAGAGACCCTCCGGGCATCCACCACTACAGCGGTGCCACCGGGTCCCACACGGCCCCTCCGGACAGCACGTGGGCCCCACCGTCACGTGTTCGGGTGTTGCCGAAACAGCCCGAGAAGCCGCCCGTCAACCCGAATTCGGTCCTCCCGGACCCCATTGTGTAGCCCTTTACCTCCCTGCGTGGAGTGGGCAGCGGCTTGCATTTCTGTAATATTGTGTAATATTGTTCCGGGAGTACGAGTTTCGGCCGGGTCCGTCGTCCCCACGCCGAGCGCGTGGAGGTATCGTATTCGCTCCTACACTTGGCATTTCGCTTATTTCTATATATGCTTGTTTATGCCGCTGCTAGAGAGCATGTGTAGGGGTATCTAGCTCGCTTTATTTTCATATCACTGCTGCTGCGAGAGAGTGCGAGACCGTCCCGTGACCCGATCCGGGCACAAGTGAGAGCCAACCACCCTAGCTCACAGCCGGTTTCTCAACCGCGCACATCCGACGCTTCCCTCGTTAAGGGACGATCGCGAGCTTGTCGTGTCCTTGGTCCCGTCCCGCATCAATTTGGTATCAGAGCGAGTTGAGTCTAGGGTGTTTGCATTCAAGAAAAAAAAAGAGTGTCCTTTACGTCTAGTCATTAGTCGGTCTAAGTCGTGTTTAGGATCATCATTGTTTTAAAACACAAAAAAAGAGTGTCTTTTCGCATTGCATCCCTTTACTTGGTATATAAAAGGTGCTGTCCGACCGTTAGGTTACGCCTATCGGGAAGGCCGCACACCTGTGCGAGTGACCTTCGGGTCGATTATCTCCGCCGCGTACCGAGTTTTGGTTAAGTCTAGGCGCATCATTTTGCATTAGTGTGTTTTGCTTTAGTCGGTGTCTTCTAGTCGGTGTGTTTGCATGCCCACTCGTCGGGGTACTCAGTACTCACCCCCACCCCCACCTATGGCCAACCCACGGGATACCTCGGGAGACTTCCACTCCCTACAAGAGGCGATGATGGCCATTATGACTAGGTTGGACCAATCCGATGCTAACTTTCGGACTTTCTCCGATAATATGGATGGTCGCCTTAGGGCCATGGAGGGACGCTTGGAGAACTCCGATAGGTCGGTCCAAGACCTCGTTGGGCGGTTAGAAAGGATGTCACACGGGGACCCTCTTGGGACAGCCCAAGGTCCACCCGCACCTCCTCCCGCGGTGGCCCAAGTCCAACCCGCTCCCATAGCCCAAGTCCAGGCCGCTCCCGCGGCCCAAAATCAGCCACCACTAGTTCCTCCACCCGCCCCTCCTCGGGTTCCCCAACTACCACACCGTGACCTTGGTCTCGAGGACTATGGGTCCGACAATGCCTACGAGGGGTATGGTCAACGCCGTCGTGGTTTTCAGCCACAACGAGATGAGGATGATGATAGGGTCCTTAAGACCGTGCGAGCGGACCCTCCCGCTTTTTACGGGTCTTTGGATCCGAAAGTCTACCTAGATTGGGAGTTTGGCATGGACCGTTATTTTGAATGGTATGATATGTCGGAGCGTCGAAGGGTCCGATTTGCCACCATGAAACTCATGGGACAGGCACAAACCTATTGGAATAATGTGGAGAGCCTGCTACTTCAGCGGCTAGAACCCCCGATCGACACATGGGCCGAGATGAAGAATAAACTTCGGCAAAAGTACCTTCCTCCCACATACCGCCAGCGACTCATCGATAGATGGCAAAGTCTTAGCCAGGGATACCGGTCCGTCTCCGAATACATCGCGGAGTTTGATGAGTACTTTCTACGATGTGGTGTCACGGAGGAGAGTACCATGCCCGTGTCCCGCTTTCGACGTGGTTTGCGGCCACACTACCAGTATGAGCTTTTCCGCCGCAATGCCAAGACGTTGGAAGAGGCATATCAGGTTGCTCTCGAGATGGAGCAATTTGAGGGAGAGTTCGAGTCTAGCCATCGGTTGGGCCCCACCCCTCTCCGTAGTACCGAGCCCCGTCACTCTATAGGCCCACATCAGCGGCCTCCCATGGCTCGACCTCAGGAGCCCACCCGTCAGGAGCACTTCGCTCCACGGCCTCGCCCTCCTCCACCCCAGGATCTATTTCCATCCCAACCACCGGCACCCTTTGCCCGTCCCCCAGCTCCTATAGCCCGTCCTCTGGCACCGGCACCCCCTCCACTCTTGTCCCAGGCACCTACACCTCCCCCATTGTTGCCTACACCCCCTACCCGGTGGGATGATAAGGGTAAGGCCCCTCTTATCGGGGAGAGTAGTCGATCGCGAATACAATGTTTCCACTGTCACGGGTACGGCCACATTGCTAGTGAGTGTCCCGCTCGCACCACCCTAGCCTTAGGTGTTGGAGGATCCGCGCCTCCCGAGCTTGAGCATGTCGATTACGAGACCGACGAGGCACTGGCCGATGAATACTATGCCATGGGGGAAGAGCTGGGCGACCCTTCGGCAGCCCAGGATGTCGCCACCTAGTGGGTTTGATGCTACCACCTTAGTCTAGAGTCGTGCATGAGTCAGTGTGCTTTCTTTGTGTGGTTTGTTTGTGTGGTGATTTTGAGTCGATTGTTTGCATGGTTTGCATTCGTGTGTCTGTGCATGGTGAGTCTGCATGTGTCTTGTGCAAGCTCGTTGTTGTTCTCTTATGAGTGTGAAGCGAGTCGACTCACTTGATGAGTATGGGATCGGTTCTACATCTATACCCGGATCAGTCACCTATAGGGACTCAGCGGTGATTCCTAGTGAGTCTTCGAGTTGTTTCCTTCCTTTTGAGAGTGCCCCTTCGGAGTGACCACCTTTAGCCATAGCAGTTTGCATATCGAGTATATATGGAATGAGCAGGTGCCGATCACTTGGAGTGGAGCATACCCGCGCTACTTGGCACGGTGACGGATCCGCCGGAGTACTCGCGCAGCCATACCCCTACTCGACGGGGTCGAGTTCCTCCCACCCGGGGAGAATTGATGAGGACATCAAGAGCTTATGAGTTGTATTTTGTGTATTGGCTTGGATTGGTGTGTATTATGGGTTGTATTGGCTTGAAGTGTATGTAATTTTTGATTTCTTTCATTTGGGCCATCCTTGTAAGGCTTATATCAAGCCAATGGGCCATTTGTTATGTCAAGTCCAAGGCTAGGTTGCTATTAGTAGAGTCCATTAAGAGTGTTACTTCATATTGGGTCATTAGGTTTCAAATGGGTCATTAAGGCACTTAAGGCCCAAATTGGGTTCCACTCTCTCATGGGCCATCTAAGTGGGAGTGGCCCAAGTCTAGCATGATCTAATGGGAGGCTCTTGGCCCATGAATGGCCTTGGCCCATGGAAGGGGGCGCAAGGTTCCTTGTCTTATTAGGCATGGTAGTTGTGGTTTAGGTGGTGTTTGAATGGAATTAGTCCAAGGTTGAATGGAGATGGTCAAATTAGATTAAACAAATGTATTAAGTGTGTTATTCACATTGTATCTCAGCCATTCACTCATCAACCCTTGATCCAAGGGCCTAGAATGGATTAGAAACCTAGCATATAAAACCTTGTATTTTCATATGAAATTCAATGAAAAAATCAGAAAATTGTTGAGTCTCTTGGAGCTTGGTGCGCCCCTCTCTCCTCCCCCTGCTATTCTTCCACCTTCAACCCCATATCTAGAGTGGTTCTACCTCCCTTCATCCCCTCTAAACCTCTGATCATCACCGGTGCCGCCGCCGCCGCCGTTCGTGCCGCCTTCGAGCCGCCACGGGATCAATTTCGATGTTCTGTCTTGCTGGATAGAGGTGAAGCTAGGAAATTCCTCAAGTCAGCCACGAGTTCAGATAGACTTCAAATTTTGAGGGTTGGTTTCTACCTTATATACCCTTCCCCACAAAAAAATTCAGCTCCAAATTCCCCCGTTTCATATTGTTTCCACTTCATTCATTCCCCAAACTCAAATCAGATCTGTCTCTGTCTATAGTGACAGAACCCTTGAGTTTGTCCCCTTATACCACCCTTTTAAATTTTGTTAGACCTCCCAATTTAACTGGGAATTCTGTCCATTTTCCCCTACCTCCACAATTTTTATTAATGTTTTTTGAGTCTTTTACCTATTTTTCAAAATTCATGTTCTACCGGAGCTACAGTACTTCCAGCCAGATCCCAGATCCGACCTTCCTCCAGTAAACGAATCATAGAAATTCATAGACACATCCAAACGTGTCCAAACCAACTTTGCCATCTTCCCAACTCAACATCCTACAACTTTCATGAAGAAGTAGAAGTCTGAATCCAAGTTCTTCCTAGTGGTCAACGGCAGTTATCAGAGATCAGCTCTGCAGATCTGAGTGTTTAGTTACTGTACAACAGGAGGTTGTAAATTCCATAAGTCAAGATCAGCGAAGATCCAGGCCAGATCTCTAGGCTTAAATTGAATTACTTCGAGTCAGCTTTCCAACGGCGCTAATTTCGTGTCAATCCGACATCGGATCTGATCGCAGCGTCCGTTCCCGTCCGAGCGCGCGCTGAAAATCAGAAAGTGCAGGTCCGTGGCCGGTTTTTCCGACCGGTGCCGAACGGAGCCGCCGGGCCTCCGGCCGGTGTTCCAGCGTGCCGCCATCCCAAGGAGAGACCCTCCGGGTATCCACCACTACAGCAGTGCCACCGGGTCCCACACGGCCCCTCCGGACAGCGCGTGGGCCCCACCGTCACGTGTTCGGGTGTTGCTGAAACAGCGCGAGAAGCCGCCCGTCAACCCGAATTCGGTCCTCCCAGACCCCATTGTGTAGCCCTTTACCTCCCTGCGTGGAGTGGGCAGCGGCTTGCATTTCTGTAATATTGTGTAATATTGTTCCGGGAGTACGTGTTTCGGCCGGGTCCGTCGTCCCCACGCCAAGCGCGTGGAGGTATCGTATTCGCTCCTACACTTGGCATTTCGCTTATTTCTATATATGCTTGTTTATGCCGCTGCTAGAGAGCATGTGTAGGGGTATCTAGCTCGCTTTATTTTCATATCACTGCTGCTGCGAGAGAGTGCGAGACCGTCCCGTGACCCGATCCGGGCACAAGTGAGAGCCGACCACCCTAGCTCACAGTCGGTTTCTCAACCGCGCACATCCGACGCTTCCCTCGTTAAGGGACGATCGCGAGCTTGTCGTGTCCTTGGTCCCGTCCCGCATCATGATTGTAGTGGTCTACTAGTCCACAGCGATGAAGTACAGTTGACGCTAGCATTGGGCATCGTGTGTTTCTCTTAACCTTGTTGTTCCGTGCTTTCTATCTTTGCTCCAGAGGTGCGGGTATGGCGCCGAGGCGGGCAACTCGCTCTCAGCAGGGGTAGTCGGCTGGAGGTCAGGAGATCCAGCAGGAGGAGCAGAGTAGAGTGCCACCTACAGCCACCAAGGCAGTGGATACTGTGAGATTTTCGAGGGCCGAGGATTTCTTCCGTGGCATGTACCAGCTTATGTCTCAGCAGTTCGGCAGAGAGGCTGGTGAGGGCTCATCGACCAGGGGTGGGCCAGGCCGAGCTGTGAGGGATTTCATGCAGTTTCATCCACCTTACTAATGCGGTCAGCCAGACCCTAATTTGGCTCAGAGTTGGCTCGACGAGATGGAGCGGGTGTTCAGTTCCGCGCAGAGTACTGCGGAGGATAGAGTGATGTTGGCCTCCAACCAGTTGCAAGGTACGGCTCGGGAGTGGTGGTCTTCTGAGTGGAAGACGTCTTTCCAGCTTCGTCCACTTGAGCAGATTGTGTGGGGTGACTTTATCAGTGCTTTCGAGTGTACCTTCTGTCCAGAGTTTATTGCTACGCAGCGGATGCATCAGTTTTTGTAGCTGGTTCAGGGAGACATGTCCGTGTTACAGTATAGGGCCCGGTTTGTCGAGCTGGGTCGGTATGCACCTCATATCGTGGAGAATGAGAGGGTGAAGACCGCACAGTTTGTTCAGGGCTTGAGGCAGGAGCTGAGGCACCATTTGATCATGAATGCTGCCACCGATTTGGAGACAGCGTCTCGCGTTGCGGCTTCTTTGGAGATGGATATCCAGAGGACTTGAGGACATATTAGCCAGGGGTAGTCTTTGTCAGGTCACAGCCAGTAGTTGGCTACCCAGCAGTAGGGTTCCTTCCAGCATGCGTCGGGTGGTCTAGGAGCGCCGACACCGGCAGCGTCAGTGACAGGATCCGTGTCTTTCGGCTCGAAGGTCAAGAAGTTTCTCAAGAAGAAGTCCAAGGGTTAGGGGAAGGCTTCATCGAACAGTGTACAGCAGCCGGTTCCGTTTCAGCGTCAGGGATCAGTGGGTGGATCGCGAGGGCCGTGTCCACGGTGTAGTGAGTTCCATCCGGGCAGGCAGTGCACGGCGCCAATTATCTGTTTTCTGTGTGACCAGCTAGGGCATATGGCGCGTGACCATCCTCAGAGGCAGCAGTAGCAGTTTCCTCAGCAGCAGCAGATTCTCCAGCAGTAGAGGCCACAACAGCAGCAGTAGGGACAATATCCGCTGCTACCCAGGTCAGCTAGTGTAGGAGGCAGGAAGAGAGCTCGGGGCCAGATTACACACATGACCAGGGCAGAGGCAGTGGCGTCGCAGCTCGTGGAAGGTACTGTTCAGATTTTAGGTCGTGCTGCTCGGGTTTTGTTTGATTCTGGCGCGTCTCATTCGTTTATTTCGGAGGATTTTGCGCTGAGCATCGAGGAGCCGGTGACCCAGTTGTCCTGCGATTTGGCAGTGGAGTTGCCTTCGGGTGATTTTATGATCACTCCGTATTGCTTCGATGAGGTTCCCGTGTGGGTGGATGGGCAGAGTTTGCCGGCTAGGCTCTATGCGTTGCCGCTTCAAGATTTTGATGTGATTTTGGGCATGGATTGGCTCAAGACACATCATGCGTTGGTGGATTGTGGCTCGAAGAGACTTTATTTTCGGTGACTTTGTGGACCCACCTTTTATTTCCAAGGTATCAGGTCTTCCTCTTCCCGATTCCTTATTTCGGCGATTCTAGCTCGTCGTTTGCTTGATGCGGGTTGTCAGGGTTTTCTCGCTTCTGTGGTCTTGGTAGACCAGCCGCGTCCGGGTGTCGAGGATATTCCGGTGGTGTGCGAGTTTCCTGATGTTTTCTCGGAGGACTTACCTGGATTGCCTCCTCAGCGGGAGATCAATTTTGTGATCGAGGTTGTGCCGGGTATGGGACCTTTGGCGAAGGCCCCCTAGCGTATGGCCCCCGCTGAGTTGAGGGAGTTGCGGGCGTAGTTGCAAGAGTTGCTGGCCAAGGGGTATATATGTCCCAGCTTTTCCCCTTGGGGTGCGCCAGTGTTGTTCATGTAGAAGAAGGACGGTAGTTTGCGGCTGTGCATTGACTACCGGCAGCTGAATGAGGTGACCATTAAGAACAAGTATCCGTTGCCGCGGATTGATGATTTTTTCGACCAGCTTCAGTCTGCTCAAGTGTTCTCGCGGATTGATTTGCGGTCTGGTTACTATTAGCCGAGAATTCGGGAGTCCGATGCAGAGAAGACTGCGTTCAGTTCGAGGTACAAGCATTATGAGTTCCTGGTGATGCCGTTTGGGCTCACCAATGCCCCCGCAGCCTTCATGAACTTGATGCAGAGGGTGTTTCGTCCGTATCTGGATTAGTTCGTGGTCGTATTTGTGGATGACATCCTTGTCTATTCACGCTCTAACGAGGAGCATGCGTACCATTTGGGTGTGGTGCTGCAGACGTTGCGAGATCACTAGTTGTATGTGAAGCTCAATATGTGCAAGTTCTGGCTTCGTGAGGTGCACTTTTGGGGCACGTGATTTCTGGTGATGGTATTTTCGTGGACCCTGCCAAGATCGAGGCGGTAATGCAGTGGCTGAGGCCGAGGTCGGTGACGGAGATCCGGAGCTTCTTGGGGCTTGCGGGTTATTATCGTCGGTTTATCCAGGATTTTTCTCGCATTGCGACCCCAATGACTAGACTCACACGGAAGGATGTGCCTTTCGTCTAGTCTGAGGAGTGTGAGCAGAGTTTCAGGGAGCTGAAGAGATTGCTCACCTCGGCTCCGGTGTTGGTTTTACCTTTTGGGCTGGGAGGTTTTGTGGTATGTACAGATGCTTCCGGGGTTGGACTGGGTGCTGTGTGTATGCAGCATAGTAAAGTGGTGGCTTATGCATCTCGGTAGCTGAAGCCCCACGAGGAGAACTACCCTACCCATGACCTTGAGTTGGCGACTGTGATCTTCACGCTGAAGATCTGGACGCATTATCTGTACGGTGAGAAGTTTGAGGTGTTCACTGACCATCAGAGTTTGAGGCATGTGTTCAAGCAGAGGGACCTTAACCTCAGGCAGGGCGTTGGATGGAGTTTATGAAGGATTATGACTTCACCCTGTCTTATCAGCCGAGCAGGATGAATGTCATCGTTGATGCTTTGAGTCAGAAGGTCGCGGTCAGTGCCTTGATGTTGAGGAAGTGGAGGCTCTGGGAACAAGTTCTCGAAGTATCATTCAGGCTCAAGATTCCCCAAGAGCCAGGGTTAGCAGTGCTTGCGAGTCTGACTGTCACGCCAGCTATCCGTCGTCAGGTGACAGAGGCTCAGCATGCGGACCCTGAATTGCCCCAGATTTTGGCCTTAGCTGATGTGGAACTCGGCTAGGACGGTGCTGCGCGGTTTCGTGGCAGGCTGTACGTCTCAGCCGAGGAGCAGGTTTGTCGTGCGGTGTTGCATGAGGCTCATGGGAGCAGGTACGCCGTACACCCGGGTGCGGCGAAGATGTATCGGAACTTGCGGAGGCAGTTCTGGTGGCATGGCATGAAGAGAGATGTTGCCGAATTTGTGGCCAGGTGCCTGACCTGTCAGCAGGTGAAGGCGGAGCATCAGCGGCCTGGAGGTACTCTTCAGCCCTTGGATGTTCCCGCGTGGAAGTGGGACCACGTGACCACAGATTTTATGGTGGGTTTGCTGAGGACTCCGAGTGGGTAGGATAGTATTTGGTTGCTGGTGGATCGGCTGACGAAGGTGACTCGGTTGTTACCGGTCAAGGTCAACTGGAGCGTGTCCAGGTTGGCTCATCATTATGTGGAGCGGATCGTTCCGTTGCATGGGATTCCCATCTCTATCGTGTCGGATCGGGATCCGCGCTTCACTTGTAGATTCTGGAGGAGTTTTTAGCGAGCTCTTAGCACGGAGTTGGCGTTTAGTTCAGCGTACCATCCTCAATCAGATGGTCAGTCTGAGAGGACCATCCAGACCTTGGAGGATATGCTGAGATCCTACTGCCTGGAGTGGTAGGGGAGTTGGATTCACCACCTGCCGTTGGTGGAGTTTGCCTACAACAATAGCTATCATTCGAGCATCGGCATGGCTTCTTATGAGGTGTTGTATGGGCGTCCGTGTCAGACTCCACTTGACTTGTTTGAGGTTGGTGAGCGTGTTTTGACGAGACCGGAGTTGGTGCAATAGTGTGTGGATGTTGTGCACGTGGTTCGTCAGAACATGTTGGCGGCCCAAAGTCGGCAGAAGAGCTATGCTGACCGGAGGCGGCAACCCCTCGCGTTCACCGTGGGCGATCGGGTATTCTTGAGAGTTTCTCCGATGAAGGGGGTGATGCGTTTTGGACGGCGTGGGAAGCTGAGTCCCCGCTATGTTGGTCCCTTTGTGATTATGGAGCACATCGGTAAGGTAGCTTATCGGTTGCAGTTACCCCCTGAGTTGGCGTCGGTGCATGACGTGTTCTACGTCTCGATGTTGCGGAAGTATATGTCCGATGACTCTCATGTTCTTGAGGATTCTGTTTGGCCCGAGGTGACTCCAGACCTTTCTCTCCCAGAGTTTCCTGTCCACGTTGAGGATAGGCGAGAGCAGCGCCTGCGGAGCAAGGTCATCCCCTTGGTAAAGGTGGTGTGGCAGCGGCACTCTGGTGGTGAGGCTTCTTGGGAGCGTGAGGACGAGATGCGTCGGTAGTTCCCTTAGTTGTTTGAGTGAGTCTTCCTCTTCTTTCCCCTTAGGGTTGTCCTTAATTTCAAGGATGAAATTCCTTTAAGGGGGGAGGGCTGTAATATCTCGGACCTTTCGGATCCTTCTTCGCGGGTTCCAGATCTGGTTTCTAGGAGTGTCAGGCTCCGTTGTGTCTGAAATTTTATTTCGGGCATCTTTTGTGTTCGGATCGGCGCGATCTGGAGTTGTTTCGGAGGCCAGGAAGCATTCCGCGACTTTTCCGCGCATGTTTTCTGATTACCGATGTGTGTTTCGGTAATTCTTTCGGAACCTCGTTGCGGCTGAACCGGGTCGTTCACCTGGGCACGAGTGGTACCGTTGCGATCGGCGCGTTCCGAGGATCTCGAAAATATAATTTTCTATTTTTTGATATTTTTTGGAATTTCCAAATTTTCTATAAATACTATCATTTCTCTCTCTCTCCCCACCCTCTTCTTCTTCTTCTTCTTCCTTCTCTTCTCCCCACCGTGACCACCGCCCCTCCCTCTCTCTTTCTCTCTCGTTCGACTGCGGCGATGTCCCCTTCCGACTGCAGACGGTGCAGGGCGACGGCATGACGACGTGGGCGACGGCGAGGTGATCGCGGCGGCGTAAAACTTGTGGGGAACCATGAAGGGATGAGGGTTTTCATAGCGTTCTTCGTGATCTCAGTAATGATTCGGTGGAGCATTTGCTCCATTGAGGTAGGGTGACGTTCCCTAGCTCCTTGTCGTTCATTTTCGTGATTTATAGGTCGAGGGGAGGCCGAGAGGGGCTTGATTAAGCAGGTTTGGGGTTTTCCATAATTTGGGGAGGGTTCGTCCGATCTATGGATTTAGCCCACGATTTCACGTTTTGGTGGCCTAGTATCATGCTAGGGGTCCCCAGGGGTCTTCCCCTTTGATTTCCCCCTCTCCGGTGGAGGCATGGGGGCGTGGTTGGGTTTTTTGAACTTTCCCCGCCGTTTCGTCGTCGGGCGGGTGTGGCGGTCCTTCCAGTGACCGTCACACCATGTGACACGCCTGGGCGGGTGCGTCATAGCACTTGTTTAGCCAACTGGGGTCTGGGAGTGTGACGGTCCCACGATAGACCGCCACAGGCGTGTGACGCGCCTGGGGTGGGCCGTCAGAGTGTCCCGACCGTTGGTTTGACCGTTAGGGGTCAAGGCGTGTGACGCACCAGGGCTAGCGCGTCACAGCCTTGTGACGGCCCAGCGTGGGTGCGTCAGGGTTATTCAACCCCAGGCAATGTGACGCTCCAGGGCTGGACCGTTACATGTGTGTGACGCTCCAGGTGTGGACCGTCACATGCTGTGACGCACTGAGTGGCACGCGTCACAGCTTGCCTTTGTTTTTCCCTGTGACGCAATTGGATAGGCGCGTCACAGTTTGTAATGCACCAGGGCAGGTGCGTTACACTCTGTTTTACACTGGGAGTGTGACGGTTTGCGTTGGACCGTCATGGTCCTGTGACGGTCCAACCTAAGACCGTCAGGCGTCTGTGACGGTCCCGCCTAGACCGTCAGAGTCCTGTGACGCGTCTAGGGTAGACCGTCAGGCACTGGGTTGCCCCGGGTGGTTTGCAACCCCGTTTCTGTTCCGACCATGGTCGCCGTGCGACGGTGCCGATACGTGGGGTGGTCCCCGTACGTCGTCGGATGCGGACGTGGTTTTCCATTGACTTGAGAGTCTACTCCTTCAGTGACCCTCCACTAGTCGTAGCCCACCAGTACGTGGTGCTGGTCTCACCAGGGAGTGGTGTACGGGCTGACCCTTAGAGATGGTTTTTAGACTGGTTTCCGTCGGGCCCCACGTCTGTAGCCAGAGTCCGGCTAAGGGGAAAACCAGTCAGAGGGCCAGACCAGGGACGCGCGGTCTGTGTGTGCACACGTGGTTGGGGGTAGTTGGAGACACGCTGACGAGCGTGACCTCAACTAGTCACTTATTTGTGGTACTTGTTTGGTGTCCGTGCCTCTGGTAGACGCTACCACGTCAGGCAGTTCACCTGCGGTGCGATGTAAGTCGTCAGGGGACGCTACCGGCTGTGCTTCTAGTGAGAGGTACTCCTGTCGAGTCGGGAGTGTCAGACTGTCAGTCGTACGACTTCGACCTTCGGGTTTCTGCCGTGTTGGCCGTTGTGTTCTGATTATTTTGCCGTGGCACATGTGTCGATTTTCGTGCCGTGAGACCGGTACTTTGTAGATGGGAGGGTTTCCCTTTTTTGAGGTACTCGCTTACTGCTAACGTAGCGCTTTCTCTGTTTACGAGGTAGGGTTCAAGTGATCCCTACTAAGTCTTGTTCAGAGACTCATTCCCTGCGTGTTTTCACCGTGTTTCGGGCGAGGCGAGACTTCAGGGGAGTTGGTCTGACGCTCAGCACGGTTCAGGTGCCCAGCGTTAGTGCCAGAGGTCAGAGCCAGGGTATGCCCCGTGTAGCTGTACCTTCTTTTCTTGTCTCTGTACTAGTTGTGGACTACTATTGTTATTTTATTATTATATTATGGACCATGTAAAATGTTAATTCATTTCCTGCTTATTTATATAACTGTTTAAATCTGCAATTATTTGTGATACTTGTGTAGTTTTCACACCATCCTTCTAAACCTTCTGAGTCTTCGGACTCGTGGGTGGCGGTGCGAGTCTCGGGTTATCGGGCCTTCCCGGTAATCGGATTCTCGGGTCGTTACACATCCAGAGCCCACGAGGGAATCCAAGGCCATGGTAGCCACGTGTGCACTCCCTCAGCCGCTGCCGAAGCTCCTCTGGAGAAGGCAGGGGATCACCCCCTACATAGCCTCGGGCTCGCTGGAGCAAGGCCGCACCTACACTAGCGTCCAGCAGTGGCTCCGGTGGTGAAACGGATGTAGGCCACTCGATCCCCAGCTCGAGAGAGGAGTGGCCCATCTCCCCCAGCACACCAGAAGGACCTGTACAACCCCATTGAATGGGAATCGGGTCAGCAATGTTCAGGGCTTCCCTATGACAATACCAGGTGAAAAACCTGAGAAAGGTCCTGACTCTCACCTAGTGTGGCTCCTGTCGCACCTGCAACTTCCCCGCTCGGGGTCGGTGAGGGCAACCTCTCTTCTGCCCCGGCATTGTCCCCTGCTAGAGTCGGAGAGGGTAGAGACTCCCCTGTAACCCGATCCTCCCCAATAGCCATTGAGGTGACAGAGGGCTCCCCTCGACCCTCCTCGCCGGGAGCCGGCGCGTGCTCCTCCTCAGACTCTAGTCCTGGAAACAACACAAAAATATCAGCACTCTGCCATAAACTCTGTATTAAAGTCAATGCGGAGGCAAAAAGAAGCTGCATATACCTTCCAACGCCGCCTCCATCTCGGCGTCCTCGGTAGAAGTAGCCTTGGAGGAAGAAGAGCTCGAGCTTGAGCACTCGTCAGTCTCCATCGTGGCACTGCCACCCTCTGAAGAGTCAGACAAGTTCCCTAATGAACCCCCGGCCATGGGCAAATCAGGGGCACCTATGCATCGGGAAACCAGATTAGACTACTATCAAGTCCAGCCTCACATAAAGATAGCTCCCTAGTCGAAGGTGCTAGGGAAGAAGCTCAGCTGTCGGGGCGTCCCCTTCGGAAACCCCCTCAATGTCAATAAACTCCTCGTCACCCTCAGCAGTAGCTATGACAGGAGGCTCGTCTCCTGATGGCTGGTCCGTATCCCGGGGGAGCTCTCCTTCCTCCAAAGGGGAAGAGGTACCTGCAATCCATTCCAGTCAAAGCTCAGCACAGGTGGGAAAGTCAAATAATACACCCTAAAGCGATCAAGTGCTCAGCTACATACCTGATGGTCCCACACTGGAAGACTCCACCAGCCCCACCATACAGGCCGACACCACGGTCGGCAAAGGTGGGAGAGGCACCGTCGTCAGCAACGATGGTGGTCTACTCAACGTGTCCACAACGGTAGCTGGGGGCACATAAGTCACCGGTCCGGGCTCATCTTCAAAAGATGATAGGGCCACTGACGGGCCGGCCTCCGCCAATTCTCGGATCATCTCCAGAGTAGCCGCCGCATCCTCACCTGCCAAACCAACAACATAAATCAAGTCAATAATTCTGGCTTGCTAAAAGAGTCCAACAGCAACAGGAAGATCCCCTCAACGACAATTGAACACTTACCCAGACAACCACTAGCCACCGTGGGTGCTGGCTCTTCTGCCTGCTTAGGGGCTCCACTCAGTATCTCAGCAGGGGCCTTGGCCCCCGACACCTTTGCCTCCCCTGCGCAATCCAGACGGTTACGTCAGTAACCGAAAGCAAACAAATCGCAGCTCACACTTAGCATCAGAAGCCCTTACTCTAAGGAGCTCCGCTAGTAGCCTCCCATAAATCAAAGTCACGGAAGGTCCCAGCATAGGGTGCATGCTCATCTATCAGACGAAGGAGCCCCTCCATGTCTATCTCGAACTCGTCCCCTTCCTCAGGTGGAGGAGCCACCTCCAGAGGGGGCGAGAAAGTCTCCTCCACTCTAGTCTCCGGCGGGGCTACAAAACACAAGAGCAGCAAAATAAGATTAGCCAACTACCATGGCTAAACCAAGCAAGAGCAAGGAAGGCAAAATGACACTCACTCAAGGCCATCCCCTCCTCAGCCTGCTCACCGGTCTCGAGTCCCCCAGGGGACTCACCAGCCTCAGTCGCTACATCCTCCACACGAGGGCGTTTCCTCCGAGGCTGCAGACCTCTGTCTCCGTTCCCTGAGGATGTGCCAGTGGAGGGCTGGTCCCCCTTCCGCCGCAGAACCTGATGACAAACACAGCAATATACAACACCTCAGTTCTATATCTAAGAATTACAGAATGAAAGGGAGAGAGTCGGCTAAAGAAGGAAAGCCTAACCTGAAGCCCCAAAGGGGGTCAATGGTAAAGGCAACAGCTGCTCCATCCCTAACGCCAGGGCTCGGGCCTCCATCGTGATGGCCTCCCGAATATCCCATGGAGTGCGTGCGCACTCAACCTGGGACACGAAGTCCATAGGTCCCCCTGACCCGATCGCGTGGGCGATGTGTCACCTCCAATCATGGACCGCTGTATCGGCAAAGCTCCCGTGCGGGAGTTCCCGGTCCAGCGACCCTCTCCCCCGGATGCCACAATCAGCCAAGAATTGAGTCCACCAATCCTTAGGTGCCCTCGGTCGAGAAACCTTCGCTCCAGTTGTTGTAGCCGATGCCCATCCCAGGGGCTTCAGTACCTCTCCGTTGCTTCGGCTCCCAGAAGACGAACCCCGGCCACTCCGGGGCCACTATGCTACAATCTCCTCGACCTCTCGGTGGATTCAGGCAACGCGGGTCCTCAGGTACCCCTCATCCAGAGCAATAGGAGGAATATCCTCCCTCAGCAAGCGACCCTCCTCCGCCTTCCTGATCGCGGAGGCCTTCTGTCGATAGAGGTGACTGTGCTCTAACCACCACCAGGCATAGTGCACATCAAATCGTCCCCGGCGTCCCTACTCCGGCATCGAAAACCGCTCCAACTCCCGATGGCAGTAAAAGTCCCATCAGGCTGCTGCAAGTAGACCCGAAGTTTCTGGAAAAGCGATGTGGGTAGTACGGCTCCAAGGAACATGTCACTGACCGGTGCAACACCAACACAGCTACTCGGGTGCTCAGTATCCACTCAGTCTGTGGTTCTGTATCGGCCTCCCTCTGACCGGGGTGGGCGCTGGTCGCACCTCCACCTGAAGCCCCCAGAAAGAGGCCATAGTCCCTCGCTGCACTGTCAAAGGGTAGTCCCTCCTCGCCCTGGGTGGGCAGATAAGAAAGGGCCCTCCTGGGCCCCTCAAGCTACTCCTCTGCATCTCCATTCGGCTGCCCAGTAAAGCTGAACAAAAGTGGTGCCATCGGGTTCACCATAGTACCTCACGTCACCAGCCCCGGGAACAATAACCCAGCCCACACGCTAAGGTAGTGGGTCGGCAAGAGTATACTCCTCTCCCTCGGCGCTGAGTGTGCCGCCAGAACTACAAACCCCTGGTAGATGTTAGCCAGTGCAGTGGGAGCTAGAGCTAATTGTCTCCCCTCAACTAACAAGCAAGCCGACCACAACAACTCAGCTCTCAACAATCTGTCCTCTCCGTGAGGAACTACGAAAGTCACCAGCCAATATGCCAGATATGCTGCAAGGTGTGTCACATCTGGCTGACCATGGGGATTCCACCCCTCCTGTGGTGCATACACATATCTGGAGTACGTCCGGAAGCGTAGCTTCACCTCCGTGTACTCCTCCCATGGAGCCTGGTCCCTGGCAAACTCCTAGTAGAAGTAAAATGGCCCGTTGTAGAAATGGTGGACCCATACATTCAGCGGCACCCGGGGAGTCTGTGCGGCTCTCTCTCTCCCTGCTAGAGCTAAATCTCTCCAGGGCTTTATGAGATATCGATAACTGTGAGGCACTCGATATCTTCCCAGTCTGTCGATATGACTGCGGTGGAGGTCATCCAACACTACCTCCTTGTATCCTTCGCCGATAATCGGCAAGCCAAAAATCATGAACAAAGACCACAAGTCAAGGCTGGTCTCTCCCTCTGCCATTCCCATCGTGTTCCAACGACGGTGAAAATTCTCCAGCAAGCCCTGTAGCAATCCGATGTAGCACAGGTACGCGTATAGAGCGGCAGTCACAGCGTACCTGATCCCAGCTCGATCCAGCAACACCCGGTAGTGGTGGACAATCCCCATCAACCACTCAATGGCACCTTGGCGGTAGTGGTGTGACGGGATCATTGTCCAGCGACCATACCAGCTAGTGACGGCCTGCCGCATGACTTCATTCAGCATACGGTGATCATTGTAGCCCTTTCCAGCGTACTGCACACCAGCAGGCTCCAATACCAACCCATCAATCCCCTCTGTCTCCGTGCGATGGTGGCCGTGCAAATCCCAGCTAGCAGGGCCAATCGGCCCAACCCTGACTCCGGACTACTCCGCCATGCCAAAGAACCCCAGGCAATCAACACTGGGAAACTGGCACTACCTCCAATAGTCCTCCGAGAAGCTCAGATAGCTGCAGAAAACTGTACCCCGTAGGCTGTCCCTGCCAATCAAGATGGCCCTCTCAAGCCGGCGGCGGGCCCCTGGTATCTGCGAGTCACCCTCCTCCATGCCAGGAGGGACATAGCCGCAGATGAATTCAAGCATGTGACGATCCACGGGGAATTCCAATGGATAACCCCCGCTCCGGTCGTAACTGTACAAATCACCTGCCTCCAGAATCCGTGCCACCTCCACGGCCCTTGCTCTAGTTGTCCTCTCACCAAGGGGACCCTCAGCCACTACCGTATGGCCCCGGTCCAACTGCTCTATACCAGTCATGGTGATCACGGGTGTGTCCAGAGGGCGCATCGGTCAGTCAGTCCGCCGCACCCAGTGATCCTCCTCTCGAGCCAATCGCCTCGGGACCTACCCGTCCCTGCCAAAGCATGCCATAGCTGCAAGACAGTGCACCCAAGAAGATAGTCAGTATACCAAAAAATGCACATGTACAACACATCAAAATAAAGACATATGAAGCATCAAAATACAACTACAACAACTCGGAAGAAATGTTTCACGGGCCGTACGCCCTCGTCTCCGCCTCCGACGGATGCCCCGTGGGGGGCATTTGTTGTACCCGGACTATTTTCCAGCCAAAATAACAAGGACTAATGATGGGGATATCGCTTACCACTTCCCATTTCTCCAAGGGTCCCGATGCTCGCCATTATGTTCATCTTGATTTTCTGAGTCTAGCTATGTAATTTTCATATCTTTCTTTGAGTCTTAACCATGTAATTTTCCCTTTTATTGAGTCAAGTACCTAAGTTAGTGAGTCATCTATCTAAGTCTAAGTATCATTAGGTGGCCTAGTGGGTTAATGGGCCCACTTCAATGGGCTTGGCCCATGGGCGCCCCCTTCCCCTCTTGGTCATTTGTCAATAGTCCAAAAGGTGAGGACTTTTTATAAATTGAGGGTTTCCTATAAATAGGACCCTAATCCCTCCATGGAGAACTAATGAATGAATGAATTATTAAGTGAAAATTATCTACAAGAATTGTGCCTCCTTCTCTCTCTAGCTCTCTCTCTCTATCTCTATTTCTCTCTCTCTCTCTCTCTCTCTCTCTCTCTCTCTCTCTCTCTCTCTCTCTCTCTCTCTCTAAAGGGGGCAAACCCCATTCTCTCTCCTCCCCACCCCCAATTTCGAAATTTACTCTCTCTCCTCCCCATTCACCTCTCATTAAGACCCCTCCCCCTTCCCCATACCTCCCATTTAATTCCCCTCCAACCCCTAGGTGGAATCCCCTTCTCCTAGGCACCTCTCCATTCTTCCAAGCAACCCTTCCTCTTCCCCAAGCAACCAATCCTTTTCCCAAGCCACCCCTTCCCCTCCCCAAGGTAACCCTTCCCATTCCCTAGGCCACCATTAACCCCTCCATTAACCCCACATTCAAACCAAAGGAGAGATCTCTCCTCCCTCTCTCCTTCCCAACCCAAATTCGCAGCTCCCCCTTCCTCCACTTGCTAGACCACCTCCCAGCCCCCTTTCTGTCCCTCCCACACCTTGTATCACCCCCTAACAGACCCCCACAGAGTCAGGTGTCACCCCCACACTCATCCACCCCATTTCCCACCCCATCCACTCCGTCTCCCATCACCTATCATCACCCTATTCATCTCAGTCCGCAGGTAGCAGTCAAGGGTCGAGTTGCAGAGTCAACCACGTCTTCACCGCACATCTTCTGGAGGCGTATCCTACATTTCCGTTAATCTCTTCCAGTCATCTTCGCAGGCGAGGTGATCCCGCCCTAATTCGAGTTTGGAGCTGTCCAGGAGAGACATTCTTCACCGACTGCGCAGAACCAGTCTGGCCAAAAACCAGAGCTGCCATTTAGAAGCTACTACGACCACACCAGTGCTCCACTTGGTGCGCCACTTGACCGAGGCGAAGATCCACCAGTCCTCTATCCAACACAGCAAGCGGGACCTAGTTTGGAGTTTGGAGCTCCCCGTTCCAAATTATTTTTCCTAAGTGCACAGGTCAGTCCTGTCAGGGACTGATCAGACCCCCTCTCACTCTTCGGGTTCCACCTCCCTGCTCCAACCTCGTCTGGTGCCCATCTTGGTTGCTGATCGAAGAGGATTTGACCATGCTCGCAACCGTCCTGATCCCGTCTCGATTGGATCACGGGAGCGATCGTGGTGAAGTCACCAACCTGCTGCAACAACCTGAACTCAGTCCAACATCTGTCCCGGCCAGCGTTGATAATGTCTGGTGCCAAAAAAATTTAGGCTTCATCCTAGGTCAGTCACCAACATTTTGGCGCTAGTCTCGTTTACTTTCGAGTCCGGGAGAGATCACAGCGGACTCGACAGCGAGTGCCTATCAGCCGGCAGAACCGGCGGACAGAACCTCGGGAGGGCAACCTTAGCCCTGCTGGCCCTTAAACCAGCAAGGGTCTTGATCCACCACCTCCACTCGGCATTACCGAGTCACCTCGGGTTCATGTGTGCAACGGCGATTCAGCGATTTACGCATCCCGTGCTCAAAATTGATTGTGTTTGCGTAGAAGGTCCAAGGGCCCTTGTCTCTTTACTGTATTTCCCTAGTGGTGTCACATCAAATGGTATCAGAGCAAGTTTTAGACTTGTCTCTACGAGTCTAGTCCTAGGGCATTGACATTTGAGTCTCCCTTGCATCATGATTTCCATCACTCCATTGCATGACCACCCTAGGGAGATGCCCCAAGTACCCATGGACTAATTTGACACTGTCATCAACAAGATTCATAACTGTCTAGATACCCTCACCACCCGACTTGACCGGTTCGAAGCAAAAAGGAACCACGGCCCTAGAGCTTGGTCACCTCGGGATGAATTTGGATGGGAAGCCAAAGGACCCAAAGACTCATGGGAAGAGATGAAGATTGAGATTAGGAAGATCTTCACTCCCCGACCTTCCCACTCCTACCTTGAGAACCATAACCCGAGGAGCACTCCCACTCCCCCTTTCCCTTCCAGTCAACCCAAGACCTCCCTTAGGGCCCAAACTCCACCACCCCAAATGATTCCAATCCCGATCACCACCACCATTCAAACCAAATTGGCCACCACCCAACCCAAAATTCTTCATCAAACCCACACCCCACAAGCTTCCACGGTCCCCACCACCACCCCTCCATCATCCCCTAAAAGGGACACACCCCCCAAAACCAATCAACCCAATCCTCCTCAACCCACCCATCTTCCACTACCAACCCCAATCCTACCCCAACTTAGGTCTCCACTTCTTCCACTCCCAAACCCAACCCAAGTTCGAACACCCTCACCACCCTGGGTGCACCATGCCCCAACCTTCATCACCCCATCCCCAAAAGACCTTCCCATTCCCTTGGAGAGTAAAACCCCCACACCCCAAAGGGATAAGAATGTGATTGAGGTACATGAGGCCTCCCCCGATTGGGAAGAAGAATACGAGTCACAATGTCATGAGTTAGGCCGGGAAGTTCCCATCCCATGTGTAAAAAGCATCATGGCTCACACACCCAACCACCTAGAGGAGGAGAACACCATGGTCACCATCCCAACTGTGGGGGGAACACATGTCCAAGTTGAAGAAGAAACCTCGCACAGTGGTCTTCACCCTACACCACCCTCCCTAGTTGGGGCCGAGCTCATCTTAGGAGAACCCCTTTTACGTTGGCTAAAGGAGAACCCAATTAGAGATATCATGGCCCATGTTTGCCCTCCCATGGAACAACACCTCCCCATAGTACCCTTATCCACCTATCACACCACAATCCAATCATCCTATCAAGTGGAAACATTAGGGGATCTTCTTAAGGGTCTAGCTTGGCAAATGGAGTTAACTGGCATATTGACCACAGTGACCGACCGACCTAGGAGCCTTAACCTCCTACACCTATGTGTCGGATCCATCTCCTCGATTTACACTGTGGGTTGTTACACTAGCGACCTTCTTCTATTCCTCCCTACACTCGATGAGTCCGATGCTATCCATGAATTGGAATTGCTTATTTTGGGGTAGAATGTCAAGCCCTCCATTCATGGCCAACCATCCCGCCAAAGACTTCGGTTCAATTACTTCATTAGAGGAGGAGGACTCACCATCATTTGAGGACCTTGAGGACATAGAATACCTCTTCATTGGCAACACATTCCATGACCCCTTTGATCCCTCCCTATGGAAGCCAATGAACCCATGGGACCTAGCCGCCTTACCCACCACCCACCTTTTCCGAGCCTCACCCACCATGTTGAACCTAACCCACCCATTCCAAAACTTAGCCCACACTGTGAGAGCCATGACCAAGGGTGACATCCACCTAGGAAATGAGGAATTGACCCATCCCAAGAGGTTTACTTTCTGGGACCCCTTCGACCCCCATGAGTGGAAACCCCCAAATCAACCCCCACCTAAAGATGGGACCATCTTGATAAGAATGCATGTGTCACAACATTTTGCTTCATCGGGTAGGGCTAGTAAGTCAAGTCGTCTCATTTGTGTCATATACACACTAGGTCCAGTGCACGACAGGTTTACATTTGGATATGCAGGTCCTCCCCCACTCATCATCCATCTTATGCATGATAAGAGTATACATGGAAGTCCAAGTCCTCCGGCATTCACCGCACCCATACCTGATATAGCCATTTATGGATGCCTCGGTCCTCATAAGTTCGTCAAAACCAATGTAACACTTGATAGGGCTGAATTTGGTTGTCCAGGCCCTCCCTTCATCTCTAGAGGATCAGCATTCATAACACTGCATAGTACCCGTCGCGAGCACATCAACAAGAGCAATGAGGGGTACAGAAAATTAGCCGATTCCCACCGTCGCCACCAAGAATTCCATACAGGTGATTTTGTGATGGTGAGGACAGAGAGACTATTCCCTGGGAATGTCTCCAAACTGAGGTCGCGTGGATCAAGTCCCTTCCATGTTTTTAGGCGGATCGGCACCTATGCTTATGTGTTGGACCTCCCCGAGGAATACGGAGTAAGCCCCACATTCAATGTGGCTGACTTGGTGCCATACGGAGGTCCCACGGTGACACCTAGTGAGGACATCGAGCCCGCTCCACCCCTTGAGAGAGCCACTACCCGTGAGAGAGCTTCACCAATCCAGAGAGGCCAGCGTGAGCAAGTAGAGCGGATATTGTATGAACAGGTCACTGTCATCTGGAGCAAAGGGTATGGGCGCTACCTTGCTTGGTGAAAGGACCAGCTACCTTTGGTAGACTTGTGGGCAACCCCGCCGTGGCTCCCTCCGCATACGATGGATCTTTACTCGATAGAGTCGAGTTCTCTGCACCCCGGGAGTATGATGGGGACATCGCTTACCACTTCCCATTTCTCCAAGGGTCCCGATGCTCGCCATTATGTTCATCTTGATTTTCTGAGTCTAGCTATGTAATTTTCATATCTTTCTTTGAGTCTTAACCATGTAATTTTCCCTTTTATTGAGTCAAGTACCAAAGTTAGTGAGTCATCTATCTAAGTCTAAGTATCATTAGGTGGCCTAGTGGGTTAATGGGCCCACTTCAATGGGCTTGGCCCATGGGCGCCCCCTTCCCCTCTTGGTCATTTGTCAATAGTCCAAAAGGTGCGGACTTTTTCTAAATTGAGGGTTTCCTATAAATAGGACCCCAATCCCTCCATGGAGAACTAATGAATGAATGAATTATTAAGTGAAAATTATCTACAAGAATTGTGCCTCCTTCTCTCTCTAGCTCTCTCTCTCTATCTCTATTTCTCTCTCTCTCTCTCTAAAGGGGGCGAACCCCATTCTCTCTCCTCCCCACCCCTAATTTCGAAATTCACCCTCTCTCCTCCCCATTCACCTCTCATTAAGACCCCTCCCCCTTCCCCATACCTCCCATTTAATTCCCCTCCAACCCCTAGGTGGAATCCCCTTCTCCTAGGCACCTCTCCATTCTCCCAAGCAACCCTTCCTCTTCCCAAGTAACCAATCCTTTTCCCAAGCCACCCCTTCCCCTCCCCAAGGCAACCCTTCCCATTCCCTAGGCCACCATTAACCCCTCCATTAACCCCACATTCAAACCAAAGGAGAGATCTCTCCTCCCTCTCTCCTTCCTAACCCAAATTCGCAGCTCCCCCTTCCTCCACTTGCTAGACCACCTCCCAGCCCCCTTTCTGTCCCTCCCACACCTTGTATCACCCCCTAACAGACCCCCACATAGTCAGGTGTCACCCCCACACCCATCCACCCCATTTCCCACCCCATCCACTCCGTCTCCCATCACCTATCATCACCCTATTCATCTCAATCCGCAGGCAACAGTCAAGGGTCGAGTTGCAGAGTCAACCACGTCTTCACCGCACATCTTCTGGAGGCGTATCTTACATTTCCAGAAAGCTCTTTCAATCATCTTCGCAGGCGAGGTGATCCGCCCCAATTCGAGTTCGGAGCTGTCCGGGAGAGACATTCTTCACTGACTGAGTAGAACAAGTCCGTCCAGAAACCAGAGCTGCCATTCAGAAGCTACTGCAACCACACCGGTGCTCCACTTGGTGCGCCACTTGACCGGAGTGAAGATCCACCAGTTCTCTGTCCAACACAGCAAGCAGGACCTCGTTTAGATTCGGAACTCCCCGTTCCGAATTATTTTTCCCAGGTGCGCAGGTCAGTCCTGTCAGGGACTGATCAGACCCCCTCTCACTCTTTGGGTTCCACCTCCCTGCTCCGACCTCGTCTGGTGCCCATCTTGGTTGCTGATCGAAGAGGATTTGACCACGCTCGCAACCGTCCTGATCCCGTCTCGATTGGATCACAAGAGAGATCGTGGTGAAGTCACCAACCTGCTGCAACAACCAGAACTCAGTCCAAGGCAGAGCAGAGCAGCGCCGGTCCAGCGTCTGTCCCGTCCAGCGTCGATAACATCTGGTGCCAACAAAATTCAGGCTTCATCCCGGGTCAGTCACCAACATTTTGGAGAGGGTCTCGTTTACTTTCGAGTCCGGGAGCGATCACAGCGGACTCGACAGCGAGTGCCTGTCAGCGGGCAGAACCGGCGGACAGAACCCCGGGAGGGCAATCCGGCTCCGTTCTTAGCTTCACGCCCCTCCCCGCCTGGCCGGCTTACCGCCCCTCCCTGTGAGGAGGTAGTGTTTGTGTGTAATCCACTTTTCCCCACCCTGAGATCCACCCTCCTGCGTGAGGCGTAGTGCATGTAAATAATTAGCAGGGATCAAGCTTCATCGACGTAGTGTGCGGGGAACCCACACTTCCCCGCTCGCCCTCGTCTCCGAACGGGGTTGGTTTCTTCAAACCAACCGGGTAAGCTCTATCCCTTGCTCTCATATCAGTAGTTTGTTCATATAATATCCATGAAATTGCTCCGTTGGAAGCGAGAGAGAGCGCCCGGCCCTGGAATACTCCACTACCGTGTGGTCACCGTGGTTTGTGAGAGAGAGTGACCCAATGCCCCACTTGGCACCCGGCCAGCCCCTTAGTTGTGGGCATCTTACCCTCGGGAGGGCAACCTTAGCCCTGCTGGCCCTTAAACCAGCCAGGGTCTTGATCCACCACCTCCACTCGGCATTACCGAGTCACCTCGGGTTCGTGTGTGCAACGGCGATTCGGCGATTTATGCACCCCGTGCTCAAAATTGATTGTGTTTGCGTAGAAGGTCCGAGGGCCCTTGTCTCTTTACTGCATTTCCCTAGTGGTGTCACATAAACTAAGAGCTCGGGCATTTCCCCGAAAACCTTCAAGGCACGGGCTATCTAGCCCTTTCTACAACCCTGCGGGTCCCCACAAGGGTCCTGACCAACTTGCCGTGACACGCGGCGACACAAGCAATTGTCCGGGGTCAACCCGGGCCACTCTCATACGGGCTTTGCCCGTACCCTCCATGGTCGCCCGGGACTACCCAGGGGCACCCCGACGTTAAGCCACGCCATGTGGCATCCAGTGAAAGAGCCGCAGGCTCACTCTAAGGCATTTCATTCAACCCTCCAAAGTCAAAGGGAGACCCGAGCAAGTCAACCACAGGCTTTGGAAGCCCGCAGCACGTGCATACGGCTCACACACGTGTGTTCAGCATTTTTCCGAACACCTAGTGGGCGCGTATATTTCAACCCTTCTACACCAACCCACGGGCCACCCCATGGTTCCAGTACACTGAATGGGCACTACAACGCCCCCTAGCAAGTTGAGACCACCCCCGACCCTCAGACACTTGGCAACATGCCACTCAACTTTAGCTCTCGGGCCAACCCAAGATAACTATGCCAACCCGCCATACAACGCGGAAAGCAACGTGAGGCAAGGCCCATGGGCCCAAGGTGCCTCATCCCAACCCCTATGGACTTCTACCCTTGACCCTAGGCCAAATCCAAGGCCCGTCGGTCACCTACGCGGCTCGTTCGGCAACCCGGAGTATGTCGGGCATTCGCCCGAACACCTTGCGAGTGGCCACTATGACTCGAAGAACAACGGCCCTACGGGTCCATGCCAGTCTCCCGAAGTTCAAAGTCCGTCAAAGGACGTCCCCAGGCAACACAAGAATACCCCCGGGGGCCACCCCCTGGGGTTACAGCCAGCCCGGGGGCAGTTCACCCCGGGGCACGGCCGCGCACCCCAGGGAGGGCGAACTCCCTGGGGGCCGTGCCCTCCCTCTAGCCCGGTGGTCCCACGACCCCACTCAACCCCGGTTCGTTCGATTTACGATCCTACGACGTGATTCTTGTGCCGTACCAGTTCGAGAAGGTGACGCGTGGACGCGGGAGCGCAAAGCGATAGCACGTGGGAACTCCGCAAGTCGACACGCACACAAGCCTCCGCAAGCTCCACGTATCCTTCCACCCAGTTGTCCTTTTCGTTCTTAGCCATTTTGGGAAGAAAAAAGACCAAAAAATCAGATTTTATAGGGTGGGACCACCCCCCCACTCTCCTTGGAGCGAATCTGCCTAAACCCCCCCATGGGGGGGTTTACGCGGACCAGCTCACCCCCCCTGGTTGGTCCACATAAACCCCCCATTCAATTAAAAAAATTTGATTTTTCAAAAAAGAAAAATCCAAACCACTCTGCCTAAACCCCCATCCAAGGGGGGTTTACGCGGACCAGCTTAGCCCCCTGAGCTGATCCGCGTAAACCCCTTCCCCTCTCTCAACCCGTGTAACTCCAAGTGACACTATTCACTTAGGTTTACGCTGACTAGCTCATCCCCCTTAGCTGGTCCGCGTAAACCCCTTGTGACCCTTCAACTTCCCCTATAAAAACCCCTTAGGGGCTCAAGGGGCGAGCATGCAACATAGATCATCCATCCAAGCTCCAGCATCCAGCAAGCACAGGACTTCAAGCGCGGCTCCAAGCAACGAGCAAAGGAGAATTGTGCGTGGGTGACTTGTTAGACGGTCTAATACGTCGGGGGTATGTCGTTTACACTCCTCCCATGCCATATATAACTGCCTCACACAAGTCAACACCCACCACATGTGAGGCATTATGACATGGGCGGACGTCCCCTCATGCCAGGATTTCCTCTCGCGTGCCCGTCGGTTGCAACCACACGCGTACCAAGACATCATGCTCTCTCGCAGTCATGAGGCCATGTTCGACCGCTCAATGCGAGTCGTGATCGACCCTCGCCTAGATACCGAATCGATGTATCCCTCCAGTCATCCAGTCACAGGCCCCCGTTCGGCACCACGGCCCTGGCCCACACCACGGGAGGAACCCACTATAAAACGCATATGCGCTTATTCATCATGCATCGACCCGGGGACCGACTAGCACGTCGGAGTTGTCCCGTGGCATGCGCTAGTTGTACCTTGGCCATTATGGCTTTCCTGTAAAGAAGTATACACCTCTGTATAACATGGCCGATTGGACGAGTGCTCTCGCACCCATGTTCAGGCCCTCAGTTTTCTACATACACCAGTTGGCATCTGTGCCTAACACCCTAACCCCAGCAAACACCTCTTGGCACCTAAAATATACGAAGCAATCCAGAGTGCGGCTTTTGTGCCATCCCTGTGGGTTTTGAAGATCAGAATAGAAGAGGTCCACTATCCTTGACACTCTGTCTGGCTGAATCAATCACTGGCTAGGCCGCTGTCCAGCATGGCTATCATTCAGATAGTCAGGCTGATAAAGACTATGACAAACTCCAGGCAATCATCTGCCTGCTGAAGAGGATCCTCAGACAATTCTAATGCTCATAAAATGGGATTCACATTGCCTCACACATGTTCGTGAATGCAAGGTGTTAAGCAAGCCTTGGGTAGAACAAATATCTATTCTAAGAAGTCCATAAGACCAATGAAGAAAAGCCCATTAGATGAGCCCCTGTCTGGTGCCGAATGCTAAGCAAATGGGCCAAGCCCAACACAAGATGAGATGCGCCGAGGTGCTGGATGTAGGCGCGCCGAGATGCTCCGTGTTGGGCGTGCCGAGGAGCTCGTGCCGGAAGCGGGAGGCCACCCCTCTATAAAATTTGTTGCCTTCAACAAGCTGAGAAGAGAGAGAACAGCAGAGGAGAACAAAAAAGAGAAGAAAAGAGAAGAAAGGGCAGAAGAAAAAAGGCAATCGAAGCAGAAGTAGCCACTGAGAAAAGAAGAGAGTCTGAGAGCCCGTTGAAAGGGATCTAAAAGAAAAAGAGAGCAGTAGAAGCCCTGGGAAGGAGATTCAAGGTGGCGTTCATCTATCTAATGCCCGCAAGGGCTATATTCTCCCCTTCCCCATCTTTTGTTTCGATCTATCTTCTATAGTATGCCTCTGTTTTCTGTAGTTTGCTTCTGAGGCTTGTTCCTCCGTCGATGTTAAATGCTGGCATAGTCTGGCATATTTCCAAGGGGCATCAGTTTGTATGTAGACTCTTGTAGTCCGATTCCCCCTCTGTTCTAAATGTATGCGTCCTTTTGAATGAAATGAGATATGAGATTTTGGAGTTTTATCTCAATCTACCTCTCTGAAATCTATTGTGTTTGATAGCTGTTGTGAATGGATCAGATTCTGTTGCATGCACACCCTTCAGACCGCTTGATTGTGTTTCTACTACATCGTAGCTGTTTTCCCAACCTCACAATCGTGGTGAGAGCCTGAGATAGTCCATCTCATGGCTTCTCATTTGCGGAACGGTGAGGGATACACCCAAGTCAAGGCTCGGGTGATTCAATCGATAACCTGGCTCCCAATGAAGCTCGAGAATGAAAGCAATTTCCTCCTCCGATGATTTCTCCCAAAACCATCCTCAGTGGCCGTCCTAACACCCTGAGCAAAACCACTTGAAACCCTGTGTAAAG
Organism: Amorphophallus konjac; assembly: GCA_022559845.1. Classification (NCBI taxonomy): domain Eukaryota; kingdom Viridiplantae; phylum Streptophyta; class Magnoliopsida; order Alismatales; family Araceae; genus Amorphophallus; species Amorphophallus konjac. The sequence goes on along the minus strand of CM040125.1, from coordinate 254,340,170 downwards.
CCTCCTGAACCTTCGGATAAAACCCCCCAGAATCCTCAGACTAAAGCTCCCTAAAACTTTGAGTAAAGCACTTCAAAAATCCTTGAATAGAACCCCTTTGAATCCTCAAATAGGCCTCTGAAAACCTCAGCTCAAAACCTCTTTAAACCCCTAAAAACCCTTGGCTTCATAAACCCTCAAAAGCCTTCTACCGGTGCCTTAACAGTCTCCCGGCGCGGCCCTCCCTCGGTGCGAGTTCCACGCCGAATGCTACCCGCGCTGATTGGGCATCCCCATCCAGCGCACTGAGACTCATCTTCCCTATTGCACCGATCTCCACCCATGCCGATAGTGTGACGACCCGGGATCCGAGTACCGGAAAGGAACCAGCACGTCTCGAATCTCGATCCGCCAACCCACGAGCCCGAAGACTCGGAAGGGTAGAAAGGGATGGTGTGGGAGTACAAGAGAAGCTGAAACAACCGCAGAGATAGCACAATAATCTAAAATAAAATGCACATAATAATATAAATAAACTGCTACAAGGTCCACAGAGTCTCATGTCCAAAATAAAAGTACAGTCAACAGAAAGAAAAGTACAACAATAGGGGGCATCCCCCGGCGTACAACTACACGGGGCATCCCCCGGCTCTGGCAGACTGGCGGCTAACCCTGGCTAGAAGAATCACACTGAAACTCAGCCGCACCTCTCGAAGACCCTGCCTTACCTAAAAAGTAGGGGTGAGCCTCATTTCATTGGCCCAGTAGGGATCCCACGAATCCCTACCTTGCACGGAAAATGAGAAAGTAGAAGGTAACCCTACCAAACAGAGTACGTTAGAACCAACAAGCTAAAGTAAATAAACGGAAAAGCCATCTACTCTAACAGTACCGTACTACTGAACCTCAGTCCAACAAAACTCGAGTCCACACCTGCCAGCGAACAGGAGCACTACCCACAAGAAGAATGACCGGAAGCATCCCCTGACATCTTATACCGTGTCACAAGTGTCTAGCTACGACGCCCCGGGCGTGAGACTCAGACACGCAACAAGTACCACAACAAGGACTAGCTGGGGTCACGCTCGTCAGTGCGTGTCTTAAGCCCCCAACTACGTGTGCACACACAGACCATCTGCTCTAGGTCAGATCCTCTAGCTGGTTTTCCCCCCCACCGGACTCTGGTGGCAAAGGCAAGGGGCCCTATGGTAACCAGCCTAAAAACTGCCTCTCATTGGGTCTCGCTCTCCACCACTCCCAGGTGGGTCCGCACCCGCGTGCGCAGGAAGCTACGACTAGTGGACAGGTCACTGGAAGTAAGGACTGACTCACGGAACCCATCGATGAAGAAATGGAACCGCACACGCTTGGTGCAGTGAGGAGCCTGACGGTCCACCCCTACGCCGTCACAGGCTGTGACGCGCCTACACTAGCGCGTCACAGGGCTCTAATGGTCCAGCCCTAGAGCGTCACGAGCCAGAAGGGAAAACAGACTGTGATGCACCCCTCCTGGGCCGTCACAGGCTGTGACGCACCCAAACTGGGCCGTCACAGGGCTCTGACGGTCCAGCCCTGGGCCATCACGAGCAACGGTGAAAACAGACTGTGACGCGCCCCACCCGGGCCGTCACAGCACCTGACGGCCCGACCTGGGTGCGTCAGGGTGGTTGGGTCTGCCGCTCTGACGCACCCCCACCGGGGCGTTACAGGGCTGTGACGCGCCAGGCCTGGTGAGTCACAGGCCCTGAGCCCCCCAACGGTCAAGAATCAACGGTCAAAAAGCCAACGGTCAGAAGGCTCTGACAGCCTAACCCTGGACCGTCATAGTGCCCTGGTGGTCTGTCGTGGGGCCGTCACATCCACAGACCCCCAACGGCTATAACGGGTCTGTAACGCACCTACCTGGGTGCGTTACACCATGTGACGGTCTCTGGAAGGACCGTCACACACACCCGACGGCGGAACGACGTGAAACAGCCAAAAATTCAAACCACGCCCCCATGCCTCCAAAGGAGAGGGGGAAATCAAAGGGGAAGACCCCAAGGGACCCCTAGCATGATTCTAGGCCATAAAAATGCCGAATCGTGGCTCAAATCCATAGATCGGGCGAGCTCTCCCCAAAGCATGGTTTTGCCCTAACCCGCTCAAAAATGCCCCTCTCAGCTCCCATTCGGCCTACAAATCATGGGGAACGACGGGATGACCACAAGGATTCGTCCCCCTACCTCAATGGAGCGAATGCTCCACCGAATCGATGCCGAAACCATGAATGAAGCTTTTAGACCCACGAACACCCCGCCTCCCGCCGCGAAAAGAACACCATCGGGACCGCCTCGCCGCTGCCGCCGCCACGCCGTTGCCGAAGTGAAGGAGGTGTAGACACGCCAAAATTGACGTTTTGTTGATCAAATCTCATGTTATTATATAAATGCCCCAAGTGGACTTCAATATTCCTATAACATAAAGTTTTTCTATTTTTGTGAGTTTTTCTGCTTTTTTCCTGTATTTTTGTGAGTCACGACTTGAGTAAGGGCGTTAATTTCACAAATAACGACCTGTTGTAGGGCGTTTTCAAAGAAAGGACGATCGTAGATGAGGGCGTCAATTCCTGGTGTTATCCCTTAATTTCTGGAATTATCTATTTTCAAAATAAAAGGTATTTTGTGAGTAACGCCTTTCCTCAGGGCGTGATTTTAATTAACGTCGTTATCTCAGGCGTGTTATCTCAGTTTTCAAATAGAGGAACGTTTTTATTTCCAAAATTAAATCCAGGAAGAAACGCCCTTCCTAGGTCGTGTTTCAAGAAACGTCTCTGTGAAGGTCGTCAATTCATAAATAGACGCCCTATATTAAGGCGTGTTTCACTCCAGAGTCCTTCTTTTCCCCATCTTTCCCTCACAGTTCCCTGCTATCTTTGGACTCTTGCCCAATCTTAATCCTTCCTTGGATGCCTCATTACCCGTTCTTATCAATTCCCTTGTTTGATCACATCCGATTGACACTATAAAAGAAAATCTGGTTTGATCGTGTAAAAGGTTAACAACAACAACAACTCAAAAGGTTGAAGATTTTTAAGTATTCAAGCACGCAGAGCTTCCTCCTTCGAGCATTGTTTTTTTCTTCATACCTCTGCATCCGTCCAGCGTCTCTCCGGTTCCCTTTACTCTCGTCAGGGAGAGCAGGGCGATATATATATAGCTTGTTTGTTGTTCATCATATTCTTGGCATCACTATTGTCTCCTGTCGTCAGTTCTTTTACTGCATTTAGCATATTAGCTCCTTCCCTAGTTCTCTGCTAGGGGTTCTAAAAAGAAAACAAAAGAGAGGTGCGCATGTTAACGTCGTTTCATCATTTTATGTTGTTTGTTTTCGGAGTGGTATTACTGCACTTTGGCTGCTCCCCTTTCTTTTGCTTGTCTTTCATTGTCTTTCTTACAAGGTAATCAATCAAGAAAACCCACTTCGTCGGCCGGCCGATTGGAGTTGGAGGAGGAGATCCACATTCATCCCGCATCCCATCTTTCACCAGGTACATGCGATCTTATTCTTTTTTTTATTGAGGTAAACCCTCTGGCGATCACACACTCCCCTTGTGCACCTCGTGCATTGTTTCATCTCCACCATTATTTAATGTTTCCCTTTTCCTTTCCTTTTTAACCTTTCCCCAAAGTGTGGATTTTAAAGGAATCCACAAATTGGCGATCACGGTGGGACCTCCACTGTTTTCTTTGTTGATTACCATCTCCATTGGCACCCTCGTGTGCCCTTTCCCCTTTGACACCCTCGTGTGTCCTTTCCCATTGACACCCTCGTGTGTCCTTTCCCCTTAGGCACCCTCGTGTGCCCTTTCCCCTCGGTACCCTCGGTACCCTTTCCTTTGTGCCCCTCGGGCACCCTCCATTGTGCACCCTGCACACTCCCCGGATCAGTCAATTGCTGCTTATTAACGCCTTCGACGAGGGCGTCTTTTGATTTAACGCCCCTCACAGGGCCGTGTTTTTATTAATTAACGCCACCCTCAAGGGCGTGTCTTTATTGCATCTGCTTGCCAGATCTTCACTATTTTCTCGTCTGATATTTAGCGCCCCTTACAGGGACGTGTTTCATTGATTAACGCCCATCTCCAGGGCGTCTGTTTCTATAACTGCGGTTTGTTGCATGCTGATTATACTGTCTGTGGAATAACGCCCCTCTTCGAGGCGTTTCATTTCTTGTCAACGGCTGTCATTAGGGCGTTTCTCTTTATCATAACTGCCGTTCGCTGCATCCTTATTATACTGTCTGTGAATTAACGCCCCTCTCAGAGGCGTTTCATTTATTATCAGCGCCTTCCATCAGGGCGTGTCTCTGAGTTTTGACGCCCTCAGCTACAGGCGTCCTTTATTTATAACGCCTAATCCTAAGGCGTGTTTTTCCTACGGTCTGTGAGCCCCTCACAGAATTTACGACAGCCACGCTGCCGTGTTTTCATTTAGTCATGACCTGCCACAGGGCGTGTCTTTCCTCTTGCTGTGAACACGACCTTTCCAAGGGCGTGTCTTTACTGTTCTTTTTCACAGATTGGCTATTATTCATTGCTTAGCATTTGTCTTGATATTATATTACTGCTTGGATCATCTTGGTTTGCTGGCTTGGTTGAGAGACCTCCTCTCTCTATCCTAGGATCCACACACCCTTCTTGGAATCGGGACGACCCTCCATTGAGCATTCCGTCTCTTTGGACCGGAAATCCCTTTTCCAAGACCTCCATAAGTCCCCGCACCCGTGGATTCCCTCACGGACGCCGGGCTGGTTGTACCCTCGAAGTACCTGGAGTTTAGAGAACCTATACGTTGTTAAAAGAGAGAAGAACTTAGTTGACCCGGAGGTTACATTCGGATCAAACTAGGTCTCATTTGGCAAAAAGAGTGAACCTTCACAAATAATCCACCCTAAATTCAAACATCAAACATTAAAATCTTGCGTTTCTTGCCAACCTTGTTTGCATAAACATAGTTGAGTGATTTGATTGCCTTGTTTGGATTGTATATTTTGTGACAGTTCCTTCATTGAACATCCTCTTTCTTAAGAATGAAGCTTCGTTCAGGTAAAACCATCAACATGTCAGGCCACGGGTACTCTTATGATGATGAGAATGAGAACATATTTGGTCAATATGAGGACCCTCCCCAGGATTCTTTTTATTATGAGGGGAACTACCTTCCTCCTCACCCCCATTACTCACAAGTCCATGTGGTCGATACCACTGTCCATGAGGCGGACCCTTCGTCTCAAGTTCCATCTTCCAACACTTCGGGGAACCCTTCCCCATCCATTAATGTCTCAGATTTGATCCAAGCTCTCTCCCAGTTGGACGACTCCCAGCGGCAAGCCATTCAGGCCGCCTTAAAGGGGAAATCCATCCTTTCTTCTTCTTCTAATCCCCCTCCGGCCGTGAGTGGCCATCAAATCATTAATGACCAGGCGGTCTTGCATCCTCCCTCCTCTCGTCCACAAACGCCTACTGCGGCCATGCCGGCCCAGCAGGCGATCTATTCAGCAGTTAGGCATCAATCCTCCCAACCTCCTCGGGTTCTACGAACGCCTATACCACATTCTTTTATTCAAAACCAGGCCCCAGTCGAGCCCGATACCAACACTCTCTTGCTTCAGAAGCTAGCCAGCATGGAGGAGCAGCTCAAGAAGGTTACAGCAACTAAGAATGCTCCGGAAATTTCTCTTCCTACGTTGCCAGTGTTCCATTTACCACCTTCTGAAATGCCGAATTTCCGGCGATATAATGGGACCGGTAACCCATTCATTCATTTAAAGGACTTCCGATATGAGACTTCTTTCTGGCAAGACAATAAGGCCTCTCTGGCCTATTTATTCAGAAGATCTCTTGAGGGACCCGCCCTCGAATGGTTTTATTCTCTGGAGCCAGCTGATGCCGGCGATTTCGATGTTATCCAAAGAAAATTCTTGCAAAAGTACAGAGACCAGGTGGGACCTTCCCTTTCTGTTATAGATCTGGTCGCTGAGAAAATGAAGCCCGATGAAGACTTCATTATATTTGCTGACAGGTGGCGGTCTATGGCCGAGAAATTGAAGGACACATTGTCGGAACAAGAACAAGTAAAAATGGTCATTTCCAATGCAACTCCTCAATTCCGGCACATTTTGGCCATGAATCGGCTGACAACTATGGAAGAGCTCTATGAAAGAGCTCGTTATATACAAACACAAATGAAGGATTCGCCCATCATGGGCATGTTTGAGCCGAAGCCTCGGCTGTTTAAAAAGAATACAAATGTCAACAGCGGGCCCACGACTGAGGGCACTGTCATAAACGAGCAGGTTGGCGTAGTTGGTCACCCCCACCACCAGTCAAACCCACGACCTCCGCCACCTCCACAGCAAAACCCCCATTTTACCTCCACTCCACAACGCCACTTCACACCCCAACCTTCTTTTGCTCCATCACTGAGCCAAGCGCCTCGCACCGACCCTCCAGCACCACCACATTACCATCAGGTCCCCCCACCTTCCAACTATGGCCAACAACAACGGAGACCACCGCTTGGCCCCAAGAGGGCCCATTATCCGCCACTCCCAGAGAGTCTCCCTGACATTTTTAATGCTTTGATGGCCGCCAACCTGCTCGTCCTACCAAAAGAAAGAACGGTGTGGCCCGACAATGTTGACACATCCCGTTACTGTGCATTTCACCACGCCCCTGGTCACAACCTTGATCGTTGTTTCCATTTCAGAGATCATATTTATGATTTGAATGACCAGGGTGGCATTAATTGGGATGAAATGAGGCAAGTCATCGCCACCATGAAAGAGAGAAGGCCGCATCGGCAACAGCAAAATCAGCAACAACAACAGCCAGCTCCGCAGCAAGTTCAGCCACAGCAAGCTCCAGCACCCCAGCAGGATATGGGGATTGTCCGTAATCCATTGCCGGAGCACGCTCCTAATCAACACGTGAACCCTGTCACGTCTCTCTACGAGGTGGAGAGAGGGCAGGGATGGCACGAAGAAAACGCCTCTGTCGGGGCATTCCACCATGATCCAAACCAAAATCAAACTCCGCGCCTGTTGCGCGTTCCTCCTTCTCCTTCTAGTCTCCAATCAGGACGTTCTCTTTTACGCCCCGTCAACCCACCTACCACCACCAATTCCACGGCCTTGCCGGCTCGCTCTCTTCTTAACCGCTTACCACCACAGCAACCTGCCATTCCACCTTCCACCACCAATCCTACATCCGCGCCCTCCAGGCCACTCCTACTCCGTTCACCGCCAGCACCCGCTACCCCCTCTACCACTCCTACACCGGCAAGAGTTCCTCCACCATCAATACAACCACCTTTTGTGCCACGATCTCTCCTTATTCCACCACCTGCCAATACCCCTCGCATTCGGATATCCCTTTCTTCTCTCACGCCTCCTGCGAGGGTACCTTCTTCAAATACTCCTCCCATGCCTCCCTCGGGGGCATCTTTATTAAACACCACCACTACTACGCCTCCTACGGGGGCGCCCCTTTTATTGAATTCCCCTTTGGTATCCCCTAGCAGGGTCTCCGCTACCGACATTCCTTCCTCCTCTTCCAACCCTCCTCCTAATATTGCCCCGACAGAGGCGCGTCAAGGCATAGCGCCGCTCCGTAGTGGACGGATGTTCCACCGTGTTTTCCCACAGAGAGAGCTAGAGCCCGTACAGGGGACGCAAGAGCAAGAACAAGAACAGGATTCAGTGCCGGGAACTCAGTATGATCTGTTAAAGCACTTGGATCGCACTCCAGCCAGAATCTCCATTCTTGAATTAATCAAGAGGTCCACCACTCATCAGCTGGCCCTGAAGGAATACCTGCAGAAGGTCATGGTCAATGAGGACCTTCCAGTTGAACAGATAATTACAGTCTTAACCCCTACCAGCAGTCAGCCGGCAATCACATTCCATGAACATGAGTTAGCACCTCTACCGGCAAGAAAATATGCCCTATGTATTACGGTTGATATCAACAAGGTGGCTGTTAAGCAGTGTTTGGTAGACACCAGTGCATCTATCAATGTGTTGCCTCCAAGCACTCTGAAGTTATGCGGTATCCCTGAGAGCCAGATTCGGCCATCCACCATTACTGTCACTGCATATGACAATACAAAGAAACCCCCTCTGGGTATGATTACTCTTAAAGTCAGCTTAGGTCCAGCCACCATTACGGCAGATTTTCATATTCTAGATATGGACCCGACCTTTAATGGCATCCTGGGTCGCCCTTATATTCAGCAGCTTGATGCAGTGCCCTCTACAAATCATCAATGCCTTAAGTTTCCGCACAAGGGCCGCATTATCAAGGTGACCAGCGTGCCGATCTTACCAGAGGAGGACATTCATGTAGCTTCATCAGTTCCTTCTATATGGCCAGCCAACAAACCGTTATTATCTGTGCTGGACATTCCCCACTCTCAACCGATGCTGTCTGAGACTGTTACGACGGTTGCTATGACACCCCTGCCTTCTAAGGGGAAGAAGAAAAAGAAAAATATGATGAATACCCCCGGCTGGAACATTCTGATAAGAATGGGATATCAAGATGGGAAGGGCCTGGGCGCTAAACTCCAGGGCAAGATTAGGCCCATTAAGCCTCAAAAAGTGGTTGCACGAGGCGGCTTAGGCTACAAAACACCGGGCAAGAATGAAGGAGAGCCGTGGGCTGTTATGACGTCCACCTTCAAGCCAGATCGCCAGCCGCTCACCTGGACTTTAAAGACACATTTTGTCACCGGTGGCGTTCAGAACAATGAACAAACTACCATCATTACATCATTGCTTGATTGTCAGGATGTGCACGCCAGACAGTTTGCTCATCACATTGCCCCATTGGCTACTTACAAAGCCCTGGAGTCGTTAAGGCCAGATAAAAGAAGAAAAATGGGCGATCCGGAATGTGACTGGTACAGGTGGTTTGACATGAATGACATCACTTTCTCTTTAAGCCGCCTGTTCATGCCGACAGATCCAGAATGGCCGCCATTGATTCAAGAACTGATTGAAATGCCTGCCGCAATCACAGATAAAAGGCAGATGTTAAGTGACTACACAGATACGGGGGAGCCAGATGTCCCCTTTGAAGAAGGATTTTCCGTGGATAGGCTGTGGGCCGGCCTTTTCTCCCTCACTTCTGTGCATCCATTGGTGTTGGCTCCTCTCTATTCCCGTTGGTTTGGTCACGTGCCGCGACCACCACTGATTACCATCAACTTATCTCCCAATTCAATTCAGATGTCCTTCCCTATTGCTCCTTCGCTCCTCGAGCGGTTTTCCAAAATCTCCATCTCGCCCCCGCGTGGGCCATCTTTGATTAAATCTTTCTCCAAACTTGCAATTTCCACTCCACCTACTGTTCTCCCTTCACATTGCTTTTTACTTGAAAAAGAAAGTAAAAATGAAGAAAAAGATAAAAACGAAAAAAAAACGCCGATTTCCCAACTTTCCAATCCTCCATTTCTGTTGAGGAGACCTCCTACTTTTCTCCCGAGCGCGTCCCGACCCAGGGGCCGCTCTTCCAAGATTCCTTGGTAAGTCTTTTCTCCCCCTCCGATGAGGGGTCCTCCCCTGTATCACCTCCTGTATCCACTTTATCACCTCCTTCTTTCCCTTATAATCAAGCTAGTTGCTCTTCCTCCCTTTCTTCCTCTTCTTCTAATAAAAATCATGGGGTAAATTCACACAAGAAGGTCAGGGGTAAGTAGATTCCTCGCCGATTTTTGTTGGAATTGGCCATTAGATGCCAAGCTTGTTTAGCTCTCCCTGAGTTTGTGGAAGATCCAATTATCCTGCCGGAGTTAGAACATGAGGATTTTGTTGCTTCTGATGAGGGTTTGGGTGTCTATGAAATCATGAATGATGAAGACCCTATTGAAGAAGGGGATGAAAGTTATGAAGAATATGAGGACGAGGCTGATGCTTTTGCTAGTGGTATGAGAAGATTCGACGAACCATCAGCCTCAGTAGAAGAACCTACCAAAGAAATCAATTTGGGTACCGAGGAAGACCCTAGGATTGTCCTCATAAGCAAAAATTTGCCGCCCTCCGAAGAGGAGGCGCTCATCTTAGTTCTTCAAGAATACAAAGACACGTTCGCATGGAGTTATGAAGATATGCCTGGATTAGACCCTGCGCTTGTTGAACACCGTCTTACACTTAAGCCAGGATCTGTCCCGGTAAAACAACGGTTGAGGCGTTTCCACCCTAGCATGGCTTTGAAAATGAAAGAAGAGGTCGATAAACTCCATAAGGCTAGTTTCGTTAGAGTCGTCCTCTATCCCAATTGGGTGGCTAACATTGTCCCGGTTATGAAGAAAGATGGAAAAGTTCGAATTTGCATAGATTTTCGGGACCTCAACCGAGCGTGCCCTAAAGATGACTTCCCCCTCCCTCATATTGATGTGTTGATTGACAACACGGCAGGATTTGAGACTCTTTCTTTCATGGATGGCTTTTCAGGCTATAATCAGATTCGCCTGGCCGAGGAAGATCAAGAGAAAACTTCATTCACTACACCATGGGGCACATATTGTTATGTGGTCATGCCCTTTGGACTTAAGAATGCTGGAGCCACTTATCAAAGGGCTATGATGGCAATTTTTCATGACATGATTCATATTTATATTGAGGTGTATGTGGATGACCTGGTTGTGAAATCAAGAACAAGGATTGAGCATCCTGGGGTTCTGGCTAAGGTTTTGCAGAGATCACGAGAATTTCAATTGAAAATGAACCCCAAGAAGTGCGTATTTGGCGTTTCTTCAGGGAAGTTGCTCGGTTTCATTGTTAGCAAGAGGGGAATTGAAGTTGATCCCAACAAGGCAAAAGCCATTAAAGATATGCCTCCTCCCAAGAATTTGAAGGAAGTCCGAGGATTAATCGGGAGGTTGCAATTTATTCGCCGCTTCGTCTCCCAGCACTCGCAGAGGTGTAGGCCGTTCTACGAGCTTACTAAGCCGGGAGTCAAGTTTAATTGGGATGACAAATGTCAGGCAGCCTTTGACGGATTGAAGGACTATTTGGTCAATCCTCCTGTCCTGAGGCCGCCAATTCCAGGTAAGCCACTTATTCTCTATGTTTCAGTCCTGGATGACTCCGTAGGTGCTGTCTTAGCTCAAGTGGATGAAGAAGGTAGGGAGAGGGCAGCATACTACTTGTCTAAGCTTCTTAACCCCTGTGAGCAGAGATACTCAGCCATGAGAAAACTTGTGCAGCTTTGGTTTGGGTAGTTCAGAAGCTAAAACACTATTTCCTAGCTCACGAGGTTCACCTCATTGCTCGTATGAATCCAATCAAATTCCTCCTTGAAAAATCTGTCCTCACTGATCGATTGGCACGCTGGCAAAGCTTCCTTTCTCAATTTGACATCACTTACATTCAGCAAAAAGCTATCAAAGGTTATGCCATTGCCGAGCATCTTGCTCACCACCCTCTCCCCCGCTTTGATCCTGTCAATTCAGAGTTCCCAGATGAAGAATTAATGTCCATTAATCAATCCCATGATCCTATGTGGACGTTACATTTTGACGGAGCTCTTAATTCTCAAGGAAGAGGGATCGGCATGGTTCTTTTAACACCCGAAGGGGTCACCATTCCATTTGCTGCTCGGCTCACTTTTCCCGTCACCAATAACATAGCCGAGTATGAAGCTCTTTTGGCTGGTCTTAAAACCGCTCATCAATATGGTGTCACTCATTTGCGAATTGTCGGTGACAGTCAGCTTATTCTACGCCAAGTGTTGGTCAAGTGCCGCACCATCCATCCTAAGCTCAAGCCCTACCAGGAGCTCGCTTCAGCTTACGCCAAACTCTTCACCAAATTGATTTTCGTTCATGTCCCGCGTAGCCAGAACATTTTGGCCGACGCACTTGCTTCCTTAGCCTCCGCTTTAGTTTTCCCTCCTGAGCGTGATTTTCATGTCCCCCTGATTCATCAGCGTGATACTCCAGCCATTAGGGATCGTGCTTTTCTCGATATTAGGGATCAGGTGCTTGAGAAGGTTAGACGGAAGGAAGCTCTTGAAGGCAAAGAGGTCATGCTATTGGATTGGCAAGAAGAGTTGGCTGACGAAGAAAAGCCTTGGTATTATGAGATTGCCAGATACTGTGATGATCAGTCTTATCCCGAGGAAGCCACAACAGAAGAGAAGAAAGCAATAAGAAGAGTGGCTCAACGTTATACTTTGGTGGGAGGTGTGCTCTACAGAAGAGGGCTCACCGGTGTTTTATTGAGATGCCTCGATGATGATGAATCTTGGAAAGTTGTGGAAGAGGCGCATTCTGGTGTGTGTGGTGGTCATGTGAATAGCCAGATGCTAGCTAAGAAGATTCTTAGACTAGGGTTCTATTGGCCCACTCTAGAAGAGGATTGTTCTATCTATGTTCGAAGGTGTGTTAAGTGCAAACTGCACGCCGACAAGATTCATTCTCCTGCTTCTTCACTCCATCCTACGTCCTCCCCATGGCCTTTTTCCATGTGGGCTTTTGATATCATTGGACCTCTTGGTGATTCGAACCTCCTGACCAAGCAAAAATCATTCATTCTCACGGCAACGGAGTACTTCACCAAGTGGGCGGAAGCAGAAGCTTACGTGGAAATTAAAGCATCAACCGTCTGCAAATTTATCATGAAGAACATCATCACGAGGTTCGGCATCCCGAGCACCATCGTCACCGACAATGGACCTCAATTTATCTCCCAAGATCTCAAGGATCTCTGCAACAGGTATAACATTGCATTGCATCATTCTTCTCCCTATTATCCGCAGGGCAATGGCCAAGCAGAGGCCACTAATAAAACCTTAATCAAGATTGTTAAGAAGACGTGCGAGGCTAATAAATTCTCGGATTGGCCAGACAAGCTGGTTGAAGCTCTTTGGGCCTACCGCACTTCTATTCGAACCCCCACTGGGCAAACTCCTTTTGCCCTTACTTATGGAATGGAGGCCGTAGTCCCTTATGAGATTCTTATCCCCTCTCTGCGAGTACAATTGGATGAGGAGCTCTCTATCGATGAACGTCGTGATTCACTCCTTGCCCAATTGGAACTCCTAGATGAGAAGCGTCTGGTCGCCGCTGAGCATGCGCGCGTTTACCAAAACAGGCTCTCACGTTTTTATCAAAAGAAGGTAATTGAGAGAAAATTTAAGGTCGGTGAAATGGTAATCAAAAGAATTTTTGTAAAGCCGGGTGGCCCTCGTTCAAAGCTCCAACCAAATTGGGAAGGGCCGTTTGTCATAAAAGATGTTTATCCTGGCAATGCTTATAAACTGGTTAATGCTGAAGGAGAGGAATTAACTCACCCCTGGAATGGTTTGTATCTCAAGAAATATTACCCCTGAACAAAAATCCAAACAAAAATTGAAAACTTCACAAAAATCCAAAGAAAATAGAAATCTCCCAGATAATCCAAAAAAAATCTGAATATTTCCAAAATCCAAAACAAAAGAGTTTTCTTTCATGGTTCTCCCTTTTGGGCTGACATGACATGCAAAGGTCCCCGGTCCGAAAGGTCAAAATCCAGAATCCATTTGTCAGTCTTGCTAATTTAAAATGGGAGTTGACCCCGCACACACTACACACTTTACTCTTGAGCTCAAGCAGTGCAAAATCTGATTGAAAGTCGAAACCAGACTAAAGGCGAAAGACGATATCCATTCTTTTTCTTCTTCGGCCCACAAGGGAGGAAGGGAGGTCTCGAGGTAGACACGCCAAGCCTATCCACCGCCCTAGTAGGAGGAAGTCAGGGCCCAAAAGGGAACAAATGCCACAAAAAGCCCAAGTACAATTAGGTTGTTCATCAGTTCAAATCTATTCAATGCAAATCAATTCTAAAGTGAAAGTCAAATGGTGAAAAGAAAAGCATGTCAAGAGGGCAAAGTCCCCGCAAGGAAAACCTTGGGCGTACGCATGCAATACGAAAAGAGGCAAAAGGCAACAAAGCGTCCCTACGCCAAAGACCGAACCCCAACAGGCATAGAGTAGGGGAGGTAGCTTTGCCTCAGGTATCTCTAAATCTTTTGTGGACTCCCTCATAGCTTCTCTTTTATTTTTGGAAAAGTCATGAACCAGCAGAATGGCCGAGACAAACTGAAGAGAATGCACTGCACGAAATCTTGTGTATAAGTTTAACAATATTCACGCCGATTCCCCTTTTAATTATTCAAGAAAGGTTAATGGATCTTAGATGATGACCGAGTAGGGCCTACCACCTTAATTTCTTTATCAGCTAAATTTGGGAGGAATAGAATTAACGCCTTTGTTCAAGGCGCTTTAATGTTAATTCACGCCTATCTTAAAGTCGTTTTTTTAAAATAACGCCTCTGGGAAGGTCGTGTTTTCAACAAAATTCAAAAAATCTTTTCACAGTAACGCCGTCTCCTAGGGCGTCTGTTACTTGAGTAACAACCTAATCTAAGGCGTGTTTTTCAGAAAACCCCTAAAAAATATATATATACTGAAAAGAACAAAAAAAAATAAATTCTTCATATTGCATGAGTTGCATTCTTGCCTGGACATCTTTTAATTATTGTTTACATATGTGTGATTGCATGAGGCATCCACGAGTTTTGATTATTCCATTTTGCCTTATTAAAGGCTTGGCCCCTTGACCCGTTACTAAGGTCAGAATATGGACATCCCTTGCTCATCGGGCAAGGGGCCAAGTCGAACAGATGAATTAACCTGTTTGTTCAAGTGAAAACCGCAGCTGCAGATATAGGGCAAAATAAAGCAAACACATGGAACGTGGAAAGAAAAAGTACACAAACACAAGTCCACAACCATACAAGTGCTCAGGTAACAAAAGCTCAAATCTCCTATATATATATATCATCATGTCTATCATGTACAGGTGTGAAGGTGGAGGAGTACAAGTACAAAACTCTCAGCTCTCGCCTCCACCCTCCTCTCTCCTACTCTCAACCTCCTCCTCGCCGTCCCGAGCTGGTGCTGGTGGAGGAGGCATGGGCCCCCGTGAAGAAGCCGGAACCCGAACGTGTCCCCCTCCCTCGCTCCTCTCTCGGAGGGAAGAACCCGCCACGAAGGTGGAGCTGGTAAAGGAGTACCCCGCAGCCCGTGCTCGCTCGCGGCCTCGCTGCAACCGCTCCTTGGACACTCGCAGCCGCTCCTGGGAAAGGATCAACTGGGTCCTCAAGTCCGCCAGCTCACGCTCTCGTGCCGACAACTGCTCCTGGAACCGGGCACGCTCCGCCTGGTGCTCCTCCCGCTCACGAGCCCGCTCCTCGCGCTCCCGAGCACGCTCCCTCCTCTCCAGCTTTAGGGCAACTCGCAGCTCGGCTACGTCCTGAGGAAGCTCACTGCGTTGCTGCAGGGCCCGCTGAAGCTCTACGATCCGCTGATCGCGGATCGACAACTCGGTACGTATCACCTTCAGCTGAGCAGCCTACAAACAGGTAAACAAATCATCAGTTCCACAGTTCAATAATTCATGAAATGAAATAACAACATGTGACTAAAGGTAGGTCACGCACCTGTGAGCTCGTCGCTCGGAAGCCCTCATCTACGCAGATAAGAGTGGCTCGAAGCTCTTCAGTCTGTGAAAATGAATTTTTATCAGTGCACAATTTATATCTAATCATTATTTGAATGAGGTTTCAAGTTCAGAATTTACCCGTGAAGCAAGGTCACGCTCCGCCACCTCGGCTCGCGCTATCGCACCAGCCAGCCGCTCCGTCAGTGCAGTCACCTCTGCACTAGGCCCCCTCGAGCTGGAGGCCTCCCCTGGATCTCTCCTCGCTGCTCCCTGCTGGGCACGCTGCATTCATTAAGACCGTCAGTGGCTAATCATTAATTCAACACAACAAAAAAATTCATTTGCATATAGGAATAATTTAAACACTCACCAGGGTCTCCAAGTCTGCCCGTGTGGCAGCTAGCTGGTCCTCCAGGATGTGGAGGTGGGCCTGTGCATCTATCGCCGCTATGTCCCTCGCATCCTGCATTCATTACATGTTAATCGCATAATAGTTACATAAGCATTTGCATTTAATTTAGAAATAAGTGCATTCATACATACCCCTAAGACCCTCATCTGAGGTCTGCCGGCGTGAACCTCCCAGTAGCGCCGGAGGTACTCGGAGCTGTCAGTCGCGTGGGAAACGACTGTGGTCCCGCCTCGCTGCCAGTCGGCGTACTGCTCCTCGAATCGCACCCTCCAGTCGGTCGTCTTGGTGCGACCGCGGGTCTTCTTGCCAATCCCTCGAGGCTCTCCGACCTCGATCCACTCCTGGGGCAGGCCCAGGGTCCTCATCACCAGCCGAAGCCGTAACGGCTCAATCTCGCTCAAGCAGTGTAGCCACAGCTCACGCCCGAAGCGAGGTCGCCCCGATACGACCCAAGGCTGGCCCTCATCGGTCATCCCCTCATATGGTCTCCACTGCACCTGCATTCATGAACACGCATCATTATCATTTCATCATATTCAAATAAACAACAAAAAGAAATGCATATCATTCATTCATACATACCAGCGAGGGAGGGAAGTCGCGGAACTCTCTCCGTAGAACCCACAACTCGTAGTCAAGTGGGGCGCCAAAGATAAAAGGCACCCAGCGTCGCGCCAGAGGGAAGGATCCCTCAGCTCCTGGCCGTGGGTCAACGCGCCCCATCGGCATGTATAGGTGGCTCCACACCTACATCCATGCATTGCAATTAGTACTATATTCACATGCATCATAATAAGAAGGAAAAGATAAGAAATGAGAAATTGCATACCTGAAGAAGAGGTGAGAAGCCACTGACGGTCGTCTCACGGCCTGTCCCCGTGGACAGATCGGCCATCAAATGCGCCAGCAGGGCCGCTCCCCAAGCATATGTGCCAACCGTCTCCAGATCCTCAAGGATGCCTAAGAAGCGGCAGTTGATGACATCGGCTTTCGTCCCCAGCAATAATCTCCCGAGCAGCAGCAGCAGGAACCTCCTCAGGTCTCGGTCCGCTCTCTCATGGTCAGTCGGGTCCTGGCAGCATGCCGCTCTCACCCCGTCGGTCAGTCGCTGTGCAAACTCACCTAAGGTCTCCCCCGACCTATGCCTGGCATCTCCTAGACCCATCACCATAGTCAGGTCCGTACGGAAAATGGTCCTACACTCGCTAGGTCCCACATAGACCATCTCAAGCCCTAGTAGCCTCTGGGCCATCTCCGTATAGTCAGAATAGGTGAACCCACTCACGGCCTCACCATCCACCCGTAAACCTGTGATCCTGGCTACATCCTCTAAACTAGGAACCATATGCCCCCAGGGCATCAGAAAAGTCCGGCTAACCCTATCCCATCTCTCCCTCAAAACCTGGATCAGTGCTAGGTCAGGTCTAAAAGGCTCGATGGATAGAAAAGCCCCAAACCCCATGGCCTCTACCCTAACCCTCTGGAAGTCGGGGAGACCCTGGTATGCTGCCCAGACCATGACCCATGAGATACGGGTCCTCATCAACCCCTGCATGTATTAAAAGAGAATTATTTTTCTTAATTATTTGAGTATCCATGTGGAATTACATTTGATTTAGGTTAAATATTGAATTTTAGCATTTTTGGAATTCACGGCCACCCTCAGGTCGTTTCTTGATAAATTCACGCCCCTGTGGGGGGCGTTTTTCAGAATGAACTTTAATGTAACGCCCTTAATGAGGGCATTTTTTATGTTAATCACGCCCCAGTCTTAGGCGTATTTTGGTGGCTGTTTCGCTATTTCTGAAACATTTTTCTAATCACGCCTCGGTGTTGGGCGTTTCTTATTGAATTAACGCCCTGGGGTAGGGCGTTTTCCTAAAGGTGGTTAATTTTGAATCGTTAATGAATGAAGCGACGCCCTCTGGTTTGGGCGTCTCTTGTTGAATTAACGCCCTACTGGAGGGCGTGGGTTTCTCAATTTGACAGAAAAATCAAATAACTGACAGCATGCGAAATAATTCATGAAAATATTTTTGGAAATTGTTTAATGAGCATGGAAATCATGAAAAATCATAAGTTTTAAGAAATGACATGCTTCAGGGCGTTTTCCATGGAGGTTAATTGATTTTCAGAAATTTGAAATAATTAACGCCCTGGGTTAGGGCGTTTTGTTTGAGAGTAACGCCCCCGATGGGGGCGTGTTTTTTCTGGGTTGCAGATTTCGTCCCCGATGGCCATGAAAAATCAAGAAAAATATAAATAAAATAAAATAAAATGGAATTGGGGAGGGGGAACCTACCTTCTTGTGTTTCTGGGGTTGTGGCCGTGGCAGTGGCCGTCTGGGCCGCCGGAGTTGCCCCCGGGGAGCGACCGCTGCCGTGCGCGGCGGTCCTTCTTCTTCTCTTCTTCTCCTTCTTCTTCTCCACCGTCTGCATCTTCTGCATCTACTGTTGCTCCGTCGGCCTCGTCGCCGCCGGCCGTCGCCGGCTCTTCTTCAAAAGCCACGACGGCGAGCTCCTCCACGGAAAGTTCTTCCTCTTGGGCGTGGGAGGCATCGAGATCGACCACATCTGGGGCGCTGACTCTTTGGCGTTTGGCCATGGCTAAGATTGAGAGAATGTTTGAGAGAATGAGAGAGAGGAGATTGAGAGAGAGGCTTCGAGGGGGGGCTTCGGTTAGGGTTTGCAGAGAAAAGGGGTGAAATGAGAATGGAAGGAGGAAGAAGAAGGGGCCCGACGGCTTTTGGGTTTCGAAAATGAGACACGCCCTTAAGAAAGGCGTTTTTAATGGAATTCACGTCCATCCCTTGGGCGTTTTATAAAAGTTAACGACGATGATTAAGGCGTTAATTTCTTTTGCATGGGGAACGATAACCGTCGTTAGACGCATTGAATGGGCGTTGATTGATGTAAGGGAAGTCATTATTACTGTTTGAAGTAACGCCTCTTGTAAAGGCGTGTTACACTTGAAACGTGACCAAGGGAAAGGCGTTATTTTTGAGGAGTCAACGATTATATTCTTTTGGTTTGAATCTAGTCACGCCTTGCCTAAGGTCGTTTTTTAAAGTTACGCCCACTCTGCAGGCGTCATCTGTTGACAAAGGCCCACTGGAAGCACCTTTAGGTAAGGCGTGTATTTGTGAATTCACGGCATTCTTGGAGGCGTTATTCATGACAGAAACACAGGTTTTGGATGATTTGGTTCCAATTGGCTCAATCAGAAAGCAATCTTTATTATTTTGAAGAAGTAACTACAATGACTAATGAGCCACTTTGGGCCTTAATTTTCTCAATGAAGTTACATAATTTTTCCACTGTTCTTTGTCTTCGTCCAAGTCTTCTACAGGTTGATGAAGCTTGCTTAGCCTCCATAGAGCTTGAATGGTGATAACCTCCTCACCATCTTCATTGTTGCCTAGATCCCTTGATTTGATTGGAGGAAGATGAGAGATGTCTTCTAAGTGTTGCCTTGGGAGCCCAAGCTGAGGAAGGCACCGGTGTGCATTATATAAAACGAAGTCCGAAGCACCAATAAGACGAAGGTCTGTCCCAATGGAGAAGCGTGCCCGAAGCTCCTGCATTTTGAATACACCCGGGGCACAAGTAAAAAGATTCTTTGGCATTACCTTCAAATGCTCCCTCCAATCCCCTCTCTTCTTGATTTGAGGAATCCGGTTGGTCACTCTATTGCTTATACCTAATGAGCCGGTTATATATCAGAGTGGGCTCTTTGAGAAAATTCTTGAAGGTTGTTGGGCTTCGTGGCATGAGTCGAATTTGAAGTGTAGATCAACCCAACTTGAGAGTGCTAGCATGCACCCGTAAATGGACCTTCCCATGGACGCCGCTGTAAGCCCGCTATAGAGATATGCTAGGATCGCCGGTCCAACTCTCTCTTCTTCCCATAAGCTCACCACTGCGCTCAATTGGGACTCCTCTAGAAAGTCCTCCGTGGATGGGAATAGGAGTGCTCCTGCCAAGCACACCACGAAGGCTTTGGTCACTCTTTCTATCTCCTCTTCCTCTTTAGCTTGATCCGCTCTCTTGTACACCCACGAGGCGAGCTTCAAGAGGTTAACTCCTTTAGTGACCTTGATTTGGTTCACTATATTCGGGCTAGGTATTAACGAGGTTAGCAACTCGTGGGAGGAGATGGGCCTTGGCATGATGGCCATCTTTTCTTCTTCTCCGTGCTTCATCCTTTTCAAGCCTAGGATCATCTCTACTTCCTCCAGCAAGATGGTGGCCTCAAAAGTGGAAAATAAGAAAGTATGGGTGGAAGGATGCCATGTCTCAATCAATGCTCCTATGGCAGCCCAATCTATGTGGATTTGATCATAATGCTTGGCATGGGTTATCAACCCCAAGAGATGCCATCTAGCTACATATACCCTCATGTCTGATGTGAACTTGGAGAGGATGAGGGGCAACCATTTGATTTGGACATATCTTCTAGCCCCTGGAAGATTTGGGTACTCCTGTGAGAAGAGAGGAAGAAAACAAAAAAAAAAAGAGGTACATGAGCATATGAAGTATTGGACAGAAGAGTTCAGCAACAAAGAAATAAGTGAGCAGTTCGACAGAACAATGAAGGGTTACATGCACAGTAAAGGAAATTAAAGCTTACCTGATTCAAAGCAATTCGATTGCTTATGTGCCCTTGTATTTCAGAGATTCTAGGAGTAGAAATCCTAGGTTTCTTCAGTATTCTGTCCATCGCCGCCTGCAGTTGAGAATAGAAGCAAGAAAAGAACAAAAGGCCTGCAGAAAAAGAAAGAAACGAAGCAGTTCGGCTGCAGAGGAAATTACGATGATTTGGTTAAGAAAGTCTGCCATTTTATAAGGATTTGAAGAGTCCTAAGGAGTCCCGAAGATAGAAGTTTGATTAGGTCGAGGACTCTGTTCTTGATTCGGAAACGGAGGTTCATGCAGAATTAACGCCTTGTCTCAGGGCGTCTCTTTTTGATTTGACGACCTTAAAGGTGGTCGTGTTTTATGTCACGCCCTTGATGAGGTCGTGTTTCTTCTAAGCTTTCACTGTTAGTTACGCCTTCTGTTACGGCGTTATTTTTTATTTGACGACTTTACCAACGGTCGTTTTTTTTTTATGTCACGCCTTTGGTGAAGTGGTGTTTCTTCTAAGCCCCGTTTATTGATGACGACCTATGGCACGGCGTTTTTAATGATGTTAACGCCCTATTCTTAGGCGTGTTTTATTGGCTTATGGATTTTTGACCTCTACACGCTTTTGATGAACTTAAGTGCTATTATTTGATGAAATTGTTTATGATTAAGCACTTATGATCATGTCATATTCTGAATTGATAAATGAAGTCTAATAAGTTTCAAAGTGCAGAAGTTTGCAGGATTCGAGGCGTTTGGATCACCCGTAGGGGCAGCATCATCACCTTGTATCTGTTTCTTGTAAGCATTGTTACTATATGATATCTACGCTATTATATTATGTCAAGGACCTTGTGGTTCTAATGAACCTGAAATTTGAGTTCCCCTTCATCAAAAAAACGATGACGATTTCAGGAGAATCTTGATCACACGGATAGGCCGTCGAGTTGTTAAAAATTTGGGACGATGGTTCCACTTTCTGAGTTGATACGTGGACAAACGGGCCTCGGCTTAGTGTCAGCTCAGAGATATGGATTCTTGACCAGACCTAAACAGCTTAGCAATATTATCCTTGATTATTTTCTATTTTTAGTTTGTTTTAACCTTTTCTTTTAGCCCAGCATGCATCATGTAGGACTTTGAGTTTCATGCTGAAAATCTTCATATTATGGCAATAATGAAGTTCACTCGCTCTTGATTGAATTGACATGAGATATTCCACTTTAAATCAAGTACTTCGTTCTATTTGAGGCTGTTCAGGCTGATTCCTTGAAAGTGTTCCTTTTGTTGGATCTTTATCCCAATTCTCTTTACTTTTCTGCAAAATTTACCTTGGTTGCAGCACGTCCACATTGGCTGGTAATCGCTCTCCAATGGTCTTTCCCTGTCGTGCCCACGTGCACACCCTTTATTATTTAGTTTAATCTCCTTTTATCCAACAAATCGATGTTTCCTTGGAACCACTCAGAGTTGTTTCACTTTGAATCTTGGAAAGATTTCAAATGCTTAGTGTCTGAGGCGTGTCACATCACACCTTGGCGTCTCCTTATCAGTTCGTTCCACTTCAATCCTTTCATTACACTTCGCTCCATTTCTGTCTCACTCCCTTGCAAAGCAGACGCCAAGGCGGGGCAGCTGTAGACACGCCAAAATTGACGTTTTGTTGATCAAATCTCATGTTATTATATAAATGCCCCAAGTGGACTTCAATATTCCTATAACATAAAGTTTTTCTATTTTTGTGAGTTTTTCTGCATTTTTCCTGTATTTTTGTGAGTCACGACTTGAGTAAGGGCGTTAATTTCACAAATAACGACCTGTTGTAGGGCGTTTTCAAAGAAAGGACGACCGTAGATGAGGGCGTCAATTCCTGGTGTTATCCCTTAATTTCTGGAATTATCTATTTTCAAAATAAAAGGCATTTTGTGAGTAACGCCTTTCCTCAGGGCGTGATTTTAATTAACGCCGTTATCTCAGGCGTGTTATCTCAGTTTTCAAACAGAGGAACGTTTTTATTTCCAAAATTAAATCCAGGAAGAAACGCCCTTTCCTAGGTCGTGTTTCAAGAAACGTCTCTGTGAAGGTCGTCAATTCATAAATAGACGCCCTGTATTAAGGCGTGTTTCACTCCAGAGTCCTTCTTTTCCCCATCTTTCCCTCACAGTTCCCTGCTATCTTTGGACTCTTGCCCGATCTTAATCCTTCCTTGGATGCCTCATTACCCGTTCTTATCAATTCCCTTGTTTGATCACATCCGATTGACACTATAAAAGAAAATCTGGTTTGATCGTGTAAAAGGTTAACAACAACAACAACTCAAAAGGTTGAAGATTTTTAAGTATTCAAGCACGCAGAGCTTCCTCCTTCGAGCATTGTTTTTTTCTTCATCCCTCTGCATCCGTCCAGCGTCTCTCCGGTTCCCTTTACTCTCGTCAGGGAGAGCAGGGCGATATATATATAGCTTGTTTGTTGTTCATCATATTCTTGGCATCACTATTGTCTCCTGTCGTCAGTTCTTTTACTGCATTTAGCATATTAGCTCCTTCCCTAGTTCTCTGCTAGGGGTTCTAAAAAGAAAACAAAAGAGAGGTGCGCATGTTAACGTCGTTTCATCATTTTATGTTGTTTGTTTTCGAAGTGGTATTACTGCACTTTGGCTGCTCCCCTTTCTTTTGCTTGTCTTTCATTGTCTTTCTTACAAGGTAATCAATCAAGAAAACCCACTTCGTCGGCCGGCCGATTGGAGTTGGAGGAGGAGATCCACATTCATCCCGCATCCCATCTTTCACCAGGTACATGCGATCTTATTCTTTTTTTTATTGAGGTAAACCCTCTGGCGATCACACACTCCCCTTGTGCACCTCGTGCATTGTTTCATCTCCACCATTATTTAATGTTTCCCTTTTCCTTTCCTTTTTAACCTTGCCCCAAAGTGTGGATTTTAAAGGAATCCACAGGAGGCCGCGTCTCGGTCGCCCGGGGAAGAAGCACGGTGCGCAGTGGAGAGGGCGCTCTCCAACGGTTGGAAAGGAGGAAGAAGAAGAAGAAGAAAAAGGTGGAAAAGAAAAAGAAAAGGATATGGTATTTATAGAAAATCTGGAAAATCAAAAAAATCCCTAAAAATAGAAAAATACACATCCTCGATCCTCTCGATGCGCTGATCGCAACGGTACCACTCGCGGGTAGGTGAACGACCCGGTTCACCCGCTACAGGGTTCCGTAGGTGTTTCTGAGACACACACGCGGGAATCGGAAAACACGCGGAAGAAGCCGCGGAACACGTTCCGGGCCTCTGAACTGACCCGAATCGCACGGATCCGAACACGAAAGGTGTCCGAAATGAAATTTTGGACACAACGGAGTTGGACACTCCGAGAAACCAGATCCGGGACCCATGAAGAAGGATCCGAAAGGGTCAGGGACATCACAGCCCTCCCCCCTTAAGCGAATTTCATCCTCAAAATTGAAGAACAAACACAAGAACGGGGGAAAGACTCACGCAAACAAATAAGGATACAACTCCCGCATCTCATCCTCACGCTCCCAAGAGGCCTCGCCGCCAGAATGACGCTGCCAGACCACCTTGACCAGAGAAATAACCTTTTTCCGCAGGCGCTGCTCTTGCCGATCCTCAATGCGAATAGGAAACTCCGGAAGGGACAGATCTGGGGTCACCTCAGGCCAAACGGCATCCTCGAGAACATGGGAATCATCGGGCATGTACTTCCGAAGCATCGACACGTGGAACACATCATGCACGGTAGAAAGCTCCGGAGGTAGCTGCAACCGATAAGCAACTTCCCCAACATGCTCAACGATGGGAAAGGGACCAATGTAGTGGGGACTCAGCTTCCCACGCCTACCGAAACGCATCACACTCTTCATGCGAGAAACTCTCTAGAAAACTTGGTCTCCCACAGTAAAGCTGAGAGGTCACCTCCTCCGATCGGCATAACTCTTCTGCCGGCTCTGAGCCGTCAGCATCTTTTGCCGAACGAGATGCACCACCTCAACACACTGTTGCACCAAATCTGGTCCGGTCAGGGCACGCTCGCCCACCTCAAACCAATCAAGCGGAGTCCGACAAGGTCGCCCGTACAATGCCTCATAGGGAGCCATACCAATGCTCGAATGATAGCGGTTGTTATAGGCAAACTCCACCAATGGCAGGTGGTGGTCCAACTCCCTTGCCATTCTAAGCAACACGCTCGCAACATGTCCTCCAAAGTCTGGATGGTTCGCTCAGACTGACCGTTCGACTGAGGATGATACGCCGTGCTAAATGCCAACTCAGTGCCTAGAGCCTTCTGGAAGCTCCTCCAGAATCCAGAAGTGAAGCGGGGATCACGATCGGACACAATGGAGATGGGCATTCCATGCAACGGAATGATCCGCTCTACATACAAACGAGCCAAGCGTTGCACGCTCCAACTGACCTTGACCGGCAGCAATCGCGCCATCTTCGTCAGTCTATCCACTAGCAACCAAGTACTATCCTCCCCGCTGGACGTCCTCGGTAACCCAACCATAAAATCAGTGCTCACGTGGTCCCACTTCCACGCAGGAACATCCAAGGGCTAAAGTGTGCCTCCTAGTCGCTGGTGCTATGCCTTCACCTGCTGACAGGTCAAACACCTGGCCACAAATTCTGCTACATCTCTCTTCATGCCAGGCCACCAAAACTGCCTCTTCAGGTTTTGGTACATCTTAGCCGACCCGGGGTGCACGGCATACCGACTCCTATGAGCCTCACGTAATACCGTACGTCGCACCTGCCCCTCGGCTGGCATGTACAACCTACCTCTGAACCTCACGGCTCCATCCTCTCCGAACTCCACCTCGGCCATCGACAGAATACGAGGTAGCTCGGGGTCCGCTCGCTGAGCCTCAGTCACCTGTCGACGCAGCGCGGGCGTGACAGTCAGACTCGCAAGGACAGCCGAACCCTGGTCCTGAGGGACCTTGAGCCTAAAAGTCATGGCCGAAACCTGCTCCCAAAGCCTTCACTTTCTCAACAACATCCGACTGACCATTACTCTCCTACTCAGAGCATCAGCCATGACGTTCATTCTGCCAGGCTGATAAGACAGAGTGAAATCATAATCCTTCATATACTCCATCCACCTCCTCTGCCTGAGGTTAAGATCCCTCTGGGTGAACACATACCTCAAACTATGATGGTCAGTGAAAAGCTCAAACCTCTCGTCGTACAAATAATGCCTCCAGATCTTCAAAGTGAAAATCACCGCCGCCAACTCAAGATCATGAGTAGGGTAGTTCGGCTCATGTGGCTTCAACTGCCGCGACGCATACGCCACAACTCTCTCATGCTGCATCAACACAGCACCGAGACCTACCCCAGAAGCATCCGTACACACCACGAAACCACCCGAGCCAAATGGTAACACCAAAATCGAGCAGTGGTAAGCAACCTCTTCAGATCCATGAAGCTCTGCTCACACTTCTCTGTCCAGACAAACGGCACCTCCTTCCGCGTAAGCTTGGTCATCGGGGCTGCAATACGAGAAAAATTCTGAATAAACCGCCGATAATAGCCTGCGAGCCCCAAGAAACTCCGAATCTCCGTGACAGAACTAGGCCTCGGCCACTATACCACAGTCTCGACCTTAGCCGGGTCCACGGAAACACCATCATCAAAAATCACGTGCCCCAAAAAGTGCACCTCACGAAGCCAGAACTCACACTTACTGAGCTTCGCATAAAACTGATGATTGTGCAACGTCTGTAGCACCACACCCAAATGGTGCACATGTTCCTTAGCAGACCGTGAATACACAAGGATGTCATCCACAAACACGACCATGACTGGTCCAAGTACGAACGAAACACCCTATGCATCAAATCCATGAACGCTGCGGGGGCATTGGTGAGCCCAAACGGCATCACCAAGAGCTCATAATGCCCATACCTCGATTGAAACGCCGTCTTCTCCACGTCTGACTCTTGAATCCGCAGCTGGTAATAGCCCGATCTCAAATCGATCCTCGAAAACACTCGAGCCGACTGAAGCTGGTCGAACAAGTCATCAATCCGAGGCAACGGATACTTGTTCTTAACAGTCGCTTGGTTCAACTGATGGTAGTCGATGCACAGCCTCAAACTACCATCCTTCTTCTTCACGAACAACGCCGGCGCACCCCACGGGGAATAACTAGGACGAATATACCTCTTGGCCAGCAACTCCTGCAACTGCGCCTTCAGCTCTCGCAACTCCGCAGGTGCCATCCGATAAGGGGCCTTCGACATAGGCGCCGTACCCGGCACCACCTCAATCACGAAATCAATCTCTCGCTGCGGTGGCAAGCCTGGTAGCTCCTCGGGAAAAACATCAGGAAACTCGCACACGACATGAATGTCCTCTACCTCAGGACACTGCCGATCACTCAAAACCACAGATGCGAGAAAGCCCTAACAACCTGTATCAAGCAAACGACGTGCACGGATAGCCGAAATAAGCAAGCGGGAAGAGGAAGACCGAATACCTTAGAAATAGAAGGTGGGTCCACGAAGCTGTCGGAAGTAGACCTTCTTCGAGCCGCAATCCACCAAGGCATGATGAGCCTCGAGCCAATCCATGCCCAAAATCACATCAAAGTCCTGAAGCGGCAATGCGTAGAGTCTAACCGGCAAGTTCCGCCCTTCCACCCACACAGGTACCTTCTCAAAGCAGTACGGGGTGATCATGAAGTCACCGGTAGGCAACTCTATCGCCAAGTCACAGGACACCTCGGTCACTGGGTCCTCTACACTCTGAGTAAAATCCTCCGAGATGAACAAATGAGAAGCACCAGAATCAAACAAAACACGAGCCGCACAACCCTTAATCGAAACAGTACCTTCCACCAGATGCGACGCCTCAGCCTCTGCCCGGGTCATATGAGTCACTCTGCCTCGGGATGTTTGCCTCCCTACGGTAGCGGACCGTGACAACTGAGGAAACTGTCCCTGCTACTGGTACTGCTGCGGCTGTGATGACAACTGCTGGGGCTGAAACTGCTACTGCTGCCGAAACTCATGCGGCTGGCTCGGTCTCTGCGGATAGTCATGTGCCATGTGCCCTGGCTGGTCGCACCTAAAATAAATCACATGCACTGAACACGGTCTACTCGGATGAGAACCACCGCACCTAGGGCAACCACCCCGTGAACCGGTCATCGAACCCTGATGCTGAAAAGCCACCGGCTGCTGAACACTATCCATCGACTCCTGCTTCGACTCCTTACGATCCTGACGCCTCTTACCAAAACCAGCTTCCTTAAGTATCTTCTTAAGCTTCAATCTAAAGGATGACGACCCTGGCGCAGGAGCCACAGACTGCGTCGCCACTGATCCACCTACTGAGAGCTGGACGGTACTCTGCTGCTGCATCCCCATCGGCTGGTTGAAATCTGCCTACACCTGACTAGCACTGCCCTTCCCTCGAACCTTCTGTAAATCTCTCTCCAGCATCGCTGCCGCCTTACATGCCGCATCCAAAGTGGTCAAACCTGACGCAAGAAGATGATGCCTCAAATCTATCCTCAGACCACCCACAAACTGATCGATCTTCACCTCCTCATCTGCCATGATATGAGGAGCATAACGGCCCAACTAGATAAACCTGGCACGGTACTGCATCACCGTCATGTCACCCTGAGTCAGCTCCATAAACTCACGCAACCTCTGCGACCTGACAAAGGATGGACAGAAAGCACGCTCGAAAGCCGTGACGAACTCCTGCGACGCAATCTGTCGAAGAGGACGGGACTGGAACACTGAACCTCATTCTGACGTCCACCAAGTACGGGCCGCCCCCTGAAGGCGATGAGTAGCCAACGCTACCTGCTCCTCCTCAGGACACTCCATCGCACTGAAAATCCACCACACATCATCCAGCCACTCTCTGGCCACCTCAGGATCTCGCTGCCCACTGAAGGAAGGAGGCTGGAACAGCAAGAACTCCTTCAGCACACGACCATGACCACCATGAGCCCGGTCCTCACCAGCATCACCACCCTACTGCTGACCTCCCTGCTGCCGCTGAAACACATACTCAAACATACCTCGGAAGAAATCGTCCATCCCCGGAGCTCTCGCATCTCCAGCTACACCCTCGGAAACTGAAGCCCTGCTCTGCTCCTCCGGACCACCACTACACTCTCCCTGCTGGGGACGAGCCCTCCTCCGTGGCGCCATAACACACCTGGCATCAAGAAAACAACCACAAATCAATAAAACACGCACGGCCCTAAGCCAGTCGCCGACTGTACAGGACATTCATGGACCTTCTGGACCACCGCAATTCGTTTCAAGTTCTGATATACCTCCACAACCTAGGCTCTGATACCAGCTGTGACGACACGGGATCAGAGTACCGGAAAGGAACCGACACGTCTCGAATCTTGATCCGCTAACCCACGAGCCGAAGACTCAGAAGGGTAGAAAGGGATGGTGTTGGAGTACAAGAGAAGCTGAAACAACCGCAGAGATAGCACAATAATCTAAAATAAAATGCACAGAATAATATAAATAAACTGCTACAAGGTCCACAGAGTCTCATGTTCAAAATAAAAGTACAGTCAACAGAAATAAAAGTACAACAACACGGGACATCCCCCGGTGTACAACTACACGGGGCATCCCCCGGCTCTGGCAGACTGGCAGCTAACCCTAGCTAGAAGAACCACGCTGAAACTCGACCGCACCTCTCAAAGACCCCGCCTCACCTGAAAAGCAGGGGTGAGCCTCATTTCATTGGCCCAGTAGGGATCCCGTGAATCCCCACCTCGCACGGAAAATGAGAAAGCAGAAGCCAACCCTACCTAACAGGAGTACGGTAGAACCAACAAGCTAAAGTAAATAAACGGAAAAGCCATCTACTCTAACAGCACCGTACTACTGAACCTCGGTCCAACAAAACTCGAGTCCACACCTGCCAGTGAACAAGAGCACTACCCACTAGAAGAACGATCGGAAGTTTCCCCTTGCATCTTATACCGCGTCACAAGTGTCTAGCTACGACACCCCGGGCGTGAGACTCAGACACGCAACAAGTACCACAACAAGGACTAGCTGGGGTCACGCTCGTCAGCGCGTGTCCTAAGCCCCCAACTACGTGTGCACACACAGACCATCTGCTCTAGGTCGGGTCCTCTAGCTGGTTTTCCCCCCCCATCGGACTCTGGTGGCAAAGGCAAGGGGCCCTACGGTAACCAGCCTAAAAACCACCTCTCACTGGGTCTCGCTCTCCACCACTCCCAGGTGGGTCCGCACCCGCGTGCACAGGAAGCTACGACTAGTGGACAGGTCACTGGAAGTAAGGACTGACTCACGAAACCCATCGACGAAGAAACGGAACCGCACACGCTTGGTGCAGCGAGGAGCCTGACGACCTATCCCTGGGCCGTCACAGGCTGTGACGCGCCTACACTAGCGCGGCACAGGGCTCTAACGGTCCAGCCCTGGAGCGTCATGAGCCAGAAGGGAAAACAGGCTGTGACGCACCCGTCCTGGGCCGTCACAGGTTGTGACGCACCGACACTGGGCAGTCACAGGGCTCTGATGGTCCAGCCCTGGGCTGTCACGAGCAACGGTGAAAATAGACTGTGACGCGCCCCGCCCGGGCCGTCATAGCACCTGACGGCCCGACTTGGGCGCGTCAGGGTGGTTGGGTCCACCACTCTGACGCACCCCCATCGAGGCGTTACAGGGCTGTGACGCGCCAGGGCTGGTGCGTCACAGGCCCTGAGCCCCCCAACGGTCAAGAATCAACGGTCAAAAAGCCAACGATCAGAAGGCTCTGACGGCCTAACCCTAGACCGTCACAGTGCCCTGGCGGTCTGTTGTGGGGCCGTCACATCCATAGACCCCCAACGGCTATAACGGGTCTGTAACACACCTACCTGGGTGCATTGCACCGTGTGACGGTCTCTGGAAGGACCGTCATACACACCCGACGGCGGAACGACGTGAAACAGCTAAAAATTCAAACCACGCCCCCATGCCTCCAAAGGAGAGGGGGAAATCAAAGGGGAAGACCCTAGGGGACCCCTAGCATGATTCTAGGCCATCAAAACATCGAATCGCGGCTCAAATCCATAGATCGGGCGAGCTCTCCCCAAAGCATGGTTTTGCCCTAACCCGCTCAAGCCCCTCTTGGCTCCCATTCGGCCTACAAATCATGGGGAACGACGGGATGAGTATAAGGATTCATCCCCCTACCTCAATGGAGTGAATGCTCTGCCGAATCGACGCCGAAACCACGAATGAAGCTTTTAGACCCACGAACGCCCCGCCTACCGTCGTGAAAAGAACACCACCGGGACCGCCTCGCCACCACCGCCACGCCGTTGCCGGAGTGAAGGAGGTCGCGTCTCGGTCGCCCGGGGAAGAAGCACGGTGCGCGGTGGAGAGGGTGCTCTCCAACGGTTGGAAAGGAGGAAGAAGAAGAAGAATAAAAAGGTGGGAAAAAAGAAAAGATATGGTATTTATAGAAAATCCAGAAAATCAGAAAAATCTTGAAAAATAGAAAAATACACCTCCTCGATCCTCTCGACGCGCTGATCGCAATGGTACCACTCGCGGATAGGTGA
Source organism: Amorphophallus konjac (assembly GCA_022559845.1). NCBI lineage: Eukaryota > Viridiplantae > Streptophyta > Magnoliopsida > Alismatales > Araceae > Amorphophallus > Amorphophallus konjac. The sequence continues at coordinate 254,309,034 of CM040125.1, read as the reverse complement.
ACGACCCGGTTCACCCGCTACAAGGTTCCGTATGTGTTTCCGAGACACACACGCGGGAATCGGAAAACACGCGGAAGAAACCGCGGAACACGTTCCGGGCCTCCGAACTGACCCGAATCGCACGGATCCGAACACGAAAGGTGTCCGATACAAAATTTCAGGCACAACGAAGTTGGACACTCTAAGAAACCAGATCCGGGACCCACGAAGAAGGATCCGAAAGGGTCCGGGACATCACAGATAGCCTCGTGCCGATGCCCTCAAGAGCTCTGAGCCCTACGATCCATTAGCATAAAACCCTATCACCCCAAGGAGGAGCAATAGCCTTCATTCAACCCTCGTGGGAGCTAAATCAATGGGGCTAAACCCCCCTACATTCCGCCACCCCGTCGAGCCATGGAGTTCTGCCACTGCACGTTCTCCGTTGGTTATTTAAAGGGAATATTAATAAATATCACGATGAGTGGACATTGTCCCATCGGATTGCGATCCTTTTGGATCTCGGGCTACGCCCATCTTTCTTCTGGCTTCCATCTCGGCACTCCATGGATGGATGACCTATACTCCCCTTTTGGCACCGTCCAAAATAAGGGGAGATGCTGCCAAAATTCATTCACGGTCTTTACTTTATCGTATCGTGTGAAGTTTTTATTAAACCGATGAATCAACCCCACTTGGTGTGGCAAAAACCCTGAGAAAGGCTATCTTACAACTCTTGGCTCACTGTAAGAGGGGAATATAATCATTATGGTTACACGGTCTCCCTGGACCCTATATATGTGGATGAGTCTATCCCCACCTCTAGCTTACCTGAACATCACCGTTGATGGGCCCATGAAACCCTTACTGAATCTAAGATATCCCCCCAATAGAATCCATCAAAACCCATAATCTCACAAAGCCCTCAAAATACCTAAAACCTAAAGAAACCCTTCTTGTCGGCGCTATAGCCTCCCGGTGTAGCCCTCTCTCGGCGCGAGTTCCACGCCGGGTGATTGGTGCGCCGAGACAGTGGTCGATCCGGGCACACACTATGCCGATGCCCCCCCTTTTGCTCACTATCGCGCCGAGGCATACCGCGCCGAGACCCATCGCGCCGGTTTGCCTTCGCACCGATCCCTATTCATGCCGGTTCATCTCAACACCAACTACCATTTAAACACCCAACTTCCCAGTAATCTTAATGAGCCTTAAACTCAGTCTAAACCCAATCTCCTAACCTCATCAGCCTCCCTGTCAACCTTCATAAAATCATGGGGAGTCATATTTCTCTATCCAAGTCTAAGGGAGCTAAATCAACGGGGTTTTACCCCCCCCCCCCCACATTATACCGTTTGACTGTAATGTTTCTGCTAACCCTATTGACCCTTGGAGTCCTACCAATACATGTCCCCCAATGGTTTCTTAAGGGGATATTAACAAATACCATGATAGCGGACATTGTCCCGTTACATTCAGATCCTCCTGGATCTCGGGTTATGCCCATCTTTCTTTTGGCTTCCATCTCGGCACTCCGTGGATGGATGACCTATGTTCCCACTTGGCATAGACTAAGATAAGGGGATATGCTGCCGGATTTGTTCCGTACATTATTATCATACCTTGCATCGCATGATTATCAGCATCACAGTCTTATCTTGTCTTGCCCCTGTGGCATCCTCTCTTGGCAATTAATCAAGGGTTGTCCTCTTTCTTAGAGGACGTAATTAACATCATAACCTTTATGGTATGACGGACTCCGAGTCCCGACATGAACATCATAATCGACTGACTGAGTCAGATCGAGTGCATAATAAATTGTCACTCCGGTGACTGGCACGCCTAATAAAAATAACTTATAAATAAATAAATCCATATAAATAAACAATCAAATAAATGAGAATAAAATCAATTCCCACAAGTCTGGCATGCCTGGTGGGACTTGAGTCTCCCTTCATCTCTTTGCCAAGAGGGGATGCCTTTAGGGGCTTCCCCTAAGAATATTTACTGTTTGTCTACTTATCTCTGGTGAACGATGACATCATCGAGACACACCGGTCTTGACTTCGGCCCCGCGATCGTCACCGGCCACGCTGAACACTGGTACCTGGCGATGCCCATGGTTTTCGGCTCCTTCCCACCAGCTGTAGGCTTCCCCAACTTCTTGGGGTTGGCCTTTGCCGACATGCTACAGACGGAACCCTCAGAGCCTACAGAGGAGAAGATTGTAGAGAAGGTCGACGCTGCGCCGGCTCGCCCACGTGATGTGGCACAGCCCAAGGATGACTAAGTATGAAATGATGAGCCTAGGACCTAGACCCGCAAGCATATAAGAGTGAACAACGAACTTATACTAGCGGCTCACGTGCATGGCACATATGATCTCCCGATTGTGACCGGGGATGATGGCAAGGGTCCGAGGGGGAACCCAATCAATTCTAAAGACTTAGTGGGCTTTGGCTGACCCCTAAGGATCTGGGTTACCCAACTTCGTGGGCGGCTGGCCCGCAGGGCGGGGTTTGGGTGGCACTCACTCCCGGTCCGCGGTGGACACACTCGAAGTGACAAACATGATCGGGCTCTCTTCTCACCGTCTGACGGGCATGCGAAGCAATACTAAACTTGCAAAATAAAGGCAATCAAGGGCAGTATCAGAGGCTCACCTGATCGGTGTGAAGACACCGATCCCGCTCGGAGACGAGGGTGCGCCGGGAAGCGTGGGTAAATACCCGAACGCTGCGGCGATGACGCTTGACCTGAAAGTTAAAAGAAGTAAAGCACTATGCCTCTCGCAGGAGGGGTGATCTTGGGGTGGGGGTTAAACATATTACAACCCAAAACTACCTCCACACAGGGAGGGGCATTCAGCCGGCCAAGCGGGGTGGGGAATGATGCAAGAAAACCCGACTCTCCGAGCTCCGCCGGTTCTGCCAATCTTCAGGTTCGCTGGACAGGGTGTCGGTGATGACGCTGCCCCGGACTCCACGGAACTCAGATCTTGATGAAACCAGTGCCAAAAGTTTCCCAACTGACCAAGGATGATGTATGAATTTTTTGGGATGCTCTGAAACTCGGGGCAGATCGGGCCGGCGACTGGAACAGGACAGCAACGTTCTGTATCTGGCTGGTGCAGAACTGGTGCAGTCTGTTGCAGAATGCGCTGCGGACTCTCCTGAACTCCAATTGAGACGAGACTGGCGGTGACACAATTGTGGTCGGAGTAGCTCGAGCGGGAGTTGACGGGGCCCCAATCGGAGGTCGGAGAAGAGAATGGTGGCCGGATAAGTGGGGACAGGTCAAACCTGGACCCATAGGGGGCAGACTGCACACTCCGGCGAAGAAAATTGTAACTGGGAGCTCCGGTGGCCGATTGAGTTCCTTCTTCTTGGAGATGAAATCTAACTGGACGTAGTTCCTGCCCTCTGAAAATGGCGTCCAAACCTGTCCCGAGCTGGTCGTGGTGGCTTCAGGTTTCAGCTTCAGGTCTTCAGACAGGGACATCAAGTGTAGTCGGACGAGATCTGCTCCTGCGATCAGCTCCAACCTCGGAAGCCGGCAAGACCACCACCGTTGGAAAGACGACTCGCAGACGATTCCATAAATATAAGCCTTGCCACCTGAATCCTTGAGAGAAGGTCGTGGCTGCCTCTGCAAGTCACTGCAACTCTGCTGCCTGAAACAGAGACAGAATGAAGTGAAGAAGAGGTTGTGGGGAAGGGGGTGGCCAAGAGAGTAAGGGGTGGAAGGTGTGTCTAGTGGCTATGGGAGGGAGATGTGAGGTGTTTAGGGGTTGTGAAGGCTAGGGAGAAGAAGGTGGGGAGGGCGAAATGGGGCTGGAGAGGGGTGGGTGGAGTGGAGGAGATGGTGGCCTCTTGAGTGAGCACGGGAAGGTCAAAGGTGGAGGGGGGCGAACTAGGCTTGTCAATGGGGAGGTGGGGGGTGAACTTGGGAGATTAGGGGGTAGGGGAGATGAAAGGGCACAGCCCAAGGGAAGGGAAATTCGAATTTGGGGCCTTGGGGGAAGTCCCTTCAGCCTAGGGGAGGTAGAAAGGTGCTTGGGGAAGGGAATGGGGTAGGTGGTGGTTGGAGGGTGGAGTGGAGATTGGTGGAGGCTTTCTTGGAACTATGGGGGAGTTAATGGGGTGGTGGTTGGTTGGGAGGGGTCTTAAATGAGGGGAGGGGAGTTAAGAGGTAGGTGGGAGAAGAGGAGAGAGAGAGGGGTTCGCCCCTTGCTTGATGAGAGAGAGAGAATGAGAGAGAATGAGAGAGATAATGAGAGGGAATAGAGGAGGTGGAAATGCTATTTCAATATTCATCCAAAAGTGATTACATAGAGAGATATGGGGCCTATTTATAGGCAACCACTCTTTACATGGCCAAAATGACCCTGACATTAAGACAAAAGACCCAACAAGTCCTAGACTCAATCCATTAGGCCCAAACTAAGGTACTAAGGCCCAATTAAACAAAATAAGAGAAATAGACTTGAACAACATGACTCAATAAAAGAAAGTACATAAGATAGGACTCAATAAAAGGAAAATACATAAGATGAAACTTAGGAAATGAAGATAACAAGTGTAGATCATAGTCAATCCACATCAAGAGTGTGCAGGCGACCCGAGCCAAAGGGAGTGTCGTGAGATGTCCTCATCACCACGAGCCCAATTCAAGTCGCCAACTGCATGGTGCACCATATCGCTCATGGGGCTCGCCCCATCCTTGCCAAAAATTTTGGGAGGCACCGACACCGGAACCCCCGGAGGAAGGTTGCTGCTGCCGTGACCGGACGTCTCTCCATGTCCGGCAAGTCTATGCTGATCGGGGGAGTTCGCGTCTTTCTAGATGGACGTAAAGCTCGAGTAAGCCCGGATCGGGTGATCCCCGCAGTGCCTGTCTACAACTCTTATCAGGCTCTTTCCGGAAGGAGAGTCGAGGAGGAAGAAGCCGGCCACCATGGCCAGAGAAGGTTGGCTCCCCAGCCGAGGAGATTTGAGCAGGTTTGGGTCCCCAAGAAGGTCCAGTCTGCCTACCAAGATGCACCAGTCCAACACCGCTCCAGATTTACTGGAGCAGATGAGAACAAGCAGAGGGGCCTCACCCCGAAGAAGGAAGAAACGGTCGTGGACCCTCCACGCCGTGAAAGCTTTGGGCCTGCGCCCGACAGGCCAACATCCCCGCTGTGGGAGGAAGATTTCAACAAGTTGCCGGAAGATCCCAGCTCGCTTACATCCCTCTGATTGGAGGTCGACAACTATCCCTGACCCTACATCCGGGCCGAGGGCAAGAAGAGATGACCAATATGGTCAGAAGCTATTTTAGGGGACAACAACGGTTGTTATAGGCAGCCGTGGCTGAAGAAGATCACTGCTCATCAATGGCAGTGGAAGAAGAAGAAGACAAAAGAATGACGTCATCGGTCGATGACAACGGGTATGAAGACGGCTTGGATATTAAAGCTGATGAAGCTACTCCTCACCAGGAGGAAAGGAGAAATGTCTCTGTATTTGAAAGGCTCACCTTCCCAGAGAATGCAAGAAGGAGGGTTTGCAGATAGAGAAGAAGGATGCAGATTTTCACCTGTAACATGGCTGGGGTGTCTGGCCACTATGGAAGATTGCCTGAGGAGCCTCAGGCGCTGGCCCGGTTGGTCGGAAGGCCGGGGCCGAGTACTCGAAGGGCGAAAGCCGCAAAAGAAAAGTTGGTGGCAACCAAGGGAAAGCAAACCCTGGCTCACCTCCAACAACATGATAAGGCCATTATTCTCACTACAAATGTGGTGACGGCAGAAGAAGAAGAAGATGTCTTACTTGACATCCTACCTGAGGGTGCACCTGGCGAGATGATAGAGACTATCCCCAGCACTGCCGCTATGGATCCGGCCGTACTGATGATACTCCAAAGGTATCGCCAAGAGATAGAGCAGCTGAAAAAGCAATTGATGGAGAAGACAGAGCAGTCTTCGGCATCCAAGCAACCTTATATGCAGGTCAAGTCATCACGGGGAGCCGTCAACCAAAATGACTTCCCACCACTCGACACCCCGCCTCAACCGGTGGAACCAAGCTTGGCGACAGCTCAGCAACGCCCACCACAGCCGCTGATGCCGCCAGTACTATCACAGGTGCACCAGACGCCTCCATTACTGCGTCCTCCTCCGCATGCGACCACCCTGGTCACCCCCTACTTGCAACCCACACATTTCTACCTAGAGCCAGTTGATCCGACTGTCATGAGCAAGATGATGGTGGAGAAAATGATCGAGCTGAAGCTCGCTGAAAGAAGTGAAGGCGATTATGTCGCATTCGATGCATATAGGGTTCCATACCCGCCGCATCATGCTGCCAAGCGGCTCCCTCCCGGGATTAGCAAGCCGCCAAAATTTGACAAGTTTAATAGGAAGGGATTACCAAAAGAACATGTCGCCTACTACATGACCGTCATGGGTGACCTGGCCACCGACGAGTCATACTTGCTGAAATTTTTCGGGTCCTCACTCATGAGGCTTGAATTTGAATGGTACTCCAGCCTCCCGACCGGGTCGATCAGCGACTGGTCGGACATGCAGAGGTAGTTCAGAGAAATATTTCATGTCACAGAAAGGGAGGTCACAGTGGTTGAACTCTATTCAACAAGACAGAGGGCAGATGAGATGGCCCTTGACTACATCAAGAGGTGGAGGAACCTCAAAATGACATGCAAGTGGCCCCTGCATCAGGAGGACGCTGTACAGATCTGCAAGCAGAACCTTAGGAGAGAGGTACTAGAAAAGATGATTGGCATGGAAATTCGATCGTTCGACCGCCTAAATAATGTTGTGGCCGAGGTAGAAGCCTTCCTGGCGAAACCTGCCCCGACATCAAATATTGCCACTGCACAAAAGGGCAAGGCAGCAGAGCGGCGCCAGGCACCTAAAGAAGCGAACGCCTTTGATATCAAGGTGTTTGAACAACAAAAAGACAAAAGCAAGAAGACAGCAGCTCCTCAGCCTACTAAGACCGAAGATGGCAAAGAAGGCCCATCACTCCGGGACAAGATGAAGAAGGCCTACTCTTTCCCGAAGGAGAAGACCAAGATCCTGTTTGACTGGGGTTACCAAGTATGATAAGATCACCCTGCCTGAGCCAAAGAGGCCGGAGGGCCTGAAGAGAAAAGACAGCCCAAGATTTTGCCCTTACCACCTGATGCTGGGACATCCGATTGAAGACTGTTATGTTTTCAAGGATATTATCGAAGGCATGGTGAGGAAAGAAGAAATAGAGTTGGTGGAGTACAAGGTTGACCCTCCACAACCACATGAGGCGCCTCTAAGAAGAGCCACCATCAACATGGTCTCTCTATATCAAGCACTGCCTGAGGAGACCGCAGAAGCCAGTACTCAGCACACCTATGAAGCCTGCTTTCTGGCCCCAATGAAAGAACAAGAGGGATGGTAGCAAGTCCCTGCAAGAAGCAAGAAGAAGGGCACATCTCGCCTAATAGTGGGGGCACATATTCATGGCATCACACCACAACCCCCTTTGTGGACCAACCCACCTACAATCATTAGAATACCTACCCACAATCGGAGGAGGCAGACTCTGTTGCCGGTAGTCAAGGAAATTAGTCGAGAAGCCCGGCGGCTATAGGACTACATAAATGGGCTAGATGAATATGTCCAGCCTGAGCTAGAACCTTTACTGGTACGAGATCATGTCCCGTGGCAGGAGTTAGAACAGCTTTCACTGAAACAGGAAGAGGAAGCTGACAAAGCATCAGATAAGGATGGCAGCCTGTTCTGGGGGCAAGCGCCAACCGAAGAAAAGAGAAGAAGATGAAGAAAGAAGAGAAGGGCCAGCAAGGCTACAAAGAGTATAATCCTTTCTTGCAACACCTCTCTGCTCTGTTCAATTTGCCTGGTGAGGAGGATGAAGAAGAGATATGCTTCACACCCGCCGCTAAGGAAAGTCAGGCCGAAGTCGCAACTGCTACACATGCAACCCGGTCAGGCCGACGATGGGGGCGTCAACCGCCCTGCCAACCACAACATTATCTTCAGGGGGAACAACCCTATAAAATACCCCCTCCGGAGGTTAGGGGAGTCCAAATCCCTCCTCCGGCAGGCCTATACAACCAGAGTGGGGCAGCACTCCCGCTCTTTCCTTCCTAGAATTTGTGAGGATGTCAAAGGGGAAGCAGCCATGCTAGGATGCCGAATCAGCAACTGGAGGCATACACCCGCAACTCCAGAAATCTTCCGAATTGCCGGAGGAAGCAGAAGCTCGCCCGGTAGCAGCCAGTGGAGAACAACAAGGAGACGACCCCAAGCAGAAGGGTGCAGTCTCCGAGTCCGATGAAGCAGGCCCATCAGGGGCCACAGTCCAAGACTCTTCCAAACCCAGGTGGGCTGAAGAAATGAAGCTATCCAATGTCCGGGCAGGAAGTCGGGTGGTCAAGCTGCTAAAAAAGCTCTCTGCAAGATTCACTGTCAGGGAAATCTACTCTTTGAGTGAAGAGACCAGACAGGTGATTATTACTACTTTGCATATGCCTGCTCAATATGAAGCCTGCCTAGCTGAGGCACTACCGGAGGCTAGCATGACCTTCACTCAGGAGGACATGTTGCTCCCCACTACCAGCCACAATAGACCGCTGTATATGAGGGGGCATCTAAATGGCTAGGAGTTGAACAAAATCCTGGTGGATCCTGAGGTGACTGTCAACATCTTGCCCTACAGGATATATGACAGACAGTATTTCAACGTGCGTCTCCAAAAAATCGGAGATATGCGTATTGCCGGCTTCAACTAAAAGTGTGAGGTGTCGCTAGGAGTAGCGGAGTTCACACTCACTCTAGTAGACTTTGTCACGAAGGTGCAGTTTCATGTCATCGATTCTCGCACCTCATACAAGGCGCTGCTTGGCCGCCCCTGGCTACACGAGAACATGGTGGTGCCTTCCACGCTCCACCAGTGCATCAAATATAACCTGGAAGGGAAGGAGGAAAGAGTATTTGCTGAAATCCACCCGTTCGAAGTATTCGAGTGCCACTTGGCGGATGCCCCTCTATATGTAGAACGGTCGCAGAAGGCCCCTGAAGCCAAGACCTCTTCCAGCACAACAAGAAGCACCTCCGGAGCCGAATGGTTCCCTCCGCCGCCGCGTGGATATGTTAATCCCAAGACGGTCTCGCACATCACTGTCACCGGGGATGTGGGCCGGGTAGCACCTCCCGCCATCTACCCCGAAGCTAATGAAGTCAAGGTCGACCAGCAGCACGACCACATCGGGATCCCGGAGGACCTTACCAAGCCAATTCTTGGTCTCGATAATGTCACTATCGAGCCTTTTAAAGCTTGGGAGGTGGCACAGATAGATGGCCCCAGCAGCTTGTTCTACACAGCTGAGGAGCACCCTATACAGGAGGATACTGATTGTCATCTGCCTGAAGATATAGAAGACCCGTCAGTGCCCATACAGGGGTTGACATTTATAACGAGTCGAATGGCCAAGATGTTCCAGAAGCAGCACATCCCCTCTGACCAGCCTCGCAAGAAGAAAGAAGCATTCTAGAAGCTGTGGTATCCCCCGAGCCTGGATAAAGAGATGAGGCGTGTATCTCAACACCCAGGGTTGGACTTCACTCTCGAGGAATACTATTACAGCGAATGCTATGAAGTGGATACCATTTCCGCTTTCTACCCAACTGAGGATAACTCACTGAGGGCAACTTTTGATGAACACCCAACAAGAGCTGAATACACAGAGCCAGCTCAACCAAGAAGTCTGGAATCAGAGGCCATATTTCCCTGCCGGTGATAGGAACATGTCTACCCTGAAGAAGCAGCTCTTCAAGCCAAATTTGACACAACTAGCAGTAGTGAAGCTGAGGATGTTGAAGAAGCGGGGCTGCCTCCCTCCAGCAGCCCTCCTCTGATGGTGATGCCAGCACTTCTCGAACCAGTCAAGGAAGCTTCTCCCAAGCCTGATCAAGCGATGGACGCTGCTAGAAAAGAAAAAGCTACCTCCACCGAAGATATGGTGATCCAAGGGAGTGAGACCTTCTCACCCTGTGCCATGGAGCGGTAGTGCTACTCTGACTCAATAACAAACAATCACCGGTCCCTAGTGACAGAAACCCCCTCAGCCAGGGATGAAGCAATCGACACATCCCTTAGAACTGCTATTGATGTAGATTTGCTAGCAGAGCAATTCATGCAGCCGCTACCGGCCGAATCAGAGATTCCTGACGAACCTCAGACAAGGCAAAATGAAGAGATCGAGGTCCTTGACCTCGAAGATGATATACCAGACTTTGTCGACCTTCAGCCTGCACCCCCGAAGATAGAAGACGGAGGCCAAGCAATAGTCGATGAACTGATAGAAGTCAACTTGGGAGACGAGGATGACCCCAGGCCGACCTTCCTCAGTGCCCAATTATCTACTGAAGAACAAGGGCTATATATCCAACTGCTACAGAAATATCAGGATTGCTTTGCTTGGACCTACAAGGAAATGCCAGGATTCAGCCCCGCAGTCTCACAGCATGAGCTAACCATAAACCCTGAAGTCGAGCCGGTGAAGCAGCCACCGCGGCACATGAGGCCAGAGCTCATCACTCAAATATGCAAGGAAGTTGACAAGCTCATTGATGTGGGTTTCGTCGAGGAAAATCAATATACCATGTGGCTAGCCAATATTGTGCTCGTGAAGAAGAAGAATAGACAGATTCGGATATGTGTTGACTTCCGAGATCTGAATAAAGCCTGCCCCAAAGATGACTTTCCAGTGCCAATAACAGAGGTCATGATAGATGCAACAACCGGTCATGAGGCCCTATCATTCATGGATGGGTCATCCGGCTACAACCAAATATGGATCGCAGAACATGACTGGGTCCACACTGACTTCCGAACTCCCAAAGGCATTTATCATTACAAGAGAATGCCGTTGTAACTTATCAGTGGGTGATGACTAGAATATTCGATGAGCTGCTCTACCATAAGGTCGAGTGTTACATAGATGACCTGGTAGTCAAGACCAGAAAGAAAGGAGACCATCTGCAAGACCTCCGAGTTATCTTCCAAAGACTGAGGTAGTATGAATTGAAGATGAACCCTATGAAGTGTGCGTTCGGAGTATCAAGCAGAAAGTTCTTGGGTTTCATTGTCAGATATCGTGGAATTGAGATAGACCCCGCAAAAATCAAGGCGATCTAGGAGCTGCCTTAACCAAGGAACCTCTCAGAGCTGAGATCTCTACAAGGCCGCCTGGCATACATCCGATGGTTTATATCCAACTTATCGGGGCAATGCCACCCCTTCCATAAGCTAATGATGAAAGATGTTCCCTTCTACTGGGACGAAGAATGCCAGACAGCCTTTGACAAGCTGAAGGATTATCTGAAGACTCCTCCAGTGCTGGGTGCGCCGGTGAAGGGACGGACGCTGATCCTCTACATAGCAGCCATGTATAACTCCCTAGGGGCAATGCTAGCCCATAATAATGAAGAAGGGAAGGAACAAACCCTCTATTACCTCAGTCAAAGAATGGTCAGAACTAAGGAGAGGTACACCTACATCGAGAAGATCTGCCTGGCACTAGTCTTTGCGGTTAAAAAGCTTTGACACTACATGCTGTCACATGAAGTTAAGCTGATTTCCAAGGAGGATCCGCTTAAATATATCATGTCTCAACCGGCCCTCAAAGGCCGCCTAGGCAAATGGGTGGTGATTCTTATGGAGTATGATGTCTCCTATGTACCGCAAAAGGCCGTCAAGGGCCAAGCTATCGCAGACTTCTTTGTTGTGCCCCTTATGCCTTGATGATGATGTGATGTTTTGATGATAGCAACATTAGTGTCACCACATAAGATTGCATGATTAATCTATGATTGAGTGCTTGATATGTATGCCTTGATGATGATTTAACTGATGAGCATTCAGTTGCTACTTTAGGTTGGTGCATTGTTCTGTGCACTGTTTTGCTTGCTGCATTGGGTTTAAACATGTCTACGCATTAGCTAAATCAGTGCACTTATGTTTTGTCTAAGGCTAGTGCATTTTTGTCAGTCAGGCTGCTCAATAACCTCGGTGCATGTCACCGTTCATAGGCATTAAGGTCTGGGCATTCCACTCTCTGTGCACGTAGTCTTGGCGAGTGTTAGGTCAGTGCATTACTTATTCTGCGTCTCATGGTGGCCTGGAGTCGGTGCATGTGTGCGTCTCACACACACCTGAAGTCGATGCACATGAGCCTTCACGGTCGGTGCAATGCAATGGTTGCTATGGGCTAGCACTACGTCGGTGCATACTCTTATTGTTGTGCTCGTTTTCATGCTAGATAATACATAGTCGGTGCACATCTCACCAAGGTCCGTGCACGCTTGCCACCTCGCATTCTGAAGTCTGTGCATATATCTGCTTTGTTAAACTTGAGCCCGTGCATACATAATCTCATGCTAAATCAAGTCTATGCCCACCTCGTAACCAATTCAGTGCATAAGAGATTCATGCATCTTAGTCCATGAAATGTCTGTAGCCTGCATAGTCAGTGCATCCGTTAGTCTTGTGTTGCAAATAAGTCTGTGCATATGCTAGTGTGACAGTACTGAACTCGTGCATATAATACCCTATGTCCGTGTACATCTTTCGTGATTGAATGAAGTATGTGCATATTTTATGCATAACTGAAAGACACTTATGCAACAGGTCAATAGCTCTTGTTCTTCAAGAAGGGCACGTGATCCAAACAGGTCAATAGCTCATGTTCTTTAAGAAGGGCACGTGATCCAATGATGATCCTCACTCAAAGATGCTGCCACGTGGACCCTGAAGCTTCCAGATTCTGACAAGTGGCGAGTGTCTCCTGAAGCTTCCAGGCCGGAGCGTTCCCTCCACACTCCTAGGGAAAGAGCTCGTCAACTTGACCTGATGGAGTACATATATATATATAGTCTGCTTCCTGCAATTAGTGAACATCTCTCTCGAAAGTAGTAGAAGAAGAAAGGGGAGAAAATCAGAGATAGAGCAGAAGAAGAGCATAAGAGAGAAGTGTTCGAAAAAGAAAGATTGAGGAGACAATGAGAAGAAAAGAAAAGAGAGGCAGAGAGACATAGACCAGCAGTAGAAGAAGAAGAGAGAGAGAGAGAGTTCATGGAGAAGAAGACAGAAGACTTCATTGAAGATCTGGTTCTACTGGACCTTGGATGAAATCCAGGCTAGTTAGCTCCTTCGAGAGTAACTTTGGTTTGTACAGTTTTGTAGCTTTCCGGCGCTGTTACTTTAGTCGTTGTTTTTCTTTTATCTTTGCTTCAAGTTTTTTGTTAGCGGTAGCAGAAGTGGACTCCTCTGGACGGGTTAAGCTGTAAGCCCCAGCGGTTGCAGAGGGGGACTCCTCTAGTCGGCGAAGCTGTAACGCCCAGCAGTCAAGCTGTGAGTCAGCGGATGGCTAAGTTGTATTACCCAGCGGAAGCAAGCTGTGATGCTCAACTGATGTTGGCAAGCTGTGAGGCCCAGCTGTTAAGCTATGTATCAGCGGAATCCACACTCTAGTTGGAGTGTGGAGTGGATGTAGGTTAGTGGACCGAACCACCTTAAAATCTATTGTCTCCGTGGTTTGATTTCTTATCTGATTGTCGATAGATGAATGGCTAGGAGCATTTCATTTGAGTATTCTATCTGAATGCTTTAAGGCACACGCTGTTCGTACTTGACGCTATATACGGATCAGACTTGGCTAGGTGTCCATTGTTCAGTAGCCCAACTGATTGATCAAGTGCTTCTGCGAATATCTTAGTTGGAAGATCTCAATTGATTTCTATTCGTTAACTCTGATTGCTTTAAGTGTCAATTAAGCGAAGTTTTTAAGACGAATTCATTCACCCCCCCCCCTCTGAATCCGGGCCTAGCTCACCCAACAATTGGTATCAGAGCAGGTCTCTGTGCATTCAGATCCAACGATCTACAGGGGATCCGGCTACTTCCATGGTGCATTTCAGAGTGGGTTTGGTTTTGTTGTTTTCGGTGCTTCAGTCTCACAGAGTTGGTGTCTTGCTGTACCTCTATTGATTTTGGTGCATTTCTCATCTCCTTCAATTGATCAAGTCATTTCTCGATGGCTCATCCATCGATCTTCAGAGGTGATGACTTTGATCTATGGCTGGAAAAGTTGCATCGATACGTAAGGACAACCGATCCTGATCTTTGGAAGGTCTGCCAAAGAAATCTTGAACAAACTGAAGGGTGGCAGCTACAAAAATGATAATCGATGCATGATGGCTCAAGGAAGTGAACATAGCAGCAATCAAGATGAAGAACATGACTATGATCAGGTAAACATCTTTGAAGACTATGCCCTGGATGATTGGATTTCTGCATATAATGAATTGCTAGAGTCTCATTATCATCTAAGAAAACAATATAAGAAGATGAAAAAGAAAATTGACAAAAATGATTCTAATTCATCTTGTGAAAAGTGCTTGAATATCAATGAATTATATGATAAATGTCTATCTGAGACTCACGTGAATATGAAGCAAATGTGCTTGCTGAAAAATGAAAACCAAGAATATGCCAGTAAAATTTCTGAATTAGAAAATCAGTTAAAGCTGAAAACTGATGAACATCTGATAAACCTGGAAGAGTTGGAAAGGATTAACTCTGATCTGGAGAAATTGAAAGCTGAGAATGGAGAAATTCAGAGGAATAATAAAAATCTAAAAGCTGAAATAGAGAATGTTAACAAGGAAGGTGTGCAGAGTTCCTCTCTAAAATCGATCTGCAACAAGTGCTTGGCTCTAAAAGAACACAATGAAGATCTGTATGATGAAAATGAGGGGCAGATAAAATTGATTGAATCTCTAAAAGAAGAAAACAAAGAATTGTTGATTGAGAAAATTAAAGTTGAAGAAAGAGAAGATGAACTAATTGAAAGACTGGAATCTATATCTAGTAGTAAAGAAATTGAGAAGCTAACCAATGAGAATAATGAACTGAATGAACAAAATAAAAAACTCAAGGTCCTAAATACTGTTATTTCAGATAGGCTTCTGGCTATAGAGACGGAAAGGTGTGCTAGTAAGGAAATTGAAGCTGGAAAACTCGAGGAGGAAAACCATGAATTGAAAGCTGAAATTGAGAAGTTAAAACAATTAAACACTGGTATGTCCGAACAACTTCTCACATTAGAGAAAGGAAAAACTGCTTACAATGAAGAGACTAACATATTGAGCAGTCTGGAATAAGAAATTGAGAAGTATAAAATTACAAACAAAGTCCTAAGTGAATGCGTTAATTGCAGTGAATAGGAGATAGCCAGTTATGAACTTCACATCGCCTCTTTGGAAACTAAAATTCATGATCTGGAAAACTAAGCATCCGAGTATGCTAAAAATAAAGGAAAAATGAAAGCTGTCATGAAAGGTGAGGATGATAATTCAAGAAAGGGGATAAGTTGTAGCTCTAATGTTAAGGAAACTATTAGAAACCAACTATACACCACTTTCGTGCAAAACTCTGATGTAGCTGGTACCACAAATCAATCCCCAAAACACAATAAAAATCAGAAATCACCTTCATCATCTGTATTTCAGTTCAAGGCCCAGAAAAATGAAAAACAAACAAAAATTGTTAAGAATAATAAGAAATTGAAAAAGAAGGGTCAAACGAAGAAGGCAGAGATTGTTCTTGTTCATCGCCTAAAATCTGCTAGCTTAGTTAAATTTGATGGGTCGATGCACACTGCTCATGCCTCATTTACTCATTCGTATGCATCTAGTCAGTGTGTTAGTAACCATGCCGCGAGAAAGTCACAGGTGTCTTGTCGTTATTGTGGTAGGCATGGTCATCTTATGGATGCATGTTTCATCATGAAATTCAATGATAGGATGCATGCCAGATATTCTGCAAATCATCATGGCTCTAAAAGAAACAGAATTACTTTGAACCAGCATATCATTTGCTTCAACTGTAATAAACCTGGTCACAAAGCCATTGAGTGATGGTCTGGATCCACTTGGGGCAAAAAGGGTTCTAAAGGTAAGCACATCAAGTGCTTCGAATGTGGGAAGCATGGCCATACAGTCGAGGATTGTTGGCATGTTAAGGAAAATTCTGTCAATCCTTACTCTGTCCAATTTCCTGCAAAATGACTTGTGAACACTTCATGTTTTAACTGTGGCAAGCCAGGTCACAAATCTGCTAAATGTTGGTTAGTTAAAAACAAGAAACAAAATGTCCATGTAAACAACAGATCACTTCATGCTTATGCACATAGGCCTCATGCTTCTGTTAATGTGCATCACAATATTAGAAAATATACTGCTTATTGTAAATACTATGGTAAATTTGGACACTCCATAGCCAACTGTCACTTGATGGAATTTGATGATAATATTGCTAAGGAACTGTTTAGAACACCTGTTGGGGTTAGTACAGGACCCAAGACTGCTTGGGTTCCTGCTGGATCAAAGTGATCAAATCTTTGCAGGTGTGCCTTGGAAGCTGATGAATAAAGGGGTCAATAATCCAAGGCACTCAAGAATGAAAACCCCATGACTGCGCTGTATAGGTCAGTTCTGAAAACTTTCCTTAAATTCTGCTATCTGAAATTGTTTGCTTTAGATGTTTACATATCATAATAATCTGTCTGTGCTTAATTGACATCTCTTGAAAATTTGACTGCTCTCGCATGATGCTCTC
This sequence comes from Amorphophallus konjac, assembly GCA_022559845.1. Lineage (NCBI taxonomy): Eukaryota > Viridiplantae > Streptophyta > Magnoliopsida > Alismatales > Araceae > Amorphophallus > Amorphophallus konjac. The sequence continues at coordinate 254,292,376 of CM040125.1, read as the reverse complement.
TGAATAAAGAATATTCTGATGCTTGAATAATTATTGCACTGAGTATAGGTAGTTGCATGTCTTGCATATAGTCGGTGCATCTTATGTCTACAATGCATACAGGTCCATGCACTTCGTGTTGTTCACATGCCAAGGTCGTGCATTGTATGCTTCATGTTTGATTTAAATTAGTGCATGCCATAAAATTTGAAAAATCCTAAAAACATATTCCATTGCATCTAGACAGGGGGAGCATGCATGCTTCATCACTTATTCACCTCTTGAACTCCTTCTGTCTAGCAATCTTATCCATTCCATTGCCAATGTGTGGTTCACTTGAATTCTCTGATGCTTCTACTTGTTTGGCTGATCTGTCTGTACTCCAGACCCAGCTATTGAAATTGATTCTACTCTACATACATTTGATGGTCTTCTCTCCTGCCGTTATTTGCTCTACCAGCTTGTACCCATCCAACACTCACATCCTTTCAAGCTGGTCTGATTAATCTGATTCTTGTTCCAAGAATGATAAGTTGTTAAGTTACATTGATTGGACTGATCTGAGAACTTCAAGTTGTGTACCATGTTTTTAATATAAAAGAAATTCCTATCATACAGGTTTAAGAATGACCACTATTTCAAATTGGTATGAGCTTAATGTATTCTCAGATTTGTATTCAAATAAATGAAAATATCTGAATGAAAAGTTCTAATAAATCTTAACCAATCATGTCATGAAATGTCTAGACTCACTCATCTGAAATCTGAAAATATAATCTCAAGACCACTGGTAGAGATACATAGAGTGGGTATCATTTTTAAACATCAACTTGAAAAATGTTGGCTAAGAAGGAAAAACTGAAGTCAGAGCAATGACTTTGGTCACCAAGAAACTGGGTCCTCCATCAAAGAAATGGAGTAAAACCTAAGTCATGAAGTGCCATAGTTACCTCTGCAGTAAAGGAAAATTGTCAAACCTGACAGAGCAATGGCATGTTTGAGTTGAGTAACTAGGGATTCTGACCTCTAATCAAAGTGTCTCCTCATGTGAAAGGCACTCCTATTGCTAACTCTATTCTCACAATTGAGAGGCAATGACTGTTATCACACTAAGTAACTGGGTCACCGCACCTGAGACGTGTTGTGCCTCATGTAAAAAGGTATTGATCAACACAAATTGCTCAAGAAATATTATGTGCTAATCAAAAGCAAATATCTTGCAAAAACTGTCAACTCATGTTCTAGTAAGGGTGTTTAATTTCAACACTGCTCTATGTGACTCTCAAAGGAGTCATTAAGATTATTTGAGTAAATTGGAAGTTGATTGATTTTGTATATTGCATGATTAGCTGGTTCAGTTTTATTAAAACTTGCTTCAGATATGAGAATTGATTTTAATTGACACATTTGGTATACATCATGGTTAAATCAATTGGGTCATGTCAGTTAATTCATAACCCCCTATGATAGGAGAGTCTTTCCTTGTGAGGACTTATTACTGTGGTACCTGCCATACAGTTTCCTCTGATCAGGTTCACCTTTGGCAACTTAATCATCATGCTAACGTACCTGTTGGAGATCCTGTGCCTTGCTTGCTCTTATTTACTCCTACCCTTGGCTACATCTACTTCATTTACATCATCAGTTTCACTCTCCAAACTGTTGGAATCTTCCATCTTGTTTCTGTATCCCTGACAAATTACTCGTGTAACTGGTTCTGGTTCTGTGGGCCTTTCACCAGCATTGTTCTATCCATACAAATGTAAGGTGTGCCACAACCAATTTTGCTTCAGAATTCTTGTGGTGGTGGATTCCAGATTGATTCATTGGATAACCAGAGTTCATCCCTGAGGATACATCCTATGCTTGCATTTTCGATTCCTTTCATGCTCTCAGGGGGAGTTCTGGGCATTATAGACATTCATGTTTATGTCAAAGGGGGAGGTCTGTCTTTCAAAGGGGGAGAATAGGTTCATGCATCACATTATTTTTCACGTAAACAACCTTCTTTTTGCTGAAGTCAAAGGGGGAGAATAGGTGATTTGTCGAGTCCATGTGACTCATTGTGTTGCCATAATCAAAAAGGGGGAGATTGTTGTGCCCCTTGTGCCTTGATGATGCTGTGATGTTTTGATGATAGCAACATTAGTGTCACCACATAAGATTGCATGATTAATCTATGATTGAGTGCTTGATCTGTATGCCTTGATGATGATTTAACTGATGAGCATTCCGTTGCTGCTTTAGGTTGGTGCATTGTTCTGTGCACTATTTTGCTTGCTGCATTGGGTTTAAACATGTCTACGTATCAGTTAAGTCGGTGCACTTATGTTTTGTCTAAGGCTAGTGCATTTTTGTCAGTCAGGCTGCTCAACAACCTCGGTGCATGTCACCGTTCATAGGTATTAAGGTCAGTGCATTCCACTCTCTGTGCATGCAGTCTTGGCGTGTGTTAGGTCGGTGCATTGCTTATTCTGCGTCTCATGGTGGCCTGGAGTCGGTGCATGTGTGCGTCTCACACACACCTTAAGTCGATGCACATGAGCCTTCACGGTCGGTGCAATGCAATGGTTGCTATGGGCTAGCACTACGTCGGTGCATACTCCTATTGTTGTGCTCGTTTTCATGCTAGTTGGTACATAGTCGGTGCACATCTCACCAAGGTCTGTGCACGCTTGCCACCTCGCATTCTCAAGTCTGTGCATATATCTGCTTTGTTAAACTTGAGCCCGTGCATACATAATCTCATGCTAAATCAAGTCTGTGCCCACCTCGTAACCAATTCAGTGCATAAGAGATTCATGCATCTTAGTCCATGAAATGTTTATAGCCTACATAGTCAGTGCATCCGTTAGTCTTGTGTTGTAAATAAGTCTGTGCATATGCTACTGTGACAGTACTGAACTCGTGCATATAATACCCTATGTCCGTGTACATCTTTCGTGATTGAATGAAGTATGTGCATATTTTATGCATAACTGAAAGACACTTATGCAACAGGTCAATAGCTCTTGTTCTTCAAGAAGGGCACGTGATCCAAACAGGTCAATAGCTCATGTTCTTTAAGAAGGGCACGTGATCCAATGACGATCCTCACTCAAAGATGCTACCACGTGGACCCTGAAGCTTCCAGATTCTGACAAGTGGCGAGTGCCTCCTGAAGCTTCCAGGTCGGAGCGTTCTCTTCACACTCCTAGGGAAAGAGCTCGTCAACTTGACATGATGGAGTACATATATATATATATATATATATATATATATATATATATATATATATATATATATATATATATATAGTCTGCTTCCTGCAATTAGTGAACATCTCTCTCGAAAGCAGTAGAAGAAGAAAGGGGAGAAAATCAGAGAGAGAGCAGAAGAAGAGCAGAAGAGAGAAGTGTTCGAAAAAAAAAGAGTGAGGAGACAGTGAGAAGAAAAGAAAAGAGAGGCAGAGAGACATAGACCAGCAGTAGAAGAAGAAGAGAGAGAGAGAGAGAGTTCGTGGAGAAGAAGGCAAAAGACTTCATTGAAGATCTGGTTCTACTGGACCTTGGATCAAATCCAGGCCAGTTAGCTCCGGCGAGAGCAACTTTGGTTTGTAGAGTTTTACAGCTTTCCGGCACTGTTACTTCAGTCGTTGTTTTTCTTTTATCTTTGCTTCAAGTTGTTTGTCAGCGATAGCAGAGGTGAACTCCTCTAGACGGGTTAAGATGTAAGCCCCAATGGTTGCAGAGGGGGACTCCTCTGGTCGACGAAGCTGTAACGCCCAACAGTCAAGCTGTGAGTCCGCAGATGGCTAAGCTGTATTACCCAGCGGAAGCAAGCTGTGATGCTCAGCTGATGTTGGCAAGCTGTGAGGCCCAGCTGTTAAGCTGTGTATCAGCGGAATCCACACTCTAGTTAGAGTGTGGGGTGGACGTAGGTCAGTGGAGCGAACCACCTTAAAATCTATTGTCTCTGTGGTTTGATTTCTTATCCGATTGTCGATAGATGAATGGCTAGGAGCGTTTCATTTGAGTATTCTATCCGAATGCTTTAAGGCACACGCTGTTCGTACATGACGCTATATACAAATCAGACTTGGCTAGGTGTCCATTGTTCAGTAGCCCAACTGATTGATCAAGTGCTTCTGCGAATCTCTTAGTTGGAAGATCTCAATTGATTTCTATTCGTTAACTCTGATTGCTTTAAGTGTCAATTGAGCAAAGTTTTTAAGAGGAATTCATTCACCCCCCCCCTCTGAATCCGGGCCTAGCTCACCCAACATTCTTTGCTGAGCATCCAGTACCTGAAGACTGCCCCCTAGAACCGGAGCTTCCTGAAGATGAAACCTTAGAGGTCGGCCAGGTGCAGCCCTCTCTATGGCAGTTGTATTTTGACGGCTGTAGTACCCCAGAATTTATATATATCGTTTTTGAATTTTAAAATAGTTTTCTGAAAATTATAAAGGCCTAAATAAATTAATGAAGGATTATTGGATTAATAAGTCATTATAAGGCTCAATTAGGCTAATTAGTTAACCTAGCCTATCTAATTATTATCCAAAAGGTTAATGGACTAAGTCCATTAGGTTTGGCCCATATTCTAGAAGGGTAATTAGCTTATACACGTATTTTAAGGATAATTACTATTGATATAAGATAATTATGTGGATAAACGAATAAAAGAGTTTGATTAAATTGAAACTCTATACACGTTGAATGTAACGGTCTATCGGGTGACCGCCCCAGTCCTGTAACTCACAAGGCTGGATGCGTTACACTCTGTTAGTTCCGTGAAAGGAAGAACGAGCAAAAAGATTGGAACTTTGAAATCCTATCTACAAGAGATTGACTTAGGGAAGCTTATAACATTGCTAAGGACTCTTAGGGATTAGGTTCTGGCAAATTAAGGACTCTAGAATCGATCTAATCTTCAAACCCTAGTCAAAACCCTATAAATAGGACCTAGTTCTAAACTGAGCGACCCATACTTTTGACTCGTGAAGAATCAAGGTAAGGAGTCATAAATTCGGATACGTTCTTTAGAAGCTTTTGTTTAGTATACCTTAGACTAATGGTTCTCCAAATTTCGTGCTAGGAGATCAAGCAACCAAGGAGATAGAAGCTTCCAAAGTTACTGATTCAACCTTAGCAACCCAGGAATCTGAACGCAAGTCCCCTGAACATCCAGAGATTAGGATGACTAAACGAGGTAATTAGAGTACAATCCTTTAAAACTTTTTGTTCCCAATAGTTTCATCTTCTTACCCTCAAAATTTCACATCCTTAGGTCAAGAGGCTGAAGAAATAGAGTAGATTGAAGTTGCTGATTTATCACAAGAAGTACAAGGGACTAAGGGTAGCACCTAGCATCAAATTCGAAGTTTTAAGGTTCTAGAAGAGGTAGGTTATCTCATGATTGGCAAACACAACTTGTTAGGAATAAAAGCGCTCTAATTGTGCTTGATTTCATGCATTGTAGACTAAGAATTTCAAGATTTCCTAGTTCTATACATTCATGCATTTCTTAGCCCTAAATGGAAATTAAAAGATATTATCCTATCTATTCACTAAACCTATGCATATAGTCGGCCTATACTTCATTTTCATGACTAGGACAGTGGTAGTATGTTGATTTCCAGGCATGTTATGTTTTCGTAAACCTTTACTTAGTTTACTGCCAGCAGGTTCTCTGACGCACCAACGTAAGACCGTCACATGAATGTAACGGCCTTATGATAGACCGCCACATGTTGTTGTGCTTTTATTTGTTCTATTGTCTCTGACGCACCCTAGCAGGAGTGCTACACCACTGTAACGGCCCCTCGATAAACCGTCACACACTGTAACGTGCCTATCCTAGACCGTCAGACACATGTGTTCTGTCAGCTCAAGGTAGAATAGTAACCAGTTAAGTTTACTTATAAATAAGCTTAGATAGTTAAATTTGGACCTATTATCATGACTTTGAGTTTAGTTTCTGATTCATAATCAAATTGCATGATTAATGTGTCTTAGGTTATTTTAAGTTATGCTAATTTCATTGGCTAAAACTCTATAATTTTGTATTCTAAATCATGATTTTCCAAAGTTGTATTGACAGAGTTTTATCTTGGTTTCATAATGTTACACATTCTTTCCAATCTATAGAGTCATTTTTTTAAGTATATGGCACATATTTCGGTATGTTGTCTATTAGTTCACTTTGCACTATAGGAACATTATTCTTGGACATGAGGACCTCTCTATTGGATATTCCTTCCAATGGACTAGGAAATCTTGTTGCAAGGCCTCCGTAATTCTCCGCGAGCCTGGGATTCCCACTAGGACGCCGAGTTGGTTGTACCATTAAAGCCCATTGATTAGATTACACTATCGATGTTTTTGGTTATCAGTAATGTAACGGCTCTATGTTGGACCGTCAGGCCCAAGTAACGGCCCAATATACGACCGTCACATTCCACTGAGTCCGATTTCTTGGTTCTAGATTCAGACTAATGTAACGGCCCAATACTGGAGCGTCACATCATGTAACGGCCCAGTACACGACCGTCACATTGCTTGAGTATTTTAACCTAAGGTGGACCAAGGGTTGATATTCCAAGGTTTCTAGATGGACTATTAATGATCTAGAACTTATCATATTGATCAATAAACCTAATATAATGAATGGAAGATAAAGAACGTATCATTATGCTGCCGATTTATTTCCGTAAGCATAACCTTGCTTAAGTCATTCTTGATTTTTCATGATTCTTATTGAAGCATTCATTCATTGAATTATTGTTATCATGAGCTTATTTGAACTCATTATATTCTTCGCCATACTTTATTGTTACATGCGTGGAGAAAGCTTGATTTATACTTGAAGATGCGATCGAGCACTGATTGTGTTCAAGTGCTCTATGCTAGTCCCCTCGACTGATTGTCGGAAACATACTATTTTATAAACCATGGGGTATGATACTACTGGCGTCGCATTGCGCTGGGAGTACTTTCTCTATAAATAAGTGAAAATCCATGGCACGACATGACATTCTTGTACATGACTTTCTTGCTTGATATTCCACAGAAATTCACGAAGTACTTGCTCATAAGCAAAAGATACTGGAGTGATGATTATGTGGCTTGCTAGTACATTCTCGATACATTCTTGTTCATGAAAGGCCAATATCATGTTCTTGTTACATTCTTACTAGTTCGTATTTGTTCTCATTCTAACTTACATGATCATCTTGTTACTTTGGTTTAATCGCATGATTGATCGCATCCGCATGATTTTTACCTTATTCTTTAGAGCTAAATTGTTAATTACTTTAATAGTGCCTTCATGTTGATGCGAAGATACCTACTGGGAAAGTGTGCTCATTATCTATTTCCAATCTTTTCAGGAGAGGAAAGTGATTCAAATTCGGATTCGGGTTATACAAGTAGCGGGTCCGAGAGCGAATGAAAGTATTGTCAAGATGAGAGTGAAGACTTAGGAAAGTCTATATTGTTTAGATTGAGTCTATGTAATTTTCCTATTTCTTGAGTCTAGTACATAATGGAAGTTGAATTAGTGATTGTAATTGAGGGTTCAATTTGATTATCAATGAAATAAAGTTGAAGTTTGAATATATATATATTGTGTAATTACATCTTTATGTGTGATTATCTTGCGCTCTGATCGTTCTTGCTTGCAAGAGGCTTACTATGCCGGTTGTTCACTCTCCCCGAGTTAGTCTTTCGCTGTAATAAAGGCTCGGGGCGTGACACTTAAGTTGGTATCAGAGCCTAAGTCTCAAGACTTAGGAAGAAGAGTCATGTCATAGGAAAAGTCTAAGGTTTAAGGACCCCTACCTATAAACTAAGGAAGAAATTTCCATACCCATGTGAAAATTGGGTAGAGCCCGGGATAAGATAATTAATTAACTTTAAGATTATTTGTCCCAATTTCATGATAAATAACAAGTTGTTATTTTTCTCTCAGGTACCTCATTTTACAAATGGCTCATCGTGTAGATTGGAATGGTATGCAACAAACAGTTGCCGGCCTTACTCAGGCATTGTAAACCATAGCGCAAGGTGGCGCAGGGGCAAGGGCTGGTGACCTACATCGTAATTTCCAGAGTTTAAATCCTCCGCGATTCTATGGTTCGTCTAATCCCGACGAGCTAGAAAATTGGATAGACAAAATGAATCGTATATTTGATGTCATCCAATGCACCGATCAGGAGAAGGTGCGTCTCGCAACCTTTCAACTCAACAAAGATGCTCGCACGTGGTGGAAGTCGGTTCCGGCACCTCCGGCCAATGCACCTCATACATGTGATGGTTTTCTTAGCCTGTTCTGTGCCAAGTACTTTTTTGAGCACGTAAAGGAACGAAAGGCTATGGAGTTCGCTGCTCTTCGGAAAGGAATGATGACGGTTGCCGAATATGAACTACAATTCTCAAGGCTTGCACCTTACGCACCGCATCTTATCAGCACCAATCTACTCAAGGCAAATCGGTTTATGGACGGGATACGACTCGGTTTCATTCAGTAGCTCGGGACCCAAAACATCCGTACTTATGCGGAGATGGTTCAGCGGGCGTACCTATGTGAAAGGACCTTAGAGAAGGTCAAAAAATTGAAAGGGAAAGGAGAAGAGTGAAGCCGATGCTCAGATCGACGTTATAAGAAAGAGAAATTCAGCATCACGGAGCCTTACAAAAGCCGTGATAGTAAGAAGAGATCCAGGAATGGGAATGGTGGAAGTTCCCATAAGCAAAAGAAAGTCAAGGAGGAGAAGGAGCAGGTCGCCATGGCTTGCACATTTTGTGAAAAATTCGGCCATTCGGCTGAGGAGTGTTGGAAGCGTCTCGGCGCTTGTTTACGTTGTGGAAGCAGGGAGCATCGCATGCTGGAATGCCCCCTTATGAAGAACCAGTCATCTGGTGGAGGATGTAGGAGGCAGGCTCGCCTCAATGCTGTTCTAGAAGGAGAGGAAGCGCCCAGGGATGATGAGCTTATGGAAGGTACTCTTCAAATTTGTTCTCATCCTGCATGTGTACTATTTGATACTGGTGCCTCTCATTCTTTTATTTCCGCTACTTTTGCTAAAACATTACCAATCGCCTCAATTCCCTTACCTTCAGATCTTGCTATTTTCACACCCTTAGGTTCTGGAACAAAGCTTACCAACTATTATCCTGATAGCAAAGTGATAGTAGAAAGTCATGATCTCCCTGCAAACCTAGTATGCCTTGACATGAAAGGTTATGAGGTCATTTTAGGGGTAGACTGGCTTGTAGATCATGATGCTTATATCAATTATCGAAATAGGATTATATCCATTTGAAAGCCCGGTCTTCCAAGATTCTCTTTTCTTGGCATCAAGTACAAGAAGCATCCTACTATCATATCTTCTCTTCAAGCTTGTAAACTTATCTCGCAAGGATGTGAAACTTTTCTTGCTTCCATAATTATCACCGAGTCTAAGGAGATTATCTTAGCGGACATTCCTATTGTAAATGAGTTCCCTGATGTGTTTCCGTCCGAATTACCCAGTTTACCGCCCGAGAGGGAAGTGAACTTCACTATTGAACTCATTCCAGGAGCAGCACCTGTTTCTATAGCCCCTTACAGGATGTCCCCCACAGAACTCAAGGAGTTGAAGAAGTAGTTGCAGGAACTTCTGGACAATGGCTTCATCAGACCTAGCACATCCCCTTGGGGTGCGCCGATTCTATTTGTCAAGAAGAAGGATGGTTCTCTTAGGCTATGCATCGATTACCGGCGACTGAATCAACTCACAATTAAAAATAAGTATCTGTTGCCGCGTATTGATGAGCTCTTCGATCAGCTTTCGAGAGCAGAATATTTCTCTAAGATAGACCTCAGATCAGGTTATCATCATCTTAGAATTAAAGAAGAGGACATTTATAAAATGGCTTTTCGAAGTCGTTATGGCCACTATGAATTCATAGTGATGCCGTTTGGGTTAACTAATGCCCCAGCAGCATTCATGCAACTTATGAACAATGTCTTCCAGCCATATCTGGACCAGTTCATCATCGTCTTCATTGATGACATCTTGATATATTCCAAGATGAAAGAGAAATATGAACAATATTTGAAAATAGCTTTACAAACACTTAGAGAACACAAGCTTTATGCCAAACTCAATAAGTGTGAATTCTGGCTCGAGGAAGTCTCATTCCTAGGCCACATTATTTCAAAAGAAGGTATTGCTGTGGATCCCTCTAAGGTAGAAGCTGTCAAAAATTGGAGTCGGCCAACAACTGTATCATAAGTAAGAAGCTTTCTGGGTCTAGCTGGTTATTATAGGAGATTCATTAAAGACTTCTCAAAAATTATGGTTCCTTTAACTAGACTCACAAGAAAAGAAAATCCTTTTGTCTGGTCAGAGGAATGTGAGAAGAGTTTCCAAACTCTTAAGAATCATCTTACAACAGCTCCTATTTTATCACTACCAATAGAGGGTGGTGGATTCGAAGTGTATACTGATGCATCTGACATTGGCTTAGGATGCGTTCTCATGCAGAATGGAAAAGTAATCTGTTATTCTTTAAGATAATTGAAACGTCACGAGGAAAACTATCCCGTACATGGTCTGGAATTAGCAGCGGTTATTTTCGCCTTGAAAATTTGGTGTCATTATCTTTATGGAGAAAAGTTCACGGTCTACTCGGACCACAAAAGCTTGAAATATTTATTCTCTCAAAAGGAGCTTAACATGAGGCAGAGGAGGTGGTTAGAATATCTCAAAGACTTCGATTTTTCGATTCAATATCATCCTGGCAAGGCTAATGTTGTAGCAGATGCACTCAGTAGAAAACCAATGGGTATGCTATCAAGTCTTATGATAAGTGTAACTAACATTGTTCCTCAATTTGCTCAGTTGAACTTAGATATTGACATAAAGGAATAAGATTGTTTCATAGCTAATATCCGAGCTCAACCTACATTGATAGAAGATCTGGTCAAGCTGTAAAATGATGATCCTATATTACTGGAAATTAAAGCCAATATGGAACAAAGACCGGATTTTTCTATTTCCAATGACGGAAGATTATTATTTAAGGGCCGAATATGTGTACCAGATCATGAGGCTACGAAGAAACTAATCCTAGATGAAGTGCATAATTCCAAATACACAATTCATCCATGAGGAACAAAGATGTATCAAGATCTCAAAAGAAATTTATGGTGGCCTAATATGAAGAGAGAAATAGTTGATTTCGTGTCTCGCTGTCTCACCTGCCAACAAGTAAAGGCAGAGCATTTTAGACTCGCAGGTAAATTACACCCCTTGAGTATTCCCGAATGGAAATGGGAGAGTATAGGGGTGGACTTTATTATGGGTTTACCCCAGATCAGAGGTGGACACGATGGAATATGGGTAATCATAGACCGATTGACTAAATCCGCACACTTCATACCAATAAAGAGTCGATGGTCTGTGGATATCCTAGCAGCATTATACATAAAGAAGATTGTTAAACTACATGGTGTCCCCGTCACTATTATATCCGATAGAGATCCTCAATTCACATCACAATTCTGGAAGGGTCTATAACATTCACTAGGGACTAGATTGAATTTCAACACAACTTTTCATCCACAAACAGATGGTCAAACGGAAAGAACAAATTAGGTAGTAGAAGATATGCTCAGGGCTTGTGCTATCGACTTTGGAGGTAGTTGGCATGATCACTTGCCTCTAGTAGAGTTTGCACATAACAATAGCTACCAGGCTAGCATACGAATGACACCTTTTGAAGCTTTATATGGAAAAAGTTGTCGATCACCAATATGCTGGAATGAAATAGGGGAAAAGCAATTTCTAGGCCCTGACCTTATAAGGGATTCTACCGAGAAGATCAAGCTCATTCAAGAAAGAATGAAGATGGCACGAGATAGGCAAAAGTCTTATGCTGACAATCGAAGACGTGACTTGGAGTTTCAAGTAGGAGATAATGTATATTTAAAGGTTTCTCCAGGTCGTGGTATTCGAAGATTTGGCATTAAAGGAAAGCTAACTCCAAGATTCATTGGTCCATTTGAAATTCTTGAACGGATTGGTGAAGTGGCTTACAAACTGGCTTTACCTCCACAATTAGCAGGAGTTCATGACGTATTTCACGTCTCTATGCTAAAGAAGTATGTATATGATCCTGACCATATTATTACTTATGACAATCTGGAAATTCAGAAGGACATGACATACGAACAAACACCAATAAAGATTCTGGAACGAGAAGTGCGTCAACTAAGAAATAAAGTTATTCCTATGGTCAAGATTCAATGGAAGAAAATATGGCCATATGAAGCAACTTGGGAAACCGAAGCAGCCATGCAGAAAAGATTTTATGAATTATTTAATTATGAGTACACTCTCCGAAATCCATATATTGAATTTGGGGACAGAATTCTTCTAAGTGGGAGAGGGTGTAGTACCCCAGAATATATATATATAATTTTTGAATTTTAAAATAGTTTTCTAAAAATTATAAAGGCCTAAATAAATTAATGAAGGATTATTTGATTAATAAGTCATTATAAGGCTCAATTAGGCTAATTAGTTAACCTAGCCTATCTAATTATTATCCAAAAGGTTAATGGACTAAGCCCATTAGGTTTGGCCCATATTCTAGAAGGGTAATTAGCTTATTCACGTATTTTAAGGATAAATACTATTGATATAAGATAATTATGTGGATAAATGAATAAAAGAGTTTGATTAAATTGGAACTCTATACACGTTGAATGTAACGGTCTATCGGGCGACCGCCACAGCCATGTAACGCACCAGGCTGGATGCGTTACACTCTGTTAGTTCCATGAAAGGAAGAACGAGCAAAAAGATTGGAACTTTGAAATCCTATCTACAAGAGATCGACTTAGGGAAGCTTATAACATTGCTAAGGACTCTTAAGGATTAGGTTCTGGCAAATTAAGGACTCTAGAATCGATCTAATCTTCAAACCCTAGTCAAAACCCTATAAATAGGACCTAGTTCTGAACTGAGCGACCCTTACTTTTGGCTCATGAAGAATCAAGGTAAGGAGTCATAAATTTGTTGAACATGTGTGCAACATGATTAATTTTATAGTTTTGATGATGTCTGCCTCTGTAGTCATTAATGAACTATACCTGCATTTGATAATGTTAATATTCATACATTTCAGGTCATCATACTTCCAATACACAGATATCAAGGCATATGACAATACAAAATTGGTGGTCATTATACTCCCAATGTATAAGATCAAGAATGGCACACAAATCTAGGCAACTGGATACACAGATATCAAGGCATATGACAATATTGGAGGCACGAAAATCTAGCATGTTTCAAGCACAGAAATCAAGCTGAATGGCATCACACATAAGGTCATTGCATATTCCTCATATGGTCAGTGCATATCTTGCCTTATGGATGGTTCAAGGTCAGTGCAACTTCTTGATAGCATGCTATAAGATAATCCAAGGAATGGAGTGGAGATGGCAAATGTGAAAGCTCAATGTTGCGCCCTCGCACGTGGATCAACCTGCGCGGTCAGGTCACGGGGGTCAAGGGGGCAGCGCCCCTTGCGGGGGTTTCTGGGGGAGGAGCCCCCGGAACAAAATTTTGATTATAAGAGCAATATAATCAATAGATGTCTTCAAGACAGTTAAGGTCGATACATAAAGAAGCATAACCAAGAGAACCCAAAGTCAAAGACTCAGTTGACACCTTCTAGACTGTCAAGGGTGATGCTACAGACATGAATGGGGTGCTAAAGAACTTAAGCGACGGAGCTAAAGCAGTTAACAGACCGACCCGGGAAAACTCGGGGTCTGCCCAGCTGGCGGTCGACCGCCAGCCCAGGGGCGGTCGACCGCCCCAGCCAGCAGCTCACCGTCTGCAATCTTCTCAGTGGAGGTCGACCGCCAGCCCAGTAGCGGTCAACCGGAAATCCCAGGGAACATCTGTCTACAGCATTTCTCAGTAGCGGTCGACCGCTAGAAGCCACAGGTCGACCGCCAGCCCCGGGCCTTCAATGTTGACTTTGTTTTCCACTTCAAGAAAGTCCATTCCCCATGGATTTCTTTAATCCAAAAGTCACCTAATCACCCACAAAATGTGGATCTTGTTTGGGATGTGTTTATTGACCACCCAAAGAGATATAAAACCAATGCAAGAGGGTTAGAAACCCTAGTTGATCATTTGGAGCAAAGAGAGATGAAGAGAGACTAGAGGAGCTCCAAGGAAGAAGAGGTACTGTAGCCGTGAACAGTACTCCGTACAGAAATTCTACATCCAATCTAAGGGATTCAAGCCTACATCTGAAGCCCTCAATCTCCAAGGAAGAAGAGAAGCAAGCAAGCTCACAAAGGAGATGAAAAGGAAGATCAAAGCTACATCCAAACCTCTTCATCAACTCAAGGGAAGATTAAAGCTACATCCAACATTCTTCTTCATCAACTCAAGGAGATTCAAAGGAAAGATCAAGCTATATCCTATATCTTCTCCATCAATTCAAAAGGATCAAAGGAAGATCAAAGCAACAGATTCAAGATCCAACAATCTCAAACAAGATCAAGTTCATTCTAGCATATCTTCATATCTTGTTTGAGATTTTTCATCTTGTTCTATTTTCATTTCATTCAATCTATTGAAACTGAAGATCGTCCCTACCGGTGGTTAGTAGGAAGGCAATCGGGAGTTCTCCGATTTGCGGTGTAGCCGTCCCTGTCGGCTTTGTGTGTAGGAAGATAGAAAGAGAGCTTTCTCTATTCTGTGGTTTGGGGCGTGTCCCCGGTCAAGCTGTGAGTCAGCAGGGAAGCCTCACCGGGTTTTGGTGAGGGTTGTACGTAGGTTGCGGGGTTGCAACCGAACCACCTTAGAAATCCCTGTGTTGTGGGTTGTTCATCATGTGCGATTGCTCTATTTCTTCTACCCCCATTCATAGGTTCGTGCTTCCATACTTGGCTATCTTGTTTACACACTCAAGCACTCAGATTTGCACTTTCGGTTTTAGCTGTGGTTTATTTGAGCTTAGCACTTTGACTGCATCCCTTTGGCGGCCTGCTGCACCCTTGCACACAGACGCCAAGGTGAAAGTATTACTAAGTGTTTCCCTTGCTTAGACTTGCATGCACCTTGGTTGATCACCACTGCATTCACACACATATGCACTTTGAGTGATCAACATAGCACACACACACGCACGGTTGTTGCAAGCTATTTCATGCTCTAGTATTATGCTTTATGATCCCTGCACTACAAGGCTTGTATCTCTCAAGATCACTAATGTACTTAAAGAAATGTTGACGCTTCATCGCTTGTAATCCGAGTCTTTTCCATTTGAGCCACTCTACTTAATTCCGCTGTGCATTGTGCCTAGGTGATTCATTCACTTTATAGGAGTGGTTCATGCTTATGATAGCTAAGAGTTTTTAAATAGGCCAAAGCTTTTGATAGGATCTATTCAACCCCCCCTTCTAGATCCATTTGCACCTCGCGGGACCCAACAAAATTTGGGTAAGTTCTTTAGAAGCTTTTGTTTAGTATACCTTAGACTAATGGTTCTCCAAATTTCGTGCTAGGAGATCAAGCAACCAAGGAGATAGAAGCTTCCAAAGTTGCTGATTCAACCTTAGCAACCTAGGAATCTGAACGTAAGTCCCCTGAAGATCTAGAGATTAGGATGACTAAACGAGGTAATTAGAGTACGATCCTTTAGAACTTTTTGTTCCCAATAATTTCATCTTCTTACCCTCAAAATTTCACATCTTTAGGTCAAGAGACTGAAGAAATAGAGCAGATTGAAGTTACTGATTTATCACATGAAGTACAAGGGACTAAGGGTAGCACCTAGCATCAAATTTGAAGTTTTAAGGTTCTAGAAGAGGTAGGTTATCTCATGATTGACAAACACAACTTGTTAGGAATAAAAGCGCTCTGATTGTGCTTGATTTCATGCATTGTAGACTAAGAATTTCATGATTTCCTAGTTCTATACATTCATGCATTTCTTAGCCCTAAATGGAAATTAAAAGATATTATCCTATCTATTCACTAAACCTATGCATATAGTTGGTCTATACTTCATTTTCACGACTAGGACAGTGGTAGTATGTTGATTTCCAAGCATGTTATATTTTCATAAACCTTTACTTAGTTTACTGCCAGCAGGTTCTCTGACGCACCAACGTAAAACCGTCACATGAATGTAACGGCCTTACGATAGACCGTCACATCATGTTGTGCTTTTATTTATTCTATTGTCTCTGACGCACTCTAGCAGGAGCGTTACACCACTGTAACGGCCCCTCGATAAACCGTCACACACTGTAACGCACCTATCCTAGACCGTCAGACACCTGTGTTCTGTCAGCCCAAGGCAGAATAGTAACTAGTTAAGTTTACTTATAAATAAGTTTAGATAGTTAAGCTTGGACCTATTATCATGACTTTGAGTTTAGTTTCTGATTCATAATCAAATTGCATGATTAATGTGTCTTAGGTTATTTTAAGTTATGCTAATTTCATTGGCTAAAACTCTATAGTTTTGTATTCTAAATCATGATTTTCTAAAGTTGTATTGACGGAGTTTTATCTTGGTTTCATAATGTTACACATTCTTTCTTATCTATAGAGTCATTTCTTTAAGTATATGGCACATATTCTGGTATGTTGTCCATTAGTTCACTTTGCACTATAGGAACATTATTCTTGGACATGAGGACCTCTCTATTGGATATGCTATGCCCCTTAGGCACAAGCATGTGTTATTTAGTGTTGATGATTTGATGATAGCAATGCTAGTTTTATTTTGATGATAGCAACGCAGTGAGTGTGCTTTATGAGATTGTGTTTTGATGACAGCAACATGATATATTGTCTGGAAAATGCTTAAGTGTGCTATGTCTGATTTGTTCTATGGAGAATGCATGTGTATGACTGATATATTGGTTGGGCCAAGTCCATACATTGCCCAGGCTACATACATCATTGCATGAAGTCTATACACTGGCTGCTGCATTCTCATGAAGTCTACACATCATGGCAAGTCCGAAGTCTACACATTGGAAGTATATTTCATATATGCATCAATGGGTCGACCCTCTGATTAGATGAGTCGACGACCCTTTAGACCTGTAAGTCTATACACTGTGTTCATACATTGCTTTTCTGTCTGCATGTAGCTTGATGACTAGCAAGTCTATACACTGCATGGCTCGCATGGCTGTAAGTCTGTACACTACAGGCCAGCAAGTCCATACACTGCATGGCTCGGACGGCTGCAAGTCCATACATTGCATTCGTAGCAGACCAGCAAGTCTATACACTGCAGGGTAAAGCCCAAAGTCTAGACATTGCTGCATTGCTTACATTTCAGAGTCTATACATCGTTCATGAAATGTATGTGCACAGTTCATGGACAAAGTCTGTACATCGTAGCATGCATTTCATGAAGTCTGTACATCCTGTATCTCTGTTAAGATTCAAAGTCTGCACATGGCTCACTGTCTCATGCATAGTCTGGACAGTTGTGGGTCGACGCTCCCTTCTGATGGGTCGATGCCCCCTTTGTTTTCCAAGTCCATACATTGATCTTCTTATTCAAAGTCTGATCATTGGTCAAGTCCACACATTGTGCATTTTGACTTGAACTCTATACAACGCTGCATTGGCCAAGTCTATATACTGCATTGTTGATTGTTGGCAAAGTCTGCACATTCTGTAGCTCAACGTCTGCATGCATGAAGTCTGTACACTGCATTGTCTCAACTTGCGTCTCACGCATCTAAAGTCTGTACAGCCTATTGTTTCAGCCAATGTCTCATTCAATGTTAAAGTCTATACAGACTTCAGCGTCTAGTTCATGAAGTCTATACATCGGACTGTTCATGCTGCGTCTTAGGCAAGTCTGTACACTGCACTGTAGCTGCATCGTTTCACCTGAAGTCTGTGCATCGTCTCAGCCACTGTCTCATTCAGCGTCTCACGCTTACAAAGTCTATACACTGGTCGGTGGAAGCAAGTCTATACATTCGAATGTTCAGCCTGTGATCAAGTCTGTACAGCCAGGGAGACCATTAAGTCTATACACTCATTCACTATAGCTTGCACGAGGTGAAGTCTGTACATTGGCATTAGTTTTCCAAGTCTGTACATCCTTCTGTTGAAATTCCAAGTCTGTACATTGGACCGGTTGAGCAAGTCTGTACAGCGGTTGCATTCTCAGGTAAAGTCTATACATTGGGAGTTTTACCTACGTTCTGAACTGAACTGAGTAAGTCTATACATTCCTCATATCTTTTACCTACGCTCAGTTCATTAAGTCTGTACACTGGGAACTTTACTGATGTTGCCTTGCCAAAGTCTACACACTGTGAACCTTCAAGTCTGTACAGACTTTACTTGTTCAAGTCTGTACATCGTCCATCTCTTTGGCAAGTCTACACATCTCAAAGTTTATACACTCGTTGTCTTCCATTATTTCATGTCTGTACAGACTTTACTTCGGTCAAGCCTGTACAAAGTTTCTTCAGCTAAGCATATACATTGCTTCATGACGTGAAGTCTATACATGCCTTGTTCAAGTCTTCACATGATGAAGTCTATACACTCAACTCCTTCACACTTCAGGAAGTCTGTACATCCTTCAATGCACTGCATGCATCGTTCGTGAAGTCTGTACATCGAGTGAAGTCTGGTGAAGTCTGTACAGCGGCTGCTTCACATATGAAGTCTGTACATTGCATTTGCATTCACAACGTCTTTACACTTGAAGTCCATACATCATCAGTTGTCTGTCAAGTCTTCATACTGCTTAAGTCTGTACAGCGGCTGCTTCACATATGAAGTCTGTACATTGCATTTGCATTCACAACGTCTTCACACTTGAAGTCCATACATCATCAGTTGTCTGTCAAGTCTTCATACTGCTTAAGTCTGTACAGCGGCTGCTTCACATATGAAGTCTATACATCGCATAGCTTCACATAGATGAAGTCTATACATTGGGCAGAGTCTGTACACTGCATTCATATTCAAGTCCATACAGTCAGTGTCTGCATTGCATTGCATTCATCAGTTGTGAAGTCTACACATCGAGTCGAAATCTGCACATTGTTGAACGCTCATCAAGTCCATACACTGGCAACCTCTTACATTGCCTAAGTCTATACGTTGGATGTTGAATGCTCTTCAAAGTATGTACAGCCGTTGCCCTCTTATGTGAAGTCTACACATTGGGGCAAAGTCTGTACACTGCATTCTCCTTCACAAGTATATACAATGCATTTCATATTCAAAGTGTGTACAGGGTTTAGACTTAGACTGATAATTTATTCTCTGTCTTACAGGCACCCTTCGTGAAGCCTAATGAAGGCACGTGATCCGAGAATATGGGGAGTGCCCAGATGAAGACACATGTACTGACAGCCTACTGGATGCTGCCACGTGGTCCGAATTCTTAGGGCGGGAAATGTGGAAGCCACACGCCCCTTATCCACCTGCTGATAGTATATAATGAAGCCTTCGTCTTCAGATGGAAAAAGATCGACTGAAGAGAGGCAAAGTATATACATCCAGTTTGAGAGCAGCAGAGAGCCTTCGATCCACAGAGAGAAGAAGAAAAAGAAAGAGGAAGAATCAGGAAGAAGAAAAGAAGAGCAGAGAGTGAGAGATTAGCAGAAGAAGAAGAGAAAGAAGAGAAAGAGAGAAAGAAAGAGAGACAGTGAGATCAAGAGAAGAAGAGTGAAGTCTGAAGATCTGTTTACTGGACCGTGGATCAAATCCAGGCCAGTCTGCTCTGTTGAGAGCTATATTGTGTTTTTCATTTACAGCTTTCCGTTGCTGTCTTGTCTATCTTATGTTTTCATTTTAAACCTTTTATCAAGCTGTTCGTCAGCAGTGCAAGCTGTGATGCACAGCGACGAGGTGGATACCTCGGACGGGTTAAGCTGTAGTCCCCAGCGGATGGCAAGCTGTGTTGCCCAGTGGTTGTATGACAAGCTGTGATGCCCAGCTGTTCAAGCTGTGAGTCAGCGGAAGCCACACTCGGGTTGAGTGTGGGGTGGATGTAGGTCTGCTGGACCGAACCACCTAAAAACCCATTGAGCAGTGGTTTGAATTCTTTGTGTGTTTGACGCTAGATGAATGCATAGGGTCGAGATAGGTTGATCTTCTATATGTGTTCATTTCATTGATGCGCATACTATATGCTTGATAGTGGTATTGTGTGTTTGCTTGATCTGTCTAATTGCTGCCCACATTAGATGTTTGCTAGGAGCACTCTTCATATTTGTCTACAGGTTCAGTAGATGACTGGAGTAGTTTTTCCTCAGTTAGTCTTAGTGCTTTTGTTCCACAGTTCTGAGCACTAGAATCTTAATTGGGTGATAGTTTTTTAAAGGGTATTCATTCACCCCCCCTCTGAATACATAGCACCGAACCCAACACTTGGTATCAGAGCGGGTTGCTGTGCATAGGATCTAACAATCCGCAGCAGATCCTGCATTGTTTTGGTGCATTTCAAAGTGGGTCTCTTGAAATTGTGTTTTGCTTCATTGACATGTGCTTTATTTTGATCATCTGGTTTTAGTGCATTTCGTGTCATTTATTTTACTGCGCTGAATCTGTTTGCCATCTGTTCTAATGGCTCGACCTCCAGTTTATGATGGTTCTAACCTCGATAGCTGGCTAGGAGGCCTAAGTGTGTACATAGACTCCATTGGTCCAAATTTGTGGAGTCTTATATCTAAAGGCCCACACCGATTACCTCATGATGAGACCAAATGGTCTAAAGAGGACAGAGTGAAGGACCGTGAAAATACCGTGATTCTTAATATCCTGAGAGCTGCTGTCAATACTGATATATATACTTTTGTTTCCAGGTGCACATCTGGAAAGGAGATTTATGACAGAATCACTTCTGCTCATAACGATCATCAGGACAGCTGCTTAATGGCCAACCGGGATAATGAAGATTCATCATCTCAGGTAAGCTCTGAATATGAAGAACTTTCAATTGATGATCTATAGAATATAAATGAAGAGCTTACTGAAAGATGTGAAAAATTGAAATCTGAAAATAAAAAGTTGAAAAAGAAATGTGATAAAGCAAATTTGAAAGCTTCCTGTGAAAACTGTCCAAATTTGAAACAATCTTATGATGCATGTATGCTAGATGTTCAGAACCTTAAGAAACAAAATGATTTTCTAAAAATTGAAAAACAAACATGCTTGGACAAAATGTCAAAAATTGAGAATCAACTGAATGATCAGAAAAATGAGCATTTAAAAGACATGCAAGAGTTGACTGAAATAAATTCTGTAATAGACAAACTAAGGCTTGAAAACGTTAAGAGTCAAAAGAAAATTGAAGATCTCAAGGCTAGAATAAATGAAATCAATGGGGAGGTTTCACATTCTTCTTCTGCTGAATTAAACTGTGATATGTGCTCAGCTCTAAGAGAACATAATGAAGATCTTTATAGTTATAATGAATGGCTGAGTAAACAAATTATCTCACTTAAAGAGGATCACAAAAACTTGGTGGCTGAGAAAATTAGAGTGGAGGAAAGAGAAGAGGAGCTAGTTGAAAAGCTGGAGCTGATGTCTGGAAGTGGAAAATGCAATAAAACAGTCATGAAGCTATCTGAAGAGAACAAAGAACTGAGGGAACAAAACAAAAAACTGATGGTTTTAAATACTATTTTCTCACGTAGATTTCTGACTGTCGAAAAAGAAAAATCTGTTATTAAGGAAGCTCAATCACAAAGACTTGAGGAGGAAAACACTGAACTGAAAGCTGAAGTTGAAAAATTAAAGTTATTAAATACTGGCTTATCTGAAACACTTCTCACCTTAAAGAAGAGAAAGCTCACTTGTGATGAAGAATCACAAATGTTGAACAGTCTAGAACAAGAAATTGAGAAGTATAAAATTACAAATAAAGTCTTAAGTGAATGTGTCAACTGCAGTGAACAGGAGATAGCCAGTTATGAGCTTCATATAACATCTTTGGAAAATAAGATTCAGGAACTAGAAAAATCAGCATCCAATTCTGCCAAGAATGAAAGAAAAGTAAAAACTGTTGTGAAAAGGAAGGATGACAATTCAAGAAAGGGGACAAGCTGTAGTCCTGATGTTAAGGAAACTACCAGCAACCAGCTATATACTACCTTTATGCATAGTTCTGATGTAGCTGGTACCTCAAGGTAATCCCCAAAATAAAATGAAAATCAGAAGTCACCTTCAAAATCTGTCTTTCAGTTCAAATCCCAGAAAATTGAAAAGCAAACAAAACCTGTTGAGAATAATCAGAAATTGAAAAGAAAAAGTCAAACAAAGAAGGCAAAGAATAACTTTGGTTATACTCTGAAATTTGCTAGCTTTGCTGAATCTGATGGATCAATGCAAAATGCTCATGCTTCTTGTACTCATTCACATGCATCTGTGAATTCATCTGATAGAAACTATGCCCCTAGGAAATCTGATGCCTCTTGCTACTACTGTGGTAGGCATGGTCATTATATGGATGACTGCAGTGTGATGAAAAGTGATGATATGATGCATGATAAATCTTTTTCAAATACTCATCACCACCCCAAAAGAAACATGTATGCTTCAAACCAACACATCATTTGTTATAATTGTAACAAACGTGGTCATAAAGCTGTTGAGTGCTGGTTTAGGCCTTCATGGGGATATAATGGTTCAAGAAGCAAGCATTTTAAATGCTTTGAATGTAGTAAGTATAGGCACACAGTCAAAGACTGCTGGCATGCTCAGGGAAATAGATTAAACTCTAAATCTGTAAAATTCCCTACTTTCTATAATTCTGCTAGAAATAACTTGAGTGATAAAAGGAAAAACTTTGCATGTTTTGAATGTGGTAAGCTAGGCCACAAAGCTGCCAACTGTCGACTGGCTGAGTATGGAAAGAAAAATTTTCATGTTAGTAAAAGAAATACTCATGCTCATACACGTTATTTTCATACTCATGTGCATGCACATGGGCATCATGTTTCTGCTAACATGAATAATAAAAACAAAAATTATGTGGCTTCATGTTACTATTGTGGAAAATTTGGACATTCCATGTTTGACTGTTATCTAATGGAATTTGATGATAATGCTACAAAAAGAATGTTTAGAACACCTGTCAGGGTAAATGCAGGACCCAAAGCTGCTTGGGTCCCTGCAGGATCAAAATGATTATAATGTTGCAGGTGTGCCTTGGGTCAAAGAATAAACAGGGGTTAACAAACCAAGGCACTCAAATGGAAACCCCATGATTCAACTCTTAAGGTCAGTTCTGAACTTTGTTTTAATTTCATCATCTGAAATTGCTATTCTGCTTATTTGATTTTTGATGATCTCTTCATGTCTAGCTGATCAGTCTGCATTCCAGACTCAGCTACTGAGTTTTAATTCTGCATATATGATGCACTTCTCTTTTACAGTTATTGCATTGTGTAAATAAGATGCTAGATGCACTGCACAATCATGTTTGTAGTTGATGCATACCTTGTACTGAGCTTGAATGATTCATCTAGTGCATAGAGTCTATGCATGTGTCTTGTGTTATTGCATTGCATGCTTGTTGTTAAATGCATAAATTTGAATTGATTGCTTACTTGCCTCATGTATCATTGGTGCATAATCTGCATGTAGAACAGTCCATTGCATAGCATACTGTTGCATCTTGTTGTCAGGGGGAGCTGAGAGTTCTGTTAAATTCATTGAATCCTTGCTACTTCTCACTGTCTCCATTTAATTCATTCATATTCTTTGACATCAGTTGCTTTTGGACCATAATGCCTATTGCTATCATTTCCCTAACCTTCACTGAACAACAGTATTATCTCTGGTTTAGTGAATTGAGTTATGGTTATTACAATTGTTCATTTATAAGAATCACTCTTACAAATTGAAAGGAACCAAAGGTTTAACCTTTATAAATTGAAGAGTTAAGTGTCTGCCTTCAGAATTTGAGATAAAAGAAAACTTTTATAACTCTTAATCTTTGTCTCATGATTAAAATAGAAAAGGTTTTTTTAATACCTGAAAATGGTAAACTGGAAATGTCTAGAACAGGTGAATAAAAGTATGTAATGTTTTTTAAATAATCACTCTAAAAGAAATAAGGGCAGCAGTAAATAAGATCATAAAAGTAATGAGCTGAACATAGTGACAGAGCAATGGCTGAATTGCACTGAGAAACTGTGATCTCCTCCAAAGAAGCAGGAGAATTCATATGTCATGAAGTGCTTCAGACTACCTCTGTTCATAAGGTCAAATCTATAGGAGGAGTCCTCACCAAGTAACTGGGGGTACTGGCCTCTGACCAAGGTGTGCCCTTAATGTCAAAGGTGAAGATTGTTCATTGTAGGCCTTGACCTGAAGTAGATCTTGTAGTTTATGCCTAGTAACTGGGGGTACCTGCCTCTGATCAAGGTGTACACCTAATGTCAACAGCATAAATGCCACAGGTCTATTCACTTAGTTCAGGTTCTGAAAATTTAAAAATGAAATACAAACTGCTATAACCATTTGAAATCAAAAGTCATTCAGTGAAAATTATTTTTCTCATTACATATTCAAGTTGCCTTTCTTGATCTTCCATGTTTAATCACAAAAGGGTATTATTTCTGAGTTATCTATTAATATCATGTGCCTTAGATTCATTGCTATAAATGGAATCTAAAACTCTTTTTCAGGAGTCAGATGTTTTACTCTAGATTTATCACTGTTAAACCTGAATTTTTTGTCAAAATTGTATGTTGCTGATTCTTATACTTTAACTGTTGTTTATAATCAGGCTTATTCTCTGAACCAATGATTCAGCTGTTGTCTAGTGACCTTCCTACATTCTATACCTTTGTATATCTGTCCATATTCCTTCTCAAAGGGAGAGCAATTATTTAGGGGGAGAAACAGTTCAGGGGGAGTCATACTTTCAGGGGGAGAATAAGGTGCTCTAAGGGAATTTGCATGCATACCGCCATGTTGCACTCATGTTCATACTGTTTTTCTCTTTTTGATTATGTCAAAGGGGGAGAAAATTTTGATTGGTGACTCACTGTCACTTTGTTGCCATCATCAAAAAGGGGGAGAATGTTGTGCCCCTTAGGCACAAGCATGTGCTATTTAGTGTTGATGATTTGATGATAGCAATGCTAGTTTTATTTTGATGATAGCAACGCAGTGAGTGTGCTTTATGAGATTGTGTTTTGATGACAGCAACATGATATATTGTCTGGAAAATGCTTAAGTGTGCTATGTCTGATTTGTTCTGTGGAGAATACATGTCTATGACTGATATATTGGTTGGGCCAAGTCCATACATTGCCCAGGCTGCATACATCATTGCATGAAGTCTATACACTGGCTGCTGCATTCTCATGAAGTCTACACATCATGGCAAGTCCGAAGTCTACACATTGGAAGTATATTTCATATATGCATCAATGGGTCGACCCTCTGATTAGATGAGTCGACGCCCCTTTAGACTTCTAAGTCTATACACTGTGTGCATACATTACTTTTCTGTCTGCATGTAGCTTGATGACTAGCAAGTCTATACACTGCATGGCTCGCATGGCTGCAAGTCTGTACACCGCAGGCCAGCAAGTCCATACACTGCATGGCTCACATGGCTGCAAGTCCATACATTGAATTCCTAGCAGACCAGCAAGTCTATACACTGCAGGGTAAAGCCTAAAATCTAGACATTGCTGCATTGCTTGCATTTCAGAGTCTATACATCGTTCATGAAATGCATGTGCACAGTTCGTGGATAAAATCTGTACATTGTAGCATGCATTTCATGAAGTCTGTACATCCAGTATCTCTGTTAAGATTCAAAGTCTGCACATGGCTCACCGTCTCATGCATAGTCTGGACAGTTGTGGGTCGACGCTCCCTTCTGATGGGTCGATGTCCCCTTTGTTTTCCAAGTCCATACATTGATCTTCTTATTCAAAGTCTGATCATTGGTCAAGTCCACACATTGTGCATTTTGACTTGAAGTCTATACAACGCTGCATTGGCCAAGTCTATATACTGCATTGTTGATTGTTGGCAAAGTCTGCACATTCTGTAGTTCAACGTCTGCATGCATAAAGTCTGTACACTGCATTGTCTCAACTTGCGTCTCACACATCTAAAGTCTGTACAGCCTATTGTTTCAGCCAATGTCTCATTCAGTGTTAAAGTCTATACAGACTTCAGCGTCTAGTTCATGAAGTTTATACATCGGACTGTTCATGCTGCGTCTTAGGCAAGTATGTACACTGCACTGTAGCTGCATCGTTTCACCTGAAGTCTGTGCATCGTCTCAGCCACCGTCTCATTCAGCGTCTCACGCTTACAAAGTCTATACACTGGTCGGTGGAAGCAAGTCTATACATTCGACTGTTCAGCCGGTGATCAAGTCTGTACAGCCAGGGAGACCATTAAGTCTATACACTCATTCACTGTAGCTTGCACGAGGTGAAGTCTGTACATTGGCAATAGTTTTCCAAGTCTATACATCCTTCTGTTGAAATTCCAAGTCTGTACATCGGATCGGTTGAGCAAGTCTGTACAGCGGTTGCATTCTCAGGTAAAGTCTATACATTGGGACTTTTACCTACGTTCTGAACTAAACTGAGTAAGTCTATACATTCCTCATATCTTTTACCTACGGTCAGTTCAGTAAGTCTGTACACTGGGAACTTTACTGACGTTGCCTTGCCAAAGTCTACACACTGTGAACCTTCAAGTATGTACAAACTTTACTTGTTCAAGTCTGTACATCATCCAGCTCTTTGGCAAGTTTACACATCTCAAAGTTTATACACTCGCTGTCTTCCATTGTTTCATGTCTGTACAGACTTTACTTCGGTCAAGCCTGTACAGAGTTTCTTCAGCTAAGTATATACATTGTTTCACGACGTGAAGTCTATACATGCCTTGTTCAAGTCTACACATGATGAAGTCAATACATTGGGCAGAGTCTGTACACTGCATTCATATTCAAGTCCATACAGTTAGTGTCTGCATTGCATTGCATTCATCAGTTGTGAAGTCTACACATCGAGTCGAAGTCTGCACATTGTTGAACGCTCATCAAGTCCATACATTGGCAACCTCTTACATTGCCTAACTCGATACGTTGGATGCTGAATGCTCTTCAAAGTATGTACAGCCGTTGCCCTCTTATGTGAAGTCTATCCATTGGGGCAAAGTCTATACACTGCATTCGCCTTCACAAGTATATACAATGCATTTCATATTCAAAGTGTGTACAGGGTTTAGACTAAGACTGATAATTTGTTCTCTGTCTGACAGGCACCCTTCGTGAAGCCTAATGAAGGCACGTGATCCGAGAATAAGGGGAGTGCCCAGATGAAGACACATGTACTGACAGCCTGCTGGATGCTGCCACGTGGTCCGAATTCTTAGGGCGGGAAATGTGGAAGCCACACGCCCCTTATCCACCTGCGGATAGTATATAATGAAGCCTTCGTCTTCAGATGGAAAAAGATCGACTGAAGAGAGGCAAAGTATATACATCCAGTCTAAGAGCAGAAGAGAGCCTTCAATCCACAGAGAGAAGAAGAAAAAGAAAGAAGAAGAATCAGGAAGAAGAAAAGAAGAGCAGAGAGTGAGAGATTAGCAGAAGAAGAAGAGAAAGAAGAGAAAGAGAGAAAGAAAGAGAGACAGTGAGATCAAGAGAAGAAGAGTGAAGTCTGAAGATCTGTTTACTGGACCGTGGATCAAATCCAGGCCAGTCTGCTCTGTTGAGAGCTATATTGTGTTTTTCATTTACAGCTTTCCGTTGCTGTCTTGTCTATCTTATGTTTTCATTTTAAACCTTTTATCAAGCTGTTCGTCAGCAGTGCAAGCTGTGATGCACAGCGACGAGGTGGATACCTCGGACGGGTTAAGCTGTAGTCCCCAGCGGATGGCAAGCTGTGTTGCCCAGTGGTTGTATGGCAAGCTGTGATGCCCAGCTGTTCAAGCTGTGAGTCACCGGAAGCCACACTCGGGTTGAGTGTGGGGTGGATGTAGGTCTGCTGGACCGAACCACCTAAAAACCCATTGAGCAGTGGTTTGAATTCTTTGTGTGTTTGGCGCTAGATGAATGCATAGAGTCGAGATAGGTTGATCTTCTATATGTGTTCATTTCATTGATGCGTATACTATATACTTGATAGTGGTATTGTGTGTTTACTTGATCTGTCTAATTGCTGCCCACATTAGATGTTTGCTAGGAGCACTCTTCATATTTGTCTACAGGTTCAGTAGATGACTGGAGTAGTTTTTCCTCAGTTAGTCTTAGTGCTTTTATTCCGCAGTTCTGAGCACTAGAATCTTAATTGGGCCAAAGTTTTTTAAAGGGTATTCATTCACCCCCCCTCTGAATACATAGCACCGAACCCAATAGGATATTCCTTCCAATAGACTAGGAAATCTTGTTGCAAGGCCTCCGTAATTCTCCGCGAGCCTGAGATTCTCACTAGGACGCCGAGTTGGTTGTACCATTAAAGCCCATTGATTAGATTACACTATCGATGTTTTTGGTTATCAGTAATGTAACGGCTCTATGTTGGACCGTCAGGCCCAAGTAACGGCCCAATATACGATCGTCACATTCCACTGAGTCCGATTTCTTGGTTCTGGATTCAGACTAATGTAACGGCCCAAGGAGCGTCACATCATGTAACGGCCCAGTACACGACCGTTACACTGCTTGAGTATTTTAACCCAAGGTGGACCAAGGGTTGATATTCCAAGATTTCTAGATGGACTATTAATGATCTAGAACTTATCATATTGATCAAGAAACCTAATATAATGAATGGAAGATAAAGAACGTATCGTTATGCTGCCGATTTATTTCCATAAGCATAACCTTGCTTAAGTCATTCTTGATTTTTCATGATTCTTATTGAAGCATTCATTCATTGAATTATTGTTATCATGAGCTTATTTGAACTCATTATATTCTTGGCCATACTTTATTATTACATGCGTGGAGAAAGCTTGATTTATACTTGAAGATGTGATCGAGCACTGATTGTGTTCAAGGGCTCTATGCTAGTCCCCTCGGCTGATTGTCGGAAACATACTATTTTATAAACCATGGGGTATGATGCTACTGGCGTCGCATTGCGTTGGGAGTACTTTCTCTATAAATAAGTGAAAATCCACGGCACGACATGACATTCTTGTACATGACTTTCTTGCTTGATATTCCACAGAAATTCATGAAGTACTTGCTCATAAGCAAAAGATACTGGAGTGATGATTATGTGACTTGCTAGTATATTCTCGATACATTCTTGTTCATGAAAGGCCAATATCATGTTCTTGTTACATTCTTACTAGTTCGTATTTATTCTCATTCTAACTTACATGATCATCTTATTACTTTGGTTTAATCACATGATTGATCACATTCGCATGATTTTTACCTTATTCTTTAGAGCTAAATTATTAATTACTTTAATAGTGCCTTCATGTTGATGCGAAGATACTTACTGGGCAAGTGTGCTCATTACCTATTTCCAATCTTTTCAGGAGAGGAAAGTGATTCAAATTCGGATTCGGGTTATACAAGTAGCGGGTCCGAGAGCGAATGAAAGTATTGTCAAGATGAGAGTGAAAACTTAGGAAAGTCTATATTGTTTAGATTGAGTCTATGTAATTTTCCTATTTCTTGAGTCTAGTACATAATGAAAGTTGAATTAGTGATTGTAATTGAGGGTTCAATTTGATTATCAATGAAATAAAGTTGAAGTTTGAATATATATATTGTGTAATTACATCTTTATGTGTGATTGTCTTGCGCTCTGATCGTTCTTGCTTGCAAGAGGCTTACCATGCCGGCTGTTCGCGCTCCCCGAGTTAGTCTTCCGCTATAATAAAGGCTCGGGGCGTGACAACGGCGCTTCCAGAATTGACACCTCAGTAACTAGATCAGACAGAGTCCGGGCGGGGGCAGGCATAGTCCTGAAATCTCCAGAAGGAGAAGTCATACATACATCATGTTCAATAAACAAGCCTTGCATAAACAATGAAGTAGAATATGAATCCCTCATAATCGGGTTACAGATTGCTCTGTCCATGGGGATTCAGATGCTAGAAGCATTCGGGGACTCCATGCTAGTTATAAAACAGTTGGAAGGGGAGTTCGATGTGCGGAAGCAAGAACTCATTCCTTATTATCATCTGGCTCTCTGCCTAATGACAAGATTCTATTTCATTAGCATCAAGCACATCAACCAAGGACAGAATGCTCAAGCTGACGCCCTCGCAAAGGTGGCCAGTTCTTTGGCAATCCCACCTGATACAGGACTGAATATAATAGTAATCAACCGACGACAGGTCCCTAGTGTGACAGAAGCTCTAGCCAATGAACAAATAAATGAAGTGGCGGCTGTAGAAGGAATCCAGCGGTCCGATTGGCAGGAGCACCTCCTTCATTGGTTTCAACACCAGCAACTCCCGAAAGAGAAAGAACAGAGAATGAAGCTCCTTAGAGTCAAAGACTCTTATGAGATGAGGAATGGAACGTTGTTCCAGATAATGACAGATGCCCAAAAGAAGATCTTACTTCGCTGCTTATCCCCAGGAGAAGCCAGGTAGGTAATGCAAGAAGTCCATGACGGGTCAGTCGGGGCACACCAGGTCAGTCCGAAAATGAAAATTGAAATAAAGAAACTTGGCTACTATTGGCTCTCTATGTTTGACAATTGCTGCAAGTTCACCAAAGCCTGTCAGAGGTGTCAAGAACATGCAACTGTGTCAAGAAGGCCACCTGTGCCACTGCATCCTCCCATCCCAAGCTGGCCGTTTGCTCAATGGGGTACGGACGTGGTAGGACCACTACCAGCATCTTCATCAGGATGCAAATATATCTTAACAGCTACAGATTACTTCTCCAGATGGGCAGAGGCAGTAGCATTGAGAGAAGTGACGAGAGAATTGGTCACCAGATTCTTTCGACAAAATATAATATTCTGGTTTGGAGTACCCAGTCGAATCATCTCTGACAACGGCAGTCACTTCAAGAATCAGAAGGTGTACCGACTAGCCGACAAATACAAGATTGATTGGAGGGCATCATCTCCCTACTACCCTCAAGCCAACGGACTTGCAGAAGCCTTCAACAAGACGCTATGCACTCTGCTAGCAAAGACTGTCAAGGCTAATAAAAGAGATTGGGAAGAAAGGATGTACGAAGCACTCTGGGCTTACCACATAGTCTATAAAGCCCCGACTGGCTACTCACCTTACTCCCTTGTGTACGGGTTGGAGGCTATGGTGCCAATCAAATTAGAGGTCCCCTCGTTGCGAATCGCCATCCAGCATGGATTGGTAAGCAGGGAGCAGACCAACATAGAACGAAGACTGGAGGAGCTCGTCGAGCTCGAAGGAAAGCGTCTCCGTGCGCAACAAAATATCCAACTCTACCAAGCCCGCATGGCACGTGCTTTCGATAAGCTGGTCAATGGATGGGAATTCAAGAAAGGTGACCTGGAATGGTTAAAAGAAGAGAAGTGATGGCCTCCAACCCCAAAGAAAAGTTGGTTGAAAATTGGGTCAGACCATATGTCGTCCGTCGAGTATATGAAGGGGGTGCGTACGTCCTTGTAGATCACAAAGGGGTCATCCAGTTCTCTCCCCTTAATGGAAAACATATGAAGCTGTATCACACAGTTCAACTGGCATTCACAGAATGACCTATACCTACCCTTGGTCTAGTGGCATTCCGCCCTGACTGAGCTCTATCCACCTTAGTCTAGTAGGTACTCCGCCCTAGCTAAGTTCTATCTACCTTAGTCTAGTGGCACTCCGCCCTAGCTAAGTTCAACATACCTTAGTCTAGTGGCACTCCGCCCTAGCTAAGTTCTACCTACCTTAGTCTAGTGGCACTCCGCCCTAGCTAAGTTCCACATACCTTGGTCTAGTGGCACTCCGCCCTAGCTAAGTTCTCCCTACCTTAGTCTAGTGGCACTCCGCCCTAGCTAAGATCTACCTGCCTTGGTTTAGAGGCATTCCACCCTGGCCGAGCTCTACCTACCTTGGTCTAGTGGCATTCCACCTTGGCCGAGCTCTACCTACCATTGGTCTGGTGGTATTCCGCCCTGGCCGAGTTCTACCAGCCTTGGTCTAGTGGCATTTCACCCTGGCCGAGCTATACCTACCCTTGGTCTAGCGGCATTCCGCCCTGACCGAGCTCTACCTACCTTAGTCTAGTGGCACTCTGCCCTAGCTAAGTTCCACCTACCTTAGTCTAGTGGAACTCCGCCCCGGCTGAGCTCTATCCACCTTGGCCTAGTGGCACTCCGTCCTGCCCGAGTTCTAAAAATATATATATATATACATATAATGACATATAAAACAACATTGCCATGATGGGTCTTACACCCGAATCAGCTCAAATCTGTCCTTTACGTTAGCATTGCCTTCTTCCTAACGAATAAACCCTCTTTCTTGGCGCAAGACTTCGTGTTCTGGCCGGCTCTCAGACAACAATACCATTGCGGGCCTTACACCCGAATCGGCACAGATCTATCCTTTGCGCTAGCATTACCTTCTTGCTAACGAATAAACATTTTCATCAGGCGCAAGGCCTCGTGCCCTAGTCGACTCTCTCAACATCCTTCCGTTATGCGAGTTCAAAAAAAATGAGAATAAAATGATCATAAAAAAATGGGGCTTAAAATAGAGGTGCCCCGTCGGACTTGTTCCTACATTAAGACAAGGGTAAAAATGGCTTTAACCCAGTTGCAATGAAAACCCAAAAGGGCACCACAGGTAAAATCGGGAACCCCGCCACGTGAAAACCTGAAAGGGCGCGTGGGCAAAAGCAACAGGGGGCTGACTTTGGTAAAAACCCGAAAGGGTGCTTAAGTCAGTAATGTGGTAATTTAAGTTCTACCTCACCCTGATTCTAGTGAAACTCCGAAAAGGGTGATCACCCCGATCCCCATCGGAGATCTTTCTCAACTTACTTCTGACCCTTGTCATCATCGGCAAGATCGGTCGACCTACCTCTGACCCTTGTCACCATCGGTAAGATCGGTCAACTTCCTTGTGACCCTTGTCATCATCGGCAAGATCGGTAGAACTACTTCTGACCCTTGTCACCATCGGCAAGATCGATCAGCCTCCTTGCGACCCTTGTCATCATCGGCAAGATCGGTCGAACTACTTCTGACCCTTGTCACCATCGGTAAGATTGGTCAGCCTCCTTGCGACCCTTGTCACCATCGGCAAGATCGGTCAACTTTCTTGTGACCCTTGTCATCATCGGCAAGATCGATCAACTTCCCTGTGACCCTTGTCATCATCGGCAAGATCGGTCGTCTTCCTTTTGACCCTTGTCATCATCGGCAAGATCGGTCAACTTCATTGTGACCCTTGTCATCATCGGCAAGATCGGTCAACTTCCTTCTGACCCTTGTCACCATCGGCAAGATCAGTAAACTTTTTTACGACCCTTGTCATCATCGACAAGATCGTTTGAACTACTTCTGACCCTTGTCACCATCGGCAAGATCGGTCAGCCTCCTTGCGACCCTTGTCATCATCGGTAACATCGGTCGACTTTCTTCTGACCCTTGTCACCATCGGCAAGATCGATCAGCCTCCTTGCGACCCTTGTCACTATCGACAAGATCGGTCGACCTACTTCTGACCCTTGTCACTATCGGCAATATCGGTCAGCCTCCTTGTGACCCTTGTCACCATCGGCAAGATCGGTCAGCCTCCTTGCGACCCTTGTCATCATCGGCAAGATCGGTCGACCAACTTCTGACCCTTGTCACCATCAGCAAGATCGGTCAGCCTCATTCTGACCCTTGTCACCATCGGCAAGATCGGTCAGCCTCCTTGCGACCCTTGTCACCATCGGCAAGATCGGTCAACCTCCTTGCGACCCTTGTCATCATCGGCAAGATCGGTCGACCTACTTCTGACCCTTGTCACCATCGGCAAGATCGGTCAGCCTACTTCTGACCCTTGTCACCATCGGCAAGATCGATCAGCCTTTTTGTGACCCTTGTCACCATCGACAAGATCGGTCAGCCTCCTTGCGACCATTGTCACCATCGACAGGATCGGTTAGCCTCCTTGCGACCCTTGTCATCATCGGCAAGATCGGTCGACTTACTTCTGACCTTGGTCACCATCGGCAAGATTGGTCAGCCTCCTTACGACCCTTATCATCATCGGCAAGATCAGTTGAACTACTTCTGACCCTTGTCATCATCGGCAAGATCGATCGTCTTCCTTTTGACCCTTGTCATCATCGGCAAGATAGGTCATCTTCCTTGTGACCCTTGTCATCATCGGCAAGATCGGTCAACTTCCTTGTTGATGCGGGACGAGACCACGGACACGACAAGCTCGTGACTGTCCCTTAACGAGGGAAGCGTCGGACGTGCGCGGTTGAGAAACCGGCAGTGAGCTAGGGTGGTCGGCTCTCTCGTGTGCCCGGATCGGGTCACGGGACGGTCTCGCACTCTCTCGCAGCAGCGGTAATGAATAGATAAAGCGAGCTAGATATCCCTACACATGCTCTCTAGCAGCGGCATAAACAAATATATATGAAGTAAGCAAAATGCCAAGTAAGGGAGCGAATGCGATACCTCCACGCGCTCGGCGTGGGGAAGACGGACCCGGCCGAAACTCGTACTCCCGGGACAATTAATACACCATATTACAGCAAATGAATTACTGCCCACTCCACGCAGGGAGGTAAAGGACTACACAAACGGACCCGGGAGGACCGAACTGGGGTTGACGGGCAGCTTCTCGCGTCTCTTCGGCAGCACCCGAACTTGTGACTGTGGGGTCCACGTGCTGTCCGGAGGGGCCGTGTGGGACCCGATGGAACCGCTGTAGTGGGGACACTTAGGGAAGCACTCCCCAGGCTGGCGGCACTCTGGTTCTCCGGCCGGAGGCCGGGCGGCTCCGTTCGGCACCGGTCGGAATGACCGGCCACGGATCTGCCGGTTCTGTTTTTCGGCTCGCGCTCCGGCGACAACGGACGCTGCGATCAGCCCCAACGTCGGAATGTGACGAAACTGGCGCCGTTGGAAAGATGCTTCAAAGGGCTTCAACCCAAGGTGATTACAGAAAAATAATCAAGCATGTACTTCTTAATGGTGAATTTTGAAGGTTGCTGTTGTACAGTTCCTGAAATCTCAGGTCAGCAGAGAACTTTCCTGTGGATTGCCTTTGACCGATATGAAGACCTCGGATTCAGACTTCGACTTGTTCATGAAATTTGTAGGAAATCACGTAAGGAAATCAGGAATGTTTTTGGATCTGGATTTGGAGGTGGTGGTGATTTGTTATGATGTTGTAAGTGGAGGGTGGTCGGATCTGGGATCTGACTGAAAACACTGTAGCATAGGAAGAACACGAATTTCTAAAAATAGATAGAAGGCTGATAAAAAATTAAGAAAATTTTTGGAGGTAGGAGGTGATAGACAGAACTCCCAGTAAAATTGGGAGGGTTTAGACAAATCAAAAAGATGGTCATAGGGGGAGAACTCAGAGGTTCTGTTACTGTAAACAGAAACCTGGCAGATCTGGGATGATAGGTTGGACGAAAATGTAAAAATACTAAACGGTGGATTTTTGGCGTGAAAATTTAGGTGGCACTTGGGATGCAAGGGTAGAACACACCATAAAAATTGGAGCTTGATATCTTCAAGTGGTGGAGAGCAGATATTCGGACAAGAAGCCTCTATCCAGGATGGACAGAACACCGAAGATGGCTCTGCGGCGGCTCGTAGGCGGCACGAACGGCGGCGGCGGCGGCGGCGGCGGCACCGATGATCACCGGAGGTGGGGGGAAGGAGATATCACTCTAGAATGGGGGTTGGAGATGAAGAAACCAGGGGGAGAGAGAGGGGAGGTCGAAATTCACTCAAGGGGGGGTCTTGCACAATGCTTTTTCTCATTTCATTAATTCAATCCATTGGAAAATTCAAGCTAGATATAATAAATGTAAAAAGACACTAAATGTCCATAGATCTGGGGTTTTGAAGGGCATATCAGGGAGTTCCTAAATATTTCTCCCATGTGGTCAAAACACTTAATATCTATTTTAATCTAACTTAGACCAATTCTATTCAAACCTACCTAATTTTCACCAACCAAGCCTAATAAGGGCAAAGGAAGAGGGCACCCCCTTCATGGGCCTCCCTTGGGCCAAGTATGGTTAAAGGCCATGTAACAAGCCCACTAACCATGCTAGACTCTTCCACCCTTGGTGGCCCATGAGAGGGAGAAGCCTATTTGGGCCTAAGTGGCTATTAAGGTCCATAATGATGGCCTTAAGACCCAATATGGAATAAGCTCCTAATGGACTCTACTAATGGCAACCTAGCCATGGACTATACATTACAAATGGCCCAATGACTTGTTATAAGCCTTACAAGGAGCCCAAATGAAAGAAATTACACAATTACAATCTCATACAAGCCAATACACACAATACAACCCATAAGCTCTTGATGTCCTCATCAATTCTCCCCGGGTGGGAGGAACTCGACCCCGTCGAGTAGGGGTAGGGATGCTCGAATACTCTGGCGGATCCGTCACCATTCCAAGTAACGCGGGTACGCTCCACTCCAAATGATCATCACCTGCTCATTCCATATATACTCGATATGCGCGACTGCTATGGGCTAAAGGTGGACACTCCGAGTGGGGCACTCTCAAAAGGGAAGGAATCACCTCGAAGACTCACTAGGAATCACCGCTGAGTCCCTATAAGTGACTGATCCGGGTATGGATGTGGAACTGATCCCATACTCATCAAGTGAGTCCACTCGCCTCTTACCCATAAGAGAACGACAACGAGCTTACACAGGACGCATGCAGACAAACAAACGACACACAAACCATGCAAACAAACCACACAAGGAAAACACACGGACTCATCTATGACCCTAGACACACCTAATGTTAGTCCGACCCGTACATGGATGACGGCGGACCAGGACACCCGAACGTGTGCCATGCATGCATTTGACGTAACCGGAGGTTGACGTCATGGGGAACTCCTAGACACCCTACGATGCACCAATCATGGACATTGGGCTTGGATGTGGAAGTTCGGGAGGTGCGGGTGGTTTAGAGGGATCGAGGAAACCAAAGTCTTCCTTACCCCCGAATGGTGGTTCGGACCTATGGCTATGTGGAGTTTTCTTGGCCCGAGTGAAAAAGGTGGGATAGTGAACTCCGCGGAAGAAGGGTAGTGAGTATGAAAACTCGGGAGGTTCACTAGTGAAGCGGTCAAAAGGGTCGAAGAAGGTGTGACCCCATGAAGTGGGTTCCAACATGACATGGTCCCAAGTTTGGAATTCATAGTCACCGTCATACATTATGATTGGTGGGATGACGGACATGTGTAAAAAATAGGATTCCTCCCTTGGGCAAAAGGGGACGAAGTCGGACTCGGCTGGCATCGGGAGGAGTAGAAGAATCTCCGTGGTGACACACCCCACGGTGCACACGGAGGTAATGGACCCTAAGACCGGATGGGTGAAGCTAAGACTAGCAGGTTGGTCAAAGCCTCGGGCCAGTAGGTGCGTCAACTTCCATTGTGAATCTAATCCCATAATAAGGTCATCCAAAGTATCGACATGGTGACTAGACTGAAAAGTTGTATGGTAGGAGTTGACGGGCACTAGAGATAGGATGGGGTCCATGTATGGGAAGGGAGGTGGGACCAAGCCATCCTTGAGCCAACTAAAAAGTGGCTCGGCGATGTGTAGCGTTCCCGTAAGAAACACGGGTGGCTCGGGATTGGGTGGCTCCAAATGAGAGGGTTCGAATTAAGATCGGAAGGTGAGGGTGACAATGGAGCACTCTCAAGTGGTGAAGGAATTGGGTTAGGTAGTCCGATCGGCTCGGGACTTGGTTGGGAGGTAGATGTTTGCCAAAGGGTTCGACCTCTAGAGCGAGAAAAATGAGACTCAAAGGGCTCGACCTCTAGAGCGACCTTATAAGATTGCGCCAGCGAGAACGCGTCGCGGACAAGACATTCAAGTTGGAAGTGAAATCGCAAACCTCTCCGGAACTGAAATGCGGTCGTGGTGCTCTCCTCTCCCAAGCCATATTCCAACCGGTACTTATCATAGTCCCGGATGTACTCGGACACGGACCTATCACCTTGGACGGGTCGACATGGGTTGGCCATTGGTGCCGAAAAGGTGGGAATGGATCCCTAGGAATGGGTATGTAAGGCCATTTAGACAAGACACTAGACCGACTATGCACGGTTTGGGATGCATGCACACTAAGACAAGACACCAAGACTCGGTACGGGGCGGAGTTAATCGATCCGAAGATCACTCGTGCAAGTGTGCGACCTTCCCGATAGGCGTAGCCTAACGTTCGGACAACACCTTTTGATATACCAAGTAAAGGGATGCGATGCAAAAAGACACTTTTTGTTTGTTTTAAAACAATGATGATCCTAAACACGACTTAGACAATGACTAATGACTAGACCTAAATGACACTCTCCTTTTTTTTGACACCCTAGACTCAAACTCGCTCTGATACCAAATTGATGCGGGACGAGACCACGGACACGACAAGCTCGTGACTGTCCCTTAACGAGGGAAGCGTTGGACGTGCGCGGTTGAGAAACCGGCAGTGAGCTAGGGTGGTCGGCTCTCTCGTGTGTCCGGATCGGGTCACGGGACGGTCTCGCACTCTCTCACAGTAGCGGTAATGAATAGATAAAGCGAGCTAGATATCCCTACACATGCTCTCTAGCAGCGGCATAAACAAATATATATGAAGTAAGCAAAATGCCAAGTAAGGGAGCGAATGCGATACCTCCACGCGCTCGGCGTGGGGAAGACGGACCCGGCCGAAACTCGTACTCCCGAGACAATTAATACACCATATTACAGCAAATGAATTACTGCCCACTCCACGCAGAGAGGTAAAGGACTACACAAATGGGCCCGGGAGGACCGAACTGGGGTTGACGGGCGGCTTCTCGCGTCTCTTCGGCAGCACCCAAACTTGTGCCTATGGGGTCCACGTGCTGTCCGGAGGGGCCGTGTGGGACCCGATGGAACCGCCGTAGTGGGGACACTTAGGGAAGCGCTCACCGGGCTGGCGGCACGCTGGTTCGCCGGCCGGAGGCCGGGCGGCTCCGTTCGGCACCGGTCGGAATGACCGGCCACGGATCATTTGGTTCTATTTTCCGACGCGCGCTCCGGCGACAACGGACGCTGCGATCAGCCCCGACGTCGAAATGCGACGAAACTGGCACCGTTGGAAAGATGCTTCGAAGGGCTTCAACCCAATGTGATTACAGAAAAATAATAAAGCATGTACTTCTGATTTGCGAATTTTGAAGGTTGCTGTTGTACAGTTCCTGAAATCTCAGGTCAGCAGAGAACTTTCCTGTGGATTGCCTTTGACCGATATAAAGACCTCTGATTCAGACTTCAACTTGTTCATGAAAGTTGTAGGAAATAACGTAAGAAAACCAGGACTATTTTTGGATCTGGATTTGAAGGTGGTGGTGATTTGTTCTGATTTTGGAAGTGGAGGGTGGTCGGATCTGGGATCTGACTAAAAACACTATAGCAGAGGAAGAACACGAATTTCTAAAAAATAGATAGAAAGCTGATAAAAAATTAAGAAAAATTGTGGAGGTAGGGGGTGATAGACAGAACTCTCAGTAAAATTGGGAGGGTTTGGACAAATCAAAAAGATGGTCGGAGGGGGAGAACTCAGAGGTTCTGTCACTGTAGATAGAAACCTGGCAGATCTGGGATGACAGGTTGGACGAAAATGTAAAAATACTAAACGATGGAGTTTGGGCGTGAAAATTTAGGTGGCACGTGGGATGTAAGGGTAGAACACACCATAAAAATTGCAGCTTGAGATCTTCACGTGGTGGAGAACAGATATTCGTACAAGAAGCCTCTATCCAAGATGGATAGAACACCGAAGATGGCTCCGCGGCGGCTCGTAGGCGGCACGAACGGCGGCGGCGGCGGCACCGATGATCACCGGAGGTGGGGGGAAGGAGATATCACTCTATAATGGGGGTTGGGGATGAAGAAACCATGGGAGAGATAGGGGAGGTCAAAATTCACTCAAGGGGGGGGTCTTGCATAATGCTTTTTCTCATTTCATTAATTCAATCAATTGGAAAATACAAGCTAGATATAATAAATGTAAAAAGACACTAAATGCCCATACATCTAGGGTTTTGAAGGGCATATCAGGGAGTTCCTAAATATTTCTCCCATGTGGTCAAAACACTTAATATCTATTTTAATCTAACTTAGACCAATTCTATTCAAACCTACCTAATTTTCACCAACCAAGCCTAATAAGGGCAAAGGAAGAGGGCGCCCCCTTCATGGGCCTCCCTTGGGCCAAGTATGGTTAAAGGCCATGTAACAAGCCCACTAACCATGCTAGACTCTTCCACCCTTGGTGGCCCATGAGAGGGAGAAGCCTATTTGGGCCTAAGTGGCTATTAAGGTCCATAATGATGGCCTTAAGACCCAATATGGAATAAGCTCCTAATGGACTCTACTAATGGCAACCTAGCCATAGACTATACATTACAAATGGCCCAATGACTTGTTATAAGCCTTACAAGGAGCCCAAATGAAAGAAATTACACAATTACAATCTCATACAAGCCAATACACACAATACAACCCATAAGCTCTTGATGTCCTCATCATTTGTGACCCTTGTCATCATCGGCAAGATCGGTCGACTTCCTTGCGACCCTTGCCATCATCGGTAAGATCGGTCGACTCCCTTGTGACCCTTGTCACCATCGGCAAGATCGTTCATCCTCTTTGCGGCCCTTGTCATCATCAGCAAGGTCGGCCAGCATCTCCTCAAGCCCGGTTTTGCCCCGAGAATTGAGTTCTAAAAATGAGAATAAAAAAAAAAGAAATGATGAATAAAAATGAGGTTTAAAATAGAGGTGCCTCGCCAGTCATGATCCTATACCAGGACAAGGGCAAAAATGGCTCTAACCCAGCTATGGTGAAAACCCGAAAGGGCACCACAGGCAAAATCGGGTACCCCGCCACGTGAAAACCCGAAAGGGCGCGTGGGCAAAAGCAAGAGGGGGCTGGCTCCAGCGAAAACCCGAAAGGGCGCTTTGGTCAGTAATGTGGTTACTATAACATGAAAACATATGCTATACCTTTTGGTGACACTTCCATCAGTTGTCCCACCGGTAATAAAACCTATCCAGAATAGACCTTTCGTCCGTTCTGAGGAAACTTATGAATCCTTTGCATCGGCATAAACCCAATGTCAATGATGAAACCTTTCGTCGGTCACAAGGCATCATCGCCTAGATTGATAATGAAACCTATCCAGAATAGACCTTCTGTCCGTTCTGATGAAACTCATTAATTCCCTTGCATTGGCATAAACCCAACGTCAATAATGAAACCTGCTGTCGGTCTTGTGGCATCATCGCCTAAGCTGATAATGAAACCCACCCAGAGTAGACCTTTCATCTATTCTGATGAAGCACACCCATCCCCTTGCAGCGGCATAAACCCAATGCCGATGATGAAGCTTTTTATGATCATACGGCACTTCGCCTTGGTCAATGCTAGAACATGTCTGAGGTGGACCTTCCGTCCATTTCAACGAGACATGTGAACCCTTCATACACTTACGCCAGCCAACAGTCGTACTTTCAGCACTTTTGGCCAATGAGACTTACATTTGTACCAATTTGGCAACCTCTGGAACCCCGACACGCGGTGGAGCGAGGCCCCCATCCTTTCCCTGAAAGGGTGGACGCTCTCTTGCGGTACAGATACGGGTATGCTTCCATACAGGTCGCCAAAATTGTCGCAAGATATGATAGAACACAAGTGTGAAGGTGGACACCTTAAAGCATTAAGAGAAACTTGTATTTCATTGCAAAAAAGGGAGAGATGAAGACAATAGGGGCCCTTCGAGGGGGACATATTACAAGAGGTGGATGAGCTAAGATCGCCTGAAGATATCTTCAAAGTCAAGAACCCCGACATGTGGAGTCACTCCCAGTTCACGGAGTTGCATTTCCTCCTCTTGAACGCGAGCCATCTCAGTCTCTAAGGATGCAACTCGACCCTCTAGCAAGGTGGTCTCCCCGATACCCTGGACTTCTGCCGCTTCCAGCAATGGTATCTCGGCTTCGACAACATCTAATTCAGCCCGGAGTTCTTCCCATCGGCTACGTAGGAATTGTACACGAGCAGCTGAAGCTTCAATCTGGGCCTTGTTCCTATGAAGATCAGAATTCAGAGACTCCAGCTCCGTCTGATAGTCCGCTTTCTACAATTTGAGGGCCGCCAGTCGGTCATTCATTATCCGCTCGAGAAAGTCTCGGCAATTCACAAATTTCAGCAAGAACAACACCCGCTGGGTCCAGATAACCAAGGGATAGCCTAGTGCCTACAGCCCAACCGTCAGTCGTTCAGTCACTTCCATCAGTTGGAGGTAAGACAATGTCGGATGAGATTCTACGACTCGACGCAACATCTCTAAATGCTGCCAAACAAAGTCCTATGATGAGTTGAAGCCGAGGGAAGCTACCGGCGCCACGTCAAACGTAACCCCCTTGTCTATGGAAGCCCATAAACTAGTGTCTGGCTCAGAAGAAGAAGATGGGACAACCACCAAAAAGCAGAATGAAGATTCTGAGCTGTGAAAATGCACTATGAATAGGAATAGGCCTGAAGAAAAGTACAAAGTACACCCACGGGTCCCGTGCCACTAGTCCTTCGCTAACGCCACCTGCAGGTGGGGGGCATTTATTGACACCTAAAATATACGAAGCAATCCAGAGTGCGGCTTCTGTGCCATCCCTGTGGGTTTTGAAGATCAGAATAGAAGAGGTCCACTACCCCTGACACTCTGTCCGGCTGAATCCATCTCTTGCTAGGCCGCTGTCCAGCATGGCTATCATTCAGATAGTCAGGCTGATAAAGACTATGACAAACTCCAGACAATCATCTGCCTGCTGAAGAGGATCCTCAGACAATTCTGATGCTCATAAAATGGGATTCACATTGCCTCACACATGTTCGTGAATGCAAGGTGTTAAGCAAGCCTCGGGTAGAACAAGTATCTATTCTAAGAAGTCCATAAGACCAATGAAGATAAGCCCATTAGAGGAGCCCATGTCTGGTGCCGAATGCTAAGCAAATGGGCCAAGCCCAACACAAGATGAGACACGCCGAGGTGCTGGATGCAGGCGCGCCAAGATTCTCCATGTTGGGCGCGTCGAGGAGCTTGTGCTGGAAGCGGGAGGCCACCCCTCTATAAAATTTGTTACCTTCGACAAGCTGAGAAGAGAGAGAACAGCAGAGGAGAACAAAAAAGAGAAGAAAGGGCAGAAGAAAAAAGGCAATCGAAGCAGAAGTAGCCACTGAGAAAAGAAGAGAGTCTGAGAGCCTGTTGAAAGGGATTTGAAAGAAAAAGAGAGCAGTAGAAGCCTTGGGAAGGAGATTCAAGGTGGGGTTCATCTATCTAATGCCCTCAGGGGCTATATTCTCCCCTTCCCCATCTTTTGTTTCGATCTGTCTTCTATAGTATGCCTCTATTTTCTGCAATTTGCTTCTGAGGCTTGTTCCTCCGTCGATGTTAAATGCTGGCATAGTCTGGCATATTTCCAAGGGGCATCAATTTGTATGTAGACTCTTGTAGTCTGATTCCCCCTCTGTGCTAAATGTATGCGTCCTTTTGAATGAAATGAGATATGAGATTTTAAAGTTTTATCTCTCTCTGCCTCTCTGAAATC
The DNA here is from genome assembly GCA_022559845.1 of Amorphophallus konjac. NCBI lineage: Eukaryota > Viridiplantae > Streptophyta > Magnoliopsida > Alismatales > Araceae > Amorphophallus > Amorphophallus konjac. The sequence goes on along the minus strand of CM040125.1, from coordinate 254,248,601 downwards.
TATTGTGTTTGATAGCTGTTGTGAATGGATCGGATTCTGTTGCATGCACACCCTTCAGACCGCTTGATTGTGTTTCTACTACATCATAGCTATTTTCCCAACCTCACAATCGTGGTGAGAGCCTGAGACAGTCCATCTCATGGCTTCTCATTTACGGAATGGTGGGGAATACACCCAAGTCAAGGCTCGTGTGATTCAATCGATAACCTGGCTCCCAACGAAGCTCGAAAATGAAAGCCATTTCCTCCTCCGATGATTTCTCCCAAAACCATCCTCAGTGGCCGTCCTAAAACCCCGAGTAAAACCACTTGAAACCCTGTGTAAAGCCTCCTGAACCTTTGGATAAAACCCCCCAGAATCCTTAGACTAAATCTCCCTAAAACTTTGAGTAAAGCACTTCAAAAATCCTTGAATAGAACCCCTTTGAATCCTCAAATAGGCCTCTGAAACCCTCAGCTCAAAACCTCTTCAAACCCCTAAAAAGCCTTGGCTTTAGAAAACCCTCAAAAGCCTTCTGTCGGCGCCTTAACGGTCTCCCGGCGCGATCCTCCCTCGGCGCGAGTTCCACACCGAATGCTACTCGTGCCGATTGGGCATCCCCCTCCAGCGCGCCAAGACTCATCTTCCCTGTTGCGCTGATCTCCACCCATGCCGATAGCCTCATGCCGATGCCCTCAAGAGCTCTGAGCCCTACGATCCATCAGCATAAAACCCTATCACCCCAAAGAGGAGCAATAGCCTTCATTCAACCCTTGTGGGAGCTAAATCAATGGGGCTAAACCCCCTACATTCCGCCACCCCGTCGAGCCATGGAGTTCTGCCACTGCATGTTCTCCGTTGGTTATTTCAAGGGAATATTAATAAATACCGCGATGAGTGGACATTGTCCCATCAGATTTTGATCCTTTTGGATCTCGGGCTACGCCCATCTTTCTTTTGGCTTCCATCTCAGCACTCCGTGGATGGATCACCTATACTCCCCTTTTGGCACCGTCCAAAACAAGGGGAGATGCTACCAAAATTCATTCACGGTCTTTACTTTATCGTATCGTGTGAAGTTTTTATTAAACCGATGAATCAACCCCACTTGGTGTGGCAAAAACACGGAGAAAGGCTATCTTACGACTCTTTGCTCACTATAAGAGGGGAATATAATCATTATGGTTACACGGTCTCCCTGGACCCTATGTGGATGAGTCTATCCCCACCTCTAGCTTACCTAAACATCACCGTTGATGGCCCCATGAAACACTTACTAAATCTAAGAGATCCCCTCAATAGAATCCATCAAAACCCATAATCTCACAAAGCCCTCAAAATACCTAAAACCTAAAGAAACCCTTCTTGTCGGCGCCAGAGCCTCCTGACGTAGCCCTCTCTTGACGTGAGTTCCGCGTCAGGTGATTGCTACGCCGAGACAGTGGTCGCGCCGGGCACACACGGTGCCGATGCCCCCCCTTTTGCTCACTGTCGCGCCGAGACCCATCACGCCGGTTTGCCTTCGCACCGATCCCTATTCACGCCGGTTCATCTCAACACCAACTACCATTTAAACACCCAACTTCCCAGTAATCTTAATGAGTCTTATACTCAGTCTAAACCCGATCTCCTAACCTCATCAGCCTCCCTGTCAACCTTCATCATATCATGGGGAATCATGTTTCTCTATCCAAGTCTAAGGGAGCTAAATCACGGGGTTTTACCCCCCCCCCCCCCACATTATACCGTTTGACTGCAATGTTTCTGCTAACCCTGTTGACCCTTGGAGTCCTGCCACTGCATGTCCTCCAATGGTTTCTTAAGGGGATATTAACAAATACCATGATAGAGGACATTGTCCCGTTACATTCAGATCCTCCTGGATCTCGGGTTACGCCCATCTTTCTTTTGGCTTCCATCTCGGCACTCCGTGGATGAATGACCTATGTTCCCACATGGCATAGACTAAGATAAGGGGATATGCTGCCGGATTTGTTCCGTACATTATTACCATACCTTGCATCACATGATTATCAGCATCACAGTCTTATCTTGTCTTGCCCCTGGGGCATCCTCTCTTGACAATTAATCAAGGGTTGTCCTCTTTCTTAGAGGACGTAATTAACGTCATAACCTTCAAGGTATGATGGACTCCGAGCCCCGACACGAACATCATAATCGACTGACTGAGTCAGATCGAGCGCATAATAAATTGTCACTCCGGTGACTGGCACGTCTAATAAAAATAACTAATAAATAAATAAATCCATACAAATAAACAATCAAATAAATGAGAATAAAATCCATTCCCACAACACCCCTCATTCTAATGCGCACCCATAGCTGCTGAATACCCCCAGCCCTCCACCCACGGCTTTAGACATATATACATACTTTTCTTCAGCTTGGAACGAAGGTAATCAAATTCAATCCGATGTAAATAAACACCGGTTGCTTGCGGCCGATGGGGAAAGACGTCACGTACACGATTCTCGCAATCGCCTACGCACTCGCACCCATGGAACCCCTTCTCTCCACATGTCGCCCGATCGCCCGAGCCCACGTGCCGCGCCCTAGTGGCGCTTCCCCGGTCAACCCTTGGTTCCATGAGTGATTGTCTAGAAATTGGCTGGCACGCCCGCACCCTGTCCGGTTAACTCTTATCCCAACATTTCCGTGCCGTTTGACCCTTCTCGACTTTCCGTGTAAGGAGAGTGCCCGATACCGTCGTGAGAGGTATGCAACCGCAAGGAGGATATCCGAGATATTTCAAACTCCCGTATTTTCCTTCCCTACTGTATCCCTTCTTTCACCCCGATAATCAGCATAAAAACCCCCGCAACCGCTGCATATCCCTCCATTGCGCACGTTCAGCTGCCGTCGGAACAGACTCCTACACGCTGGAAAATTAATTAGAAATAGCCTAGCGGGAATCTTTTAGAGTTTATTAATTGACTCAACCCCAAGTCTCTACCCAATTCTCACCGGGTTGGATCCTTAGACTTTAACAAAGTCACGAGTTCTGCGACACCACTTAGAAACCTAGGTGAAGTGGTGGAATCTCGCGCTGGGTCCTGAGCGGGCTGTGGATCACCAGAAGATGAATCTGCAAGAGAGGGAAACGTGTCAGAGGGCCCAGGGGATCTCCCTGGGGCAAACCCTCCGATGGCTAAGTCAGTAGAGCGATGATGGAAGCGATAATGGGGGGAGGAGAGAGCTGATGCGCGAGAATCCTCTCCACCAAAGGGTGAAGCGAATCGTGCTCAGGAGGTTAGGGTATGTGAATGCCTAGTTCATCTTACCATCTTCCGGAGGGTATCCCTTGCTTAAATAGTGCGCCGCCTTCAGGAGTCCTGTAAGCTGAGGGGTTCCCGGCGGGAGTTACGTCTTTAACGGGGGCTTTCATGGCCTGATCGTGGGAACGTTATCCCCTTGGAGTCCGGCAGCTCCCATGACTCTCCCGCTGGCGGAGGACTCTGAACGGCCGCACCTGCAGATAATCAACCGGTTTTACCGAGCCTCGGGGATGCTAGCTCACGTCCGAGCGATAGGCATGGCCCGGCGAGGGTGGGGTCGGATAGATCGGCTGGAGCCTATCTCTCTCGGATGGGGAGAGGGCTTTAGGCCGGACCTTCCTTGGGACCTAACCGTTGTCTCGGGCCCTCCGAGCCTAGAAGGCCGCCGGGGAGAGTTGGTTCCTCGAGTCTTATTTATTGGGCTTTTCTCCCGAAGTGGGCCCTGTGGGCTATCACTTGGGTGGGCTCGCCGGGTTGGACCTTGTAGGTCTTGTTGGGCGGCCTTTGTGGTGGGCTGCGGAAATCCCCCTCTCCACTTGTCCCCCTCCTACTCCCGAGCCAAGGAGGCTCAGATGAGTAGTTTTTCGAGGCTTTGGACCGGCGTGGCTCAGGTGGGTGGAATTCCGTTGGCGTTGTGGAGCCGCTTATAGCGGTCGCCGAGGCCCGTAATGATGATCCTGACGGATTTGAAACGAAGGGGCCCCCCTTTTTCTCGGAGCACGGAACGGCGGGCCGCCACCCTTAGGGGTTTATAGGGGGCGCTGTTCATCGTTCTAGGCTTCCAGGGTTTTAGGCTTTCCTTGCTTCTTGATGCGCCGTGAGAGCACAGCGGAGACGCGGAGCCTTGCGGCGGCGTTTGAAGAGTTGGCGAGGATAACCGCGGAGGCGATCCGGTAGCTTCCTTCTCCCCCGGAGTCTTCAAGCTCGTGCGAGGGATCTTCTCTCGACTCGATGGCGGACCAGAGCCCGGAGCCTGTGCCGGTGAGGCGGGATCCCGTCCCCAACTGTAGCGAGTTAGGGGAGACGGAGGTGAGGAGGTTAGAGCACCGTTTCCGTCTGCCTGTCCGCTATAGCTTTGTTGCCGCCACTCCGTACGAGACGAGTTTGGATGATCGTGCTGGGCTTATTTGCACCTTTCTTCTGGCTTGGAAGAGCAGATTTCGGCTTCCTTTCGATCCTTACGTGCTGCAGCTTCTCAATTTTTTCCGATTGGCACCTATTCAGTTGGTGGCCAACTCCTATCTTCTTCTTTCGGCCTTCGGGATTCTGTGTCGCCAGCACGACATCTACCCTTCTCCGGACCTCTTCCACTTCTTCTTTGAGTTGAAAGCGCACCCGCAGGCGGGGAAAGGCTTCTACTTCATCCAGGCGCGGAGGAACAGGAGCTACATCTCGCTTGCGGCGAAGGACTCCTGGCACAAGGGGTGGAAGACCCAATTCTTCTGGGTGAAGGCGGTGGCGACGGACGAGATCTGGAGATGCCGGACCTCGCCCAACTTTCACCCGAATCTGCCCCCTCGCCAGGAGGAGTTCCCTCCTCACGTGGAGCAGTAGGCTGCCCGTCTGCTGGAGAACCGCCAATCGACCGAGGAGCTGGTGACGCCGGAGAACATCGAACGGATGTGTTCTCTCGCGGTTGACGTCGTCAGGTACGGCTCTCGAGGCTCTTTTTCTGGGGTGGTAGCTCTTTTTTCTCCTCCTGACCGGGGCTTCTTCTTGCTGCAGACGTGAGGCGGGAGCCTCTGGAGGAGGCGGCCGAGGTCATCGATCTGGGGGATGACTCGGTAGCCGATGAGCCTGATGCCCCGGTGGGTCGCGTCAATGCCCGAGATAAGGGCAAGGGGACGGCCTCCGAGGGGTCTTCTCGATCGACCGGTCTGAAGCGCAAGGATCCCCTGGTGGGGAAATTGCGGGAGGCCGCGAAGGCCAGGAAGAGGGCCAGGAAAGCCGGTCTTCCTACCGCCGTCGGGGGCGATTCTAGCTCGGCGGCACTCCCCTCTCGGGGGCAGGATGGGGCCGACCCTTCCGGGCTGGCTCTCCCATCTGCCGAGCGAGAGGGGGCCGAGGAGACCAGGGGCCCCGCAGAGGGAGGTGATGGGTCGGCTCTCCCCTCTGTAGGGACAGAAGGGGCCGATGCCGGCGTGGCCGGCGCTGGGACCGAGAGTTCAGTCGGTGCAGATGGGGGTGCGCCCGCGGGGGCGTCGCAACCCCAAGTGCCGGCAGCTTCTGGTGCGGTGGATCCCGCGGCGCCGGTCGAGGGTGGGGGTTCGCCCGGGGAGGCGTTGCAACCCCAACCGACCGTGGCGCGTGGGGCGGTTGGTTCTGCCGCCACAACAGGGCCTTCTGGCGGGGTGCCCAGGGTGGAGCAGTCCCCTTTGCCGGAATCTCTGGTCAGGCTCGGTGTCTCGGGTGATCTGTACCGGCTCTGTCAGTCGATCGCCGATAGGACGAGGGGGGGAGAAAAGCGTAGCACTCCTGCCGGGGTCCTTGACATCCTGATGGAGGGTGGCCTGGTCATAGCTCGGACAGCGGCCGTGATGGCAGAGGCACACGCCCGGACGGAGGCGGAGCTGTCGAAGCTCGCCTGGACCCTTGGTGGATGCGAGGGGAAACTGGCCCGGCTTGAGGGGGAGCACGAGGGGCTCCGGCGGGAGTTCCTCGCATTCAGGGAGTTGGCGCGGTCAAGCCGACGGGAAGCCGAGGTGCTGGCCGAGCAGCTGACAAGGGCCCGAGAATCGCTCGAGAGGAAGAGCAAACGTCTAGAAGACGAGCGTCAACGCCACATCGAGCTGGATAGCCTCTGGGAGCTTGAGTGCGGCGAGCTGCAGGATCGGGCGGAGGACGCGGAGTGCCTTCGCGCTGAGGCTGAGGCGGACCGAGCCCGGGCAGAGGGTCGGATGATCGAAGCCGAGCAGAGGATGGCCGAGCTGGAGGAGCGTCTGGCGAGGGCGGAAGAGCGTGCGGCCGCGGCGGAGCGGGCTCGGGACGGGCAGGTCGAGGCGGAAGCGATCGAGCGCTATAAAGGCTCGGAAGCTTACTCAGCCGACCTGATTGCAGCTGCCCTACCCTACTACGAGGTAGCGCTCCGCCGGGGTGCTCGAAAGGGGTTCAGGCAGGGCTATCGCTGGGCGATGAACTATGCCAATGAGCACCTTGCCGGGGGTGATTTTCCTTATGGCCAGAGTTATGACTCGGACGAGTCAGATTCCAGCTCCTCATCTTCGGCCGGGGAAGAACCGGAGGAATCACCTCCAGTGGGGTCACCAGCTCCGGAGGTCTCGGGAGGGCTCACGACCGGGACAGTTCTCGCACAGGCGAGGTCAGTGTCCGGGCCGGCCGTCGCCGAGGGTACCAGGGGTGACGCGTCCCCTACTGCCGTTCCCGAGCTTCAAAGTGGGCCCGAGGCCTGATGTAACTTTATTTTGCCCCTTCCCCCTTTTGTCTGTCTTTCCTTTTGTAAGAGGTTTTTATGGGAGGCAATAAATGACTTACTTTATTTGATCGCTATCTTCGCTGTGATTTGGTTGGCGTATCGGGACAGTTGGAAAGTGCTGATATTTTTTACGCCGTTTTCGCACGTCGATTCGGGAGACTTCTTGCGGGTGTCCTTCCGTATTACCATGCTTTGAAAGTCGAGGTGCTTCGCGAATCCCGCTAGAGTGGGGATCGAGGAATTTGAGGTGATCTTTCAGGGGAGATCCTATGGCGTGTTTTCGAGGGGGGAGTCATTTAAGGCACATGGCCTCCCTTGGCCTATAAAAAGGACCGAAGGGTGCTCCTTCCCTCTTAACAATTAGGACTCTCACTGGCGGTCTGCTCTTATTCCCTCGTCTTCGCTCTGCGTTGCGCCGCCGCGATCGGAGCATGGAGGACCCTTCAGAAGGTGACGCTGCAGACGACGGGGAGCTGCCGGTTCCAGCTGTCCTGGAATATCGGTCGGGTCCCACGGTCGCCGCGCGTGCATGAGACGGGTCCGACAGTCGCCGCGCGGATCTGGAGAGGGCTTCGACGTGCGGGGGCACGCCGTTTGCCTCCTCTTGGCTCCGGCGAGGCTTCCGGGCGGACGCTGAGATGGAGGGCGGATGGGGGAGTTAGGGATGCCGGCCGCCATTCCCCTCCGTGGGAGGGGAGGAGGCGGCTCCAGTTCCTTCCTCACCCCTGTCCGCAGCCTCTTTCTCTCTCTTTTGTTCTTCATTTCTTTCACTCTTCGGGGGCTGCTTGCTTTCTGTTCGCCTCCAAAGAGTTGGTAGTTTGGCAGAGAGGGGACCTTCACGGCGCTCCTTTTTCCAGGTTGTTGCCAACTTGGAAGGTAGCCTTCCTCGCGTGAAAGGTGGCCTTCTCCTTTCTGTCCCTCTGTCACCTTTGTCACGGTCCACCCGAGCCAACTGGGTCGACCATCTCTTGTCCGAGCCAGTTTCTACGCGAGGCAGAGTCAGTGGCTGGATGCGAGAAGGTCAAGACCGGGTCGGTCGGGCGATGGCCGTTTGCCGCGGTGCTAGATGGATTTTTGCTTTTCACTATGTAATGTATTGGCAGTTGCCTTTCTGATGTACCAACAGTTATCTTGAATGAATGCGAAAGATAAGGGGGTTTATTTTACCCGATTTGTTGATACAGTATTTAGAAATAAAATCTGCGTAGTGTGGTTGCATTCCATATCCGGGGAATGGGTTCCCCTTCCATTGTGGCTAACCTGTACGCACCTTTCCCGAGCGTCTCGATCACTCGGTAGGGGCCTTCCCAGTTGGGGGATAGCTTGCCCGCCGCCTCCAGTGGTCGAGATGCTTCGGTCTTCCTGAGAACGAAGTCCCCTGGTCGGAATTGTCTGCCTCGGACCTTGGCGTTGTAGTACCGAGTGAGGCGGCGCTGGTATTCCGTAGCTCGGACGTTCGCGATCTCTCGGAGTTCGTCTGCCAGGTCGAGGTTCTCGAGCAACTTCTGCTCGTTTGCCTCGGGTAAAAAGCTGATCACTCGGAGAGACGGATTGGCGATCTCTAACGGAACGACGGCTTCGGTGCCATATACCAGCTGGAAAGGGGTCTCACCGGTTGTCGTCTTGGGGGTCGTTCGGTGCGACCATAGTACGCTAGGCAGTTCCTCGAGCCAGCTACCCTTAGCCTTGCCGAGTCTGGTTTTTATGCCCTTCAAGATGGTCTTGTTGGCATTTTCAACCAGCCCGTTGGCCTGAGGGTGGGCGACCGAGGTGAAGTGGTTGCGGATATTTAGGTCGGCACATCTGTCTCGGAAGTATCGAGAGTCGAATTGCCGCCCGTTATCGCTCACTATCACTCGGGGGACGCCGAAGTGACAAATGATCAATTTCCATACGAAACCCCAGACGACTGTCTCGGTGATCCTCACTGTTGCTTCATCCTCGATCCACTTGGTGAAGTAGTCGATGGCGACGATGATGAACTTCTTCTGGGATTGAGCAGTTGGGAATGGCCCAAGGATGTCGATCCCCCACTGAGCGAAAGGGTAAGGCTCGGTAAGGGTGACAAGTTCCGTGGCCGGCTGGTGGACCAAATGGTCGAACCGCTGGCAACGGTCGCAATGTTGTACGTAAGCCGTGCAGTCGCGCTGTAGGGTCGGCCACCAGTACCCCTACCTTAGCAGGATTCTAGCCAGCGACCGACCTCCTGAATGTGCTCCGCACAGGCCTTGATGAATCTCTTCAATAGCTTGGCTCGCTTTGTCGGGGCCGAGGCACTTCAGAAGGGGCCCGGAGAACGATCTTCGGTAGAGGGCGTTGTCGAGGATGACGAAGCGCCGAGCTTGGTACTTCATTCGGCGGGCTTCCCGAGGGTCGGAGGGCTCCTGGGAGTCCCGTAGCCAGGACAGGTAGGGGGAGCGCCAGTCAGCGGGAGTGGCCGAGTCAATGGCGAGGAGCTCCGAGTTTATGCTCGGGCGCTCTAGCTCTTCTAGGAGGACCGATCGTGTACCTTCTGGGTCTAGGGAGGAGGCCAGTCGGGAGAGGGCGTCTGCCCGGGAGTTTTGCTCCCGAGCTATTCGGACTACCTCGAACTCCTCGAACTGCTGGGCCAGGCTCCGGACCAACAGGAGGTATTTGATCATAGGTGCCTCCCGAGCTTCGTACTCGCCACTGACCTGGCTTGCAACTAGCTTGGAGTCGGTGTGGATCCTGACTCGCTCGGCCCCCAGCCGTCGGGCCATGCGGGCCCCTGAGATAAGGGCCTCGTACTCGGAAGCATTGTTGGATGCCAAGAAGTTGAACTTTAGGGCGTATTGCAACTCTATTCCTTCGGGAGACCTTAGGAGGATCCCTGCGCCGCTGCCGACCGAGTTGGACGATCCATCGACGAACAGCTCCCAGGTTGGCCCGGTTGCTGTCGGAGGCCTGTCCTCGACCGGAATGGTGCTCTCGGCGATGAAGTCGGCGAGCGCTTGCCCTTTGATAGCTGATCGTGGCTGATACGAGATGTCGTATGCCCCGAGCATGATGGCCCATTTGACAAGTCACCCCGAGGCTTCGGGGTGGGCCAGAATCTTCTTCAGTGGCTCGCCGATTAACACTGTGATGGGATGCCCCTGGAAGTAGGGTCGGAGGCGCCTTGCGGAGGTAACCAACGCTAGCACGAGTTTCTCGATTGCGGGGTACCTCCGCTCGACCTCGCTGAGCACCTTGCTGGTGTAGTAGACCGGCCTCTCGACTCCCGAGTCATTTCTGACTAGGACCGAGCTGACCGTTGATGGCGTCGCCGAGAGATAGAGCAACAAGACCTCGCCCGGGACAGGCTTGGAAAGCACCGGGGGCGAAGCCAGGAACTCTTTGAGCTCGGCGAACGCTATCTGGCATTCTCCATCCCATGCGAACGTGGCAGATGCTACCTTGGGCCCCCTCATCAGCTTGAAGAAGGGCAAGCATCGTTCGGCCGCACGGGACAGGAAACGACTGAGAGCAGGGACACGCCCCGTTGGACGCTGGACGTCTTTAATACACGCGGGCGGGCGCATGTCCAGGATGGCCTGGACCTTATCGGGGTTGGCTTCGATCCCTCGCTGAGTGACCAGGAAACCCAGGAACTTCCCGGATCTTACTCCAAAGGCGCACTTGGCGGGGTTGAGCTTCATGCAGTACTTCAAGAGGGTGCCGAAAGTCTCGGTGAGGTTGGTGAAGTGGTCTTGGGCCCTCGGGGTCTTGACGAGCATGTCATCGATGTAGGCCTTGACGTTCCGACCTAACTATCCCTCGAACATATGGTTGACCAGTCGCTGGTATGTGGCTCCAGCATTCTTCAATCCGAAGGGCATCCGGGTGTAGCAGTACACGCCGTAGTCGGTGATGAAGGCGGTCTTCTCGACATCTTCAGGGTTCATTCGGATCTGATGATAACCCGAATAGGCATCCAGGAAACTGAGTATCTCGTTGCCCGGGGTTGAGTCAACCAGTTGGTCGATGCTCGGTAGCGGATAGCAGTCCTTGGGAGTGGCCTTGTTCAGATCGGTGAAGTCTACGCACATTCGCCACTTGCCGGTGGTCTTCGGCACCAGGACGACGTTGGCTAGCCACGTTGGGTACAGGACCGGTCTAAAAAGACCAGTCTCTTGTCCCTTGGTGACCTGCGCCTTGATGATCGCCTGTTTCTCGGGCGCATGCTTCCTCCTCCGCTGCTGTACGGGTCTCATGGTGGCATCGAGGTTAAGCTTGTGCATCACAGTTTCCTCTGGTATACCAGGGAGTTGATCATCGGACCAAGCAAAGACCCGGACGTGTCCAGAAAGAAACTCCTTGTATTGCTGCTGTTCCTCCGGTGGTAGGTCGGCACCGATCCTTACTCCAAGGGCCGGGTCGTCGTTCAGGAATACCGTTAATAATTCGCCACCAGGCTCGGTGGTCACGGCTTTTCCTTCGACTCCCCTGGGGCCCTTATCCTTCCCGTCCGGCCTTGAGGCTTCCACCGAGATATTGTAGCACTTTCTAGCCGTGGCCTGGTTACCTCGGACTTCCCCCAACCCATTTTTGGTGGGAAACTTCATTTTTTGGTGATAGGTAGATGGTACGGCCTTTATTCGGCTGAGAAATTTTCGGCCGAAAATGGCGTTGTACGCTATCATACCTTTAATCACTATGAAGTCCACTATGACCGTAACGGTTTTGGGTGGGGTGCCGATAGTGACCGGCAGGCTTAGGGCTCCCTCGGGGTAGGTGGCCAGGCCATTAAACCCGCAAAGGGGTGTTCGGATCGGGCGGAGCTTGGATGGGTCTTCCCCCATCTTGAGAAAATAGTCATAAGATAATACATCGGGGGCGCTCCCATTATCAACCAGAATCCTGTCTACATTACAGTGATTTATCATGGCCGAGATAACGAGGGCATCGTCATGCGGGGTGCTCAGCCCTTCCAGGTCTTGGTCGGAGAAGACTATGACCTGGGGCTCCATTGGCGGGCCTTTGGGGGGCTCTAAGGCTCGGCTGGCCCGCTCGGCATGACGTTTCCTTCCTCGGCTGGTGTCGCCTCCCGATGCCGCTCCTCTGGAGATGACGTTGATGTGGACCCCTCGGGGGGCGTTGTCGATCTCCTCTGCGGCGTCTCGGTCTTCTTTGTGCCCGGTTGTGAACCGTGCTAGATGCCCCAGACGGATGAGGCGCTCGATCTCGTCTTGGAGCTGATGGCAATCTCCGGTGTGGTGCCCGTGGTCGCCGTGGAACAGGCAATGCCTGTCCCGCTTGCGGTTCTTCGACCTCATTAGCTCGGGCTGGCGGAGAAGTCCCGAGTCTTTGATGTCCTCATAGATCTCGTAGACTGGTGCGGTCAAGGGGGTATACCGCTCGTACTTTCTCTTGCGCTCTCCTTCTCGATCGCGCTTCTTACCCGAGCCGGGGTTTGGCTCGGAGGTCCGCTTTTTGTCCCCCTCCCGACCCGAGCCGGTTGCGTCTCGGCAGGTGCTGAGTACTTCTTCGCACTCGGCGTGGCGCAGTGCCAGAGTCACTAGCTCGGCAAGGGTCGAGGGAGGGTGGAGGACAAGCTCGCGGCGGAGATTCTCATCCCGGGTGCCCCCGGTCAGTGCGGTTGTGGCTGAGGCCACATCCAGGCGGGGGATCCTAAGGGCTTCCGATTTAAATCGGTGGACGTAAGTCCGGAGCCTCTCCCCTTGCGCCTGTTTGAGAGCCAGGAGCCCCGCTACTGACCTTGGGGGGGCGCTACCGGCGAAGCTCTCCTTGAAAATTCGCCCGAATTGCCTGAAGTCTCGAATGGACCCCGGGGCGAGGGCCCGGAACCATGCCTGAGCGCCTTGGACCAGGGTGGCCGCGAAGGCTCGGCATTTGATGGGATCCGGCATTCCATGCAGGGTCACCAGGGCGTCGAAGCTATCGTAGTGGTCGGCTGGGTTGCCCTGGCCGTCGTAGAGCTTGAAGGTTGGGATGGAGGCTCTAGGAGAGACCTCTGCCTTCAAGATATACTCGGAGAAAGGGGATTTCTCCTCGTCCTCCGGGAAAGAGGTCTTCTGCAGGGCGCGGAGGGCGCGCTCTTGCTCTGCGAACTGTCTTTCAAAATCTCGTAGCCGGAGAGACAGCTCCGGCTGGGGCCGCGCCTTGGGGCTGGGGGGGGCGTCGTGGCGATCTCCCGGAGCACTGGTGCCCGGGCGCGGCGGCCTCGCCCCCTGCTTCCCTCTCCTCGGCGTGGAGGAAGCCTCTTGCTTCGCAGGCGGAGCTTGCGAGGGTCCTCCGACGTCGTTGCGGAGGAGCTGTCGGCCGCGGAGGGTGAAGCGGCCTCCGGCGGTGTGCTGCGTTGCACTCCTTCGAGGGGGACTTCCTGAGGGGGCGCGGGACCTCGCGTCCCGGGCCTCCTGGGCCCTCATGAGCTCCACGAGGACGTCCATCTTTTCGTTGAGGGCCTGGAAGGTGTTGGCGCCACCGTCGAGGGGTGCCCCTGTCTCCGCCGGGGGGGGTGGCCCGTTGGTGGGGACGCTGGCGTTGGAGGGGGGGCTCTGTGAGACCCTAGAGGGGACGCCTTCCGCCGCCGCCACAGCCTTACCTGCCCCACCGGCGGATCTCCTCCCTGAGCTTCTTCTTACCATCTTGACTCTTCGTGCGATTCCCACAGACGGCGCCAGATGAAGAGGCGGAATCTCGCGCTGGGTCCTGAGCGGGCTGTGGATCACCAGAAGATGAATCTGCAAGAGAGGGAAACGTGTCAGAGGGCCCAGGGGATCTCCCTGGGGCAAACCCTCCGATGGCTAAGTCAGTAGAGCGATGGTGGAAGCGATAATGGGGGGAGGAGAGAGCTGATGTGCGAGAATCCTCTCCACCAAAGGGTGAAGCGAATCGTGCTCAGGAGCTTAGGGTATGTGAATGCCTAGTTCATCTTACCATCTTCCGGAGGGTATCCCTTGCTTAAATAGTGCGCCGCCTTCAGGAGTCCTGTAAGCTGAGGGGTTCCCGGCGGGAGTTACGTCTTTAACGGGGCTTTCATGGCCTGATCGTGGGAACGTTATCCCCTTGGAGTCCGGCAGCTCCCATGACTCTCCCGCTGGCGGAGGACTCTGAACGGCCGCACATGCAGATAATCAACCGGTTTTACCGAGCCTCGGGGATGCTAGCTCATGTCCGAGCGATAGGCATGGCCTGGCGAGGGTGGGGTCGGATAGATCGGCTGGAGCCTATCTCTCTCGGATGGGGAGAGGGCTTTAGGCCGGACCTTCCTTGGGACCTAACCGTTGTCTCGGGCCCTCCGAGCCTAGAAGGCCGCCGGGGAGAGTTGGTTCCTCGAGTCTTATTTATTGGGCTTTTCTCCCGAAGTGGGCCCTGTGGGCTATCACTTGGGTGGGCTCGCCGGGTTGGACCTTGTAGGTCTTGTTGGGCGGCCTTTGTGATGGGCTGCGGAAATCCCCCTCTCCAGTAGGGACTTATAAAACTTTGGCTCTGATATCACAAAACTGTCACGCCCCGACGCGAAATATCGGAACGCAGCAGTTATACACATTCATGATAAACAGAGCAATAAAAGAGCATAATTGCTAAGAGAAGGAATTACTCCAAAGATATCAATTTACTCATAAATGTGAGAATAAATGTTTCCAATAACCACATTACACCTTACATCACGACTCGAAGAAAAGGAAATAAAGAAAAGATTACACCTCTTAACAACGACTCTTAAAGACATTACTAAACAACGACTCATCAAAATCACTATGTGACCATTCCACATCTCGACTAAGACAACTGTCAAATTCACATCTAACAGGTCCACTCCGGGTCTTCACCCTTGCCCATCTCCGTCCGTTTGCGTTCCATCATCGAAACTACATGAAATGGGGAAAAACTGGTGAGCGAACACTTAGTAGGTAATAGCAGGTAAAGTTTAAGTAATTAACCAAATTAATTAAATGTCATGCAAAAAATGGAGTTAATAACATTCACGGGAATAAAAAAAACAACTCAAAAATAAGCAGAAAAGAGATATATCATTTCTAAGAATTGACCGATCAAACACGCAAACAAGCAACTCATGTAGAGATAAATTCCATGAAGAATTCAATAACTTGCAGAGATGTATAGGAAAAATGAATGTCATAGACACATGCTAGTCATGCACTCGGTGTAATGTCTCACCATGTCATTACAACTCCCCGGGGCACCAGTACTTTTCGGGTGCTCCTCCCAAGACCAGACCGGCCCCTTAAAATACGTTGACATTGATTTGGTCGATCCAAGATCCCAAGTAATATCTCAACATTCATTGGAATTGGCTAAGAATTCTAAGGTCAAGCTATGAAACTTTTTTTTCTAGAATCAAATGAAATTCCAATAATTGAAAGAGAAGCCATAAGATTATAGTTTGCAAAAGACAGGAATACAACCAAGATTAATTGCAGCTCAAGCCAACCATGGCCTGGCTACCAAGGCACATAAGAATTTCATGAAAAATAAGCTTCTAGATGAGCTGCGGTCATATATGGGCCGCAACAAGGCAAAACGGTCTATATATGGACCGCAACGGTTGATACTGGGCTAGAGGGACAAGGCCCAGCGTCAAAGGATGAAAACGGTCCTGTATGGACCGCAAGTTAACAAAGGCGGTCCTGGATGGGCCATCTAGACCAGAAAGGTTCCTCGGCCACAATAAAAAGGAAACGGTCTCCATTGGGCCGCCCTACCACATAAACGGTCCTCGGAGGCCCGTTTAGCGAATAAAACGGTCCAGTGACAATCGCAACTAGTTTGGGCCCAACAAGACTAAAGTAGTCGACTTAATGGGCTCCCAGCCTACCCGAGACATGGTAGAACCAAACCAGAGTCTATCCCACACCTCTCTGGTCAAGTTAGATGCTATAGGTCGACTCAAACATGGCTAGGTCGAAGAAAAAATTCAAAGAAATCGATCAGCAGAACCTGGCACTTAGTGTAATACCCCAGGTAATTTTAAGACTAAAATAGAAATAAATATATATATTTGAAATAAAAATGAGATAAAGATAAGATAAATATGAATTATTGATGTAAATTAAGTCTAGTAACTTATCATAACTAATTAGAATTTTGATAAGTTTTTATGCAAATAAATAAAGGGGGACGAGGGAAGAATAAATTAATGATATGTATAAATACAATAATTGATTTAAGGTTCGATTAAATCAAGAAGTAATATATGAAAAGGGAATCCAACTAAATAAACATCAAGTAATTGAATGGATTTTAAATAATAATGATTATAAAATAATAATTTATTAAAAATCTAATAAGAGTATAATTGGGTCTTAATTAAAGTATAGATATATTTGGTAAGATGACATGTAAAGTTAAAGAAAATCAATTAATTGTGAAACTATCATTTTTCCTTATAATAATATTCACACTCTTAATGTAAACTAAAATTGACATTTAGTTAATAAATGTTAATGATATTATTTATTGAAAGGTTATTATTCTAATGACACTTTTATTCTCTTAAAATGATATAAGATACTTAAATAAAATAAGGAGTAAAATTGTAATATAAATACCTACATTTAAAATTATTTAATCAACCATGTTGTTTATCAAATAATTTTATTATTTTGATAATGCATTTAATTTATAGAATATCTAAAAATATTCGAAACAATAGTGATGGGAAACTTTGTATTTTTCATTAGTTTAATTAATGAGATTCAATTAAATTAAAGAATTGCTTAAAAATATTTAAACAATGTATGCTATTAAAATAGGAAGAAATATTTAAAATAATTTTCTCATATTTAAATCTCAAATAATTAATTATTAAAAAGTATTGTGATATATTTAATTATAGAACATGTTAAATAGATCTTAGAGATATATGTATATTTAAATTATATGGAAGACTCTGAAGATAAAATGTAATAATTAACCCATCTGAATCCCAATTGGATAATTAATGATATTTTGACTAAATAATTTATTAATTAGAGATAACTTTAATTTAAGGAAGCACTCCAAGATATTTAAGAAAATAAATAGAACCCGAGTGATAAAAAAAAGATAAATGTAAAATTTGTAAGTGAAAGATAAAGAGTTTATTTAATTCATTAAGAATATATTTAAAGAAATAAATAAAGGTAAAACCCGTAAAGTAAGAAAAGATGACTTATTATTTAATTAATGGATTATCCTAAATATATAAAAAAATAAATACATAAAACATGTAAAATCATAATAAAGAATTATGTGTTTGTTAATAATTAATTGGATCTATGGTGCTACTCGACTTTTGGAAAGATAAAATAATAAGTTTTTAAGTGAATCTTAGTTAATTGATCGATCCTATAAATGAATAAACACAATACTTTAAATTAATATTATTTAATTACTATAGCCGAGAGGAAAAAATATAAACATGTACTTGAATAACAATAGTAATAATATAATAATGTTCATAATAAATAATGCAATCTAGCTAGTATGCTCGTAATAATATTAGCTAATAAATTTGAATGAGTTTTTATTTTATTTAAATTTTTTGGTTTTTGGGGGGACCTTAACTTCTTGAAGAGCTCACTTGAATTGGTTAGAGTTTGATTGGAACTAGGTTGAGTTAAGTTAAACAAATATTTAATTAAATAATTATTAGTTTAGATGTTTTAATCTAAATAAAACAATTGAGGTAAGCAATATTAAATTAAATACAGTTCCTTACTTAAAATATTAAAAGATAAAGATTGGAATTTTATTAGGTTAGTTGAAATTAAATCAAATGCTAAATTGGTTACTTTATATAATATATATATATATATATATATATATATATATATATAAACCTAAACCTAAAGGCTCATGTAAACCCTAAGTGAAACCCATCTTAAAAGGTGCACGGCGGCTGTGGCTTTGGACGTTGGGTTATCATCCAACGGAGTTTAGAGCTTTAGCTTATTAGGACTCTGTAAGTGAGAATCCTAATTAGGTTGGTTAGAGTTAGAAGATTACCCTGTCTAAATTTGGTCTTTTAAGCCCTGCGTGTAAAATCTTCACCAACCTACCCAACGTGATGGGTAGCTGTAGCAGAGAGGCTTCATAGGAGGCTCTTTGTGGGTGTTGAAGGAGGATGCTTATACGTGAGAAGGTAGCATGAAGGCTCGTGGATGATGAAAGCTTGAGGATTAGTTTAATTTGATGAGCCCTGTACGAGATGACTGGAAGAGAAGAGAAGGATTTCACAAGGATTAGGCCAAGGGTATATGTTCTTCATCTAAGGTAGGTGTTCTCACTCATGTTTTAAGCATAAATCTGACCCTATTATCTTTGCAATCCTGAGCCTTTAATCCCCTGCAAACTTGTTAGTGTAAACCTGTGAATTCGAAGTTTAAAATCCAGCAAAGCATGACTCCTCACCTCCTACAAATCGGTCCCTCCTAAACCTATAATTCTGTCAACGTTTAAACCCAGTGATTGACCGTTGAAACCGACAAACTCAGAAGGTTATCCTACAAAAAATGAGGCTATGTTTCTCTGCATTTTAACCTATTTTGACTCTACGAGAACAGAGTTTAAAACCTGCAAATGGAAATCCCTTAAAACCTGCGTCTGATTCCTACCCAGACCTGATTTCAATCCTTGTCAAATGTGCATTTTAATCTCTTTAAAACATGGCTTTGATTCTTTTTTTTCTACCTGCGTTTTAATCTCTTTTACTTGTATTTTAATCTCTTTTAACCTTGCAAGAGTAGAGCCTTAAAACCTGCAATTTTTGATCCATGTTTCCTTGTATTTAAACCCTTTTTAACCCTACTAGGATAGAGATTTTAAACCTTATTTGATCCCTTCTAAACCTGCAATTTCAATCCCTTGTAAACCTGCATTTTTATTCCTTGTAAACTTACAAGTTTGATCCTTTAAACCTGCATTTTGGCACTTTAAACACCTAGCAAAAGGATGAGTTTGAAACCCACAATCTGCCCATGTTTTTTACCCTGCAAAAAAAAAACTGAGCTTTAAAACTCTTTATCTAAACCTTTTTTAAACCTACGTTTTCATCTCTGTTAAACCTAGTTGTCAATCCTTTTAAAGCCTGCATTTTTTTATCCTTTTTAACCCTGCAAAATTGATCCTTTCAAACCTGAGCAATTTTATTTGGGATATTCTGCCCGATCTTTGCCTGAAAATCCTAAAATTCTTATTTCTGTTACTTTGCCAAAGCGTTGCCTACAAATTTGATTTTTTTTAAACCTACGAACTTGCTGTTTTAATATAAGCAAAAAACTAGGTTTTTCCAACTTGCAAATGTGTTGTTTTAATCTTTTGCAAAAACCTGGTTTTAAACTTACAACCATCTCATCTTAAACTCTACAAAAAAACATGATTTCTAACCCTACAAACATGTTGATTTTAGACTCTACAAAACCTGTTTTTAACCTTGCAAACCTACTGATCTTGAACTCTGCAAAACTTGATTCTAATATGAGAACCCGAGTTTTCATCTCTCAAAATCAAGCTTTTAATATTGGAAACTTGAACTCTTTAATCCCTGTGAAAACTTAAACCTTTAATCACTAAAACCTGAACATTTTAAACTTGAAACATGAACTCTTTAATTCCTACTTCTAGTTAAAAGGGAAAAATAAGAGATAATTGAACCGTTCTCTAATCAATCTACAAATCCATACTCAGTTCCACTGATTTTCCCTTGAATTCCTTCAAGGCAAATCTTCCAGAATAGACTTGCACTGTAATACCCCGATTTTTTTAGAAATTAACTAGAAATTTATTAGAATAATTCCTTAATAAATAGAATGAGCTAGATTTTGACTATTTTTTACAAATACAAAAAAATTATATTCTTGTAGAGGATAACACGTTTAGCAAATTTGTCTTCTGTGGCCAACCCAAATAAAATCTGTAAGTAGGCTGAATTCGTGGATTAAGCCCAAATTGAACACTTAGTTAACCATACCTTGAAACACCAAATTTGAGCCCAATACTCCATCAAATGAGTCCAAATCGGTGGCAAATGAAAGGTCAGGATGAGAGGATCATTTACCCTCTCTTAATCACTCGAAACCCTAACCCTGGACGGTGCAATTGGCGGAGTTTGGATCGAGTCAACATTTGCGGCGTCGTTCACATAGACTCGACTTGCGTGGACGAATACTCCGCGCATAGAAGCCTCCAGAAGGTGTGTGACCTATTAAAATGAAGCTCTCTAACCCTAGAATCGTTTAGAACCAACGGCGGCTGCAGAAGAGTTGGATCGAGGGAGATCTCGAGCGATTAGTGGCTGCGTGTACCGGCGTCCTTGGTTTTCTTTCTCCTTCCTTCTTCATCCGATTCAGGTAGGTGATAGCACGCCAAACCCTACAAATAATGTATGGTTAGAAGCAGCATCGTGTTAGCTTTTCATTGATGTAGAAAGCTCTAAATTCTGATAAGTGTTCTACGAGAATTTTATGTTTTAGTAGAAGCATGTCAGAACTAGGGTTATAATTATTCCCTTTCGATTAAGTAGTGATTTCAGGTTGTAAACATAAAATTTATTCGTGCATCTTGTATAGTTTTTCATGCTCTTTCTTTTGATAGTAGAAGCCCCAAATTTCATGCTTTATATCGTGCGAATTTAGTGTTTTAATTTAACCCTACAAACCTCGCCGGAGTCGGGCACGGTGACGGGGCATCGACTTGTTTGGACATGTGCAGCCACACGATAGACCGTACATCCAAGACAGGCGGCCCTATTTTGACCATCCAATATTTCGATCTCTGATCATATTCCTCAGCCCCTGTTCCGACTTGTGCGGCCCCACGATAGACCGCACATCAAGACAGGCGGCCTGTGTTTCACCGTTTATATGCTTCTATATCTGTTCGTGTCCCTGGAACGTGTGGCCTATCCCTAACCGCATGTCCTTCTCGCGGCCAGTTCCAGACCGCACATCCATTTATGCGGCACACTACCGACCGCCAATACCCAGCAGGTCTTCGGATCTGAGGGGATATGTGCGGCCAGTCGGTGACCGTGCATTGGGATGAAGGTCCAGAACCGACCGCATTTCTGTAGCAGAACAGATTAATTGAAATAGTCATTACAGCATGTTGTGTTAGTAGATTAGTGGTTAATTACATGTTAGCAACACACCTAATAAACTGTAATTCATGACAGTAAATCATTCTTGTTGATTTAATTAATTTGAGCTTGATCTTGATTTATCTTTCCAATGAATGTCAAATTTTAATTGTGAATCCTTGATAATTGAAATGGTTATTAGGTTTACACTTGTTATAACTTTAATCTCGAACCATATTATCCCCTAGAATTGTTTTAGACTCAATCGAACTGTTGTGATTTGAGTTAATCCGAATTGGATTAATAGAGACTTGTGCGGCTACCTATAGACCGCATATCCCATTGAATGGGCCAGTGTAGACCGTTCATCCCTGGCAGATGCCAAATCATCTTGGCCGATTATCCTTGATCTATCTTCGGCCAAACCCTGATTTGATCAACCCAGTAGACCCTAGGCCGACCAGCAGATAGTGGGTTGCACTCTGGTTCAGTTCCACCCAGCCTATGGTAACCCAGGAGCCCACTTGGGCTAAATTCTAACTCTTGGTTAGGCCCTGTGTTGTGCGGCCAGTAATGGACCGTACTTCTTACGGGTGGCCCTGAGGGGACCGTTCAACTCATGAGCGGCTCTGTCAGGACCACACATCCTGTCCTCGATTCTGTAACTTTCTGGTCTTATGCGGCCCAATTATAACCGTTCATATGGAACAGCGGCCCATTATCAGCCGTGCAACCTTGACCTCCCGAGGGCTAAACCCAGCCCAGTTCCTGTTAGTGCGGCCCAGTGTCGACCGCACAAGCCTTGAGCGGCCCAGTATTAACCGCTTGTCATCCATAGACTGGTTTTTCCTATGTTTTATGGTTTTGAATCCAATAACATGATGGTTCTTGATAATTTGAACTCCTGGACAGAAATTCTGGACAGTAATTCTTCAACTTAGCCTTGAGATGTTCCGAGGTAAATTTATACGTGATTATAATTGGCCATTTAACTTGATTAAAATCTAGCCAACTTGAGATCTTGGATCCAATAAATCAATGCCAACGCACCATAGGGGCCCGGTCTGGTCCTGGGGAGAGCGCCCGAAAGGTACTTGTGCCCATGGGAGTTTGTAATGACAGTGTGAGACATTGCACCGAGTTCATGACTAGCGTGATGTCTATGACAATGATCTCTTATCTCTTACTTGAATCATGTTTGACTTGGTAACATTCTTGCTTGTTGGCCGATTTCCTGTAAATTCATGTTATATATATTGTTCATAAACTTGCAATTCTTGTAATCCTATCATTCTTATCGTATTGTTATTCCATTCCATTCTTTAGCACTTTCTGTTATTATGTTGTTTCAATCGATCGTTATTTATTTTCTTTCCGTTCATATACATGTAATTAATTGGTTAATCACTTACACTTGCCTATTGTTACCTACTGAGCGTTCGCTCATGTCACGCCCCGAACAAGGCGGAATTATCAAGGCGTGAACAGTTATACAAGTAGGTCGATCAATAGACTCAGATGATGAGTATGGACAACAAATGGACAAAATCACATCTTTATTTCATAATCTGACATTTCCAACAAACATCCTTCAAGGACTTACAATACTATTCAAACTCGATACACTCTTTTATAAGTAGACAGACTGGAAAAGGAACTTATTAAAAACTATCATCACTCTAATCACTCCAGTCCATTCCCGTCATCTTCAAAATTTCCTAAAAATTAACAACAATACACAGGGTGAGCTAGAAAGCTCAGTAGGATTTATATCTCTTTACCAGGTCACTTTAAGTAATTAACATTTTGGAACATCTATATATAATAAGAATAAAATAAATGACAAATAGAGAACAAGATCATGAAGTCAAGAATTTCAAGAATAGATATTGTAGGACTCAAGTGTAAGCATGAAGATCAATAACAAGTATAGAATTGTAAAGATGGCCATGTAACAAGGATATTAATCACTCCGGTCAAAAATGTCATGTATAGGATGTTAAGCATGTAACGAGTCAAGCATGTAATAAGTGAATTGCCTAGTCAATCTTGCATGTCAGTTGGTGCAATGCCACACCTGATCATTCAACTCTCTCGGGCACAAGTACTTTCAGGCTTTACTCGCCTAGGACCAGATCAGGGCCCCCATGTTCGCCAGGCATTGAGTATCAGGTGGACCAAAGTCCCATGTAATTCCCATAACAATTCATTTACAATTATGGCGAATTTGAGTTTCAAGAAAAGCTTAAGACGCGTAGTATAGCACACAACTAGTCATTTAGTTATGGAGGACTCTAGAGGTGGCCCCTACAGGTTCAAGAGGTGGCTCCCATTATGTAGCACTTTGCGCCATTCCGGCCTCAAGAGGTGGCTCCCATAACGTAGCACTTTGCCCTGCATGGCACTTAGCTCCTACACTCCCAAACGGTAGTTCATGGCTAAAGTACAGATCTAGCAAAATTTTCATTTTCAAGGACATGTAGTATGAAGAAAAGGGCATGTAGAACGAAGAATAAATGAAGTTTATATGAGAAGTTCAAGGATGATTTAAGGCATCATGTTTAACGATATTAAGATAATAAAGAGAATGAATTTTCGATCAAGGTGCGATCAACTCTATTGGAAAATCTTGTAAAATAAGTTTAGATCAGGTTTCTCTTAATCGGGTAATTAGCAGAAAACCAAAGAAAACGCGGCCAGGTAAGAGGTGGGACAGTGGGAGGCTCCCCTCATATTCACGAGGTCCTAATTAAGTAATCACTTATCCTCTTAAAGCGTTTACCCGTGGACCTCTAGCCTTAGACACCGGTTCTTCTTGGTGAACTTGCTAGCTACTCGATTTTTCGGAGACATAAAAACACGTAAATCAAACGGAAATCATTTTTTATATTTTCTAACATTTTCATTTGTGAAAGAATTTCAGTGAAGGTAAAGACATTGAAAAGAATGTCAAGATTCCAATTGCATAATATGTTCATGTATGAAGAGAAGTTTGAAAGAAGATAAGAAGATGTCAAGCTTTCAGATAGAGTTTAAATTAAATAGATAGGGTCAATCATGTATAGAAATTCTACAGAAACTAGAGCATAATTGTTTGATCAATTAACAATAGCTTTACGAGTTCATTCACCTAGTCGTTTTCTTTGTTAATAGAATTCTTAAGGCAAGAACATGATTTTTAAATTCAAGATTTAAGTTTGAAATAACGCACATAAACGATGTAAATCGGGCATGGTTACCGTATTCAAATCATGGTCTATATGTGATCCACGTTATTGAAACACGTTATGATAATGAAAACTCCATAATTGAACTTAAAATCTTAAAATAACTATAAATACATGATCATGAAAAATTTACATAGAATCAAAATACTCATGCAAAGAAATATATATAGAGACCTAATTAAGTTTTTGCCTGAGAGAAAACCTACCTCGTTGAAGACCAAAGAAAAAGAAATTTAAGAACGAAGAACGCTTTCGAACACTCCTCCAACTTCGAGCTTTCTCCCTTTCTCCAACTAGCAATTCCTCCCAAGAGATTTATGCTTGGAGTAGGGTAGAGTCCAACCATATTTATAGGCCAAAATCTCCCACCTACTCTACCAACTTCATTCCACCATGTCACTATTACACCAACCTTGTTCCACTACTACACCAACCCCATTATACCAACTTTGTTCCACTATTACACCAACCCCATTACACCAACTTTGTTCCACTACGTGGGTGACATAATTTATGACCTCATTTATTCAATGATATAAGAATGACCTCATCCATGATCTTATTTATTCAATGATGTAAGAATGACCGCATCCATTAATTAGGATTAGATTAAAGCTAATAATTCTCTCTTAAATCGGATGCTATAGTACTGCTACAGTACCGACGTCTTCGTCTTCTTAGAATCGTGCCGTGAATCTCATCGTTCTTGTTAACGAGTGGAATAGTGTTTATGTTTATATATTCTATGACAGAAAATATTCATAATTTATTTTATTTTCATCTTTCATTATTTCTTCTTGCATATAAATATATATAAAAATTTTCGAGTTGCTACATCCTCCCCCACTTAAAAGAATTTGGTCCTCCAAATTCACATCATGTAATAGTAATTTAAAATTCAAATAGAGGGTTCAAAATTCTAACCTGAGATCAAATCGGGATACTTCTTCTTGATTGACTCTTCTAATTCCCAAGTAGCCTCCTCGAATCCACGCTTACTCCATTGGACTTTTACCATCGGTATAGCCCTATTCCTTAGCTGGTAGAATTTTTGATCTAAGATCTTGATCGGTCTTTCTTCATAAGACAAATCCTTCTGTAGCTTCAAGTCATCGAATTGAATCACATGCGAAGGATCATACACATATTTCCTTAGCATGGATACATGAAATACATCATGGACACCTATCAATTGTGGAGGCAAAGCTAGCTTGTATGCCACTTCACCGATTCGATCTAGAATCTCAAAAGGGCCAATAAATCTTGGACTTAGTTTTCCATTGACACCAAACCTCTTAATTCCACGCATGGGTGAAATTTTCAAGAAGACATGCTCCCCCACTTGAAATTCAACGTCTCTTCTTCGATTATCGGCATAACTCTTTTGCCGTGATTGAGCAATTTTTAGCCTTTTACGGATCAACTGAATATTGTGAGTTGTATCTTGAATAATATCGGGACCCATCAATCCCCTTTCTCCAACCTCACTCCAGCATAGAGGTGATCTACAACTCCTACCATACAATGCTTCAAAAGGTGCCATCTGCATGCTAGACTGATAACTATTGTTATATGCAAATTCAATCAATGGTAAATGTTCATGCCAACTTCCCCCAAAATCTATCATACAAGCTCTTAACATATCTTCAATAATCCGATTCGTCCTCTCGGTTTGTCCATCTGTCTGAGGGTGGAAAGCCGTACTAAAATTCAGGCTAGTACCCAAAGATGATTGCAAACCTTTCCAGAAGTGGGAGGTGAATCTTGGATCTCTATCCGAAATAATAGAAGTTGGAATACCATGCAGCCTTACAACCTCCTTGATATATAGGACAGCTAGAACATCCACGGTCCATTTCATTTTGATGGGCAAGAAGTGAGCAGACTTAGTTAGTCGGTTCACAATCACTCATATAGCATCAAATCCACTTCGGGTCTTTGGCAACCCAACTATAAAATCCATGCCAATACTATCCCATTTCCATTCCGGTATCTCTAGAGGTTTTAGCTTACCAGCAGGTTTGAGATGTTCGGCTTTAACTTGTTGGCATACCAAACATCGGCTCACGAACTCGGCTACCTCTCTTTTCATGTTAGGCCACCAAAAGGTTCTTTTGAGATCTTGGTACATTTTTGTAGCACCAGGATGAATATTGTACCTAGATTGGTGCGCTTCTTCCATTATCTTCTTCTTGATTTTGTTACTATCAGGCACACAAGTTCTTCCTCGAAATAATAATCTCCCATCATTTGCCAGTTGAAAATCAGGCCTTTGGCTCAAATTTCCAGAAATTTCAACTAATAAAGGATCGTTACCTTGTTGCTCTTTTATTTCAGAAAATATTTCAGGTTGTACCCTTATATTAGCAATCAAGACTCGTTCCTCCTTTGGTTCCACATTTAAATTTAATCATGTAAATTGCTCCAGCAATCGCCATTCATTAATCATCAAACTTGATAATAGAGCCCTTGGCTTTCTACTAAGAGCATCAGCCACAACATTACCCTTTCCAGGATGGTATTGAATAGAAAAGTCAAAATCTTTCAAATATTCTAACCATCTTCTTTGTCTCATGTTGAGCTCCTTCTGAGAAAATAGATATTTTAAACTCTTATGGTCAGAATAGATAGTGAACTGCTCCCCATATAAATAATGCCTCCATATCTTTAGAGCAAAGACTATTGCGGCTAATTCTAGATCATGTACAGGGTAATTAACTTCATGGGTTTTCAGTTGCCTAGATGCATAGGCTATCACCTTGCCTTGTTGCATTAATACACAACCTAGGCCAATTCCCGAAGCATCATCATATACCTCGAATCCTCCTCCTGTAATAGGCAGAGTAAGAATAGGTGCCGTTGTCAAGCGCTCCTTTAGAGTTTGAAAACTCTTCTCACATTCCTCAGTCCATATATAAGAATTTTCCTTCCTTGTTAGTCTAGTCAATGGCACGGTAATTTTAGAGAAGTCTTTTATGAATCTCCTATAGTAACCGGCCAATCCTAGAAAACTTCGAATTTCGGTCACATTTGTAGGCCTTTCCCAGTTATTGATAGCTTCTACCTTTGAAGGGTCAACTGAAATTCCTTACTTAGAGATCACATGACCGAGAAATGAAACTTCTTCTAACCAGAACTCACATTTGCTCAATTTGGCATATAACTGATTCTCTTTTAATATCTGCAAGACAATCCTCAAATGTGCTTCATGTTCTTCCTTGGTTTTGGAGTATATCAATATATCATCAATAAATACCACCATAAATTGATCTAAATAGGGTCGAAACACACTATTCATGAGTTGCATAAAAGCTGCAGGGGCATTAGTCAGCCCAAAAGGCATGACAACAAACTCATAGTGTCCATACCTACTCTTGAATGTTGTCTTATAAATATCTTCTTCCTTGATTCTCACTTGATGATAACCCGACCTGAGGTCAATCTTAGAGAAATAATGAGCTCCAGAGATTTGATCAAATAGTTCATCAATTCTTGGCAGAGGGTACTTATTCTTGATAGTCAATTGGTTCAACTGCCTATAATCAATGCATAACCTCATAGATCCATCTTTCTTCTTCACAAAAAGAACAGGTGCTCCCCAAGGTGATGTACTAGGTCTGATGAATCCCTTCTCTAATAATTCCATCAATTGCTCTTTTAGTTCCTTCAGCTCAGCAGGTGACATTCTATAAGGAGTTTTAGATACAGGGGCTGCTCTTGGTATCAAATCGATTGAGAATTAAACTTCTCTCTCAGGTGGTATGCCAGGTAATTCTTCAGGAAATACATCTGGATATTCCTTAGCAACAGATATTTCTTCCAGAATGGGTTTCTTGGGTTCGGTTATAAGGATAGAAGCTAAAAATGCAACACATCCTTTCTTCATCATTTTTTGAGCTTGAAGGGCAGAGATGAGAAGAGGGTGTCTAGGATGGCTATTTCTAGAGAAAGACACTTCAGGGTATCCTGGTTCACCAAAGGTTACATTTCCTCGCCTGCAATCCACCTTAGCATTATACTTGGCCAACCAGTCAGCACCTAAGATTACATCATAACCCTCCATATTCATGCATATCAAATCAGTGGCTAGGTTATGACCACTAATCAACACTTCACTAGAGGGAAAATAATGTTTAAGCTCAGTGCTTGCTCCTAAAGGTGTGGAAATAACAAGTTCAGTTTTCAAAGGAACAGGTTTTTCATGTAAGGTGGAAGCAAAATTCTGGGATATGAATGAATGGGTAGCTCCAGTATCAAATAGAACAAAAGCAGTTCTAGAATTGATGGTGAGAGTACCTTCCACCACTCATCCTTCTTCAGTAGGTGTAGGTTCTATCAGAGTTTGGAGTCTTCCTTGATGTCTTGGTCCTTCTTGAGTTTTCTTCTCCGATGGAGATTCCTTCATAAGGGGATAATCAGAAATGTAATGATCCTCACTTCCACAGCGCAAGCATGCTCCCTTCTTTCTCCAGCACTCTTCAGTCTTGTGGCCAGCCTTGTCACAATACTTACAGATATCTTTTGAAGATATATAAGGGATGACTTGTCTATTTTCATCTCGAGACTTTTTATCTTGTTGAGAGGTTCTTCCTTCATTTGGCCTCTTCTTTCCAAAAGTGGGTTTAAAATTTCCGGCGCCAATAACTTGTTCTTTCACGACTCTTCCCTTGATTCTATCAGCCATCTCCATGGCATCTTCTAGCAGTTGGGCCTTCCGGACCATCTCGGCATATGTTTGGATGTCCATAGGCGCAAGTTGGGGAATGTATTGGGGCCTTAGCCCATTCATGAATCGCTTGGCCTTCATTCTCTCTGTATTAATGAGGTGTGGAGCATAACGGGCCAGTCGAGAAAACTGGGCCTCGTATTCAGCTATAGAGAGAATTCTTTGTTTAAGGGTGGTAAATTCTGCTGCCTTCTTTTCTTGGACTCTCTCCGAGAAATACTTGCCGTTGAAATATTCTAGAAATTCCTCCCAAGTGATATGGGGGTCGGGCAAGGTCCCCTCCACGGATTCCCACCAAGCTCTTGCATCCCTTTCCAGTTGGAAAGTTGCAAGCAAAACTCTATCTTGATCCGAGCATTGCATGACTCGAAATATTCTTTCTATCTCCTTTACCCAATGTTCGGCTTCATCCGGGTTAGTGGAACCGTTGAACCTCGGAGGATTCATGTTCCTAAAGTTGCGGTGCAGGTCTCCCGCACCATGGTGATTAACTCCTCCTTGAGCCACTTGTTGTAGGGCTTGAGTTAGCCCTTGGATGGTCCTTTGCATTTCTCTCCATTGAGCACGCTCAGCGGCCATTTTCAACAGCTAAGAATTTTTGCAAAAGAAGCTATGGGGATTAAATGTATTATCTCTACATATCTTAATATCTAGCCCAAGTCTCTACCCAATCTCACAGGTCAAGTATAGCTATCGTTTGTCCTATAGTGTGAAGAACCTAGGGTTTTCAATAACTAAGCCTTGATGCCCTAGACTCTTTTTAACCATAGGCTATGATACCAACTAAACTGTCACGCCCCGAATAAGGCGGATCTATCAAGGCGTGAACAGTTATACAAGCAGGTCGATCAATAGACTCAGATGATGAGTATGGACAACAAATAGACAAAATCACATCTTTATTTCATAATCTGACATTTCCAACAAACATCCTTCAAGGACTTACAATACTATTCAAACTCGATACACTCTTTTATAAGTAGACAGACTGGAAAAGGAACTTATTAAAAACTATCATCACTCTAATCACTCCAGCCCATTCCCGTCATCTTCAAAATTTCTTAAAAATTAACAACAATACACAGGGTGAGCTAGAAAGCTCAGTAGGATTTATATCTCTTTACCAGGTCACTTTAAGTAATTAACCTTTTTGAACATCTATATGCTTTCAAAAAATAAGAATAAAATAAATGACAAATAGAGAACAAGATCAGGAAGTCAAGAATTTCAAGAATAGATATTGTAGGACTCAAGTGTAAGCATGAAGATCAATAACAAGTATAGAATTGTAAAGATGGCCATGTAACAAGGATATTAATCACTCCGGTCAAAATTGTCATGTATAGGATGTTAAGCATTTAACGAGTCAAGCATGTAATAAGTGAATTGCCTAGTCAATCTTGCATGTCAGTTGGTGCAATGCCACACCTGATCATTCAACTCCCTCGGACACAAGTACTTTCAGGCTTTATTCGCCTAGGACCAGATCAGGGCCCCCATGTTCGCCAGGCATTGAGTATCAAGTGGACCAAAGTCCCATGTAATTCCCAGAACAATTCATTTACAATTATGGCCAATTTGAGTTTCAATTAAAGCTTAAGAAGCGTAGTATAGCACACAACTAGTCAGTTAGTTATGGAGGACTCTAGAGGTGGCCCCTACAGGTTCAAGAGGTGGCTCCCATTATGTAGCACTTTGCGCCATTCCGTCCTCAAGAGGTGGCTCCCATAACGTAGCACTTTGCCCTGCATGGCACTTAGCTCCTACACTCCCAAACGGTAGTTCATGGCTAAAGTACAGATCTAGCAAAATTTTCATTTTCAAGGACATGTAGTATGAAGAAAAGGGCATGTAGAACGAAGAATAAATGAAGTTTATATGAGAAGTTCAAGGATGATTTAAGGCATCATGTTTAACGACATTAAGATAATAAAGAGAATGAATTTTCGGTCAAGGTGTAATCAACTCTCGTGGAAAATCTTGTAAAATAAGTTTAGATCAGGTTTCTCTTAATCGGGTAATTAGCAGAAAACTAAAGAAAACGCGGCCAGGTAAGAGGTGGGACAGTGGGAGGCTCCCCTCGTATTCACGAGGTCCTAATTAAGTAACCACTTATCCCCTTAAAGCGTTTGCCCGTGGACCTCTAGCCTTAGACACCGGTTCTTTTTGGTGAACTTGCTAGCTACTCGATTTTTCGGAGACATGAAAACACGTAAATCAAACGGAAATCATTTTTTATATTTTCTAACATTTTCATTTGTGAAAGAATTTCAGTGAAGGTAAAGACATTGAAAAGAATGTCAAGATTCTAATTGCATAATATGTTCATGTATGAAGAGAAGTTTGAAAGAAGATAAGAAGATGTCAAGCTTTCAGATAGAGTTTAAATCAAATAGATAGGGTCAATCATGTATAGAAATTCTACAGAAACTAGAGCATAATTGTTTGATCAATTAACAATAGCTTTACGAGTTCATTCACCTAGTCGTTTTCTTTGTTAATAGAATTCTTAAGGCAAGAACATGATTTTAAAATTCAAGATTTAAGTTTGAAATAACGCACATAAACGATGTAAATCGGGCATGGTTACCGTATTCAAATCATGGTCTATATGTGATCCACGTTATTGAAACACGTTATGATAATGAAAACTCCATAATTGAACTTAAAATCTTAAAATAACTATAAATACATGATCATGAAAAATTTACATAGAATCAAAATACTCATGCAAAGAAACATATATGGAGACCTAATTAAGTTTTTGCCTGAGAGAAAACCTACCTCGTTGAAGACCAAAGAAAAAGAAATTTAAGAACGAAGAATGCTTTCGAACACTCCTCCAACTTCGAGCTTTCTCCCTCTCTCCAACTAGTAATTCCTCCCAAGAGATTTATGCTTGGAGTAGGGAAGAGTCCAACCCTATTTATAGGCCAAAATCTCCCACCTACTCAACCAACTTCATTCCACCATGTCACTATTACACCAACCTTGTTCCACTACTACACCAACCCCATTATACCAACTTTGTTCCACTATTACACCAACCTTGTTCCACTACTACACCAACCCCATTATACCAACTTTGTTCCACTATTACACCAACCCCATTACACCAACTTTGTTCCACTACGTGGGTGACATAATTTATGACCTCATTTATTCAATGATGTAAGAATGACCTCATCCATGATCTTATTTATTCAATGATGTAAGAATGACCTCATTCATTAATTAGGATTAGATTAAAGCTAATAATTCTCTCTTAAATCGGATGCTATAGTACTGCTACAGTACCGACGTCTTCGTCTTCTTAGAATCGTGTCGTGAATCTCATCGTTCTTGTTAACGAGTGGAATAGTGTTTATGTTTATGTATTCTATGACAGAAAATATTCACAATTTATTTTATTTTCATCTTTCATTATTTCTTCTTGCATATAAATATATATAAAAATTTCGAGTTGCTACAGCTCATATAGTTATTTCCCCCTTTCCAGGCAGCTCAGATGAAGATTCACAGATGGATGGGAACGGGCGAGAGTGATTACTTGGAGTGTATCAGCTAGTAGATATGTTGAGTTGTTTAGTTGTTTACATCTAGCTATGTCTTAGAACTTGTATTAGTTACCGGAGTCGAGTAGAGGTTATGTATGATTATGTTTAAGTCGGTTTGTAAGACGTTTGGTGGTTATTGTAATAGATTGGAGCTATTTCTGTTATGGCATTATGTTAATTCTTAGCATAGCAGGTTATCTTTACTAGCATTTTCTACTGTCGGTCCCGATATTCCGCGTCGGGGCGTGATAGTTTGGTGGTATCAGAGCCTTGGTTTTCTAATATCCCTAGGTTCTCTAAGTTCTAGGATCCTAAGTGATACTGTAGGACCTGTAACCTTGTTATAAGTCTAAGGACCCAACCTGGTGAGATTTGGGTGGAAGACTAGGGTTGAGTTAATAATCTAATTGCACGATTATCCATTCTTGATTGAACCTAATATAACCTATTCCACGCGTAGGCTTTTGCAATGGTAGGAGAATGCGCAGAATGGAGGAACTTGCAGCGCACGGTTCAAGGACTTACCCAGGCTTTGCAACAAGTGGCTCAAGGAGGAGTTGTAAATCATGGCACTGGCGATCTTTATCGGAACTTTCGTGGGATGAATCCCCCGCGATTTGGTGGCTCGACTGACCCTGATGAAGCCGAGCACTGGCTTGAAGAGATAGGGAGGATTTTTGAAGTGATGCAATGCCGCGATCAGGAACGTGTCCTCTTGTCAACCTTTCAACTTGAATGTGATGCGAGGACAAGATGGGACGCAGTGAAGGCTACCCTTGGTGATAGAAAAGTCACATGGGAGGAGTTCGAGGAATTCTTCAATGGTAAATATTTCTCTGATCGAGTACAAGAGAAGAAGGCGGCTGAGTTCGCTACTTTGAAGCAACGAAATCTATATGTGGCTGAATACGAAGCTCAATTCTCTCGGCTATCTCGTTATGCTACTCATTTGATATCTACCAAGAAGATGAAAGCTAAGCGCTTTCTTAATGGGCTGAAGCTGCAATATATCAACCAGTTGGCACCGATGGAAATTCCAACTTATTCCGAGATGGTGAGAAAGGCTCAAGTGTTGGAAGATACTTTAGAAATGATGGAGAGAATCCGTGGGAAGAGTGTTAAGATTGAACAACAGCATACTGGTTCTGGAAGTATCAATCCTGGTCATGGCAGGAAGAGGCCCATTAGCGGGTCTGGTTCGTGGAAAAGCAAGATGCCAAAGATTGAAGACAAGAAACATGGCCCTATTGTTC
Organism: Amorphophallus konjac; assembly: GCA_022559845.1. Classification (NCBI taxonomy): domain Eukaryota; kingdom Viridiplantae; phylum Streptophyta; class Magnoliopsida; order Alismatales; family Araceae; genus Amorphophallus; species Amorphophallus konjac. The sequence continues at coordinate 254,215,086 of CM040125.1, read as the reverse complement.
CATTCAAGGGCGTATGCAAGTATTGTGACCGTCCAGGTCATAAGATAGAGGAGTGCTGGCGCAAGCCAGGTGCCTGTTTATGTTGTGGCAGTAGGGACCACCGTACTCCCGAGTGCCCTCTATTACCTGAGCAAGCTACCCCGGTGAAACCGCAACGAATCAGGAAGCAGCAAGGCAAGCTCCAAGCTCTACAAGAAGATGAGACATGACCTGCCGAGGAGGGTGGACTTGTCGAAGGTACTCTTATTATACATGATAAATCAGCTTTTGTTCTTTTTGATACTGGTGCCACTCATTCTTTTATTTCTCGGAGATTTACGAAGTCTTTAGCTGTGAAGCCAGTTTTGATGAATTCTCCGTTAGAGATTTCAACTCCTATTGGTTCCGGTTCAGCAATTAAGTATTTCTATTCTTCTAGTAAGGTCTTGATCAATGAACAAAACCTGCCAGCTGATTTGGTTTGTATGAACATGAAGGACTATGATGTAATCCTTGGAGCAGATTGGTTGGTTAGGTATGAGGCCAATGTTCAGTGCAGATCTAGTTCTGTGTCTTTCACTGGACACCCTGGACTCACTTTTATCAGAATTAGGCACCAGAAGTTTGTTCCACTTATTTCGGCTCTTCGAGCTGATAAGCTGATGAGGAGAGGATGTAAGGCTTTTCTAGCCTTTCTTTTTGTGACCCCTGAGCAGAAGATTGAGGTTGAGGACTTTTCTATCATCCGAGATTTTTCAGATGTCTTTCCTGAGGAACTACCAGGACTTCCTCTTGATAGGGAAGTTATCTTTTCTGTTGATCTGATTCTTGGTGCGACCCCTATTTCCAAAGCTCCTTATCGTATGTCTCCTGCGGAGCTAAGGGAACTAAAATAGCAGTTGATGGAATTACTTGAGAATGGGTTCATTCATCCTAGTACTTCCCCGTGGGGAGCCCCTGTATTATTTCTCCGGAAGAAGGATGGTTCGATGATGTTGTGCATCGATTATCGGCAATTGAACCAGTTGACTATCAAGAACAAATATCCATTGCCAAGGATTGATGAGTTATTTGATCAGATAGCGAGAGCTCAGTATTTTTCTAAGATCGACCTTCGATCTGGATATTATCAGTTACGAATTAAGGAGGAGGATATCTATAAAACAGCCTTCCGCAGCAGGTATGGGCATTTCAAATTTATAGTAATACCTTTTGGGCTAACGAATGCACCTGCAGCTTTCATGCAGCTGATGAACGATGTGTTTCAGCCCTATCTTGATCAATGGGTCGTGGTGTTCATTGATGACATCTTGATTTATTCTAAGAGTGAGGAGGAGCATGCTGAACATTTGAGGATGGCATTGCAACTATTGAGAGATCATCAGTTATATGTCAAGTTTAGTAAGTGTGATTTCTGGCTGCAAGAGGTGTCCTTTCTAGGGCATATCATCACAAAAGAAGGTATTTCTGTTGATCCTTCGAAGGTAGAGGAAGTGAAGAATTGGGCTAAGCCTACTAATGTGACTGAAGTGAGAAGTTTTCTAGGCCTAGCAGGTTACTACCGAAGGTTTATTCAAGATTTCTCCAAGATTGCGGTACCTCTGACAAGATTAACCCTCAAGGAGATCAGATTTGATTGGTCAGAAGATTACGAGCGAAGCTTTCAGACCTTGAAGGAATGTTTGACTACTGCACCTATTTTAGCTTTACCTTCGGGATAAGGAGGTTTTGTTGTATACACTGATGCTTTAGGTATTGGTTTAGGGTGTGTACTCATGCAGCACGGGAAAGTGATAGCCTATTCTTCTAAGCAGTTGAGGAAGCATGAAGAGAATTATCTTGTTCATGATTTGGAGCTAGCAGCAGTGGTGTTCGCCTTGAAGATATGGAGGCACTACTTGTATGGAGAGGCATTTACGGTGTTTTCAGATCATAAGAGTTTGAAATACTTGTTTTCTCAGAAGGGACTCAATATGAGGCAACGAAGATGGCTGGAGTATTTGAAGGACTTTGATTTCTCCATTGAGTATCATCCTAGAAAATGTAATGTTGTGGCAGATGCCTTAAGCCGCAAGCCTATAGCTAAGTTGTCAAACCTCATGTTACAAGAATGGAAATTGCTAGAGCAGTTAGCTAGTTTGGATCTTAATGTTGACAAGGATCGGGTTATGATTTCTCAGATTCAACTTAAGCCCGAATTATTGATGGAAATCAGGTCTCTACAAAATGATGACCCAGAATTGGTAGAGATCAAGGGAAGCTTGAGTAACAGACCTGATTTCATGATGGCTGATGATGGAAGATTGTTATTTCAAGGAAGGACTTGTGTACCTGATGTAGCTGAGATAAAGAGTAAGATCCTCGAGGAAGCTCATAGATCTAGATACACCATTCATCCTGGAGGTACTAAAATGTTCAAGGATTTGAAAAGATCTTTTTGGTGGCCGAATATGGAAAGGGAAGTGGCGGACTTCGTAAGTAGATGCTTGGTTTATCAACAAGTCAAGGTGGAGCATTTCAGACCAGCAGGGAAATTGAAACCCCTTGATATATCCCAATGGAAGTGGGAGAGCATTGGCATGGATTTCATTATGGGTCTACCTAGGACTTGTAGTGGATGATGCAATATGGGTGATTGTCGACAGATTGACAAAATCGGCTCATTTCTTATCCATTAAGTCTAAATGGACAGTTGATGTTTTGGCTGCTTTATATATGAAGGAAGTGGTAAGACTACATGGTATACCAGTCAGCATTATGTCTGATAGAGACCCCAGATTCACTTCTCATTTTTGGAAAGGATTGCAAGAGTCTTTGGGAACTCGTCTGAATTTCAGTACTGCTTTCCATCCACAAATAGACGGACAGACTGAAAGGACCAACCAGATAGTGGAAGATATGCTTAGAGCCTGCATGATTGACTTTGGAGGTAGTTGGAGTGAACATTTGGCATTGGTTGAATTCGCCTACAACAACAGTTACCAGTTCAGCATTCAGATGGCTCCATTTGAAGCTTTGTATGGTAGAAGCTGTCGATCCCCGTTATGTTGGGACGAGGTAGGTGAGAAGCAATGGCTTGGACTAGATCTCATTTCTGAATTGTCCAACAATATCCGTATTATCAGAGATCGGTTGCAAGTCGCACAATCAAGATAGAAGAGTTATGCCGACACCAGGAGGAGAGCATTGGAATTTTAGGTTGGCGAGCATGTGTTTTTAAAGGTCTCTCCTATGAGAGGAATTCGAAGGTTTGGTATTCAGGGCAAACTGAGTCCAAGATACATTGGTCCATTTGAGATTCTGGAAAGAGTGGGGGAAGTTGCTTACCGTTTGGCACTACCACCTCAGTTATCTGGAGTGCACAATATTTTTCATGTGTCTATGTTACGGAAATACGTGTATGATCACACTCACATTATTCAGCATATGGACTTTGAATTGAAGGAAGATCTGACTTATGAAGAAAGACCGATCAAGATTTTAGATCGGAAGCAACAGCAACTCAGGAATCGTTCCATACCGATGGTTAAAGTACAGTGGAGTCGGCGTGGAACTGAAGAAGCTACTTGGGAGTTAGAAGATACTATGCGGAGACAGTACCCCGACTTATTCTAGGCGAGCTGTCTCACTCCCTCTTTTTATTAAGTGCATTGAATTTAGAGGACTAAATTCCTTAAGTGGGGGAGGGTGTAATACCCCGATTTCTTTTAGAAATTAATTAGAATAATTCCTTAATAAATAGAATGAGCTAGATTTCGACTATTTTATAAAAAATATAGAAAAATTATATTCTTGTAGAGGATAACACGTTTAGCAAACTTGTCTTCTGCGGCTAACCCAAATAAAATCTGTAAGTAGGCCGAATTAGTGGATTAAGTCCAAATTGAACACTTAGTTAACCATACCTTGAAACGCCAAATTCGAGCCTAATACTCCATCAAATGAGCCCAAATCAGTGGCAAATGAAAGGTCAGGATGAGAGGATCATTTACCCTCTCTTAATCTCTCGAGACCCTAACCCTGGATGGTGCAATCGACGGAGTTTGGATCGAGTCAACATTTGCGGTGACGTTCACATGGACTCGACTTGCGTGGACAAATACTCCGCGCATAGAAGCCTCCAGAAGGTGTGTGACCTATTAAAATGAAGCTCTCTAACCCTAGAATCGTTTAGAACCAGCGACGGTTGTAGAGGAGTTGGATCGAGGGAGATCTCGAGCGATTAGTGGCTACGTATACCGGCGTCCTTGGTTTTCTTTCTCCTTCCTTCTTCATCCGATTCAGGTAGGTGATAGCATGCCATACCCTACAAATAATATATAGTTAGAAGCAACATCGTGTTAGCTTTTTATTGATGTAGAAAGCCCCAAATTCTATTATGTCTTCTACGAGAATTTTAGGTTTTAGTAGAAGCATGTCAGAACTAGGGTTTTAATTGTTCCCTTTCGATTAAGTAGTGATTTCAGGCTGTAAACATAAAATTTATTCATGCATCTTGTATAGTTTTTCATGCTCTTTCTTTTGATAGTAGAAGCCCCAAATTTCATGCGTTATATCGTGCGAATTTAGTGTTTTAATTTAACCCTACAAACCTCGCCGGAGTCGGGCACGGCGACGGGGCAGTGACCTGTTTGGACATGTGCGGCCACACGATAGATCGTACATCCAAGATAGGCGGTCCTCTTCTGACCGTCCAATATTTCGATCGCTGATCGTATTCCTGAGCCCCTATTCTGACTTGTGCGGCCCCACGATAGACCGCACATCAAGACAGGCAGCCTGTGTTTCACCGTTTATATGCTTCTAAATCTGTTCGTGTCCCTGGAACGTACGGCCTATCCCTAACCGCATGTCCTTCTCGCGGCCAGTTCCAGACCGCACATCCATCCATGCGGCACACTACCGACCGCCAATACCCAGCAGGTCTTCGGATCTGAGGGGATATGTGCGGCCAGTCGGTGACCGTGCATTGGGATGTAAGGTCCAGAACCGACCGCATATCTGTAGCAGAATAGATTAATTGAAATAGTCATTACAGCATGTTGTATTAGTAGATTAGTTGTTAATGGCATGTTAGCAACGCACCTAATAAACTGTAATTCATGACAGTAAATCATTCTTGTTGATTTAATTAATTTGAGCTTGATCTTGATTTATCTTTCCAATGAATGTCAAATTTTAATTGTGAATCCTTGATAATTGAAATGGTTATTAGGTTTACACTTGTTATAACTTTAATCTCGAAGCATATTATCCCCTAGAGTTGTTTTAGACTCAATCGAACTGCTGTGATTTGAGTTAATCCGAATTGGATTAACAGAGACTTGTGCGGCTACCTGTGGACCGCATATCCCTTTGAACGGGCCATGTAGACCGTTCATCCCTGGCAGATGCCAAATCATCTTGGCCGATTATCCTTCATCTATCTTCGGCGAAACCCTGATTTGATCAACCTAGTAGACCCTAGGTTGACCAGCAGATAGTGGGCTGCACTCTGGTTCAGTTCCACCCTGCCTATGGTAGCCCGGGAGCCCACTTGGGATAAATTCTAACTCTTGGTTAGGCCCTGTGTTGTGCGGCCAGTAATGGACCGTATTTCTTACAAGCGGCCTTGAGGGGACCGTTCAACTCATGAGCAGCTCTGTCAGGACCACACATCCTATCCTCGATTCTATAACTTTCTGGTCTTATGCGGCCCAATTATAACCGTTCATATGGAAGAGCGGCCCGTTACCAGCCGTGCAACCTTGACCTCCCGAGGGCTAAACCCATCCCAATTCCTGTTAGTCCGGCCCAGTGTCGACTGCACAAGCCTTGAGTGGCCCAGTATTGACCGCATGTCATCCAGAGACTGGTTTTCCCTGTGTTTTATGGTTTTGAATCCCAGAACATGATGGTTCTTCATAATTTGAACTCCTAGACAAAAATTCTGGACAGTAATTCTTTAACTTGGCCTTGGGATGTTCCGAGGTAAGTTTATACGTGATTATAATTGGCCATTTAACTTGATTAAAGTCTAGACAACTTGGGATCTTGGATCCAATAAATCAATGCCAACACACCATAGGGGCCCGGTCTGGTCCTGGGGAGAGCGCCCAAAAAGTACTTGTGCCCATGGGATTTTGTAATGACAGGGTGAGGCATTGCACAGAGTGCATGACTAGCGTGATGTCTATGACAATGATCTCTTATCTCTTACTTGAATCGTGTTTGACTTGGTTACATATTTGCTTGTTGGCCAATTTCCTGTAAATTCATGTTATATATATTGTTCATAAACTTGCAATTCTTGTAATTCTATCATTCTTGTCATATTGTTATTCCATTCCATTCTTTAGTACTTTCTGTTATTATGTTATTTCAGTCGATCATTATTTATTTTCTTTCCGTTCATATACATGTAATTAATTAGTTAATCACTTACACTTGCCTATTGTTACCTACTAAGCGTTCGCTCATATAGTTGTTTCCCCCTTTCCATGCAGCTCAGGTGAAGATTCACAGATGGATGGGAATGGACGAGAGTGATTACTTGGAGTGTATCAGCTCGTAGATATGTTGAGTTGTTTAGTTGTTTACATCTAGCTATGTCTTAGAACTTGTATTAGTTATTGTACCGGAGTCGAGTAGAGGTTATGTATGATTATGTTTAAGTCAGTTTGTAAGACGTTTGGTGGTTATTGTAATAGATTGGAGCTATTTCTGTTATGGCATTATGTTAATTCTTAGCTTAGCAGGTTATCTTTACTAGTGTTTTCTACTGCCGGTCCCGATATTCCGCGTCGGGGCGTGACATGCACTTTCACTTGATCTATCCTATATTTCCAATTTCCTTGATTTATTTTATTACAATCTTCTTGCACATGATCCTTGCTTTCTACTTGTTCTACTTGTTAATTACTTGAACATGACTTCCTTGAATCTACTTGGCCATTTATTATATATGGAATTGTCTAGTGTTTACTTCGGATCTTTGATCCATAACCTCAATGCCAACGCATCATTAAGGGCCCGGTCTGGTCCTAGGAGGAGCTCCCGAAAGTACTAGTGCTCATGAGAGTTGTAATGATAAGGTGTGGCATTGCATCGAAGTACTTGCTTGCTAGATTGATCTAGACAATTCACACTTGCTACTTGTTACATGATTGATTTCTTGATTTATTACATGACATGCTTGACTTGCTACTTGATGCTTGGCCCAAAAGGCTATATATATTTTTGGAATTTAATTGTTACATGGCCAATCTATAGTTATGTTCACTTGTACATATTCTTTATCTGTTATACATACTTTTCTTGTTATTGTTCATTGGGCCATGCGGGGCAAAGTGCTACTCTATAGAAGCCACCTCTTGAGTCTGTAATGGAGAAAAATGCTATATAGTAGGAGCCATCACTTGAGCCTGCACGAGTCATCTCTAGACTTTCTCCATGCTAGTCCTTTAAAATTGACCTTCTTACTATATCTCTTTGAAAGTGAACTCTTTGTTATACTTCTTTGACATCTATTGTCCTCATGATTATATCCTTGTATTTTATTTTTATTCTATCTCTTTCCTATCTTAAATAGACGGTTAAAAGACACTAATCAGTTAAATTTACTTGTGTTGAGATGTAATTCCTACAGAGCTTTATGCTCATGTAGTGTTAATTAATATTTTTTAGGTTGTCTCGAGGATAGTTTGTGGGAATGGCGAGTGTGGAGTGCACCAAACTATCTTAGTGATTTTCATACTTCTTAGTATAGAGTTTAGACTCATTTGTTATGAGAGATATCTTATAATTATGAAGAGTTAGTGTTATAGAATTGTCTATTGTTTAATTAGAGAGTTTTGATAAGAAGTTGAAATTTATAGTTGAAATTTTTATATCAAGTGATGTAATTAGAATTGTTGGGTTATGTGTGCCCCCTCGTTGTCTTTGACAACGATTTTGATGATTCTAATATATTGTGTGTTTCATGCTTAATGGCATCTTCATGATAAACAAGCTAATATGATGATATCTTCCTTTGCAGGTTTGGCATGCTGAGTGATTGGAGTTTTCATGTGATACCTGTGACACTTGGTGAATCTTGCTATTATAGTCTAAGTTTTGCTGAATTGAATGTCAAGTTCTGATCTGTGATTCTATCTTAGCTTGGCCCTCCTTGCTCTCATTGTATAGATCCCAATAGGATGTTCTTTACTTGACTCTTCATGAGATTTTAAATGGTCTTGAATTGATGTCTATCGATTTTACATTGTCTTGATAAAGCATGTTACTAAAATGATCAACTCTGCTACTCATGTTTCATGAATTGTTCTCACTAGTTTTAAATGGATCTCCAGTATACCTGTTTAGCTCTTAAGGAATTCTTGCTGGTCTTCAATGGTTTGCTGGATGGAATTTCATGCATACAGTTCATGATTGCTTGGCTGTGTGTATATGCATAGCCATTTCATTTTCAAGTTCCTGTTGAGTAGTCTATCATATTTCTTGGACCCTTGATGCTTAAGGTGGTAATCATCCACTCTTCAAATCTGACAGGTGAGGTGTCGACCCCTGGGGTCGACCCTCCCGAAGCCATGGGCTGTCTGCACAACAGATAGTCCAAGCAGTGAAGAGTGTCGACACTTCTGCTGGTGCTGTTTCATGCATGATATTTGCTCAAGTTTGATCATGATGAAAAATTGACATATGACATACTCATATTGCTCGGCAAAGCTAGTTTTTGCTTGTCCTTGAAAAACTTGTTTTTCAAGTGTCATCACGTATTTTGATACTGAAGATTTCATGAAGGTTGTTCAAGCATTTTGTTTGTTTAAACTTCTATGCTTTCAGAGGATTAAACCTTTCTATAAGCTCATGTTGATCATGGTGAAACTCAGGACAATGGTATACTTGAATTGCATTGTGAATGTCTTATTTAACCAACTCTTCAAATGGTTCTCTACATGGAGTTTAGAAAGATCGTGCTTGTTTAGCATGTATACATCAACTATGGTTTGGGATTCATAATGTAGGCTAAAGTTTGGTGTTAGCTGCTCTTTTAGCATTCATTCAACTCCTTAACTTGATATTGCTATTATGGTTCAAGACAGGAAGGATAAAAGTCCAAGTGTTTGCATTAATGCCAAAGGTAAGTTTGATTTGAGTGAATTGGTTGTGGAAACTAGAAAGTGAAGGAATGACTTATGTATCGCCTTCTATCTTTGAGTTCGTGGTAAGAATTCAATTTTGAATGCATGTCATTCTATTGTTTATGATGGGGTTAAATGTTGTTTAATTGGTGTTTTATTGATCCTTGATGGTTTTTCTAGGTTTCAATTGAGTTTAAATGAGTTTTCACTTATGTCAGTAAAAGTGTCGACTCTAAGAGTCGACACTTATTTCACGGTATGCTGTTTGCATTGATTTCTAATGTGCTGACAAAAAGTGTCGACTCTGTGAGTCGACACTTTTGTCCTATAAATTGTCATTTTGTCTTCTGGTAGAACGTGTGACAAAAAGTGTCGACTCTGTGAGTCGACACTTTTGTCCAGAGTCCTATTTTTACAAACGGGACAGAATGTGATGAGAAAAGTGTTGACTCCATGAGTCGACACTTTCTCTAGTTCGTCCGGATCGAGTTTTCCAGATTGATTTCGAAAACCCCATTTCAAGATCCATTTTGGCTTGGCTCTTTACCCAATTACCCTTAGGGTTTGACCCATCTTTGGGGTGTTGTTTTGAAGGGTTTTAACATGGGGGTTTTTGGTCTTTTGCTACAGATTTCCCTCTTGTATATGAGAGTTACGATCTCAATCGGAAGAACCAATCCCTTGGGCTTAACATTCATCTATCTGCTTGCAGGACGAGGAGAGGGCGTCGCACCCTATTGGAGGAGGAAGAGGAAGGCGTTGAAGACGCCATCCACTAGCATCCACTCAGATCTGATGTGATGCCCTGGATCTTGATGGATCTTCGTTGGATCTTTCGGATCTGTTTCGGATTGGTTTCGTTGAGTTTTGGTTCGCTTTGGTGGCTTCCGAGTTGAGTTGACGAGCCGTGTGGGTTTTTCTCACGTACTAATTACGGAACCCTACGGTGAGTTTGTTTGTCGATTCTCGAGCTCGTGGATACTACAGCGACGATGTACTCGTCGAGCCGGTCATTTCGCCTATTTTTGCGTATTTTTCTGAATTTGTGCATTTTTGGCGCATTTTCGGAATTTTCAGAAAATAGGAAATTTTCCTAATTTCTTTCTTTTTCTTTTCCTCTTCCTCTCTCTTCCCTCATTCGGCCGCGACCGTCTCTCTCTCCCGATCTCTCTCATTCTCTCCCCTTTCCGGCTCCGGCTGCAGACGGAGGCGTGCGTGGGCGAGGTGGCGAGGCCGTGGAGCTGTCGAGGTGCGCGATAGGGCGAGGATCGGATCGATTCTGGCGCGATCCCGAACGGTGGATTCAAAGCCGGTGAAATCGGTTCGCGAGTGGTTTTCGGCGTGGTTTAGTCCCTTCGGGGCACGGTTTCTTCGGTGGATCTAGGGTGACGGATCCTTACTTCGTCCTCTTCGTTTTTCCTGCCATTGCACGGCGTTCGGCTAGGAAACAAGTGTGTTTGGGCTTGTTTTGCCTAAACTGTGATTTTCATGGTTTTTAGGGTCGGCCGGTAAACGGTGACCATTTGCGGTTCAGTTAGTTTCTAAATGACCGCCGGGATGTTAGAATCCCATCCACGTTGATTTCGTGCGATTTGGTGTTCATTCGAGGCCGGTAGAAGCCCGGGAACCTCGGTGACCCATTTTGGGTGGATTTGTCTAAATCGCCGGGATCTTGTGTTTTTCATGTTGCATGTGGGGTTTGAAGTTCCCTGGTGTTGTCTTTTGTCGTTGCGGTGTGTTTCCCCTGCGTTTCGGCGTGAATGGGGCGTGGAACGGGCCGATCCGGCCATTCCTATGTTTTCCCGCCGTAACCGAAGTGGCGGTCATGCCAGCGACCGTTACTTGATTTAGCGGCCCTACGACTGACCGTCGTTTGGTCTGTGTTGTTTTTAGCTCTTTTGCTTCTGGGTAAGCGACGGCCCCAGGATGGAGCGCTATTTCCATGTAACGCCCCAGTGCCTGGCCGTTACTTTCCTTCTTGTCGTTTTGTGTTGAGGTAAAGTCGGTTGATCTAATGCACTGGACCCAGTGCGTTAAATGGAAGCGGCGCGCCTTGCCCAGGCCGTTGCTTGCCAGTTGACTGACGTTGACTCGTTGAGGCGGTGCCTTCAACGGTCGGAGCCTCAATCCGTTGTTTGAGAGTAACGGTGGAGCCCCTGGCCGTTACTTTCTGCTTTGGCAGAGCTGGGTTTGCTGCACCGTTGGATGTGACGGTGGGGACCCTGTGCGTCGTTAGTGAGTAACGCGCATGACTCTGTCCGTCGTTTGCTGTTTGTGCTGGGTTGAGGGTGGCCATGCCGTTGAAGTAACGGATGGGCCCCTGCGCGTCGTTTGGAATGCGACGGCCCTCTCCTGCCGCGTCGTTTGTGAGTAACGCGCCTGGCGTCGCGCGTTACTTCACGTTGTTTTGGGTTTGCTGCACCGTTGGATGTGACGGTGGGGACCCCGTGCGTCGTTTGCTTGTAACGCGCCTAGAGCCGTGCGTTACTTGGCTTTTGTGTGGTTTTGTAGGTTATCAGGGTGGTGTGTGACGGCCTGGTGTCCGTCCGTCGTTTGGGAAATAACGGCCCTGAGCTAGACCGTCACTTGCTAATAACGGTCTAGGGCCTGTGCGTTACTTTCCTTGTGCCTTGGTTTTCCGCCCGATGATTCTGTGTGTCTTGGCTTGGCCTAGTGGTCTGCCCGTTGTCCTGTGGATGTCTTCCGACGTCCTATGAGGGTTAAGACTACGTTGTAAGGTTGCCAGGAGTCTTCTTACTTGTGGTAGGATTCTTGATCCTACTCTTGTATGCTGTTGTTGTTTGGTTTCGGTCAACCTGGTTTGACCCAGTGGTTGACGTGTGACCTTGCTTGTGCGTGTCTTGGCAGTTCTGTCCTGTCCGAGACACTGCTTCTGGATGCTTCGAGGTGTTGTTTTACCTCGGTTTGCGTGTCCAGCTGTGTTGAGGGTTCTTGATGTTTCCCTCAGGTCTCCGTGTGTTATTTTCTGCGGAGCGTGGTTTCTTTGGCTTAGGATTAGACCGATTGGCGGCTTGTTCCGCTGTTTGTGACGATCTTGCCTTTTGAGTCGTTCGACTCAGGATCGTTACATAGGAGGTCTAGTTGCTTGTCCTGAGTTATCGGCGGTGGTGATGCTGCCATTTGGTGCCTCGAAGTACGTGTTGAGGGGCGTGGTCGCCCGTTTGTACTTCGGCACTTGTGTTTTGAGCTTCTGTGTCGTGTGAAGCCTCCACTTGTTGTTGCTCTAAGGTCTGTTGAGTGTCGTCCTGCTTGCGGAAAGCAGAGGAGTGTTTTCCATTGAGCGGTTGTAGCTGGTTCCGCGGGCTCCTGGCCAAACGGTAGCGTCCTACCGTGGGAGAATACTAGCTAGAGGACCTGGCTTTGGGCTAGAGCCAGTGTGTGCACACGTGGTCAGGGACTAAGGACTTACGTCGACGGGCGTGACCCTGACTAGTTACTTGTTTTGTTGTTCCTGTTTGGTTCAGCTTGTGTCTATGTCTCTGCTGTTGTTGCAGCAGTGCTGTAGGCTAGACACTTGAGGTGCGGCATAAGACGTCAGTGGACGCAGCTGGCTTTCTAAGGGGGTGCTTCCGTCACGTGACGCGTAGCTTTCACGTTTTCTTGCTCGTTGTGACCTTTGCGAGTTGCCCGTTCGTGGCTGCACTCGGGGTCAGTGTTCTGTTGTCCGCACGGTGTGCTGTTCGTGCGTGGGGCTATGTGCACGATGTTTCCGGTCGTGTACGTGTTTGTTTGGCGTCTGTCCAGGTCTTGTCTAGACCTGGATTGTTTGGGGCTGGTTGACGGATTGGTGTACCCTTCTGCGTGAGTTCAGGGTCATCCATCTGTTGCCTTTTGTTTGGAGTAGTTTGGAGTGCTGAGGTTAGTTCAGCAGCCGCTTGTTTGGTGCGGGTTTTCACCCTCTCCTGCGTGTTCCCTACTCCTGCTTCCCGTCTGTTCCTTTACAGCTTTGTAGTGTAGCTTTTCCCGTTTTGCTACACCTGCTGTTCCTGCTGCTTTGTTGTTGCTTCCGTGGCTTTGTGCGCTGTCCAGTGGCGATCCGCGTGACCCCTACTGAGTTTCTGTTGAGACTCACCCCTACTGCTTTTCAGGTGGGTTTCGCCGTCTGCCTCTGCTGTTCTTGGTGGAGCGCTCTCTTGCTGTTGTAGCTGCCAGCCGTACCTGCGTCGGGTTTCTCCCGACTTCTGCGTACGTTTCTTTCTGTCTGACTGTACTGTGCTAGACTCGTTGTCTTTCCTTTGGGCTGGACTCTGTGTATAATTGTAATTATGGAATTTTTTTAATGAACTGGTAATTTTATTTCTGCTACTTTAGCAATCCAATCTAATGAAATTTAATTGCTTACTGTTATATCTCTGTGGCTTCAATGTACTCTACACATGCCTTTTATCCCTTCGGCGCTTTCCCTCGCTTGGGAGGCCTCGCGGGTCCCATGTGGTATCACGTGTATTCGGTATTTATACCGGGTGCACCGGGTATCCGGAATCCGGGTCGCTACAGGTGGTATCAGAGCAGTGTTCTGAGATGTTCAGAGTTTTCTTTTCTGAGCTATCAAAGCGTTGTTGTGTGAAGTACATGGAAATCGAGATATACAGTTTCCAGAGTCCTTAGGCCCAGTACAGTCTCTTGCTGGCGTAGGTGTTGCGATGGTTTATCGCAGTGCTTCTCGCGTGTGGTCTTGTACGTGCTTGGTTGGCACTGTACGAGATGGTTTTTGCTCTCGTCTGGATGATACGATGTGCTTCGTTCGTTTTGAAGTTGGTCTCGATCGTGTTGCACTTGGCAGTGTTTGTCGGTTAGCATGAACCTGTTGTGCATTGTTCGAACTGTTTTCTGTATTTTGCTCAGGTGGCTTATGACTTTTAGCGTTGGTGTGATGGCCATGCACGTTCTTACGTTGCTTTGGTTGTCCCAGCTTGAGTTGGTGTGGCTCCTGATGCATTGTTGTTTTCGTTGTTTCGATTGTCGTGTTGCCTCGATTGAGAAGTTGCTCGAGCGAACCTAGGATTTTCCCTTCCTGGTGAGCTGCTGTTGTTGAGCTTGTTGCTTCTCGTCCTTCGTGGTGATGCTTTTCCGAAGTTTGCCTTGGATTTGCTGTCTTAGTGGTGCCTTTGTCCTGTGTCTGCTTAAGTGTAGACAGCTTTGTTTTGAGTCTGATATGCTCCTTGTTGTACGGTTGCTTGGCTTTGGACTCCGTAATGGTGTTAAGAGCTGTTGTGCACCGTAGTTGTCGTGCTGTGTCTAACGGCCGATGCGTTGTAAAGGCTCATTTATTGTGTCAGGACGTGATGGTAAGCTGAGACTGATGCTTTCCTTGTGCTTTGCGCTGAAGCTGGTGCTCTTCTCTTGTTGCACTTAGGCTCTTTATGTTCGGTTATTCGCTGGATTGGTGCTCATGGCGTTTGAATTGCGATCTTGTTGATTGCGATGGCGCTGGTGTGTGCTGAGATGCGATTACCGATGTTGTTCTGTTGCCTGTGCATGTTGTTGAGAGTACAGCTGAAGTGTGTGGGTTGGCTACCCCTTTGTCGAGAGGTTCTTTCTTTCTCGATGTGACTTCGTCTTGGCTTCTCGTGCCTTGATGTCGTCAGTTGCCGTGCCTTTGTTTGTGGTTTTTCTTGTGTTGGCATTGGCAATTATGTGAGTGTTGGGGAATTTGTCGGCATTCCTTGCTGATTAAGTACCCTTTGCTCTGCTTTTTCTTTCTTGGGTGTTGTGCTCTTGAGGCGTGTTGTTAGTCCTTGAGTTGCGTTCCCCGAGATTGTTGTCGTTTCTCGTTGTTGTGGGTCTTCTCTTGGTGAGCAGTCTGATGCGTGACCTGTCTCTTCTGGTCGTGTGTTCAGTTGTTCGTATGCCTTGATGTGACCTTGCTTGCAGATGTGTTCCTTGGCCCTGTGTGTTGTGCGGAGCCGGAGTTCTGCAGGTGCTGCCGTTGTGCTGTTGTTTTTGGCGCTGTTTCTTTATGATTTTGTGTCCTTGCCTTTGGACCATTGTCTCGTCAGTTGGCTTGCTGTACTCCCTCTTTTGGGTAGAGTTAGCTTGCTACTTGATCAGATGTGATATCTGAGTGAGTGCTGACTTGATTGTGTTTCTGGTCCAGTGGTGGTGTTGTCAATGGTGTCCTGTGTGCCAGGTGTTCCCTGTTGTCTTTTGGCACTGGAGCCGATGATGTGGTCGAGCTGTCAGCTGTGAGGACTGTGTCTCCTTGTGTGAGCTGCTGCTTGCCGTGTTGTTGTTGTGTTTCTCGATTGTTGTGGCTGTCGTGTCTCCTGCCCTGTGAGACGTAAACGACGTTGCCCTTGCTTCGGAGGTGTCAGATGTGTTCACTTTGGTGCCGTACTCGTGCTGTAGACTTGCTGTCTTAGAAGCTAGAGTGTGTACCTGTAATTGTGGTCTGACGCTGTTGCTCTGAGCTGTGTTTTCCGAGATTTGTGTTGCTAGGTTGTTCTTCCCTGCTTCTCCTTTGTTAGTCCTTAATTTCGAGGGTGAAATTTCTTAAAGGAGGGGAGGATGTGATGCCCTGGATCTTGATGGATCTTCGTTGGATCTTTCGGATCTGTTTCGGATTGGTTTCGTTGAGTTTCGGTTCGCTTTGGTGGCTTCCGAGTTGAGTTGACGAGCCGTGTGGATTTTTCTCACGTACTAGTTACGGAACCCTACGGTGAGTTTGTTTGTCGATTCTCGAGCTCGTGGATGCTACAGCGACGATGTACTCGTCGAGCCGGTCGTTTCGCCTATTTTTGCGTATTTTTCTGAATTTGTGTATTTTTGGCGCATTTTCAGAATTTTCGGAAATTAGGAAAATTTCCTAATTTCTTTCTTTTTCTTTTCCTCTTCCTCTCTCTTCCCTCATTCGGCCGCGATCGTCTCTCTCTCCCGTTCTCTCTCGTTCTCTCCCCTTTCCGGCTCCGGCTGCAGACGGAGGCGTGCGTGGGCGAGGTGGCGAGGCCGTGGAGCTGTCGAGGTGCGCGATAGGGCGAGGATCGGATCGATTCTGGCGCGATCCCTAACGGTGGATTCAAAGCTGGTGAAATCGGTTCACGAGTGGTTTTCGGCGTGGTTTAGTCCCTTCGGGGCACAGTTTCTTCGGTGGATGTAGGGTGACGGATCCTTACTTCGTCCTCTTCATTTTTCCTGCCATTGCACGGCGTTCGGCTAGGAAACGAGTGTGTTTGGGCTTGTTTTGCCTAAACTGTGATTTTCGTGGTTTTTAGGGTCGGCCGGTAAACGGTGACCGTTTGCGGTTCAGTTAGTTTCTAAATGACCGCCGGGATGTTAGAATCCCATCCACGTTGATTTCGTGCGATTTGGTGTTCATTCGAGGTCGGTAGAAGCCCGGGAACCTCGGTGACCCATTTTGGGTGGATTTGTCTAAATCGCCCGGATCTTGTGTTTTTCATGTTGCATGTGGGGTTTGAAGTTCCCTGGTGTTGTCTTTTGTCGTTGCGGTGTGTTTCCCCTGCGTTTCGGCGTGAATGGGGCGTGGAACGGGCCGATCCGGCCATTCCTATGTTTTCCCGCCGTAACCGAAGTGGCGGTCATGCCAGCGACCGTTACTTGATTTAGCGGCCCTACGACTGACCGTCGTTTGGTCTGTGTTGTTTTTAGCTCTTTTGCTTCTGGGTAAGCGACGGCCCCAGGATGGAGCGTTATTTCCATGTAACGCCCCAGTGCCTGGCCGTTACTTTCCTTCTTGTCGTTTTGTGTTGAGGTAAAGTCGGTTGATCTAACGCACTGGACCCAGTGCGTTAGATGGAAGCGGCGCGCCTTGCCCAGGCCGTTGCTTGCCAGTTGACTGACGTTGACTCGTTGAGGCGGTGCCTTCAACGGTCGGAGCCTCAATCCGTTGTTTGAGAGTAACGGTGGAGCCCCTGGCCGTTACTTTCTGCTTTGGCAGAGCTGGGTTTGCTGCACCGTTGGATGTGACGGTGGGGACCCTGTGCGTCGTTAGTGAGTAACGCGCATGCCTCTGTCCGTCGTTTGCTGTTTGTGCTGGGTTGAGGGTGGCCATGCCGTTGAAGTAACGGATGGGCCCCTGCGCGTCGTTTGGAATGCGACGGCCCTCTCCTGCCGCGTCGTTTATGAGTAACGCGCCTGGCGTCGCGCGTTACTTCACGTTGGTTTGGGTTTGCTGCACCGTTGGATGTGACGGTGGGGACCCCATGCGTCGTTTGCTTGTAACGCGCCTAGAGCCGTGCGTTACTTGGCTTTTGTGTGGTTTTGTAGGTTATCAGGGTGGTGTGTGACGGCCTGGTGTCCGTCCGTCGTTTGGGAAATAACGGCCCTGAGCTAGACCGTCACTTGCTAATAACGGTCTAGGGCCTGTGCGTTACTTTCCTTGTGCCTTGGTTTTCCGCCCGATGATTCTGTGTGTCTTGGCTTGGCCTAGTGGTCTGCCCGTTGTCCTGTGGATGTCTTCCGACGTCCTATGAGGGTTAAGACTACGTTGTAAGGTTGCCAGGAGTCTTCTTACTTGTGGTAGGATTCTTGATCCTACTCTTGTATGCTGTTGTTGTTTGGTTTCGGTCAACCCGGTTTGACCCAGTGGTTGACGTGTGACCTTGCTTGTGCGTGTCTTGGCAGTTCTGTCCTGTCCGAGACACTGCTTCTGGATGCTTCGAGGTGTTGTTTTACCTCGGTTTGCGTGTCCAGCTGTGCTGAGGGTTCTTAATGTTTCCCTCAGGTCTCCGTGTGTTGTTTTCTGCGGAGCGTGGTTTCTTTGGCTTAGGATTAGACCGATTGGCGGCTTGTTCCGCTGTTTGTGACGATCTTGCCTTTTGAGTCGTTTGACTCAGGATCGTTACATAGGAGGTCTAGTTGCTTGTCCTGAGTTGTCGGCAGTGGTGATGCTGCCATTTGGTGCCTCGAAGTACGTGTTGAGGGGCGTGGTCGCCCGTTTATACTTCGGCACTTGTGTTTTGAGCTTCTGTGTCGTGTGAAGCCTCCACTTGTTGTTGCTCTAAGGTCTGTTGAGTGCCGTCCTGCTTGCGGAAAGCAGAGGAGTGTTTCCCATTGAGCGGTTGTAGCTGGTTCCGCGGGCTCCTGGCAAAACGGTAGCGTCCTACCGAGGGAGAATACTAGCTAGAGGACCTGGCTTTGGGCTAGAGCCAGTGTGTGCACACGTGGTCAGGGACTAAGGACTTACGTCGACGGGCGTGACCCTGACTAGTTACTTGTTTTGTTGTTCCTGTTTGGTTCAGCTTGTGTCTATGTCTCTGCTGTTGTTGCAGCAGTGCTGTAGGCTAGACACTTGAGGTGCGGCATAAGACGTCAGTGGACGCAGCTGGCTTTCTAAGGGGGTGCTTCCGTCACGTGACGCGTAGCTTTCGCGTTTTCTTGCGCGTTGTGACCTTTGCGAGTTGCCCGTTCGTGGCTGCACTCGGGGTCAGTGTTCTGTTGTCCGCACGGTGTGCTGTTCGTGCGTGGGGCTGTGTGCACGATGTTTCCGATCGTGTACGTGTTTGTTTGGCATCTGTCCAGGTCTTGTCTAGACCTGGATTGTTTGGGGCTGGTTGACGGATTGGTGTACCCTTCTGCGTGAGTTCAAGGTCATCCATCTGTTGCCTTTTGTTTGGAGTAGTTTGGACTGATGAGGTTAGTTCAGCAGCCGCTTGTTTGGTGCGGGTTTTCACCCTCTCCTGCATGTTCCCTACTCCTGCTTCCCGTCTGTTCCTTTACAGCTTTGTAGTGTAGCTTTTCCCGTTTTGCTACACCTGCTGTTCCTGCTGCTTTGTTGTTGCTTCCGTGGCTTTGTGCGCTGTCCAGTGGGGATCCGCGTGACCCCTACTGAGTTTCTGTTGAGACTCACCCCTGCTGCTTTTCAGGTGGGTTTCGCCGTCTGCCTCTGCTGTTCTTGGTGGAGCGCTCTCTTGCTGTTGTAGCTGCCAGCCGTACCTGCGTCGGGTTTCTCCCGACTTCTGCGTACGTTTCTTTCTGTCTGACTATACTGTGCTAGACTCGTTGTCTTTCCTTTGGGCTGGACTCTGTGTATAATTATAATTGTGGAATTTTTTTAATGAACTGGTAATTTTATTTCTGCTACTTTAGCAATCCAATCTAATGAAATTTAATTGCTTACTGTTATATCTCTGTGACTTCAATGTACTCTACACATGCCTTTTATCCCTTCGGCGCTTTCCCGCGCTTGGGAGGCCTCGCGGGTCCCATGTGGTATCACGTGTATTCGGTATTTATACCGGGTGCACCGGGTATCCGGAATCCGGGTCGCTACATCTGAGGTCCAGCTTCCTGTTCAACGCAAGCTTCCACACGGGAGCTTCCTCGACTGGCCACTTCCACTCTGTGGTTGAAGGTCTCCAGCGCACCCTACCTTCTAATCAAAGGGATTCCTTGGTAAGTTGAAGGTCGATCTAGGCTGAGGATGTTCAAAGCTTCATCTATCGTCAAGCCTACAAGTTGGAACGTGGTCAGACCTCCAAGGAGAAACTTCTTCGGGGTCGTATAGTTTGAGATCATCCTCCCACCAACAAGAACCTCAAGGAAGATCTGTCTACATGGCGTCAACCATACAAGGAGATATTTCTACATCCTTCCTTGTTTAACTCTATGAGTGCTTCATAGTTTAATCTTCATCTACATACTGTTGTGCACGTATTTTGTATATCTTTACGTCGTCTAACTCTGAATATCATTATGTGTGGGCGGAGTTGCATATCCGCGTGTGTGGATTCATTGCGGGGCAAGTCTCCCCGAGTCCGTGTGTGTAGACGGAGCTGTGACTCTGTGTGGTTTAGTGTCCAGGGCGTGTTTCCCGACGTGTGTGTGTGTGTGCTGGAGTGGCAGCGCGTTGGGGCCAGTCCCCGTGTGGTTATTGCTGCGGAAGCAGCGTGTGTGTGTTTGGGATTCGTCCCCGTGTTGGTACGAAAGTAGCGTGTAGTAAAGCCTCACCCGGTTGGGTGAGGGGTGGACGTAGGGAGCCCGTCGTGGTCCCGAACCACCTTAAAATTTCTGTGTATTGTGTGATTGCCTGTGTGATGATCATTTCTTCTATCTCCCTTCGTAGGTACATTATATAGGTTTTTAACTCACTACACTGTCACACACTGCTACCTCCATTATCCGTGTTGAGCGTAATTTCCTTGATTAGTTGCACTAACTATCCGTGTGAGATCGGGAAGTTTGAGAGAACGTCTTAATCTCACTTGAAGTTTTTGTTAATCAACGTTGTTAATTCTACATCTGTTAAGAAAGTTGTTAAAATCCGTCATCTCGGCAAGGGGACAATTCAACCCCCCTTCTTGTCCGCCATCTCTCTAGGCCAACAATTGGTATCAGAGCCTCGTCTCTGATTTTTTAGTCGACCTTGCGGTCGTAGAGTAAAGATCGTTTTCATGATGGCTAGTGTGAATTCTATTCCTGTCTTTAATGGTTTTGATTATTCCTTATGGCTAGGAAAATTTTATGTTTGGATTACTAGCATTAATTCAAAGCTTATGAGCTTAATGACTCATGGTTCTCATGTGTTACCCAAAAATGAGTTGAGATGGACTGATGAGGATAGGAGAAAGAACTCTGAAAATTTGTTTGCTTTGAATGCTCTTAAGGCAGTAGTAAACGTTAACAAATTTTCATTTGTTTCCAACTGTAGGCCTGCCAAAGAGATATGGGATGGGCTAAGCGAAGCCCAAAAGGAAAGCTCCAACGATAGTGACTGTCTAGTGGCAAACAAAGAAAATGAATGCCAAAGCGAGGAAACCTCCCGAGTAAATTCTAACTCCGATTCTGAGGAAGAGGATGAATTGAGCTATGATGCGTTAGTGAATGCTTATGATGAACTATTTGATAGATACAAATCATTAAAATCTGAAAACAGAAAATTGAAAAAGAAACATGACTATTCTTCATGTGGGAAATGTATTGAGCTTGAAAGGCTAGTTGAGTCCCAAATGCTTGTTGAAGAAGAATTAAAAGAAATGATTGCAAACCTTAGAATTGAAAACAACACCTTGTTGGATAAAATTTCAGAACTTCAACGAATAGAAAAAGAAAATGAGGAGCTGAAAATGTTGAACACCTCCATATATGAAAAATTGCATCTTTTGGAAAAAGGGAAAGTAACTCTGAATGTTGACAAGATAAATAAACTGGAGGAACTTAGGAAGGAAATAGAAAGTTTTAAGAATTTGAATGATAAATTTGAAAACAATGAAACAATGGGTAGAATGGTTGGTGAGGATATGAATTTTCAAGTGAAAAAGTCTGAACATACCTCCATGATTGGAAATTCATTTGAAAAACTTCAAAATGAAAAACTTGCTGAAGAGATTCAGAAATTGAAAGATCAAAATAGTTTATTGGTTGATAAACTCCATATGTTTGAAAAAGGAAATCATGTTGTTGATGATCCTGAAAACATTCATATTTTAGAAGAATAAATTGCAAGCTATAAAACTGTTAATTCTTTGTTGAATGAGAAACTTGCATTGTGTGAAAAAGAAATTATTGAATCTAACTTGCATATCTCATCATTGGAAGATGAGATCAGTAATTTGAATGAATCCCTGTCGTTGTGTGATAAGCAAAATGAAAAACAAAAAAAAGATATTGACTGTTCTTGTATGCATGCAGAACCCTCATATGATAAACACAATCATATATCAAGAAAAGGAAGAAATATTTCATATTTTTATTGTGGGAACTTTGGTCACGACATGTACGATTGCTTCTTAATGAAGTTTGATGATGAAGAAGCTTTAAAATCAAGGATGAAAATGAATGTTGATTCTAGAAACCATGAGAAACCCACGAAGAAATCTCAGAACACTCACTGCTTTTATTGTGGGATGCATGGTCATGTTTTTGAAAATTATTTAACAAAGAGAAATGATGATGAGTGGTCTTTCAAGAAAAATATCTCTTGTCATTACTGTGGTGGCTTTGGACACAAGATGAACAATTATTCTTTAATGAAAAATGATGAAAAGTTGTCCATGAAAAGAAAATCTTCTCATTATTTTTACTGTGGCCTAAATGGACACTTAATGAATGATTGCTCCATGATGAGGGCCGATGATGAATGGTATGAGAGGAGAAATAAAAAGAAAA
This sequence comes from Amorphophallus konjac, assembly GCA_022559845.1. NCBI lineage: Eukaryota > Viridiplantae > Streptophyta > Magnoliopsida > Alismatales > Araceae > Amorphophallus > Amorphophallus konjac. Next base: position 254,192,902 of record CM040125.1, on the reverse strand, counting down.
CTTTTGTTCATGAAAGAACTAATGCCTCGGGACCCAAGATGGCTTGGGTACCCAAATTGCCAAAATGAGAATTTATTTTACAAGGGCGCCTTGAGACCAATGATTGATAATAAACAAAGGGCTCTTAAGGTGAGAAAGAAAATTGGCTTGGATTTGAAATTCAATTTGCTTAGGTTCACTTTCAAAGACCTACAAAGGTAAAAACTTGTGTTAGGAGCTATTTCACATCTTGTGACTAAGTCGGGCTTTTAAATGCTTCACTTTGGATATATATAGTTAGTTTTCATACACACCTTCTCTTACTTTGCAAATAATGATTCGTCTTTGAATGCTCTGGTCTGTGCATAATGTCTTTCACACTCTTACTCACATCCTGTGAATAATGGTTCACTTTTACATACACAGTTTATATACTTACTTGCATGATAGTCATTGCACATATCATACTCATCTTTGCATACTTTTGAATAGGAATAATTTTTCAATCATCTTTTCAAGTTACATTTATATACTTACATATCATTGCATACTTCTGTGCTTGAATGCCATGATTATTCGGTATATAAAATGGTGTTAGTGGAAGGTTGGATTATGTTCAGCCAGAAGCTTTCACTACACGTGAGGTGGTCTTCGGACCTATGTTCTCCGCCAAGTACCGATAATCAATCTGTTTGAAGTCAGTGGAAAATCTCTGGTTGAATGCATGTATATACTTTATACAACCAATTTTTGACTCCTTTTATGACTCATTCCTTGCTAAATGGAGTTGCATTGATTTAGACATGTTTGTTACATGGCATATATTAAGGGGGAGATTTTTTTTATAACCGTGCATACATTTAGAGGGAGACATTACTATGATAAGACTAATTAATCTTTTACATTCAATACAACCACCCACACAAAATGCACCTTTTTGAGATAATGATTCAATCTAATAATGATTACTATTTTCTACTCTACACTTTAGAGAGCTATTGATTCTCTATATAGAAATCACATGTCTCGTGAGGAAAAAACTGTTTACCCCTTCAAAAAGTCGTATAACTGGAACATGGATCCGAGTAGCCGGAATCTCTCCTGAAATAAAGGAGGAAACTTACATCGAAAGGAGAAACTAATCTATATGAAAATAAGTGTGATTTGCCACCGAGTAGTCGGGAAGTGCCCCTGAGATAAATGGTACAACTCGCGTCGAAAAGTGTCTCATCTACATCATAAAAAGTGACGAAACTGAGTAACCGGGAATTGCCCCTGAAACAAAGGGCATGACTCGTGTCAAAAGGTTAGTCACACCATTTTCTAGTAATTAAAAATTGGGGTCATACGTAGCTACCGATACTCGAGCATTGTGTATGAAAATGTATGGATGAGAAGTTTTTTTTAGTGTTCTTTAGAAAATCTGATTTTCAATGTTGACTTGAACTTCATTGCTCAATCTTTACATATGCACCTTGGGTTTGATTGTTTGAATGTCACTTATGAATCGGTCATCTTTCATGGTTAATGTAGTACTTTATTTATGTAAGCACAACCCACTTAGTATTGTTCATGCACTTCATGTTCAACGATCAATAGCAGTATCCTTACACCCGTCCCGAAGGAACTTGCATGAGTCTATAACTTGTTATGCATGCTTGAGTGCCTGAACGCTTGATCCATATGTTCATATCATATTTCATTTAATAGTTTGCATCTATAGGTTATACGTGTAAATAATAGGTTGAATAACCCATTGTCGGTTGGTTTTTGTTCTTGACAATTGGGGGAGAATAACTTGCTTTTTAGCACAATACACTTTGTGCATAACTTAGTTTTCTGACTTTGCATATAGTTTTTTTATACTACTTGTGCATAATTAGTTTTCAGACTTTGCATATAGCAAAAACTTACAAAAATTACAAATTTGCACTTATTCCACACAACTGCTAAATGAACATAAATTGCAAATTCTTGCTTGGTTCTTGTGTTTACATACCGTCCCTTCATGGGAGGTTAATTGCTGGGTTTGTGCGCTCTTGTCTCACTCGTTTTTGTAAACTTCATAGTTACTCCTGAGTCCCCCATCTTTTTGATAATGCCAAAGGGGGAGAGAAATTTTGAGTGGGCCACAATATATTATCATCATCAAAAAGGGAGAGATTGTTGGGTTCTGTGTGCCCCCTCATTGTCTTTAACAACGGTTTGATGATTCTAATATATTATGTGTTTCATGCTTAATGGCATCTTCATGATAAACAAGCTAATATGATGATATCTTCCTTTGCAGGTTTGGCATGCTGAGTGATTGGAGTTTTCATGTGATACCCGTGACTCTTGGTGAATCTTGCTATTACAGTCTAAGTTTTGCTGAATTGAATGTCAAGTTTTGATATGTGATTCTATCTTAGCTTGGCCCTCCTTGCTCTCATTGTATACATCCCAATAGGATGTTCTTTACTTGACTCTGCATGAGATTTTAAATGGTCTTGAATTGATGTCTATCGATTTTACATTGGCTTGATAAAGCATGTTACTAAAATGATCAACTCTGCTACTCATGTTTCATGAATTGTTCTCACTAGTTTGAAATGGATCTCCAGTATATTTGTTTAGCTCTTAAGGAATTTCTGCTGGTCTTCAATGGTTTGCTGGATGGAATTTCATGCATATAGTTCATGATTGCTTGGCTGTGTGTATATGCATAGCCATTTCATTTTCAAGTTCCTGTTGAGTAGTCTATCATATTCCTTGGACCCTTGATGCTTAAGGTGGTAATCATCCACTCTTCAAATCTGACAGGTGATGTGTCGACCCCTGGGGTTGACCCTCCCTAAGCCATGGGCTGTCTGCACAACAGACAATCCAGACAGTGAAGAGTGTCGACACTAAGTGTCGACACTTCTACTGGTGCTGTTTCATGTATGATATTTGCTCAAGTTTGATCATGATGAAAAATTGTCATATGGCATACTCATATTACTTGGCAAAGATGGTTTTTGCTTGTCCTTGAAAAATTGGTTTTTCAAGTGTCATCACGCATTTTGATACTGAAGATTTCATGAAGGTTGTTCAAGCATTTTGTTTGTTTAAACTTCTATGCTTTCAGAGGATTAAACCTTTCTATAAGCTCATGTTGATCATGGTGAAACTCAAGACAATGGTATACTTGAATTGCATTGTGAATGTCTTATTTAACCAACTCTTCAAATGGTTCTCTACATGAAGTTTAGAAAGATCATGCTTGTTTAGAATGTATACATCAACTGTGGTTTGGGATTCATAATGCAGGCTAAAGTTTGGTGTTAGCTGCTCTTTTAGCATTCATTCAACTCCTTAACTTGATATTGCTATCTATGGTTCAAGACAGGACGGATAAAAGTCCAAGTGTTTGCATTAATGCCAAAGGTAAGTTTGATTTGAGTGAATTGGTTGTGGAAACTAGAAAGTGAAGGAATGACTTATATATCGCCTTCTATCTTTGAGATCGTGGTAAGAATTCAATTTTGAATGCATGTCATTCTATTGTTTATGAAGGGGTTAAATGTTGTTTAATTGGTGTTTTATTGATCCTTGATGGTTTTTTTAGGTTTCAATTGAGTTTAAATGAGTTTTCACTTATGTCAGTAAAAGTGTCGACTCTATTTCACGGTATGTTGTTTGCATTGATTTCTAATGTGCTGACAAAAAGTGTCGACTCTGTGAGTCGACACTTTTGTCCTGTAAATTATCTTTTTATCTTCTGGCAGAACATGTGACAAAAAGTGTCGACTCTGTGAGTCGACGCTTTTATCCAGAGTCCTGTTTTTACAAACGGGACAGAATGTGATGAGAAAAGTGTCGACTCCATGAGTCGACACTTTCTCTCGTTCGTCCGGATCGAGTTTTCTGAATTGATTTTGAAAACCCCTTTTCAAGATCCGTTTTGGCTTGGCTCTTTACCCTATTACCCTTAGGGTTTGACCCATCTTTGGGGTGTTGTTTTTAAGGCTTTTAACATGGGGTTTGTGGTCTTTTACTGCTGATTTCCCTCTTATATATGAGGGTTACAATCTCAATCGGAAGAACCAATCCCTTGGGCTTAACATTCGTCTATCTACTTGCAGGAAGAGGAGAGGGCATCGCACCCTGTTGGAGGAGGAAGAGGAAGGCGCTGAAGAAGCCATCCACAAGCATCCACTCAGATCTGAGGTTCAGCTTCCTGTTCAACGCAAGCTTCCACACGGGAGCTTCCTCGACTGGCCGCTTCCACTCCGTGGTTGAAGGTCTCCAGCGCACCCCACCTTCTAATCAAAGGGATTCTTTGGTAAGTTGAAGGTCGATCTAGGCTGAGGATGTTCAAAGCTTCATCTATCGTGAAGCCTACAAGTTGGAACGTGGTCGGACCTCCAAGTAGAAACTTCTTCGGGGTCGTATAGTTTGAGATCGTCCTCCCACCAACAAGAACCTCAAGGAAGATCTGTCTACAGGGCGTCAACCATACAAGGAGATATTTCTACATCATTCCATGTTTAACTCTATGAGTGCTTCATAGTTTAATCTTCATCTACATACTGTTGTGCGTGTATATTGTATTTCTTTACCTTGTCTAACTCTGAATATCATTGTGCGTGGGCGGAGTTGCATCTCCGTGTGTGTGGATTCATTGCAGGGCAAGTCTCCCTGAGTCCGTGTGTGTAGACGGAGCTGTGACTCTGTGTGGTTCAGTGTCCAGGGCGTGTTTCCCGACGTGTGTGTGTGTGTGCTGCAGTGGCAGCGCGTTATGGTCAGTCCCCGTGTGGTTATTGCTGCGAAAGCAGCGTGTGTGTGGTTGGGATTCGTCCCCGTGTTGCTACGAAAGTAGCGTGTAGTAAAGCCTCACCCGGTTGGGTAAGGGGTGGACGTAGGGAGCCCGTCGTGGTCCCGAACCACCTTAAAATCCCTGTGTATTGTGTGATTGCCTGTGTGATTATCATTTCTTCTATCTCCCTTCGCAGGTACATTATATAGGTTTTTAACTCACTACACTGTCACACACTGCTACCTCCATTATCCGTGTTGAGCGTAATTTCCTAAATTAGTTGCACTAACTATCCGTGTGAGATCGGGAAGTTTGAGAGAACGTCTTAATCTCACTTGAAGTTTTTGTTAATCAACGTTGCTAATTCTACATATGTTAAGAAAGTTGTTAAAATCTGCCATCTCGGCAAGGGGACAATTCAACCCCCCTTCTTGTCCGCCATCTCTCTGGGCCAACAAGAATTTCTAGTCTCGATTGAGTGAGTGGTTTTCTCCCCTGTCGTGCTCTAATATTCTGCTTTGGGGTAGACACTTAGCCAGTTAGATGCGGTCACAATAGAGGCGCTTCAAGGGTTAGGCGGTCACGCCTGGGCCGCAACGTAATGGTAGCAGTCCTAGAAAGGTCGCAATTAAACAGGACAGTCCCGACTCCGGGCTGTAAAATCAATCAAACCGATCGAGTCATTAGGTGTAGGATTTGGGGGTACAACCCGCCCGACGTCCTAGTGGGAATCCTAGACTCGTGGGGTCTTATGGAGGTCTCATTATAGAGGTCCTAGTCCGACGGAAGGAATATCCGGCATAGAGTCCCAACGATTACAAGATTAAAGGTTAGAAACATCGAAAAATGAAAGTATAGCGATTATCCAGCACCACCGGAGTGGGGTGACTGTCAAACAATCCTAGTAAGTTTTTTTCCCACAATATCCATTAACAATGAAGTAAATATTTCATAATCAAAGGGTTTTATATGTGATGAGAAACAGGAATTTAGATATGATTGTAGATGACCATAGTTAAATCAGGTATTACAAATGTTCCATTCAATTCATTCATTTAATATGTTTCTACCCTACACACACTATCTAAACAACGTGAACACAATATATAAAAACAGCGAGTTGAATATAGCCCATAAGTGAAAGGCGGTTTGTCGCACAGCCGCTAGTGATCAGAAGCGGTCAGAATCTAGCCGCAACCCAACCCTTTGCAGCCTATCGAGAGACCGCTAGCATGTAACGGGTTTCAACATTTGAAAAGGTGAAAACGGTCTGTCGCGAGGCCACCCAGGGTCAGAGGCGGTTCCTGGTGCCACAGTAACCAAGACGCCACGTCTGGCCTCCGGCGAACTCCGATAGACCTCGATTTCAACATGAAATTTATGCAGTACAATACGTAAAAATTGGGCAAAAAGCTATGAATAGAAAGAGGACAAGAAGGTGCACAAAATAGCATGATTAATTTGGATTTGAGCCTGCTATAGCCTAGCATTAATCAAGATAAATGGGAACTAACGAGTTCGGTGCCCTAATCATCATGCTTTGACTAAAACAGGAGACACACATGTTATACGGTATGAAAATTGGGGCTTCTAGTATCAAAAGAAAAGGGACTCGAAGATGCTTCCAATGATATATTCTTATTAGGGTTTAGTCCACTATCACCTACCTTAATCGAAGATCAAAGGGAATGCTGGACGCTCGAATCCGCATGAACTCAGCGCTCCACAACCTTGACGATTCCTCCCTCGAACGTGCTCCATGCCAGCCGCCTCAGCAAATGGGGGTTCTAGGTCGGGCTGGATTTAGTTTTATAGGAGGCAATTTGTAATGCCCCGGATTTTTTTTGGATCATTTTAGTGGGTCTCGGAGTGTATTTTGTGCCTTACACGTGTTTTTCCCTGATGTGCCTTCGAAATTCTGTGCAGGGTGAACCGTGATGTTCTCCAACTCCTGGACATTACCACTGCGTTGTGCTCCTCCCGAGGATCATGGAGGTAATTTTTTGAAATTTTTTGAAATTTTGTAATTTTTGGGTTTTTCTATATATATTAACTATTTTCTCTCTCCCCCTCTCATTCTCTCTCATCTCTTTCTCTCCCCCCCTCCCCGGGCAGCCGACGGTGGCAGAGAAGGGTGAGGCGGCGATGGCGGGAGCCGAGGAACGGGGAACGGGTCGAGGATCGAGGGCCGGTGGCGCGTGGAAGCTCGGCCGTGGGTTCGTGGAGCGGCGAGGGTTTCAGGGCGTTTTCTTCGTGGATCGGCGTCCACGGTGCGTCGTTTCTTCGGTGGAGGTAGGGAGATGGACCCCCAGCTCGTGCATTCCCTTTCCCGCAAGTTTTTTAGGCCGTGGTGAGCCGAGCGGGCATATTTAAGATTTTTGGGGTAAAATCATGTTTTGGGGAGAGTTCACCCGATCTATGGATTTGAGTCACGATTCGGTGTTTTGATGGCTTAGAATCATGTTAGGGGTCTCCATGGGGCTTCTTCCTTGATTTCCCCCTCTCCCATGGAGGTATGGGGGCGTGGTTGCCATTTTTGTGTGTGTTCGCCGTTTTCACCGCCGGAGCGCTATAGCGGTCGTTCCAGTGACCGCCACAGGGTGTAACGTACCCTGGGGGGTGCATTACACTTCGTTAGCTTTTGGGCGTGGCATTCGTGGGCCTGACGGTCCCACGATAGACCGCCACAGTGCTGTGACGCCCTGGTGTTAGACCGTTACAGTGATTCCGACCGTTGGTTTATGACCGTTGGGGGCCATAGACAACTGACGCACCCAAAGTGGGGCGTCAGGGTAGTGTGACGCCCCTGGGTAGGAGCGTTAGAGTTAACGCATCCACCCCTCTCCCTAACGCACTTGGGTAGGAGCGTTACAGAGCGTGACGCACCGAGCGGCATGCGTCATGGCCTGTGTTGTCCAGTGGCCTAACGCACCAACGTGATCCGTTAGGTTCCGTAACACCCCGAGAGGAGCGCGTGACGTTCAATTTTCACTCGTGCCCTAACGCACCTGTTTAGGTCCATCAGGTGTTGTGACGCACCAGCGTGGGCGCGTTACAGTTCGTTTCACACCGAGTGTCTGACGCTCCAGAGTTGCACCGTCAGAGTGCTGTGACGGCCCACCTTTGGACCCTTACAGTTTGTGACGGTGCAAAGATAGACCTCCAGGTACTATGTTAGGCCTAAGTAGTTCTTCGTGCTTGCCACGATCGTTTCGCGTTGTGTAGGTCCCTAGTCGACCCGGTTGCGACCCAATGGTCGACTTGCTGTCTCGTGAATGACCCAAATTGTACATGCCCAGCAAGTTATGATTCAAACCTTTCACCAAAAGAACATTTTCAATCAAGGTTTCAGAATTCTTACCTATGTTACCAAATCCAATTATTTTACCTTTGTCTTTTCCACCAAAGGCAACTGAGCCTTCATCCTTATCTTGCAGCATAGAGAATGCTTTCTTGTCCCCTGTCATATGCCTTGAGCAGTCGCTGTCCAAGTGTCACGCCCCGACGCGGAATATCGAGACGTGAACTAGTCGTAAACAAGCGTGTCGATCAGAGCATGTACAATTTCATTTCTAAAGATAAAAATGAATGGGAAAATGATACTTTTATTCCATCAAAATAAAGTTTACATTGCTAATTCATAAGCCATAAAGGCAAATTACAACTTCCAATCCAAAATACATCATTCTTGTAAAAACACCAATGACCTACATAAACCTAGGTAAAAAAGAAAATCACTCTCTCACTCTTATCTATTCCCTTGTTCATTTTCATTTCCTGCAACAATTAACCAAAATGTAGGGTGAGCTAAAAGCTCAGTAGGATTTTATATCTCTCAAAACCAGGTAATCTTTAAGTATTTACAATTTAAGTGATTTTTTCAAGTTGTATCGGAAAGTGTATAACATGAATGGAATTCCCAAGTAATTGAGATAACATGATATCAAGATGAATTTCCAAGTAATGACTTTGAACAAGTAAAGAATTTCATGTAATTGGCCATTTCACGCAAGTCAAGTAATTCATGTAATTTTCAAGTAAACAAGTAACAAGTTCGAACAGTGGAATGCCATAAAAATCTAGCAAGTCATGCACTTCGGTGCAATATCACACCGTGGTCAATTAACTCCGATGGGCACAAGTACTTTCGGGCGCTCCTCCCAAGACCAGACCAGGCCCCATAAATGCCAAGCATTGGGTCGGTGGATCATAAGATCCCAAGTACGTTTAGACATCCACTTTATATAATTATAGCCAACGAATTTCAAGAAATAAGTTAATTGTAATTAAGTACAGATCTGGCAAAAATTCAGAAATTTCAATAAGAGTGGATAATAACTTTAAGGCATCATGTTTAACGACATTAAGTTGTGGAATTCAAGAACGAACGGTAACTAGGAAGAAAATACAAGTAAATAGAACTTATAGAATTATTTTAATTCCATAATTTAATCTGATGTTCTATTGGTTTAACAAGTGTTTAGACATGTTTTTAGGAAGTTTTTATATCCTGGAGATATTTTAGTTTAGCCAAAATGTAGATTTTACAGCCATTTGTAATTCTGTTATGAACGTGGTGTAGGTGAGCGCCACGTTCTGAACGTTGTCACCGCCTGCGCCACGTTCATGAAATATTTCTAGAAATTTTATATTTTGTGGTTTCCAATTTTCATAGTTTCTGACCAATATTTTTAACAAACTGGTAAAGTCTTAATTTAATTAGACCTCAAAATAATTTTATTTTAAAATTTTAAACATGCTGTTATGAACGTAGTGGTTGCTTGCGCCACGTTCTTAATAAGAACGTGGTGTAGGTGAGCGCCACGTTCATGAAATTATTAGAAAATTTATTTTTAATACTGTTAAACCTTTCAAAAGATAACAGAATCCATAAATATTAAGTTTTAGGTAGGAAATATAAACTTATGCATTAAAATCACGATTTTGATATTACTTACTAATTATGCATCATTATACTAATTAATTGATAAGAAAATAGATTTAATATGCTAAAAATAATCTTATCATGTTGAAAATAATTTTAACGTGCTTTAAATAACTTTTATACGTTACTTTACTGATAAAATGACAAAAATAGATTTTTCATACTGGCATTAATTTTTAACATGCTGAAAATTAATATTTAACATGCTAAAATTAATACTTCACTTGCTAAAATAACTCTCATTCATTAACTTTCTGATAAGATGATAGAAATAAGTTTACCATGCTGATTACATAATTTATCTGATAACAAGATAAATTTTATCAGGCTGAAAATAATTTTTCTACATTTATTTACTAATTATTTGATAGAAAATTGAATTATCATGCTGAAAAATTAAATATCTTTAATATATTGAAAATAGTTCTAACATGCTAAAATAATTTTATCAAATTGGAAGTAATTTTAACATGCTTGAAATATTTTTCATACATTAATTTACTAATACTATGGTTAAAAATAGTTTTTTACATGCTAAAAATAATTTTATAAAAAAATAATTTTTAACATGCGGTAAAGATTCAAACATGCTACTATTGCTTTTCCTTATTTTTTGGTGACTTAATGTTTACATTTAATGTGGATTCCAAATGTTATAATTCCTATTATATAGTGACTTAAACTTTTAGTCCCATATTAGAAGTTAGAAAAACTTCCTTGACTTTATATGTTGGAGAGCTCACCCTTGGGTCAGGACCCAAGGGGCATATGATGTTGGTTCGAGATGTGTGTCGAATTAAATAGATATGAAAACCCAAATATATCTATATATATTTATTTATTTATTTATTTGTGGCGTGCCGCACCGTGCCGCACCGCACTACACCGAGCCAAGGTGTGGTGTGGTTTCTAAAGAACGCAGTATACCCTCTGGCGCATTTTTCAGGGTTCTTGAGTAGAATGCGGCCATCAGGATGACCGCAATCTCCTGGTAGACTGCGTTCTCAGGCATTATTATTATTATTTTTTACATATACATATTAATGCGGTGTAAGGGTTGGGCACGTTTATTAACGTGGCCATACCCTTGGACGCGTTCTCAAAATTATTTTTTATATTTATATTTGAATTTTTTTGGATGGTGGGAAAAGGCATGTATGAACGCGGCGTATCGGGGCAACGCGTTTATTAACGCGGCCCTATGATACAACGCGTTCTTGACAGAGCCCAGTTTTTGAAAATTTAAGGATACCACTTCACTAAAACGACCATATCTTACTCATTTTTCAATGGAATTTAATAAATGAGCTATCAATAGAAAGAGGACATAAAAATAAACAAGATGGAATGCTTTAATTAGAGTTTAGCCTGAGAGACATCTACCTTTTTACGAATCTAAAGAAATATTCCCAAAATAAAAAGAAACCCTTTGATCTTCCAAATCTTCCTTCAAATCTCCACCAATCTTCGCAACAATATAACCTTAGCCTCTAGAGATGGTTCAAGGGTCGAATGAGATTCTATTTATAGGAAAAATTTGGCCAAATTTGTCAAGATTCTTTGCCTAATTTTTCCAAACTCTCCACCCACGAATTAGAAGAAAAATTGAAATTTTCTTCTTAATCTAGCCCTATTTTGATGTGAAAATAATGTAATTTCGGCTGGTCTAAAGTTCTATGTTAGGTAAGGGTTGATTCTTGAGTCAATCTTCTAGAAATGGGGTTATTTTAATCCCTTAAATTACATATTAAACACATGTTACGAATTTAGGTTAATTTAACCTTTAATAGTCTTTTAACCAATAATTCAGCCCATTCAGAATTATCCAATGGGCCAATTGTGATCCTAGTCCATTATATGGACTTTTATTGGGTTTTTTATGATTTATCTAAGGTTTAAAGCATTTAATCTTTATTTACTTCTAGTTAATTCCAGTAAATTCAATAAACTAGCTTATAAAAATCTAATTTAATTATTCATGAAGGTTTTAATTATAAATTTTAAATTAAAAAAAATATTTCACATTTTAATTGATCGGATTTCTACATCCTCCCCCACTTAAAAGAATTTGGTCCTCCAAATTTATATTATATAACTAAAATTCAAAAATTTGAGTAGAAAGGTCGAATTTCTAACTTGAGATTAAATCAGAGTATTTCTTCTTGATGGATTCTTCCAATTCCCAGGTTGCTTCCTCGAATCCACGCTTGCTCCACTGGACCTTTACCATCGGAATGGCCCAATTCCTCAGTTGGTGTAATTTCCGATCCAATATTTTGATCGATCTTTCTTCTTATAATAAGTCCTTTTGGAGTTTCAATTCTTCAAATTGGATCACATGTGAAGGATCATAGACGTATTTCCTTAGCATGGATACATGGAATACGTCGTGTACACCGGCCAGTTGAGGAGGCAAAGCCAACTTGTACGCCACCTCGCCGATTCTCTCTAGAATCTTGAAAGGGCCGATAAATCTCAAACTTAGCTTTCCTTTGATGCCGAATCTTCTAATTCCTCGTGTGGGTGAGATCTTTAAGAAGACATGCTCCCCCACTTGAAAATTAAGGTCTCTCCTCCGGTTGTCGGCGTAGCTCTTTTGCCGTGATTGAGCGACCTTTAGCCTTTCTTGTATCAACTGGATTTTATCAATTGTGTCTTGTACAATGTCGGGACCAATCAATCCTTTGTCACCAACCTCGCTCCAGCATAGAGGCGATCTGCAACTTTGGCCATATAATGCTTCGAATGGTGCCATTTGAATACTCGACTGATAGCTATTGTTGTGAGCGAACTCAGTCAATGGTAAGTGTTCATGCCAGTTACCACCAAAGTCAATCATGCATGCTCTCAACATATCTTCAATAATTTGATTCATCCTCTCAGTTTGTCCATCAGTCTGAGGGTGAAAAGCCGTACTAAACCTTATTCTAGTACCCATAGACGATTGTAAACCCTTCCAGAAATGAGAGGTGAATCTCGGATCTCGGTCTGAAATAATAAAGCTTGGAATACCGTGTAGCCTTACTATCTCCTTGATATATAAGGCGGCTAGAACATCCACGGTCCATTTAGTCTTGATAGGTAAAAAGTGAGCGGACTTTGTTAACCGATCCACAATTACCCATATAGCATCAAAATCACTTCGGGTCTTCGATAATCCAACAATGAAGTCCATACTGATACTATCCCATTTCTATTCTTATATTTCGAGAGGCTTGAGCTTGCCAGTCGGTTTGAGATGTTCGGCCTTGACTTGTTGATAAACTAAACATCGGCTTACGAACTCGTCTACCTCTCTCTTCATATTCGGCCACCAGAATGTTCTCTTGAGGTCTTGGTATATTTTTGTTGCACCAAGATGAATAGTATACCAAGACTGATGTGCTTCCTTCAAGATTTTACCCTTGATGGTAGAACAGTCCGGTACACATGTTCTTCCTTTGAATAATAACCTTCCATCATCAGCTAGAAGGAAATCCGGTCGTTGATCTAATTTCTCTTTAATTTCCACGATCAACGGATCATCACCCTATCGTTCCTTAATTTTCGAGAGTAACTCGGGTTGGAGTCAAATATTAGCAATAAAGACTCCGCCTTCCTTCTCCTCCATATTGAGGTTTAAGTTGGCCATTTGCTCAAGTAGATGCCATTCTTTATGTAAGGCCCGTGCCTTAATGGATCCTTCGTGGTATTTGTTCTATTAATTGTTCTGGAATTTCCGGCTTTTTCCTGGATTTTTAGGAATTTGTCTGGCATTTTTCCGGATTTGTTTGGTGTTAATTGAGGGTCATTGAATATTAATAAGATTTATATATATATAATGATTATATTATATATATATTAATTTTATTTTTATTTTTTTATATCTCTCACCCTCTCTCTCTCTCCCCCGTCGATCTCTCATTTCACTCTCTCTCTCTCTCCTCCGTGCGGCCACCCCCTCTCCTCTCTTAGGGACCATGGTCGAGACGGCGTCGGATTGAGACGAGGTTGGCACCGTTGGATTCCTCGCGTCGAGTAGAGCGCGTAGGTGTCCACTTCGGCGTGGATCGGTGATCGTGGGAGCGAGGTGGAGCGTGGAAGCTCCGTGGCTCTTCCTCCTTGCATGCGGCCCGTTCGCGGTTTCGGCTTGCGAAAGGTAGGGGGATGGAACCTCGATCTTGCTAGGATCGTTTCCTTTAGCCCGTTTGTTGATTAGCACCCCGTAGCATGCATGATGTTCATATTTCCATTTTTGGGGTTTTAGCCTAAATCTTGAGTTTAATGTGTTTTAGGCCTTGCATGTGCTAGATTTAGATGTTAAATTGTTGTCTAGCATGCGTGGTTTGACAGGTTATCAGGTTTTTCATCGATACCCGGCGTTTTCAGCCGTCCAGGAGGGCTTCGGTTTACAAACCGTACCCGCCCGTAACCCAGGTGCAGTGACGGTCCTGCCAGGAACCGTCACTTGCCTGACGGTCCATAGCGGACGCGTCACTTCCAAATAGCGGCCCATTGGGGGTGCGTTAGTTGGAGAGTAACGGTGGGGCTCCCATCCGTTACTCATCAACTGTTTCCCGTAGTTTTGGTCAGGCGATGCGCCCGACAGCCAGTCGGCCGACCGTCGTTTCGGTCCGACGCGCCTAGACCGGGGCGTCACTTCGCCTGCTATCATTTAGAACGCTGATAGGTGGTTTGAGCCTCGGGTGGATGTGACGGCGGTGACCCCACGTGTTGCTTTGAAGTAACGCGCAGGGCCCCCACCGTTACAAGCCCTTTTGTGCCTCTTGAGCTGGAACCCTGAAGGGAGTGACGGATAGGAACTGGGGCGTCATTCTTGAAGTAACGCGCCGGCCCCCGACCGTCGTTTGCATGTGGCGCGTGGGTCTTTGACCGCCGCTTCCCTGATGGCTGCAATATATTCTCAGCCCATCTGTTATGCGCTTCTTTCTATATTCATGCCATATTCGCATTGTTTTAAATATATTGTGGCGTGTTTTATACCAATAGAGTAGCTTTTCTTTCCATGCAATGGAGCCACTGTCGTTGCCCTAAGGTCTGTTGAGTATCGACCCGCTTGAGGATGGCGGAGGGGTATGTTTCCCATTCACGGTTTGTAAGCTAGTTCCGTGGGCTCCCAGCCAATGGTAGCGTCCTGCCAAGGGAGAAAACTAGTTAGAGGGCCTGGCTCAGGCTAGAGTCAGTGTGTGCACACGTGGTCGGAGACTGTGGACTGACACCGACGGGTGCCACTCCGACTGCTCACTTGGTTTGGTACTGTTTACGCGCTTAGCTTGTCGCTTCGTCGACTGCGAGTGCTTGAGACGCAGTGTAAGCCGTCAATGGACGCATCTGGTTTCTGCTCCAGTGGTTGTCCTTCCTTGTTGCTTGGATTAGTTGCAGCTCATTCTATTTGGTAGTTTTAGCTTTAATCGCTTGCGTTTAATTAGTAGTGGCATGTGTTAGCTGTTATACTTGCTTAGCTAGAGTTTACAGCTTTCTTGTGATTGGTCATTCATGCCATTGCCTGTGTGTTTATTTAAATGCATGCTCTACTTGCTTTACTTATGCATGTTCGCTTGTTTAGTGCGAGGTAGGGATCCGCGTGACCCCTACTGAGTCTGGCTGTGACTCACCCTTTTCCTTTCAGGTGAGCCACGCCCGCCGTCTCCCGGACTTTAGTGTGCTGTTTCGGGACCGTTCCTAGCTGCCAGCTGTGCACGAGCTGCCTTTTTGAGGCTTGTGTTGTACTTTTGCCGGGGTATGCCCCGCGTAGTTGTACCTTGAGGACTAGTGTTTGTGACTCTGGACTAGTTATATATATATCACTCTGGTTATTTTGAATTGCTTCCGCTCTTGTGTTTAAGTCTAAATACTTAATTGTATTGTGCGCCCCAATTCGCAATTAATTATGCAGATTCCTCAGCTAACCCCCACTAACCCTTCAGGAGCCTCATCAGCCTCTTGGGTGGCCTCCCCAGTCCTTGGTGTCGGTACATCGATGTTATCGGTATATCGGCATCCTGAACTCTGGGTCGTCACACTTTAACTATCATGCTTGATAATAAAGCCATCGGCTTCCGGCTAAGTGCATCAGCTACGACATTGCCTTTTCTGGGGTGATATTGTATAGGGAAGTCGAAATCCTTTAAATATTCCAACCACCGTCTTTGGCTCATATTGAGCTCCTTTTAAGAGAATAAATATTTGAGACTCTTGTGATCAGAATACACCATAAAGGCTTCGCCATAGAGGTAATGTCGTCAGATCATCAAAGCAAAGACCACAGCTGCTAGTTCTAGGTCATGTACGTGATAATTTTTCTCGTGTTTCTTCAATTGCCGTGAAGCGTATGCTATAACCTTGCCATGTTGCATTAATACGCAACCTAGGCCAATCCTGGATGCATCAGCATAAACTTCGAATCCACCTCCTTCCGTAGGTAATGTGAGAATAGGAGCAGTCGTCTGACAATCCTTTAAAGTTTGAAAGCTTTTCTCGCATTCCTCGGACCATATAAAAAGATTCTCCTTCCTTGCCAATCTTGTTAAAGATACTGCAATCTTTGATAAATCCTTGATAAATCTTCGGTAATATCCAGCCAATCCCAAGAAGCTTTGAATTTTCATCACACTAGTAGGTCTTTCTCAGTTCTTTACGGCCTCAACCTTTGAAGGATCGACGGCGATACCGTTCCGAGAAATTATGTGACCGAGAAAAGAAACTTCCTCCAACCAGAAATCACATTTGCTTAATTTGGCATAAAGCTTGTGATCTCTTAATAATTGAAGGGCCTTCTTGAGATGTTCCTCATGTTCTTACTTTGACTTGGAGTAGATCAAAATGTCGTCGATGAATACAACCACAAGTTGATCGAGGTATGACCTGAATACGCTGTTCATTAATTTCATGAATGTGACAGGCGCATTTGTTAAGCCGAAAGGCATAACGATGAACTCGTAATATCCAAACCTACTCCGAAATGTCATCTTGTGAATATCACTTTCCTTGATTTTCAACTTATCATAACCAGATCGAAGATCGATCTTTGAAAAATATCGAGCTCCCAAAATCTGGTCGAATAATTCATCAATCCTCAGCAATGGATATTTATTCTTGATGATAAGTTGATTCAATTGTCGATAATCCACACATAACCTCATCGAACCATCTTTCTTTTTAACAAAGAGGACCGGGGCTCCCCAAGGTGAAGTACTTGGTCGGATAAACCCCTTCTCCAATAACTCCAGTAATTGTTCCTTTAATTCCTTCATTTCAACAGCAGACATCGGATATGGAGCTTTAGAAACTGGTGCAGCTCCCAGAATTAAATCAATAGAGAAAACCACTTCTCTCTCTGGAGGAATACCAGGCAATTCGTCTGGAAATACATCAGAATAATCCCGAATGATAGGAATGTCCTTTAGAACGGGTTCCGTATGCTCGGTCATAGTGATAGAAACTAAGAAACCGGCACAACCCTTCCTTAACAATTTCTCAGCTTTGAGGGCCGAAATAAGACGTATGAACTTGGAATGCCTGGTGCCAGAAAATAGAAGGTCGAGGTAACCCATAAAAGTTATCGTACCCAACTTGCAATTAACACTAGCTCCATGTGTAGATAGCCAATCGGTACCCAAAATAACATCATATCCTTCCATCTCCATGCATACCAAATTAGCGGGTAAGTTATAACCACTAATTAGAATTTCACTATCAGGATAGAAATGTTTGATTTCCATTCCCATTACAATAGGTGTAGTAATGGTGAGTGTAGAATCTAATGGAACAGGCTTCATAGGTAAAAGACCAGCAAATCTTCTAGATATAAATGAATGCGTAGCGCCGGTGTCAAATAAGACAGAGGCAGGCTTGGAGTATATGAAAAGAGTACCTTCCACGACGCCTCCTTCTTTGGTAGGTTCGACATCCATGAGAGCTTGGAGTCTTCCTTGCTTTTTGGCAATAATAGGAAGCCTTGGCGGTGATGGAGCTTGCTTGTTGAAAAGAGGGCAATTCGAGATCCTATGCTCTCGACTCCCGCATCGAAGACATGCACCGAGCTTTCTCCAGCATTCCTCGGCTTTGTGCGCGGGCTTCTCGCAATATTTGCATAGTTCCTTTGATGTTGCTGATATAGGGACAATTTGCTTGTTGAATGGCCTCGGCTTCTTGTCCCCTTGAAAATTACGTCCACCTTTGTTGAAATTACGCCTGTCCTTGTTGAAGTTACGCCCGTCATTAGGTCTTTTCTTCCCGAAGGAAGGTTTGAAGCTTCCGGCTCCCGTAACTTGCTCTCTCTTGGCTTCTCTTCCCCAGATGCGATCCGATAATTCCGTTGCATCTTCTAGGAGTTGTGCCCTTCGTACCGCATCGGAATAAATTTGGATATCCATCGGGGCCAGTTGAGTAATATATTGTGGCCTTAAGCCGTTGAGAAATCTCCTTGCCTTCATTTTGTCGGTACCCACGAGATGTGGAGCGTACCGGGATAACCTTGAAAATTGAGCTTCATATTCGGCGACCGATAGTCCCCTTTGTTTTAAGGCGGCAAATTCGACGGCCTTCCTTTCTTGTACTCGGTCAGAGAAGTATTTAATATTAAAGTGTTCCACGAACTCTTCCCATAGAATTTGGTCGAGCGGTAAAGTAGCTTCGACCGATTCCCACCAGGCACGTGCATCCTTTTCCAGTTGGAAAGTAGCGAGTAGGACCTTTTCCTCGTCGGCACATTGCATGACTCGAAATATCCTCTCGATCTCCTTAACCCAGTGCTCTGCTTCATCCGGATCCGTAGATCCTGCAAACTTGGGAGGGTTCATGCTCCGAAAATTCCTAAGCAAATCACCGGCTCCTCGGTTTGCTCCTTCCTGAGCAACCTGTTGGAGGGCTTGAGTTAAGCCTTGAACGGTGCGTTGCATCTCGCGCCATTGAGCTCTTTCGGCGGCCATTTGCGAGAATTAGCCTGAAACCATAATTACAAGGTTTAATATTTTTGTTTTGGTATTTATTTCTTGATAATTCTCTTTTTCCTTAAAACTTAACCCGTGTTTCTACCCAATCTTACCGGGAAGGTTTTAAGACCTGTCCAAATTCTAGATATTGATCTAAAACTTAACCTAAGTTTAAGAATAAACCTATAATTGTGAAACCTAGGATTTTATGTAACCTAGGCTCTGATACCACAAAGACTGTCACGCCCCGACGCGGAATATCAGGACGCGAACTAGTCGTAAACAAGCGTGTCGATCAGAGTATGTACAATTTCATTTCTAAAGACAGAAATGAAAGGGAAATGATACTTTTATTCCATCAAAATGAAGTTTACATTGCTAATTCATAAGCCATAAAGGCAAATTACAACTTCTCATCCAAAATACATCATTCTTGTAAAAACACCAATGACCTACATAAACCTAGGTAAAAAGGAAAATCACTCTCTCACTATTTTCTATTCCCTTGTTCATTTTCATTTCCTGCAACAATTAACCAAAACGTAGGGTGAGCTAAAAGCTCAGTAGAATTTTATATCTCTTAAAATCAGGCAATCTTTAAGTATTTACAATTTAAGTGATTTTTTTCAAGTTGTATCAGAAAGTGTATAACATGAATGAAATTTCCAAGTAATTGAGATAACATGATATCAAGATGAATTTCCATGTAATGACTTTGAACAAGTAAAGAATTTCATGTAATTGGCCATTTCACGCAAGTCAAGTAATTCATGTAATTTTCAAGTAAACAAGTAACAAGTTCGAATAGTGGAATGCCGTAAAAATCTAGCAAGTCATGCACTTCGGTGCAATGTCACACCGTGGTCAATTAACTCCCATGGGCACAAGTACTTTCGGGCACTCCTCCTAGGACCAGACCGGGCCCCATAAATGCCAAGCATTGGGTCAGTGGATCATAAGATCCCAAGTATGTTTAGACGTCCACTTTATATAATTATGGCCAACGAATTTCAAGAAATAAGTTAATTGTAATTAAGTACACTTCTAGCAAAAATTCAAAAATTTCAAGAAGAGTAGATAATAGCTTTAAGGCATCATGTTTAATGACATTAAGTCGTGGAATTCAAGAACAAACGGTAATTAGGAAGAAAATTCAAGTAAATAGAACTTATAGAATTATTTTAATTCCATAATTTAATTTGATGTTCAATTAGTTTAACAAGTGTTTAGACATGTTTTTATGAAGTTTTTATATCCTGGAGATATTTTAGTTTAGCCAAAAATGCAGATTTTATAGCCATTTGTAATTCTGTTATGAACGTGGTGTACGTGAGCGCCACGTTCCAAGCGTAGTCACCGCATGCGCCACGTTCATGAAATATTTCTAGAAATTATATATTTTGTGGTTTCCAATTTTCACAGATTCTGACCATTATTTTTAACATACTGGTAAAGCCTTAATTTAATTAGACCTTAGAATAATTTTATTTTAAAATTTTAAACATGCTGTTATGAACGTGGTCGTTGCTTGCGCCACGTTCTTAATAAGAACGTGGTGTAGGTGAGCGCCACGTTCATGAAATCATTAGAAAATTTATTTTTAATACTGTTAAAACTTTCAAAAAATAACAGAATCCATAAATATTAAGTTTTAGGTAGGAAGTATAAACTTATGCTTTAAAATCACGATTTTAATATTATTTACTAATTATGCATCATTATACTAATTAATTGATAAGAAAATAGATTTCATATGCTGAAAATAATCTTAACATGCTGAAAAAAATTTTAACGTGCTGTAAATAACTTTTATACATTACTTTACTGATAAAATGACAAAAATAGATTTTTCATGCTGACATTAATTTTTAACATGGTGAAAATTAATATTTAACATGCTAAAATTAATACTTCACTTGCTAAAATAGCTCTCATTCATTAACTTTCTGATAAGATGATAGAAATAAGTTTACCATGTTGATTACATAATTTATCTTATTACAAGATAAATTTTATCATGCTGAAAATAATTTTTCTACATTTATTTACTAATTATTTGATAGAAAATTGAATTATCATGCTGAAAAATAGTTTTTAAATATCTTTAATATACTGAAAATAGTTCTAACATGCTAAAATAATTTTATCATATTGGAAGTAATTTTAACATGCTTGAAATATTTTTCATGCATTAATTTACTAATACTATGATTAAAAATAGATTTTTACATGATAAAAATACTTTTATAAAAAAAATAATTTTTAACATGCTGTAAAGATTCAAACATGCTACTATTGCTTTTCCTTATTTTTGGTGACTTAATGCTTACATTTAATGTGGATTCTAAATGTTATAATTCCTATTATATAGTGACTTAAACTTTTAGTCCCACATTGGAAGTTAGAAAAACATCCTTGACTTTATATGTTGGAGAGCTCACCCTTGGGTCAAGACCCAAGGGGCATAGGATGTGGGCTCGAGTTGTGTGTCGAATTAAATAGATATGAAAACCTAAATATATATATATTTATTTATTTGTACCGTGCCGCACCGCACCGCATCGCATCGAGCCGAGGTGTGATGTGGTGTGGTTTTTAAAGAACACGGTATACCCTCTGGGCGCGTTCTTATATATATTTTGAAAATTTTCCGTCGGAGCTCGGAATTTTTTGGGGTTCTTGAGAAGAACGCGGCCATCAGGATGACCGCGATCTTGAGATCGCGGTCTCCTGGTAGACCGCGTTCTCAGGCATTATTATTATTATTTTTACATATACATATTAACGCAGTGTAAGGGTTGGGCGCGTTTATTAACGCGACCATACCCTTGGATGCGTTCTCAAAATTATTTTTATATTTTTATTTGAATTTTTCTGGACAGTGGGAAAAGACCTGTATGAATGTGGCGTATCGGGGCAACGTATTTATTAACGCGGCCCTGTGATACATCGTGTTCTTGATAGAGCCCAGTTTTTGAAAATTTAAGGATACATCTTCACTAAAACGACCATATCTTACCCATTTCTCAATGGAATTTAATAAATGAGCTATCAATGGAAAGAGGACAGAAAAACGAACAAGATGGCATACTTTAATTAGAGTTTAGCTTGAGAGGCACCTACCTTTTGTGGATCTAAAGAAATATCCCCAAAATAATAAGAAACCCTTTGATCTTCTAAATCTTCCTTCAAATCTCCACCAATCTTCGCAACAGCATAACCTTAGCCTCCAAAGATGGTTTAAGGGTCGAATGAGGTTCTATTTATAGGAAAAAATTGGCCAAATTTGTCAAGATTCCTTGCCTAATGTTTCCAAACTCTCCACCCACGAATTAGAAGAAAAATTAAAATTTTCTTTTTAATCTAGCCCTATTTTGGTGTGAAAACAATATAATTTCGGCTGGTCTAAAGTTATATGTTAGGTAAGGGTTGATTCTTGAGTCAATTTTCTAGAAATTAGGTTATTTTAATCCCTTAAATTACATATTAAATACATGTTACAAATTTAGGTTAATTTAACCTTTAATAATCCTTTAACTAATAATTCAGCCCATTTTAGATTATCCAATGGGCCAATTGTGATCCTAGTCCATTATATGGACTTTTATTGGGCTTTCTATAATTTATCTAAGGTTTAAAGTATTTAATCTCTATTTACTTCTAGTTAATTCCAGTAAATTCAATAAACTAGCTTATAAAAATCTAATTTAATTATTCATGAAGGTTTTAATTATAAATTTTAATTTGAAAATTTTTATTTCACATTTTAATTGATCGGGTTTCTACACCAAGTACCACTTGCTGCCCCTGGCTTCAAGACATATCTGCAAGAAACAACATTCTCATGCAAATGATTTTAGTACCCAAGCTAGTTTGGGTCCGTAGGAGTTAATCCAGTTATGTGCATATCTTTTCTTGGTCCAAAAAATATGATTTCTTGGTGGACTTTGTTTCAACTAGTAATTTGCAATAACATGACCAAATCTACCACAATGATAACAGTTAACAGGTGCAAACTTTCTTTGAAATTATCGTGGTTTGGGTTGGACATGTTTTGGTTTAGAATTGGAACATGAAGCATGGTTGTTATCTTTTTCGTGAACAAAGGATGTGGTGATCTTATGCTCAAACGATTTTTTATCTTGAGGAGTGTATCACAGTCCTTCCTTTTGAAAATTGACTTTAACTCCCAACAAGTTATCTAGATTTTGTTTGCCCTTTACAAATCTTGACAAGGTGGATTGAAGTTCAGCCACTTCTTTATCCAAACTCACATTTTTCTTTTCAAGTTCTGAGTTTGTGGATTTCAGAATTTTTTCTTCAGTTTTCATTTTTTTACACACTTTCTCCATTTCAGACATTTTGCAAGATAACTCTGCTTTGGCTTTCTCACAATTTGAAATCGTTTGTAGCAGGCTTTCTTTTTCTTCCGTTGCCTCAAACCATTCATGTTCCAATTTTTCAAACTTAACAAAGATATCTGCATGTGACAAATTATCAATTTTCTTTTTGAGAGTTTTTGTCACGCCCCCAGCCTTTATGACAGCGGAAGACTCGCTCGAGATACGGGAACAGTCGGCATGGTAAGCCTCTTGCAAGCAAGAATGATCAGAGCGCGAGACAATCACACACATAAATGTAATTACACATTATTTTAATCAAACTCCAACTTATTTCATTGATAATCAATATTCAAATACAACAACTTTCAACTTCTTTCAATCTATCAGACTCAAGAAATAGGAAAATTACAGAGACTCGATCTAAACAATATAAACTTTCCTAAGACTTCACTCTCATCTTGACAACACTTTCATTCACTCTCGGACCCGCTACTTGTATAGCCCGAATCCGAATTCGAATCACTTTCATTTCCTGAAAAGAATGGAAATAGGTAATTAGCACACTTGCCCAGTAGGTATCTTCGCATCAACATGAACGCATCATTAAAGTAATTAACATTTTAGCTCTAA
The DNA here is from genome assembly GCA_022559845.1 of Amorphophallus konjac. Taxonomy (NCBI): domain Eukaryota; kingdom Viridiplantae; phylum Streptophyta; class Magnoliopsida; order Alismatales; family Araceae; genus Amorphophallus; species Amorphophallus konjac. Next base: position 254,169,292 of record CM040125.1, on the reverse strand, counting down.
AGAAATAAGGTAAAATCATGCAAATGCGATCAATCACGCGGTTAAACTAAAGTAACAAGATGATCATGTAAGATAAAATGAGAGCAAGAATGAACTAGCAAGAATGTAACAAGAACATGTTATTGGCCTTTCATGAACGAGAATGTATCGAGAATGTACTAGTAATGCCACATAATCATCACTCCAGTATCTTTTGGTTATGAGCAAGTATTTCATGAATTTCTGTGGAATATCAAGCAAGAAAGTCATGTCGTGCCGTATCGTGGATCTTCACTTATTTATAGAGAAAGTACTCCCAGCACAATGCGACGCCAGTAGCATCATACCCCATGATTTATAATAGTATGTTTCCGGTAATCAGCCGAGGGGACTAGCATACAGCCCTTGAACACAATCAGTGCTCGATCACATCTTCAAGTATAAATCAAGCTACTTCCACGCATGTAACAATAAAGTATGGCCAAGAATGTACAATTCAATAAGTTGATGATAACACTATTCAACGAATGAACGCTGCAATTTAATAATGCGAGAGTCAAGAATGACTTAAACAAGGTTATGCTTATGGAAATAAATCGGTAGCATAACGTACATTTCTTTAACTTCCATTCATTATGTAAGGCCCGTGCCTTAATGGATCCTTCGTGGTTATTATTCTATTAATTGTTCTGATATTTCCGGCTATTTTCCTAGATTTTTAGGAATTTATCTGGTATTTTTTCCAGATTTATTCGGAGCTGTTTGAGGGTTATTGGAATATTAATAATATTTCTATATATATAATGATTAAATTATATATATATTAATTTTATTTTTATTTAATTAATCCCTCACCCCCCCTCTCCTTTCTTCCCCGTCGATCACTCTCACCCTCGCTCTCTCTCTCTCCTCTACGCGACCGTCTCCCCCCTTCCTAGGGATCACGGCCGAGACGAGGTCGGATTGAAGCAAGGTTGGAGCCGTTGGATTCCTCGCGTCGAGGCGAACGCGTGGGTACCCATCTCGGCGTGGATCGGTGGACGTGGGAGCGTGTTGGAGCTTGAAGGCTCGGCGAGCCTACCTCGGTGCATGCGGGCTTTTCTCGCGTTTCGGCTTGCAAGAGGTAGGGGGATGGAATCCTTAGCTCGCTAGGAGCATTTCCTATAGCTCATCCTGTTGATTAGCGCCCCGTAGTATGCATGTTGCCCATTTGTTCATATTTAGGGTTTTGGCCATATTCTTCGCGTTTGATCGATTTTAGGCGATGCATGTGCTAGATTAGCTGTTAAATTGTGGTATAGCATGCGTGGTTTGGCAGGTTACAGGGTTTTTTGTCGATACCCGGCATTTTCAGCCGTCCGGGAGGGCTTCGGTTTACAAACCGTACCCGCTCGTAACCCAGGTGGAGTGACAGTCCGGCCAAGAACCGTCACTTGCCTGACGGTCCAAGATGGACGCGTCACTTCTCAAATAACGGCCTATCGAGGGGCGTCGTTTGGAGAGTAATGGTGGGAACCCCATCCGTTACTCGATCGTTGTTTTCGGTTAACCCGGTGAGGCGGTGAGCCCGGCGGTCTGTCGACCGGCCGTAGCTTCCGAGCGACGCACCGAGACCGGGGCGTCGCTTCGTCTGCTATCGTTTTTAGAATGCTGTTAGTTGGTTTGAGCCTCGGGTGAAAGTAACGGCAGAGTTCCCGCGCGTTGCTTGGAAGCAACGCATAGGACCCCCACCGTCACTCTCCCCTTCATGGCTTTGGGTTTGGTACTCGGGAGGATGTAACGGCGGTGACCTACCGCGCCGCTTGGAAGCGACGCGCAGGGCCCCTACCGTCACATTCCCCCCTGCACCTGTGAGTTGGAACTCGGGAGGGAGTAACGGCTGGAGACCAGCGCGTCACTCTTGATGTAACACACCAGTCCCCGACCGTCACTTCCAAGTAGCGCGTGGGCCTCTGACCGCCGCTTGCCCGTCAGTTTAGTTATGTTCCCAGCCCATTGCTTATGCATTCCGTTCTATATTCATGCCATAGTTGTATTGTTTTACTATATTGTGGCGTGTTTTATATGCCAATAGAGTAGCTTTTCTTTCCATGCAATGGAGCCACTGTCGTTGCCCTAAGGTCTGTTGAGTACCGACCCGCTTGAGGATGGCGGAGGGGTATGTTTCCCATTCACGGTTTGTAAGCTAGTTCCGTGGGCTCCCAGCCAATGGTAGCGTCCTGCCAAGGGAGAAAACTAGTTAGAGGGCCTGGCTCAGGCTAGAGTCAGTGTGTGCACACGTGGTCGGAGACTGTGGACTGACACCGACGGGTGCCACTCTGACTGGTCACTTGGTTTGGTACTGTTTACGCGCTTAGCTTGTCGCTTCGTCGACTGCGAGTGCTTGAGACGCAGTATAAGCCGTCAGTGGACGCTTCTGGTTTCTGCTCCAGTGGTTGTCCGTCCTTGTTGTCTGGATTAGCTGCAGCTTATTCTATTTGGTAGTTTTAGCTTTAATCGCTTGCATTTAATTAGTAGTGGCATGTGTTAGCTGTTATACTTCCTTAGATAAGAGTTTACAGCTTTCTTGTGATTGGTTATTCATGCCATTGCCTGTGTATTTATTTAAATGCATGCTTTAACTGCTGCCATTTATGCATGTCTGCTTGTTTAGTACGAGGTAGGGATCCGCGTGACCCCTACTGAGTCTGGCTGTGACTCACCCTTCTCCTTTCAGGTGAGCCGCGCCCGCCGTCTCCCGGAGTGTAGTGTGCTATTTCGGGACCGTCCCTAGCTGCCAGCTGTGCACGAGCTGCCTTTTTGAGGCTTGTGTAGTGCCTGCCGGGGTATGCCCCGTGTAGCTGTTCTTCTGTGGACTAGTACTTTGTGATTCTGGACTAGTTATATATATATCACTCTGGTTATTTTAAATTGCTTCCGCACTTGTGTTTAAATCTTAATACTTAATTGTATTGCGCGCCCCAATTCGCAATTAATTATGCAGATTCCTCAGCTAACCCCCACTAACCCTTCAGGGGCCTCATCAGCCTCTTGGGTGGCCTCCCCAGTTCTTGGTATCGGTGTATCGATGTTATCGGTATATCGGTATCCTGAACTCTGGGTCGTCACAGCTGGTATCAGAGCGTAAGTTGAGGATTTGCGTAAAGAATTGGATTTGACGCTTTGTCCAGAGCTAGTCCTGTTATCGTCTCTTGCTGGCATAGGATGTTTTCCGTATGATTGATGGATTTTATTGTTGATTATGTTTTTGGCAGCATAATTATGCCGCCTCGTCGAGGAAGACCTCCTCGTGCTCCTCGAGATGCGCCCAGGGAAGATAGCGGTTCTGCACCTCCTCCTGCAGTTCCCGCTGTTCCTGTCGTTCCAATTGCTCCTCCAGTGCCGTCGTTCAAGCTGAAGTGCCTGGCAGTCGAGGCAAGGCTTTGAAGGAATTTCTGATGTTCAATCCGCCTGCTTTCGATGGCCAAGCTGATCCAGAGGTGGCAAGGCAATGGCTGGACGCGATAGAGCGTGTGTTTGTCTCGATGGAGTGTGCTGAAGATGAAAAGGCCATGCTTGCTGCCTTTCAACTCCAGGGTACATCCATTGCGTGGTGGAAAGCCGAGTGGCAGATTTCCTTTCGATCCAGACCTCTTCGGCAAATCACTTGGGCAGAGTTTGTTGCTGCTTTTGAGCGTGCCTATACTCCTGCCTGCTTGCAGATGGGTAAGATGTATCAGTTTATGGAATTGACTCAGGGCAATATGACCGTGCTTCAGTACATGAATAAGTTCTTGGAATTGGGTCAGTATGCGCCCCATGTGCTGGCCAGTGAACCTTTGAAGACCCAACAATTCTTGCGAGGGTTGAGGCCAGAGCTGAAGATGCCCTTGATTGTGAGTCGTGTTGCGGATCTCGATACTGCGTGTCAGACAGCTGTAGCTTTAGAGCTGGAGATGGCGAGACCGGGTGGATATCCCCAAGCAGGGTCAGTGCAGCCGGTGGCTCAGGTTCAGCAGACTTACCGACAGCCCGTGCCTGGTGTTCCTTCGGTCCAGTCAGAGGTTTCCAGTGCTTCCTCTCCTTCTAAGCCCAAGTTCAAAAGGTTCAAGAAGAAGAAAAAGTTTTTTCAGCAGCCATCCGGTACAGATTCTGTTCAGCAGCCGACAGCACCTTCTTCTCAGACTCGGCAGAGTTCAGCTTCAAGTCAGCCATGGACGTGTCGGAGATGCGGTGGTCATCACAAGGGCCAGCCGTGTTCTCTTCCTATTGTGTGCTTTAGGTGTGACCAGCCAGGTCATGTGGTTCGGGATTGTCCGCTGAGGCCGACTCAATTGCAAGCTCCTCAGTTGTCTCAACCTCAGCCGCAGTTTAGACCTCCTGCACCTCAAGCTCCACAACAATTTTTCTCTCAGGCGTCGGCGTCTTCTCAGCAATCTTTAGCTGGTTCTAAGAAGTAGAAAGGCAAAGTTTCTCATTTCACAAGAGCTGATGCTGCTGCGTCCCATCTTGTGGAAGGTACGATTATGCTTTATGGTCATTCAGCTCATGTCTTATTTGATTCTGGTGCTTCTCACTCTTTTATTTCTGAGGATTTCATGGCTTGTATTGAGGAACCAACTTCTGAACTACCTTGTGAGTTGTTTGTGGAATTGCCTTCTGGAGATTTCATGGTTACTCCTCTGTGTTTGGAAAAATCTCCTGTTTGGATTAATAATCACCAGTTGCCGGCGAGGTTGTATGCGTTGCAGCTGGCAGATTATGATGTTATTCTGGGAATGGATTGGTTGGAGCATTATGGAGCTGTAGTTGACTGCAGATCGAAGAAAGTCTATTTTCAGCCCCAGGGAAAATCAGCCTTTTACTTTCAAGGTATTCGATCCCGATCTTCTCGTATGATTATTTCTGCTATTCGAGCCTATAGGTTGCTTAGCGCAGGTTGTCAGGGATTCCTTGCTCCAGTGGTGGTTGTTGAAAAACCACGACGGGATGTTTGTGATATTCCTGTTGTCTGTGAGTTCCCTGATGTGTTTCCTGACGAGTTGCCAGGCTTGCCCCCAGAGCGAGAGATTGAGATGGTGATTGAACTGATTCCAGGTACTGGCCCCTTAGCGAAGCCGCCGTACCGTATGGCTCCAGCTGAATTGAAAGTACTGCGTGCACAACTACTAGAGTTACTGGAGAAAGGTTATATTCGCCCCAGTTTTTCTCCGTGGAGTGCCCCAGTGCTGTTTGTGAAAAAGAAAGATGGAAGCCTGAGACTTTGTATTGATTACAGGCAGCTGAATCAGGTGACTATCAAGAATAAGTATCCGCTCCCCAGGATAGATGATTTGTTTGACCAGTTACAGTCTGCTACTGTCTTTTCGCGGATTGATCTCCGGTCTGGCTATTTTTAGTTGCGGATCCGGGAATCTGATGTGGAGAAGGCTACTTTCAGTACTCGTTATGGTCACTTTGAATTTTTAGTCATGCCGTTTGGTTTGACTAATGCCCCAGCAGCTTTCATGGACCTAATGCAGCGTATCTTTCGTCCATTTCTGGACCAGTTTGTGGTGATCTTTGTTGATGATATCTTGATTTATTCTGCCTCCGTTGATGATCATGTGCAGCATTTGAGGATCGTTCTGTAGACTCTAAGAGATCACGAGCTTTATGCGAAGCTCAGTAAATGTGAATTCTGGCTTCGGGAGATTCATTTTCTTGGCCACGTGATTTCTGGTGATGGAGTGGCAGTAGACCCTGCAAAGATTGATGCCGTTTTGAGTTGGCAGAGACCGAGGACCATCACTGAGATACGAAGTTTTTTAGGATTGGCTGGGTATTACCGCAGATTCATTCAGGATTTTGCGAAGATTGCAGCACCGATGACTAAATTGACACGGAAGGATGTGCCATTTGTCTGGTCAGATCAGTGTGAGGCTAGCTTTGTTGAATTGAAAAGGCTATTGACTTCTTCTCCAGTGTTGACTTTGCCTTCCGACTCGGGTGGTTTTCTTGTTTGTACTGATGCTTCTCGAGTAGGTTTGGGTGCAGTGCTGATGCAACATGGTAAGGTTATCGCATATGCATCTCGGCAATTGAAACAGCATGAAGGAAATTATCCCACTCATGATCTGGAGCTAGCTGCAGTTATTTTTGCCTTGAAGATCTGGAGACATTATCTGTATGGTGAGAAATTTCAGATTTTTACTGATCATCAGAGTTTACAGTATATTTTCTCCCAGAAAGATTTGAACCTCAGGCAGAGGCGATGGATGGAATTCATGAAGGATTATGACTTTACACTCTCCTATCAGCCAGGTAAAATGAATGTTGTGGCTGATGCTCTAAGCAGGAAAGCACAGGTCAGCCATTTGTTGCTTCATGAATGGAAGTTGTGGGAACAGCTTCCAAGCGAGGCTTTGTGTGTAGAGATTCCTACCGATCCGAAGATGGCAGTTTGTGCTAGCTTGGTTTTGGGTTCAGCTTTGTATCAGCAGATTTTAGAAGCCCAGCAAGCTGATTCTGATTTGGCCCGTGTTATATCAAAATATGATGTGGAATTTGATGACGAGCTGGTCGTCAGCTTCCAGGGCAGATTGTATATTCCCGTTGATAATGATTTGAGGAATGAGATTCTGAGTGAAGCCCATGGTTCCTGTTTTGCTATTCACCCTGGTGTCACCAAGATGTATCAGAATTTGAAGAAGCAGTTCTGGTGGCCCGGCATGAAGAAGGATGTGGCTATTTTTGTTTCTAAGTGCTTGACTTGTCAGTTAGTTAAAGCCGAACATCAAAAGCCAGGTGGTCTGCTTCAACCATTAGAGATTCCGATGTGGAAATGGGACCATGTTACTACAGATTTTGTGGTGGGTTTGCCTCGAACTTCTCAATGTTTTGATGGGATCTGGCTGCTTGTCGACAGATTGACGAAAACCGCCAGATTGTTGCCGATTAGAGTTACTTGGAGTGTGCAGAGATTGGCCGAGCTCTATGTGCAGAAGATCGTGCCGCTGCATGGAATTCCTGTTTCACTTGTGTCAGATCGTGACCCACATTTTACCTCTGGCTTCTGGCGTAGTTTCCAGAAAGCTTTGGGCACTGAGTTAGCTTTCAGTTCAGCGTATCACCCACAGTCAGATGGACAGTCGGAGAGAACTATTCAGACTTTGGAGGACATGCTGAGATCGTGTTGCCTTGTTTGGCAAGGTTCGTGGGGTCAGCATTTGCCACTTGTTGAGTTTGCTTATAATAACAGTTTTCACTCCAGTATTGGCATGGCTCCTTATGAAGCGTTGTATGGTCGTCCTTGTTGTACTCCTCTGAATTGGTTTGATGTTGGGGACCGACTGTTGACAGGACCGGACATGGTACAGCAGTGTTCTGATGTGGTTCGTCTGATCAGGCAGAGGTTGTTGACGGCTCAGAGTCGACAGAAAAGTTATGCAGATCAACGCAGACGTCCACTACAATTTGAACCTGGAGATATGGTGTTTGTTAAAATATCTCCAATGAAAGGTGTTTCCAGGTTTGGGAAGCGTGGAAAGCTTAGTCCGCGGTATGTTGGCCCTTTTTCGATTGTTGAGGCTATTGGTTCAGTGGCTTATCGTTTGCAACTGCCGGCGGCCATGCAAGCTATTCATGATGTGTTCCACGTGTCTCAGTTGAGGAAATATGTGCCTGATGCTTCTCATGTTCTCGATGATTCAGTGTGGCCCGAGGTGACTGCTGATTTGTCCACACCAGAGTTTCCTACCCGAATTGAAGACCGTCGTGAGCAGCGGTTGAGGAATAAGGTTATTCCTCTGGTAAGGGTTGCATGGCAGCGTCACTCTGGTAACGAGTCTACTTGGGAGCGTGAAGATGAGATGCAACAGCTTTTTCCTTTCTTGTTCCAGTGAGGTATAAGTCCTTTCTCAGTTTCCTCCTTTTTGGTTGTTGTAAATTTCGAGGGCAAAATTTCTGTAAGGAGGGAGGGACTGTAAGGCCCGTGCCTTAATGGATCCTTCGTGGTTATTGTTCTATTAATTGTTCTGATATTTCCGGCTATTTTCCTAGATTTTTAGGAATTTATCTGGTATTTTTTCCGGATTTATTCGGAGTTGTTTGAGGGTTATTGGAATATTAATAAGATTTTTATATATATAATGATTAAATTATATATATATTAATTTTATTTTTATTTTATTAATCCCTCACCCCCCCTCTCCTTTCTTCCCCGTCGATCACTCTCACCCTCGCTCTCTCTCTCTCTCCTCTACGCGACCGTCTCCCCCCTTCCTAGGGATCACGGCCGAGACGAGGTCGGATTGAAGCAAGGTTGGCGCCGTTGGATTCCTCGCGTCGAGGCGAACGCGTGGGTACCCATCTCGGCATGGATCGGTGGACGTGGGAGCGTGTTGGAGCTTGAAGGCTCGGCGAGCCTACCTCGGTGCATGCGGGCTTTTCGCGCGTTTCGGCTTGCAAGAGGTAGGGGGATGGAATCCTTAGCTCGCTAGGAGCATTTCCTATAGCTCATCCTGTTGATTAGCGCCCCGTAGTATGCATGTTGCCCATTTGTTCATATTTAGGGTTTTGGCCATATTCTTCGCGTTTGATCGATTTTAGGCGATGCATGTGCTAGATTAGCTGTTAAATTGTGGTATAGCATGCGTGGTTTGGCAGGTTACAGGGTTTTTTGTCGATACCCGGCGTTTTCAGCCGTCCGGGAGGGCTTCGATTTACAAACCGTACCCGCTCGTAACCCAGGTGGAGTGACGGTCCGGCCAGGAATCGTCACTTGCCTGACGGTCCAAGATGGACGCGTCACTTCTCAAATAACGACCTATCGAGGGGCGTCATTTGGAGAGTAACGGTGGAACCCCATCCGTTACTCGATCGTGGTTTTCGGTTAGCCCGGTGAGGCGGTGAGCCCGGCGGTCTGTCGACCGGCCGTCGCTTCCGAGCGACGCGCCGAGACCGGGGCGTCGCTTCGTCTGCTATCATTTTTAGAACGCTGTTAGTTGGTTTGAGCCTCGGGTGAAAGTAACGGCAGAGTTCCCGCGCGTTGCTTGGAAGCAACGCATAGGACCCCCACCGTCACTCTCCCCTTCATGGCTTTGGGTTTGGTACTCGGGAGGATGTAACGGCGGTGACCTATCGAGCCGCTTGGAAGCGACGCGCAGGGCCCCTACCGTCACATTCCCCCCTGCACCTGTGAGTTGGAACTCGGGAGGGAGTAACGGCTGGAGACCAGCGCGTCACTCTTGATGTAACGCACCAGTCCCCGACCGTCACTTCCAAGTAGCGCGTGGGCCTCTGACCGCCGCTTGCCCGTCAGTTTAGTTATGTTCCCAGCCCATTGCTTATGCATTCCGTTCTATATTCATGCCATAGTTGTATTGTTTTACTATATTGTGGCGTGTTTTATATGCCAATAGAGTAGCTTTTCTTTCCATGCAATGGAGCCACTGTCGTTGCCCTAAGGTCTGTTGAGTACCGACCCGCTTGAGGATGGCGGAGGGGTATGTTTCCCATTCACGGTTTGTAAGCTAGTTCCGTGGGCTCCCAGCCAATGGTAGCGTCCTGCCAAGGGAGAAAACTAGTTAGAGGGCCTGGCTCAGGCTAGAGTCAGTGTGTGCACACGTGGTCGGAGACTGTGGACTGACACCGACGGGTGCCACTCCGACTGGTCACTTGGTTTGGTACTGTTTACGCGCTTAGCTTGTCGCTTCGTCGACTGTGAGTGCTTGAGATGCAGTATAAGCCGTTAGTGGACGCTTCTGGTTTCTGCTCCAGTGGTTGTCCGTCCTTGTTGTCTGGATTAGCTGCAGCTTATTCTATTTGGTAGTTTTAGCTTTAATCGCTTGCATTTAATTAGTAGTGGCATGTGTTAGCTGTTATACTTCCTTAGATAAGAGTTTACAGCTTTCTTGTGATTGGTTATTCATGTCATTGCCTGTGTATTTATTTAAATGCATGCTTTAACTGCTGTCATTTATGCATGTCTGCTTGTTTAGTACGAGGTAGGGATCCGCGTGACCCCTACTGAGTCTGGCTGTGACTCACCCTTCTCCTTTCAGGTGAGCCGCGCCCGCCGTCTCCCGGAGTGTAGTGTGCTGTTTCGGGACCGTCCCTAGCTGCCAGCTGTGCACGAGCCGCCTTTTTGAGGCTTGTGTAGTGCCTGCCGGGGTATGCCCCGTGTAGTTGTTCTTCTGTGGACTAGTACTTTGTGATTCTGGACTAGTTATATATATATCACTCTGGTTATTTTAAATTGCTTCCGCACTTGTGTTTAAATCTTAATACTTAATTGTATTGCGCGCCCCAATTCGCAATTAATTATGCAGATTCCTCAGCTAACCCCCACTAACCCTTCAGGGGCCTCATCAGCCTCTTGGGTGGCCTCCCCAGTTCTTGGTATCGGTGTATCGATGTTATCGGTATATCGGTATCCTGAACTCTGGGTCGTCACACATTATATTAAGTTTCTTGATCAATATGATAAGTCCTAGACCATTATCAAGCCATCTAGGAACTTTAGAATATCAACCATTGTGTCAAACCTTGGGTTAACTAGCTCAAGCATTGTGACGGTCAAGTACTGGGCCGTTACACTCATGTGACGCACCAGTAATGGACCGTTACATTAGTCTGAATCCAGAAATAGCAAAATAGACTTAGTGAAATGTGACGGTCATATATTGGGCTGTTAGATGCTCCTGACGCTCCAATATTGATCCGTTACATTGCTAGAACCAGAAACATCGATAGTGTAATCTACTAAATGGGATTTAATGGTACAACCAACTCGGCGTTCGAGTGGGAATCCCAGGCTCGCAGAGAATTACGGAGGCCTTGAAATAAGATTTCCTAGTCCATTGGAAGGAATATCCAATAGAGAGGTCCTCATGTCCAAGAATAATGTTCCTATAGTGCAAAGTATAAACTAATGGACAACATATCGGAATATGTGCCATGTACTTAAAGTAATGACTCTATAGATAGAGAGAGAATGTGTAGAAACGTGAAACCAAGATAAACTTCGTCAATACATCTTTAAAAACCATGATTTAGATACAAAACTATAGAATTTTGGAACATGAAATTAACATAACTTAAAATAACTTAAGACACCTTAATCATGCACTTTCGATTATGAATCAGTAACTAAACTTAGAGTCATGATAACAGGTCCAAACTTAGCTATCTAAGCTTATTTATAGGTAAACTTTAACTGGTTATCATTCCGTCTCGGGCTGACAGAACACAATGTCTGACGGTCTACGATCGGCGCGTTACAGTCTTGTGATGGTTTATCGTAGGGCCGTCATAGTAGTGTAACGCTCCTATTAAGATGCGTCAGAGACCACAAAGTAATTAAGATACAGCAGAGGTTGTGACGGCTTATCGTAAGGCCGTTAGATCATTGTGACGGTCTTACCTTGATGCGTCAGATCGTCTGCTGGCAGAAAAATAAAGTAAAGGTTTATGAAAATATAACATGCCTGGAAATCAAAATACTACAACTGTTCTAGACATGATAAACGAAGTATAGGCCAACTACATGCATGGGTTTTAGTGAATAGACAAGATCATATCTTTTATTTTCCATTTAGGGCTAAGAGACACATGTATGTATAGAACTATTAAAACATGAAATTTATGATCTATCCTGCATGAAATCAATCCAAACCAGAGGGATTTTATCCCTAACAAGATGTTTTTACCAATCATGAGATGACCTACCTCTTAAATGAGCTTTAATCTTCCAATTTGGGACTACAAGACACGCCCTAGTTCTTCCCTTCCTAAGGTTTTTCAGCAACTTCACGTCGCTCTATCTCTCTAATCTCTTGACCTAAGAACATGGAATTTTGAGGGTAAGAAGCTGAAACTAAGGTGAACAAAAAGTTCTAAAGGATTGAACCCTAATTACCTTGTTTAGATGTCCTAATCTCTTGATCTTCAGGGGTCTTGCGTTTAATTTCCTGAATTATTATGGTCGAACCAACAACTTTGGAAGCTTCAATCTCCTTGGTTGCTTGATCTCCTAGCACGAAATTTGGAGAACTATTAGTCTAAAGTATACTAAACAAGATCTTCTAAAGAACTTATCCGAAATTATGACTCCTTACCTTGTTTCTTCATGAGCCAAAAGTAAGGGTCGCTCAGTTCAGAACTATGTCCTATTTATAGGGTTTTGGCTAGGGTTTGAGGATTAGATCGATTCTAGAGTCCTTAATTTTCTAGAACATGATCCCTAAGAGTCCTTAGTAACCTTACAAGTTCTCCCAATTAGGTCTCTTGTAGATAGGATCCCAAAGATCCAATCTTTCTACTCGTTCTTCCATTCACGGAACTGACAGGGTGTAACGCATCAAGACTGGTGCGTTACATGGCTGTGGCGGTCGCACGATAGACCGCTACATCCAACGTGCACATACTTCAACATAACTCAAACTCTTTTGTTAATTATCTATTTTATTATCTATAAAAATAGTATTTATCCGTAAATAGGCTAAATAACCTTCTAGACTATGGGCCAAACTTAATGGGCTTGGTCCTTAGACCTTTTGAATTTTATTTAAATAGGATAGGTTGATTATTTGACACAATTGGGCCTTATAATGACTTATTACTCCAATAATCTATTTATAAATCTATTTAGCCTTTATAAATTTCAGAAAATTTTATAAATAATCTAAAAATTATTACATAAATTCTGGGGCACTACACCCTCCCCCACTTAGAAGAATTTGGTCCTCAAATTCAATACATGGATTATGGAGAGTGTACTTACAGTTTAAAATAATTCTGGGAATCTTTTCCGCATGGCTGCTTCGGTTTCCCATGTTGCTTCATATGGCCATGTTTTCATCCATTGAATCTTGACCATAGGAATAACTTTATTTCTTAGTTGACGCACTTCTTGTTCCAGAATCTTTATTGACGTTTGCTCGTACGTCATATCCTTTTGAATCTCCAGATTGTCATAAGTGATAATATGGTCAGGATCATATACATATTTCTTCAGCATAGAGACATGAAATACGTCATGAACTCCTGCTAATTGTAGAGGTAAAGCCAGTCTATAAGCCACTTCACCGACCCTTTTAAGAATTTCAAACGGGCCAATAAACCTTGGAGTTAGTTTGCCCTTAATGCCAAATCTCCGAATACCACGACCTGGAGAAAACTTGAGATACACATGGTCTCCTATTTGAAATTCCAAGTCGCGTCTTCGATTATCAGCATAAGATTTCTGCCTATCTTGTGCCATCTTTATTCTCTCTTGAATAAGCTTGATCTTCTCTGTAGAATCTCTAATAATATCGGGGCCTAGGAATTATCTTTCCCCTATTTCACTCCAACATATTGGTGATCGACAACTTTTTCCATATAGAGCTTCAAAAGGTGCCATTTGTATACTGGCCTGATAACTGTTGTTATATGCAAATTCTACTAGAGGCAAGTGATCATGCCAACTACCTCCAAAATCAATAACACAAGCCCTGAGCATGTCTTCTACCACTTGATTCATTCTTTATGTCTGACCATCAGTTTGTGGATGAAAGGCTATGCTGAAATTCAATCTAGTCCCTAGTGACTGTTGTAGACTCTTCCAAAACTGTGATGTGAATCAAGGATCTCAATCAGATATAATAGTGGCTGGGAAACCATGTAATTTAACAATCTCTCTTATGTATAATACTGTCAGGATATCCACAGACCATCGACTTTTGATTGGTATGAAATGTGCAAATTTAGTTAATCGGTCTATGATTACCCATATACCATCATGCCCACCTCTTGTCTTAGGTAACCCCATAATGAAGTCCATTCCTATACTCTCCCACTTCCGTTCGGGAATATTCAAGGGATGCAGTTTACCTGCGGGTCTAAAATGCTCTGCCTTTACTTGTTGACAAGTGAGACAGCGAGACACGAAATCAGCTATTTCTCTCTTCATGTTGGGCCACCAGAAATTTCTTTTAAGATCCTGATACATTTTTGTACTACTTGGGTGAATGGTATACCTAGATTTATGTGCTTCTTCTAGAATCAATTTCTTCGTATCCTCATGATCCGGTACACATATTCGATCTTTAAATAGCAATCTTCCATCCTTAATAGAAAAATCCGGCCTATGTTCAACATTGGCCTTGATCTCCAATAATATAGGATCATCATTTTGCAACATGACCAGATCTTTTATCAATGTAGGTTGAGCTTGAATATTTGCTAGGAAACAATCCTCCTTCCTGTCAATATCTAAGTTCAACTGAGTAAATTGTGGAATAAGATTAGTCATACTAATCATAAGACTTGATATCATACCCATTGGTTTTTTACTGAGTGCATCCGCAACAGCATTAGCCTTGCCAGGATGATATTGAATAGCAAAATCAAAGTCTTTGAGATATTCTAACCATCTCCTCTGCCTCATATTTAGCTCTTTTTGAGAAAATAAGTACTTCAAGCTTTTGTGGTCCGAGTAGACTGTAAACTTTTCTCCATAGAGATAATGGCGCCAAATTTTTAAGGCAAAAATGACAGCTGCTAATTCCAAAGCATGCACAGGATAGTTTTCCTCGTGACGTTTCAATTGTCTTAAAGAATAACATATTACTCTTCCATTTTGCATGAGGACACACCCTAAGCCAATACCTGATGCATCCGTATAGACTTCGAATCCATCACCTTCCACCGGTAATGATAGAATAGGAGCTATAGTAAGATGATTCTTAAGAGTTTGAAAACTCTTCTCACATTCCTCTGACTAGAAAAAAGGAATTTCTTTTCTCGTGAGTCTAGTTAAAGGAACTATAATCTTTAAAAAATCTTTAATGAATTTTCTATAATAACCAGCTAGACCCAGAAAGCTTCGTACTTCTGATACGGTCGTTGGCCGGCTCCAAGTCTTGACAGCTTCTACCTTATAAGGATCCACGGTGATACCTTCTTTTGAAATAATGTGTCCTAGGAATGAAACTTCTTGAGCCAGAATTCGCACTTATTAAGCTTGGCATAAAGTTTATGTTCTCTAAGTGTTTACAAAGCTATCTTCAGATGTTCTTCATGTTCTTTCTTTGTCTTGGAATATATCAAGATGTCATCGATGAAGACGACGATGAATTGGTCCAGATATGGCTGGAAAACACAGTTCATAAGTTGCATAAATACTGCTGGGGCATTAGTTAACCAGAACGGCATTACCACGAATTCATAGTGGCCATAACGACTTCGAAAAGTTGATTTATAAATGTCATCTTCTTTAATTCTAAGCTGATGATAACCTGATCTGAGGTCAATCTTGGAGAAGTATTCTGCTCCTGAAAGTTGTTCAAAGAGCTCATCAATACGCGGCAACGGATACTTGTTTTTGATTGTAAGTTGATTCAGTCGCCGGTAATCGATGCATAGCCTGAGAGAACCATTCTTCTTTTTGACAAATAGAACCGACGCACCCCAAGAGGATGTGCTAGGTCTGATAAAGCCCTTATCCATTAGTTCCTGCAACTGCTTCTTTAGTTCTTTGAGTTCTGTGGGGGACATCCTGTAAGGGGCTATAGAAATAGGTGCTACTCCTGGAATGAGTTCAACAGTGAAGTTTACTTCCCCCTCGGGTGGTAAACTGGGTAATTCGGATGGGAACACATCGGGGAACTCATTTACAATAGGAATGTCTGCTAAGATAATCTCCTTGGATTCGGTAACAATGACAGAAGCAAGAAAAGCTTCACATCCTTGCGAGATAAGTTTGCAAGCGTAAAGAGAAGATATGATAGTAGGATGCTTCTTGTACTTAATGTCAAGGAAGGAAAATCTTGGAAGATCGGGTTTTCGAAAGGATATAATCCTATTGCGGTAATTGATATAAGCATCATGATCTACAAGCCAATCTACCCCTAAATGGCATCATAACCTTTCATGTCAAGGCATACTAAATTTACGGGGAGATTATGACCTTCTACTATCACTTCGCTATCAGGATAATAGTCGGTAAGTTTTGTTCCAGAACCTAAGGGTGTGGAAATAGCAAGATCTGAAGGTAAGGGGACTGATGCAATTGATAATATTTTTGTAAAAGTAGTGGAGATAAGAGAATGAGAGGCACCAGTGTCAAATAGCACAAATGCAGGATGAGAACAAATTTGAAGAGTACCTTCCATAAGCCCACCATCCCTGGGCGCTTCCTCTTCTTCTAAAACAGCATTTAGGCGAGCCTGCCTCCTACGTCCTCCACCAGACGATTGGTCTTTCATAAGGGGGCAATCTGGCATGCGATGCTCCCTGCTTTCACAACGTAAACAAGCACCGAGATGCTTCCAGCATTCCTCAGCCGAATGGCCAAATTTTTCACAAAACGTGCAAGCTGTAGCAACTTGCTCCTTCTCTTCCTTGACTTTCTTTTGCTTATGGGAACTTCCACCATTCCCATTCCTAGATCTTTTCTTACTATCACGGCTTTTGTAGGGCTCCGTGATGCTAAAATTTTCTTTCTTATAATGCTGATCTGAGCGTCGGCTAGATTCTTCTCCTTTCCCTTTTAATTTTTTGACCTTCTCTAAGACCCTTTCACACAAATACGCTCGTTGAACAATTTTCGCATAAGTACGGATGTTTTGGGTCCCGAGCTGCTGAATGAAACCGGGCCGTAACCCGTCCATGAACCGATTTGCCTTCAATAAATCAGTACTGATAAGATGCGGTGCGTAAGGTGCAAGCCTTAAGAATTACAGTTCATATTCGGCAACTGTCATCATTCCTTGTCGAAGAGCGGCGAACTCCATAGCCTTTCTCTCTTTTACGTGCTTAGAAAAGTACTTGGCACGGAATAGGGTAAGAAAACTGTCCCAGGTATGAGGTGCATCGGCCGGAGGTGCCAGAACTGACTTCCACCATGTGCGGGCATCTTTGTTAAGTTGAAAGGTTGCGAGACGCACCTTCTCCTGATCGGTGCATTGGATAACATTAAAGATACGATTCATTTCGTCTATCTAGTTCTCTGCCTCGTCAGGATTAGAAGAACCGAAGAAATGCGGAGTGTTTAAGCTCCGAAAGTTGTGATGCAAATCACCAGCCCTTGCTCCTACGCCAGCTTGCGCCATGGTTTGTAATGCCTGAGTGAGGCCAGTAACCGTTTACTGCATGCCATCCCAATTTACGCGATGAGCCATGGTAATAATAGGGTACTTGAGGGAAAAACAACAACTTGTTATTTCTCATGAAACTGGAAGGAAAATCAATCTTAAAACTAATTAACTATCTCATCCCGGGTTCTACCCAATTCTTACATGGGTGTGGAAATTTGTTCCTTAGTTCATAGGTATGGGTCCTTAAACCTTGGACTTATCCTATGACATGACTCTTCTTCCTAAGTCTTGAGACTTAGGCTATGATACCAACTTAACCGTCACGCCCCGAGCCTTTATGACAGCAGAAGACTAGCTCGAGAAACGGGAACAGCCGGCATGGTAAGCCTCTTGCAAGCAAGAATGATCAGAGCGTGAGACAATCACACACATAAATGCAATTACACATTATTTTAATCAAACTCCAACTTATTTAATTGATAATCAATATTCAAATACAACAACTTTCAACTTCTTTCAACCTATCAGACTCAAGAAATAGGATAATTACAGAGACTCGATCTAAACAATATAGACTTTCCTAAGTCTTCACTCTCATATTGACAACACTTTCATTCACTCTCGGACCCACTACTTGTATAGCCCGAATCTGAATTCGAATCACTTTCATTTCCTGAAAAGAATGGAAATAGGTAATGAGCACACATGCCCAGTAAGTATCTTCGCATCAACATGAAGGCATCATTAAAGTAATTAACATTTTAGATCTAAAGAAATAAGGTAAATTCATGCAAATGTGATCAATCACGCGGTTAAATCAAAGTAACAAGATGATCATGTAATATAAAATGAGAGTAAGAATGAACTAGCAAGAATGTAACAAGAACATGTTATTGGCCTTTCATGAACAAGAATGTATCGAGAATGTACTAGTAATGCCACATAATCATCACTCCAGTATCTTTTACTTATGAGCAAGTACTTCATGAATTTCTGTGGAATATCAAGCAAGAAAGTCATGTCGTGCCGTATCGTGGATCTTCACTTATTTATAGATAAAGTACTCCCAGCACAATGCGACGCCAGTAGCATCATACCCCATGGTTTATAATAGTATGTTTCCGGTAATCAGCCGAGGAGACTAGCATAGAGCCCTTGAACACAATCAGTGCTCGATCGCATCTTCAAGTATAAATCAAGCTACTTCCACGTATGTAACAATAACGTATGGCCAAGAATGTACAATTCAATAAGTTCATGATAACACTATTCAACGAATGAATGCTTCAATTTAATAATGCGAGAGTCAAGAATGACTTAAACAAGGTTATGCTTATGGAAATAAATCGGTAGCATAACGGTACATTTCTTTAACATCCATTCATTATATTAAGTTTCTTGATCAATATGATAAGTCCTAGACCATTATCAAGCCATCTAGGAACTTTAGAACATCAACCCTTAGGTCAAACCTCGGGTTAACTAGCTCAAGCATTGTGACGGTCAAGTACTGGGCCGTTACACTCATGTGACGCACCAGTAATGGGCCGTTACATTAGTCTGAATCCATAAATAGCAAAATAGACTTAGTGAAATGTGACAGTCGTATATTGGGCCGTTAGATGCTCCTGACGGTCCAGTATAGATCCGTTACATTGCTAGAACCAGAAACATCGATAGTGTAATCTACTAAATGGGCTTTAATGGTACAACCAACTCGGCGTCCCTGTGGAAATCCCAAGCTCGCAGAGAATTACGGAGGCCTTGAAACAATATTTCCTAGTCTATTGGAAGGAATATTTAATAGAGAGGTCCTCATGTCCAAGAATAATGTTTCTATAGTGCAAAGTGTAAAATAATAGACAGCATACCGGAATATGTGCCATGTACTTAAAGAAATGACTCTATAGATAGAGAGAGAATGTGTAGCAATGTGAAACCAAGATAAACTCTGTCAATACATCTTGGAAAACCATGATTTAGATACAAAACTATAGAATTTTGGCACATGAAATTAACATAACTTAAGATAACTTAAGACACCTTAATCATGAACTTTCGATTATGAATCAGTAACTAAACTTAGAGTCATGATAACAGGTCCAAACTTAGCTATCTAAGCTTATTTATAGGTAAACTTTAACTAGTTATCATTCTGTCTCGGGCTGACAGAACACAGTGTCTGACGATCTACGATAGATGCGTTACAGTCTGGTGACGGTTTATCGTAGGGCCGTTATAGTAGTGTAACACTCCTATTAAGATGCGTTAGAGATCACAAAGTAATTAAGATACAACAGAGGTTGTGACGGCTTATCGTAAGGCCGTTAGATCATTGTGACGGTCTTACCTTGATGCGTCAGATCATCTGCTGGAAGTAAAATAAAGTAAAGGTTTATGAAAACATAACATGTCACGCCCCGAGAGCGGAAGATACCCGGAGACGCATGGCGAGTTTATATCAATCATGTCAATCAGAGTATTAGTGTATTCGACACCAAAATCAGAGATGCGCAAATGTAAAGATAACCCAATCCTCTATTCCTTCATAAGAATATGTCTATTACAAACCTTTGAAGTACAAACTAAAATAAAGAAAAAATACAAGGTTGACTCAAGAAAATATGAAAAAGACTAGACATCACGGAAGAAGCTCTATCTCTTTCACTCTTGATTTTCCCCATCCGTTTGAGTTCCCTCATCGTCGGACTTACCTGAAAAGTGGTGAAACACTAAGTGAGGGAACGCTCAGTAGGAAAAATTATATCTCAAGAACTAGCAAGGGGTTTAAGTAACTACATCTTTTATGAATGCACTATAGCTATGCATGCTCGCACAAAACGACAAGATAGAAAGAAGGTATAGCAGGAAGAACTAGTCATGAACTTTCAAGAACTTATATCAAAAGATATCCAGATATTCAAGCAAGTATAGTCGTCATATCAAGTCATGTTGGAATTTGGCTATTTCATTCAAGCACGCGAGTAATTACCCTTTTTCGGGCCAAGCAAGTCATATAATATCAAGTCAAGTACAAGTACAAGATTTGTGGAATGTTCAATCAAGCTAGTCATGCACTTCGGTATAATGCCAATACCGTGATCAATCAACTCCCATGGGCACAAGTACTTTCGGGTGCTCCTCCCAGGACCAGATCGGGCCCTATATGCGCAGGCATTAATCATGTATTTTAACATCCACTTTTGTGTATAGCCAATATGAAATTTCAAGAATAAAGCTTGTAGATACGTAGGATAACTTGGATAGAATAGAGTCCAAAAATATGACACTTGACATAGAATGATGATAATAACGGTACAATCACGATTATCGATAAAACTAGGTGGAATTAGTTCCCCCTTGGGTACCATGACAAACAAGTATAGACACTCTTTATATAGAATTGAGGTCCACATGAACAGCACATCAATGGCAAGACGTCCTCATTCTTAATATAGAATTGAGGTCTACAAGAACATCATAACAATGTTGATATAGAATTAGGGTTTACAAGAACAGCATAACAATGGCATGTTCTTCCCCGTTCATTAAGATAATTCTCATGTCATACCCATGGCATGACATGTGGGCCGGTATTACCATGTTTCTATAGAGTGACATGGCAAAGATTGTGTAATGGGTTTTTATGGTACAACCAGCTCAGTCGGCCTTGAGGGAATCCAAGGCTGCGAGGAGACTTACGGAGGTCTCTATGACTAACTCGCTAGTCCAAAGGAACAGAATGTCCAATGGAGAGCTTGTATGTCAATGAGAATTGAGAGGGTAATGCGATAAATCGTCGTAGAAACGTGGGACTATACTCACGGACTGGAATATAGTGCCGATATGTATATGTATACACCTATATATATATAATGAAACTCTCGGTTAATAGTAATCAGGGAAATCAGTAATGCAGGAAAATAGCGACTTTGGTAAAGCCGTCTTTCATGAAATTAACGCCTTAATCAGGGGCGTTTATATTAAATTTGACGACGTACAGAGAAGTCATCCTTTCAATACTTCTAATTTACAGAATATCAAAAATATGGAATTTTTAACAGAACGCGCCCTGGACAGGGGCGTTACTCTTCAATATGCGCCCTGGTCTGGGGCGTCAGTTAAACATGCGATGACTTTGTCCAGGTCGTGATTTCAAGAATTTATCAACTCTCCAATCAATAAAATTTCAGGAAACGAGGTACAGGGTCATGACAAGATATATAGCAGGATTTCGCAGGTATAGTCATGCAACATATTATATTCATGGTTACATAGATTTTAAATATTAAACATGGGTATTTATTAATTTCACAGAATTGACGACTACTGGGCAGGGCGTCAAAACAAGAATTAGCGCCCGAGTGTGGGTCGCTTCTTTATGTTAGCGCCCTGGTCAAGGGCGTTGCTTTGAAAATTACATAGAAAGCATCCGAAACCACAATAAAACTATATGCATGGATGATCGATGATATTATTAAAGGTATTAAGCTAGTTTGGGCTACGTTCTTGAGAAAACCTACTTGATGATTATCTGGGTGAAGATATGTGAAGAGAACGATACTCTATTTTTGCAACAGAGTCTTCTGATCACCGGCAGAAGAAGAAGATGATGCTTGGTGAAGAGCCTTCGTTCTTCAGTCAAAAAGGACGATCGTCTTCTCAACACAGACAACCTGTATAGGAAGATGAGGAAGGAAAAGAACATCAACGTTCTTTCAACACACTCAACCAAAAATAAAGAGGAAGAACATTACCTGTTCTTCACGTTGATGACAGCAGCAGCAGATCGCCAAATAGCGATCAAGGGTTGATTTAGGATGATATTTATAGGATTTTTAGAATCCTAATAGGGTTAGAGGTATATTGGAAGTAATACTTCCCTGATAGAGTCCTTACCATATCCTACCTTCGACGTAGTTATCCATATCTTGCCCTGGATAGACTCCTGGGTCGAACGAAACTCGAACTGAATTAGCGTCTTAAGCGAGGGCGTCGAATTTAAATTGACGCCTTGTCTAGCGTCGTTACCTATGTAAAATGCGCCTATGTAGAGGGCGTTTCATTTCCTTTCCTTAATTTTATCTTCCCGTTGTTTGGGATTTGACGCCCTTTTATATAGGCGTTCTATTTAAATTAACGCCTTAGACAGAGGCGTTGCCTTTTGAATCAACGCCTTGCTAAAAGGCGTTATTTTCCTCTTGATTAATGATTTAATCATTTAAGCTCTTTGTCATCTTATTCACTTATCTTTTATGTTTAATTTGATTTATTTATAAATCTTGCTTTTATCAGGGTTGTTACACCCTCCCCTACTTAAAGGAATTTGGTCCCCAAATTTAATAGTATATATAAGTGGAGAGTGTAGAGTACATACCTTAAAATAATTCTGGGAATCGCTTCCTCATGGATTCCTCGGTCTCCCATGTAGCTTCATGTTCTGAGTTCTTATTCCATTGTACCTTAAGCATGGGAATAACCTTATTCCTTAGGGTACGTACTTCACGATCTAGTATCTTCATAGGCTTCTGTTCATATGTGAGATCCTTCTGGATCACTAATTCTCCATGATCAATAATATGTGATGGATCGTGTACATACTTCTTCAACATTGATATGTGGAATACATTATGTACATCGGACAGTTGAGGAGGCAATGCGATGCGATAAGCAACCTCGCCAACTCGTTCCAGTATCTCGAAGGGTCCGATGAATCTTGGTGTAAGCTTGCCTTTAACACCAAATCTCCGTATGCCACGTCCAGGCGATATCTTGAGAAATACATGATCTCCAATTTGGAATTCAAGATCCCTCCTTCTTGTATTGGCATAAGCCTTTTGCCTAGACTGAGCAACTTGCAGTCTTTCTCTAATTATTTGTATTCTTTCCGTGGTAACCCTTACCATGTCTGGACCTAGCAGTTATTTTTCTCCAACTTCGTCCCAGCATAGGGGTGATCGGCAACTCCTTCCGTATAGAGCTTCGAAAGGTGTCATTTGTATACTGGCCTGGTAGCTATTATTATATGCAAATTCTACCAACGGCAAGTGATCATGCCAGCTTCCATCGAAATCAATGATGCAAGATCTGAGCATATCTTCAACCACCTGGTTAGTTCTCTCGGTCTAACCATCCGTTTGAGGATGAAAAGCTGTACTAAAGTTAAGCCTTGTTCCCAACGAATGTTGTAGTCCCTTCCAAAAATGAGAACTAAAACGGGGATCTCTGTCAGACACGATTGAAACAGGAATGCCATGTAATCAGACTATTTCCTTGATGTATAATGCAGCCAAAACATCAACTATCCATCGGCTCTTTATTGGCAAGAAATGCGCCGATTTAGTCAATCGGTCAATGATAACCCATATTCCATCATGTCCTCCTTTTGATTTAGATAAACCCATAATGAAATCCATGCTAATATTCTCCCACTTCCATTTGGGAATATCTAGAGGATGTAATTTTCCAGCAGGCTTTTGGTGTTCCGCCTTGACCTGTTGGCATGTGAGACAGCGCGACACGTAGTCCGCTATTTCCCTTTTCATGTTGGGCCACCAGAAATTCCTCTTCACATCTTGGTACATTTTGGTAGATCCAGGATGAATCGTGTACCTTGATCTATGAGCTTCATCTAATACCTTCTTCTTTAACTCGCGACAATCCGGTATGCAAGTTCTATTCCTGAACATTAATCTTCCTTCACAAGTTATTTGGAAATCAGATTGTCCTTCCAGTTTGCCCTTGATTTCCACTAATATTGGGTCATTATCCTGAAGTGCTCGTATTTCAGTTAATAGGTCTGGCTGAATGCTTATATGAGACAATGTGACACATTGAAAGTCTGTGTCCACGCTTATATTGAATTCAGAGAATTGCTCCAGCAACTTCCATTCTTGAATCATATAATTGGCTAACAGTGCTCTCGTCTTTCGACTAAGGGCATCTGCTACATGATTACCCTTTCCGGGATGATATTGTATATTGAAGTCGAAGTCCTTGAGATATTCTAGCCAACGTCTTTGCCTCATATTTAGTTCCTTTTGTGAAAAGAGATACTTGAGACTCTTGTGATCAGAGTATACAGTAAACTGTACTCCATAAAGGTAATGTCTCCATATTTTGAGTGCAAATACTACCGCGGCTAATTCTAAGTCATGGACGGGGTAGTTCTCTTCATGTTTCTTTAATTGATGAGAAGAGTAAGCTATAACCTTTCCTTGTTGCATTAGAACACATCCGAGGCCAATGCCAGAAGCATCAGTGTATACCTCGAATTTCTCTCCTTCCATCAGTAATGCTAAGACAGGAGCTGTAGTAAGATGATCCTTGAGAGTTTGGAAGCTTCTTTCACATTCCTCACTCCATTCGTAACGGATCTCCTTGCGAGTTAACCTCGTAAGTGGTACGACGATCTTAGAAAAGTCTTTGATGAATCGCCTGTAATAGCCGGCAAGACCTAAGAAGCTTCGGATCTCGCTAGCATTGGTCGGTCTTTCCCAATTCTTCACAGCTTCAACTTTTGATGGATCTACTGATAAGCCATCCTTTGATATAACATGTCCGAGAATAGTCACTTCCTCAAGCCAGAACTCACACTTGCTGAGTTTGGCATATAATCGGTTCGTCCTTAATATTTGTAATGCAATCCTCAAATGCTCCTCATGCTCTTCCTTAGTCTTGGAATAAATTAATATATCATCGATGAAGACCACCATGAATTGATTTAAATAAGGCCTGAATATACTATTCATTAACTGCATAAAGGTAGCATGGGCATTTGTTAGTCCAAAAGGCATAACAACAAACTCATAATGGCCATACCTGCTTCTGAATGCGGTTTTATGAATGTCATCATCCTTGATCCTTAGTTGGTGATATCCTGACCTGAGATCAATCTTTGAAAAATACTTGGATCCAGATATTTTATCAAATAACTCATCGATTCTCAGTAGTGGATACTTGTTCTTGATAGTGAGATGATTCAACTGTCGATAGTCGATGCATAGTCTCATGGATCCATCCTTCTTCTTTACAAATAGCACAGACGCTCCCCACGGGGAAGTACTCGGTCTAATGAATCCCTTCTTATGAAGTTCCATTAATTGCTCCTTTAACTCCTTGAGTTCAGCAGGGGACATTCTATAAGGTGCCTTAGAAACAGGTCCAGCACCAGGGACTAAATCGATGGTGAAGGCCACTTCTCTTTGCGGGGGTAATCCAGGCAAATCTTCAGGAAACACATCCGAAATTCTTGCACAACTGGGATATCTTCTATCTTAGTTTCCTTAGCCTCCTTAATCGCGACAAATGCAAGGAAAGAGACACATCCTTTCCTTATTAGCTTGCTAGCTCAGAGAGCCGAAATAAGAGGTGACTCGCTCCGACTCTTAGGGCTAGAATAGACTAGTTCTGGAAAGTCCTTGAAGGTAACCTTGCTATTGCGGCAATCGACTGTTGCTTGGTATTTGGTTAACCAATCCGCTCCCAGTATGACATCATACTCCTTTAGATCTAAACTTATGGGACTGATAGGAAAATTTCTTCCTTTTACCAAGACTTCACAGTTTTGATAATGGTGAGTAATATCGGTTTCGTTTCCGAGAGGAGTAGATAAAATTATTTTCATCCATTCCGGTTCCATAGGTAGTTGGTTAGCAAACTTCTTGGAAATAAAAGAATGTGATGCACCCGTATCAAATAAGACATGTGCATACTTGGAACAAACTTTTAGTGTACCTTCTACTAGTCCGCCTTCTTCTTCTTCGGTCTCCTTAATTGCGTGAAGACGAGCGTTCTTGGTTACCGGGCGCTTTCCGTCACCGGTTTGATCATTAAGTAATGGGCAATCGGGAATCCGATGCTCACGGCTCCCGCAACGGAGACATGCTCCAAGTTTCCTCCAGCACTCTTCGGCTTTATGACCAGCCTTGTCACAGTGCTTGCATATTATATTTGGAGGTGTAGTAGTGATAGAGAAGGGCTTGGTCTTCTTAAATTTTTGATCTTGTGAGGAAGTACCTCCATTGCTAGGCCTCTTCTTGAAGTTGGGTTTAAAGGAACCCGAACTTATAACTTGTTCTTTCTTGTCCTTCCCACGGATTCTATCAGATAGTTCCGTGGCGTCCTCTAATAGCTGAGCTCGGCGCACAATTTCCGCGTAGACCTGGATATCCATCGACGCCAGCTGTGTGATATATTGGGGCCTGAGCCCATTAAGGAACCTCCTAGCTTTCATCTTCTCGGTGCTAACTAAGTGCTTAGCATACCGAGATAATCTAGAGAATTGTGCCTTGTACTCCGCCACCGATAATGACCGTTGCTTGAGTGTGGCAAATTCGGTAGCTTTCTTTTCTTGAACTCGGTCCGAAAAATATTTAGTGTTGAAATGTTCAACGAATTCTTCCCAAGTAACTTGGTCTTGATTTAAAGTAGCTTCTATTGATTCCCACCAGCATCGGGCATCCCTTTCTAACTGAAAGGTAGCTAATAAGACTTTATCTTGATCCGTGCACTACATAACACGGAATATACGTTCCGTCTCCCTGATCCAGTGTTCTGCGTCGTCCAGATCAGTAGAACCCATGAATTTGGGAGGGTTCATGTTCTTGAAGACTTGGTGGAGACTTCCGGCTCGTTGTGCACCTCCCTGTGCTACTTGTTGCAGCACTTGGGTCATGCCTTAGAGTGTACGCTGCATGTTGCGCCACTGAGCACGTTCGACAGCCATTGCCCTACAATTACAATAACTATATTAGTATATACTCGCGTTAAGGGCTTTTAAGTTAACTCAACCCTTGGTTCTACCCGATCTCACCGGTTATAGGTTAAACCTATCCTTGGACTTGGGTTTTCCTAGGAATTGAATACCCTAGGCTCTGATAGCACAAAAACTGTCACGCCCCGAGAGCGGAAGATACCCGGAGACGCGTGACGAGTTTATATCAATCATGTCAATCAGAGTATTAGTGTATTCGACACAAAAATCAGAGATGCACAAAAGTAAAGATAACCCAATCCTCTATTCCTTCATAAGAGTATGTCTATTACAAACCTTTGAAGTACTAACTAAAATAAAGAAAAAATACAAGGTTGACTCAAGAAAATATGAAAAAGACTAGACATCACGGAAGAAGCTCTATCTCTTTCACTCTTGATTTTCCCCATCCGTTTGAGTTCCCTCATCGTCGGACTTACCTGAAAAGTAGGGAAATACTAAGTGAGCGAACGCTCAGTAGGAAAAATTATATCTCAAGAACTAGCAAGGGGTTTAAGTAACTACATCTTTTATGAATGCACTATAGCTATGCATGCTCGCACAAAACGATAAGATAGAAAGAAGGTATAGCAGGAAGAACTAGTCATGAACTTTCAAGAACTTATATCAAAAGATATCCAGATATTCAAGCAAGTATAGTTGTCATATCAAGTCATGTTGGAATTTGGCTATTTCATTCAAGCACGCGAGTAATTACCCTTTTTCGGGCCAAGCAAGTCATGTAATATCAAGTCAAGTACAAGTACAAGATTTGTGGAATGTTCAATCAAGCTAGTCATGCACTTCGGTATAATGCCAATACCGTGATCAATCAACTCCCATGGGCACAAGTACTTTCGGGTGCTCCTCCCAGGACCAGATCGGGCCCTATATGCGCAGACATTAATCATGTATTTTAACATCCACTTTTGTGTATAGCCAATATGGAATTTCAAGAATAAAGCTTGTAGATACGTAAGATAACTTGGATAGAATAGAGTCCAAAAATATGACACTTGACATAGAATGATGATAATAACGGTACAATCACGATTATCGATAAAACTAGGTGGAATTAGTTCCCCCTTGGGTACCATGACAAACAAGTATAGACACTCTTTATATAGAATTGAGGTCCACATGAACAGCACATCAATGGCAAGACATCCTCATTCTTAATATAGAATTGAGGTCTACAAGAACATCATAACAATGTTGATATAGAATTAGGGTTTACAAGAACAGCATAACAATGGCATGTTCTTCCCCGTTCATTAAGATAATTCTCATGTCATACCCATGGCATGACATGAGGGCCGGTATTACCATGTTTCTATAGAGTGACATGGCAAAGATTGTGTAATGGGTTTTTATGGTACAACCAGCTCAGTCGGTCTTGAGGGAATCCAAGGCTGCGAGGAGACTTACGGAGGTCTCTATGACTAACTCGCTAGTCCAAAGGAACAGAATGTCCAATGGAGAGCTTGTATGTCAATGAGAATTGAGAGGGTAATGCGATAAATCATCGTAGAAACGTGGGACTATACTCACGGACTGGAATATAGTGCCGATATGTATATGTATACACCTATATATATATTATGAAACTCTCGGTTAATAGTAATCAGGGAAATTAGTAATGCAGGAAAATAGCGACTTTGGTAAAGCCGTCTTTCATGAAATTAACGCCTTAATCAGGGGCGTTTATATTAAATTTGACGACGTACAGAGAAGTCATCCTTTCAATACTTCTAATTTACAGAATATCAAAAATCTGGAATTTTTAACAGAACGCGCCCTGGACAGGGGCGTTACTCTTCAATATGCGCCCTGGTCTGGGGCGTCAGTTAAACATGCGATGACTTTGTCCAGGTCGTGATTTCAAGAATTTATCAACTCTCCAATCAATAAAATTTCAGGAAACGAGGTACAGTGTCATGACAAGATATATAGCAGGATTTCGCAGGTATAGTTATGCAACATATTATATTCATGGTTACATAGATTTTAAATATTAAACATGGGTATTTATTAATTTCACAGAATTGACGACTACTGGGCAGGGCGTTAAAACAAGAATTAGCACCCGAGTGTGGGTCGCTTCTTTATGTTAGCGCCCTGGTCAAGGGCGTTGCTTTGAAAATTGCATAGAAAGCATCCGAAACCACAATAAAACTATATGCATGGATGATCGATGATATTATTAAAGGTATTAAGCTAGTTTGGGCTACGTTCTTGAGAAAACCTACTTGATGATTATCTGGGTGAAGATATGTGAAGAGAATGATACTCTGTTTTTGCAACAGAGTCTTCTGATCACCGGCAGAAGAAGAAGATGATGCTTGGTGAAGAGCCTTCGTTCTTCAGTCAAAAAGGACGATCGTCTTCTCAACACAGACAACCTGTATAGGAAGATGAGGAAGGAAAAGAACATCAACGTTCTTTCAACACACTCAACCAAAAATAAAGAGGAAGAACATTACCTGTTCTTCACGTTGATGACAGCAGCAGCAGATCGCCAAATAGCGATCAAGGGTTGATTTAGGATGGTATTTATAGGATTTTTAGAATCCTAATAGGGTTAGAGGTATATTGAAAGTAATACTTCCCTGATAGAGTCCTTACCATATCCTACATTCGACGTAGTTATCCATATCTTGCCCTGGATAGACTCCTGGGTCGAACGAAACTCGAACTGAATTAGCGTCTTAAGCGAGGGCGTCGAATTTAAATTGACGCCTTGTCTAGTGTCGTTACCTATGTAAAACGCGCCTATGTAGAGGGCGTTTCATTTTCTTTCCTTAATTTTATCTTCCCGTTGTTTGGGATTTGACGCCCTTTTATATAGGCATCCTATTTAAATTAACGCCTTAGACAGAGGCGTTGCCTTTTGAATCAACGCCTTGCTAAAAGGCGTTATTTTCCTCTTGATTAATGATTTAATCATTTAAGCTCTTTGTCATCTTATTCACTTATCTTTTATGTTTAATTTGATTTATTTATAAATCTTGCTTTTATCAGGGTTGTTACATAACATGTCTGGAAATCAAAATACTACAACTGTTCTAGACATGATAAACGAAGTATAGGCCAACTACATGCATGTGTTTTAGTGAATAGACAAGATGATATCTTTTATTTTCCATTTAGGGCTAAGAGACGCATGTATGTATAAAACTATTAAAACATGAAATTTATGATCTATCATGCATGAAATCAATCCAAACCAGAGGGCTTTTATCCCTAAGAAGATGTTTTTGTCAATCATGAGATGACCTACCTCTTAAATGACCTTTAATCTTCCAATTTGGGACTGCAGGACACACCATGGTTCTTCCCTTCCTGAGATTTTTTAACAACTTCACGTCGCTCTATCTCTCTAATCTCTTTACCTAAGGACGTGAAATTTTGAGGGTAAGAAGCTGAAACTAAGGTGAAGAAAAAGTTCTAAAGGATTGAGCCCTAATTACCTTGTTTATACGTCCTAATCTCTTGATCTTCAGGGGTCTTACGTTTAGTTTCCTGGATTATTATGGTCGAACCAGCAACTTTGGAAGTTTCAATCTCTTTGGTTGCTTGATCTCCTAGCACGAAATTTGGAGAACTATTAGTCTAAAGTATACTAAACAAGATCTTCTAAAGAACTTACCCGAAATTATGACTCCTTACCTTGTTTCTTCACGAGTCAAAAGTAAGGGTCACTCAGTTCAGAACTAGGTCCTATTTATAGGGTTTTGGCTAGGGTTTGAGGATTAGATCGATTCTAGAGTCTTTAATTTTCCAGAACCTGATCCCTAAGAGTCCTTAGTAACTTTACAAGTTCTCCCAATTAGGTCTCTTATAGATAGAATCCCAAAGATCCAATCTTTCTACTTGTTCTTCCATTCACGGAATAGACAGGGTGTAACGCTCCAAGACTAGTGCGTTACATGGCTGTGTCAGTCGCACGATAGACCGCTACATCCAACGTGTACAAACTTCAACATAACTCAAACTCTTTTGTTAATTATCCATTTTATTATCTATAAAAATATTATTTATCCGTAAATAGGTTAAATAACCTTCTAGACTATGGGCCAAATTTAATGAGCTTGGTCCTTAGACCTTTTAGATTTTATTTAAATAGGCTAGGTTGATTATTTGACACAATTGGGCCTTATAGTGACTTATTAATCTAATAATCCATTTATAAATCTATTTAGCCTTTATAAATTCTTAATAAATTCTAGAAAATTCTATAAATAATCCAAACATGATTACATAAATTTTGGGGCACTACAGTTTTATTTTCAGATCTGATTTTCTTGTAGTTAGTATATAATTTTTCATATTCAGACTCCCATTGTTCATTGAAAATAAAATCAGGGTCAGAATTTACCTCCGTTGAGTCATCCTCGTGTGCCATGAGGCACAGGCTTTCCACAAGTTCTTATATCTCCTCATTAGACGGTTCGTCCTCTTCATCGCTCCATGTGGCAACCATGGCTTTGGGCTTTCTGAAATTATCTTTTTTGAATTTCTTCATCAGATCTGGGCACTCTCCCCTCATGTGCCCGGGCTTCTTGCATTCGTAGCATATGATGGTACTTGGTTTGCTTGGCTCACCCTTGGTTTGAGTGGGCTTCCTTTGCCCCTTTCTGAAATTACTTTGGAAGCTTCTTTTCTTCCTCAAAAATCTTTTCACTTGGCGAGTTATCATGGCCCAGTCTGTTGGGTTTGGTGCAGGTATTCAAAGGGGGGGGTGAATGAATATATGCCCTTTAAAAACCTTTCACCCAATTAAAATTTTGCTCAAACAAGATTTCGCTCACTCAGAACTGATTAAAACACTCTAAGAAAACTGATCAACTCTTCTGCTCAACCAGAAACCAAATACTTAGAGCGCCCCTATGCAATCATCTAGCGGAAGCACAAATAGACAAAACAAACCATAATGCACAAGGGGTTTTAGGTGGTTCGGTCCAGCAGACCTACATCCACCCCACACTGAACCCGAGTATGGCTTCCTGCTGACTCACAACTTGAACAGCTGGGCATCACAGCTTGCCTACATCAGCTGGGCCTCACAGCTTGCCATCCGCTGAGCATCACAGCTTGCTTCCGCTGGGCAATACAGCTTAGCCATCGCTGACTTACAGCTTGAACCCGCTGGGGATTACAGCTTAACCCGTCCGAGACCAAGTCTCGCCAGCTGAGGATTACATCTTTACCTATCCAGTGGAGACCTCCACTGCAAATGCTGACTAACAGCTTGAAGAAAGGATAAAAGGAAAACACAAAAGGGAAACAAAACAGCACCGAAAAGCTGTAAAGAAATGAAGCACAAATGTGGCTCTCTACAAGAGCTGACTGGCCTGGATTTGATCCACGGTCCAGTTGAGACAATCTTCAGCTGATCTTTTCTTCTCAACTCTCGATCTCTCTTTCTCTTTCTTTTTCTTCTTCTTCTCTGCTCTCTGTCTCTCTTTCTTTTCTTCACTCTTTTCTTCTTCTCTTCTGCTGGATCGAAGTCTCTCCACTTCGCTCTTCTGCTATTGCTGCTTCTACTTCAATCACTCTTCATCTGAAGACGAAGACTCATATATATAGCAGCAGCAGCTAGGGCGTGTGCTCTCCACATCTCCCGCCCAAAAACCTTGGACCACGTGTCAGTCTCTCAGCCAGCTTCAGCACACGTGTCACGATCCTATCTGCCCTTCCAGCCTCGGATCACGTGCCCTTCATTATCCTCCACGAGCAGAGCACCTGTCAGACAGAGTATCGGAATATCAGGTTAAGTGAAGAGCTCTGTATAGACTTGTAAAGACGATCATGATGTATAGACTTGTAATGTAAAGTGTGTTGTATAGACTTCATGAAGACACTGTGAACTCGAGTGCAGTGTATGGACTTCACTATGCAGACTTGCCAAAGACAAGGATGTACAGACTTTGGCGAAGCAAAAGGCTGTATAGACTTGGAGACCCAAAGGCAGTGTATAGACTTGATAATGAAATGATGCAGCCAATGTATGGACTTGAGTAGTCTAAGACGTAGAATGAGACGGTGGAGTCTGTATAGACTTTGCTCAATGCATAAGACGGTAACTGAGATGGTCCACTGTACAGACTTGCTCATCATTCAACAGCCAATGTGAAGACTTCCCGATGTCTAGACTTTCAAGATGAAAAGGCTGTATAGACTTGAACATGGGAGCTCTGTACAGACTTGATCAAGGCAAAGGCAGTCAAGTGTATAGACTTCAAGGTGGAACGACGGTAAAGTCAACAGTGTATAGACTTCAAGGGAAACGACGGTAAAGCTACCGATGTATAGACTTGAAGGGAAACATAGGTGAAGCTTCCAATGTACAGACTTGGAAGAACACTATTGAATGTGTAGACTTGATCAAGAGTCCAATGTGCAGACTTGCCACCGACCAAAGTATAGACTTGGTGGTCGTGAGACGGTGGCCAAGACACTGTACGGACGGATGTATAGACTTCGCCTAAACACTATCCGATGTACATGCTTTAGTCTGAAGCGTTGTATGGACTTGCAAGAGACGCACAAAGAGACACTGCCTGAGATGGTCAACTAGACGCTGACTCTGTACAGACTTTCCAATGTCTAGACTTATGAACAGTGCGTGCATCTACAGTGCAAATGTATAGCCTTTATGTAAGAAGGCAACCGCTGTACATACTTTGCATAAGACGCTGCATGAGACGCTGAAGTCTGTATAGACTTTGCTGAATGCGTAAGACGCTAATTGAGACGGTCCACTGTACAGACTTGGACTTTGCATATGAACAGCGCTATACAGACTTAATTCAACTGATGCATGCGATGTGCAGACTTAACATAAGACGCTACATGAGACGGTAGCTGAGACGGACGCTGTACACACTTTAAGTCCAGTGTATAGACAATGCCTTAGACTCTAAATGAGATGCTAAGAAGATGCATTGTATGGACTTTGAGAAATGCTTCAAGTGGATGGCTGTACAGACTTCATGAATGTGCAGACTTGACAACGAGATGCACAATGTATAGACTATGCACATGCATGAAGAGCCCTGATGATGTATGGACTTGCTAATGCAATCTAGGGCGATGTGTAGACTTTGTCCACGAACTGTGCACATGCATGAATGATGTAAAGACTCTGAAATGATTTACCCTGCAGTGTATAGACTTGCTAGTCATCAAACTACATGCAGACAGAAAAGCAACGCACAGAGTAGAAATCAAGCACAACCAATATATCAGTCATACACATGCATTCTCCACAAAACAAGTTATGTTGCTATCATCAAAACACAATCTCATAAAGCACTCACTGTGTTGCTATCATCAAAACAAAACAGCATTGTTATCATCAAATCAACATAGCACATGCTTGTGTCTAAGAGGCACAACATTCTTCCCCTTTTTGATGATGGCAACATACTGTGACAGTGAGTCACACACAAAATTTTCTCCCCCTTTGACATGATCAAAAAGAGAAAAACAGTAAAAACATGAGTGCAAAGTGCATTATGCATGCAAATTCCTCTAGAACATTCTCCCCCTGAATGTAAGACTCCCCTGAATTAAGTCTCCCCCTAAATAATAGCTCCCTCTTTGAGAAGGAATATGAACAGATAAACAAGGTAGAGAAGGTAGGAGGGTCACTTGACAACAGCTGAATCATAGGTTCAGAAAGGAAGCATGATTATAAACAACTGTTAAAGTATAAGAATCAGCAACATACAATTTTCAAAATTCAGGTTTAACAGTGATAAAACTAGAGTAAAACACCTGACCCCTGAAAAAGAGTTTATAGACTCCATTTATAGCAATGAATCTAGGGCACATGGTATTAATAGATAAGTCAGAAATAATACCCTTTTGTGATTAAACAGGGAAATTCAAGAAAGGTAACTTGAATATGTATTAATAAAAATAATTTTCACTCATTGACTTTTGATTTCAAAGGGTTACAGCAGTTTATTTTTCATTTTTCAATTTTTCTGAAACTGAACTAAGTGAGTAGATTAGTGGAATTTATGCTGTTGACA
This sequence comes from Amorphophallus konjac, assembly GCA_022559845.1. Classification (NCBI taxonomy): domain Eukaryota; kingdom Viridiplantae; phylum Streptophyta; class Magnoliopsida; order Alismatales; family Araceae; genus Amorphophallus; species Amorphophallus konjac. Next base: position 254,134,478 of record CM040125.1, on the reverse strand, counting down.
TTAGGTGTACACCTTGATTAGAGGCAAGTACCCCTAGTTACTAGGCATAAACTACTAGATCTATTTCAGATCAAGACCTACAAGGAACAGTCTTCACTTTTGACATTAAGGGTACACCTTGATTAGAGGCCAGTACCCCCAGTTACTTGGTGAAAAACTCCCCCTATAGATATGACCCTATGAACAGAGGTAGTCTGAAGCACTTCATGACATACGAATTCTCCTACTTCTTTGGAGGAGTTCATAGTTTCTCAGTGCAATCAGCCATTGCTCTGTCACAATGTTCAGTTCATGCATTTATGATCTTATTTACTGCTGCCCTTATCTCTTTTAGAGTGATTGTTTAAAAATCATTACATACTCTTATTCACCTGTTCTAGTCATTTCTAGTTCAACACATTTAGGCATTACAGAAAACTTTTTCTATTTTAACCATGAGTCAAAGATTAGGAGCTATAAAAGTTTTTCTTTTATCTCAGATTTTCTGAAGGCAGACATTTGACTCTTCAATTTGTAAAGGTTAAATCTTTAGTTCTTTTCAATTTGTAAGAGTGATTCTTATAAAAGAACAATTGAAATAATTACAACTCAATGTACTAAACCAGAAACAGAACTGTTGTTCAGTGAAGGTTAGGGAAATGATAGAAATAGGCAATATGGTCCAATGGCATCTGATGTCAAAAGATATGAAAGAACTAAATGGGGACAGTGAGAAGTAGCAAGGATTCAATGAATTGAACAGAAAAACTCTCAGCTCCCCCTGACATCATGATGCAAAGATTATGCTATGCAGCACACTGCTCTATATGCAAACTATGTAACAATGAAACATGAGACAAGTATGCAATCATTTTAATTTTATGCGCCCAAGTCATTTCTTTTTAGATTTTTCAAAATTTAATTATATGCAGGACACTGCTCTACATGAAGACAGGACCCATGGTACTAGGCGGAGAACCCGGTCTCAAAGACCATCTCACACATGGTAGAAACCTCCTGGCAGATTTCCCTGCCTTTTAGTAACATACCATTTGATATACCAGGGTTATGCAAGAGAATGCAACATAAAGTAATCTTACAAGCATTGAACAAATTCATTGACAGTCATGCAATTGATGTATGCAAACATAAGACACATGCATTGACTGTGTACACTAAGTGAATCATTCACAATCAGTAATTTATGCATTTAACAACAAGCATGCAATGCATTAACACAAAACACATGCATCGACTCTATACATTAAAGAACCGTTTAGCCTAGTGCAAAATGCAGTGCATCTAGCATCTCATTCATTCAGTGCAAACAACCGCATGAGAAGAGCATCAAATATATTCAGAATAAGTTCAGTAGCTGAGTCTGGAATGCAGACTGATCAGCTAAACAAGAAAAGATCATACATCAAACAAGCAGAACAACAATTTCAGATAATGGAATTTTAAACAAAGTTCAGAACTAACCTGAAATGTAGAATCCTGGGATTTTCTGTTGAGTGCCTTGGATCATTAACCCCTTTATTCATCAGCTTCCAAGGCACACCTGCAGCATGTCAATCAATTTGATCCTGCAGGGACCCAAGCAGTCTTGGGTCCTGCACTACCCCTATCAGGTGTTCTAAATAATTTCTTAGCAATATTGTCATCAAATTCTATTAGAGAGCAATCAGACATCGAATGTCCAAAATTTCCACAATAATGACATGAACCAACAGATTTTCTGGTCCTATGATGCATATCTACAGTAACATGGGACCTATGAAACTGAGCATGAATTTTTCTGTTGTAAGCATGAATTTTTGATTTACTATTACCTGCCCACCAGCATTCAGAAGCTCGGTGGCTAGGTTTTTCACATTCATAACAAACAAGAGTCTTTTCTTTAAGACCATCTTTATTTCTGCCCAAGAAATTTTTGTTTGGAGGGAATCTTAAAAATTTGGAATTAAAATGATTTCCCTGAGCAAACCAGCAGTCCTTGACTGCATGCCCATACTTACCACATTCAAAGCATCTAAGATGCTTGCTGTTTGATTCATTTTTTCCCCTGTGATTTCCTGACCAGCATTCATTTGCCTTATGCCCAGGCTTGTTGCAAGTGAAACAGATAGTATGCTGGCCTAAAGTAGATCTGTGTCTATGTGGGTCATGAGCATGTGCAAAAGATCTAGAATTCACATTGTTATCTTCTTTCAGTTTGAAACATGCATTCATTAAATGACAACGCCTACCACAATAATAACAGGATGTATTAGATTTCTTAGTGGCATGGTTTCTATCAAAAGATTTCCTTGAATGCACTATTTTACTAGCATGCTCATCTTCTTTCAGTATTCTCCAATCATCCATGATATGCCCTTTCTTGCCACAATAATAGCATGATAATTTCTTCTCTGATGCATGTGAGTGAGTGGATGAATTGTGAGTGACATGTGTCAGTCTATCACACTCCACATTGCTAGCAGAATTCACATCACATGTAGGGACAATTTTGACTTTATTCAATTGACCATTCTTTTTCAATTTATTGCCCCCTTTCACAATTTTTGTTTGCTTTTCATTTTTCTGGCCTTTGAACTGAAATACAGATGAAGATGATTTCAGATTTTCATTTTGTTTTGGGGATTGCATTGAAGTACTAGGTACATCTGAACCTTGCACAAAGGTGTTGTATAGCTGGCTTTTAGTGATGTTCTTGACATCAGAAGTGTAATTTGTTCCCCCCTTTAAATCCTTATCCTCACTTTTCACAACAGTTTTTATTTTTCTTTCAGTTTTTGCAAACTTGGATGCTGAGTTTTCCAGGTCATGAATTTTATTTTCCAAGGATGCTATATGAAGCTCATAACTGGCTATCTCCTGTTCACTGCAATTTACACATTCACTTAAGACTTTATTTGCAATTTTATACTTCTCAACTTCTTGTTCCAGATTGATCAAAGTTTGTGATTCTTCATCAGGGACACCTTTTCCTTTTTCTATGGTGAGAAGTCTTTCAGACAAGCCAGTGTTTAACAACTTTAGTTTTTTAATTTCATCCTTCAGTTCATTGTTTTCTTCCTCAAGATTATTAGCATCAATTTCATTTCCAGCAGATCTTTCTCTTCCAGACATTTGCTTCAGTTTTTCAATCAGTTTCTCTTCTCTTTCTACTGCTTTAATTTTCTCAGCAAGCAGATTTTTGTGATCTTCTTTAAGTGAGGCAGTTTGTTTGTTTAGCCATTCATTCTCACTAAAGAGATCTTCATTACGTTCTCTTAATGCTGAGCACATTTTACAATTTGATTTAGCAGAAGAAGACAATGAAACCTCCTCATTGATTTCATTCATTTTGACCATAAGAGTTTTATTTTTCTTTTGAAAATCGTTATTCTTCAATTTCAGTTTGTCCATTTCAGTATTAACTTCAGTAAATTCTTGCATGCCTTTTAGATGCTCCTTTTTCTTATCATTCAGCTGATTCTCTATTTCTGACATTTTATCCAAGCATGCTTATTTTTCAATTTTTAGAGAATCATTTTATTTTTTAAGATTCTGAACATCTAGCATGCATGCATCATAAGACTTTTTCATATTTGGACAGTTTTCACAGGAATCTTTCAGATTTATTCTATCACATTTCTTTTTCAACTTTTTATTCTCAGATTTCAATTTCTTGGATACTTCTAACAAATTTTCATACATCTCTATCAATTCATCGAAAGAGTATCCATCTGATTCAGAACTTACCTGAGATGAGGTCTCATCTTCATCATCCTGGTTGGCCATCAAACAGCTATCATTCTGCTGGTTATGCGCAGGGCTAACTTTGTCATATATCTCTTTTCCAGAATTACACCTGAGAACAAAAGGATACATATCAGTATTAACTACAGCTCTCAAGATATTAAGAACTATGGTATTATCGTGATTCTTAGAGCTGTCCTCACTAGACCAATTGGTCTGATCTTTAGGTAAACGGTGTGGGCCTTTAGATATAAGACTCCACAAATGTGGACCAATTGAGTCTATGTACACAGCTAGGCCTCCTAGCCAACTTTCAAAGTTAGAACCATCATAAACCAGAGGACGACCCATTTGAACAAGTGGCAAACAGATTCAGCGCAGTAAGACAAATGACAGGAAATGCAGCAAAATCAAATAAGCGAAGTAAAGCACTAAGACAGGGAACCAAAACAACGAGCACAAGAGATCCACTCTGAAATGCACCAAAACTAGCAGGATCCTCTACAGATTGTTAGATTTGATAGATCAGAGACCCGCTCTGATACCAAGTGTTGGGTTCGGTGCAGGTATTCAGAGGGGGGGTGAATGAATATATGCCCTTTAAAAATCTTTCGCCCAATTAAAATTTTGCTCAAACAAGATTTCGCTCACTCAGAACAGATTAAAACACTCTAAGAAAACTGATCAACTCTTCTGCTCAACTAGAAATCAAATACTTAGAGCGCCCCTATGCAATCATCTAGCGGAAGCACAAATAGACAAAACAAACCACAATGCACAAGGGGTTTTAGGTGGTTCGGTCTAGCAGACCTACATCCACCCCACACTGAACCCGAGTGTGGCTTCTTGCTGACTCACAGCTTGAACAGCTGGGCATCACAGCTTGCCTACATCAGCTGGGCCTCACAGCTTGCCATCCGCTGAGCATCACAGCTTGCTCCCGCTGGGCAATACAGCTTAGCCATCGCTGACTCACAGCTTGAACCCGCTGGGGATTACAGCTTAACCCGTCCGAGACCAAGTCTCGCCAGCTGAGGATTACAGTTTTACCTGTCCAGTGGAGACCTCCACTGCAAACGTTGACTAATAGCTTGAAGAAAGGATAAAAGGAAAACACAAAAGGGAAACAAAACAGCACCGGAAAGCTGTAAAGAAATGAAGCACAAATGTGGCTCTCTACAAGAGCTGACTGGCCTGGATTTGATCCACGGTCCAGTTGAAACAATCTTCAGCTGATCTCTTCTTCTCAACTCTCGATCTGTCTTTCTCTTTCTTTTTCTTCTTCTTCTCCGCTCTCTGTCTCTCTTTCTTTTCTTCACTATTTTCTTCTTCTCTTCTGCTGGATCGAAGTCTCTGCACTCTACTCTTCTGCTATTGCTGCTTCTACTTCAATCACTTTTCATCTGAAGACGAAGACTCATATATATAACAGCAGCAGCAGTAGCAGCAGCTAGGGCGTGTGCTCTCCACATCTCCCGCCCAAAAATCTTGGACCACGTGTCAGTCTCTCAGCCAGCTTCAGCACACGTGTCACGATCCTATCTGCCCTTCCAGTCTCGGATCACGTGCCCTTCATTAGCCTCCACGAGCAGAGCACCTGTCAGACAGAGTATCGGAATATCAGGTTAAGTGAAGAGCTCTGTATAGACTTGTAAAGACGATCATGATGTATAGACTTGTAATGTAAAGTGCGTTGTATAGACTTCATGAAGACACTGTGAACTCGAGTGCAGTGTATGGACTTCACTATGCAGACTTGCCAAAGACAAGGCTGTACAGACTTTTGTGAAGCAAATGGCTGTATAGACTTGGAGACCCAAAGGCAGTGTATAGACTTGATAATGAAATGATGCAGCCAATGTATGGACTTGAGTAGTCTAAGACGCAGAATGAGACGGTGGAGTCTGTATAGACTTTGCTCAATGCATAAGACGGTAACTGAGACAGTCCACTGTACATACTTGCTCATCATTCAACAGCCAATGTGAAGACTTCCCGATGTATAGACTTTCAAGATGAAAAGGCTGTATAGACTTGAACACGGTAGCTCTGTATAGACTTGATCAAGGCAAAGGCAGTCAAGTGTATAGACTTCAAGGTGGAACGACGGTAAAGTCAACAGTGTATAGACTTCAAGGGAAACGACGGTAAAGCTACCGATGTATAGACTTGAAGGGAAACATAGGTGAAGCTTCCAATGTACAGACTTGGAAGAACACTGTTGAATGTGTAGACTTGATCAAGAGTCCAATGTGCAGACTTGCCACCGACCAAAGTATAGACATGGTGGTCGTGAGACGGTGGCCAAGACACTGTACGGACGGATGTATAGACTTCGCCTAAACATTGTCCGATGTACAGGCTTTAGTCTGAAGCGTTGTATGGACATGCAAGAGACGCACAAAGAGACACTGCTTGAGACGGTCAACTAGACGCTGACTCTGTACAGACTTTCCAATGTCTAGACTTATGAACAGTGCGTGCATCTACAGTGCAAATGTATAGCCTTTATGTAAGAAGGCAACCACTATACATACTTTGCATAAGACGCTGCATGAGATGCTGAAGTCTGTATAGACTTTGCTGAATGCGTAAGACGCTAATTGAGATGGTCCACTGTACATACTTGGACTTTGCATATGAACAGCGATGTACAGACTTAATTCAACTGATGCATGCGATGTGCAGACTTAACATAAGACGCTACGTGAGACGGTAGCTGAGACGGACGCTGTACACACTTTCAATCCAGTGTATAGACAAGGCCTTAGACTCTAAATGAGATGCTAAGAAGATGCATTGTATGGACTTTGAGAAATGCTTCAAGTGGATGGCTGTACATACTTCATGAATGTGCAGACATGACAACGAGATGCACAATGTATAGACTATGCACATGCATGAAGAGCCCTGATGATGTATGGACTTGCTAATGCAATCTAGGGCGATGTGCAGACTTTGTCCATGAACTGTGCACATGCATGAACGATGTAAAGACTCTGAAATGCTTTACCCTGTAGTGTATAGATTTGCTAGTCATCAAACTACATGCAGACAGAAAAGTAATGCACAGAGTAGAAATCAAGCACAACCAATATATCAGTCATACACATGCATTCTCCACAAAACAAGTTATGTTGCTATCATCAAAACACAATCTCATAAAGCACTCACTGTGTTGCTATCATCAAAACAAAACAACATTGCTATCATCAAATCAACATAGCACATGCTTGTGCCTAAGAGGCACAACACAGTCTTCTTCTTCATTGCTTCCTTCAGTTGATTCTTCTTCTTGAAAGTCTTCATCAGATTGATGAGCTTTCAATCCAATTACCTTCTTCTTCTTGATATCTTCCTCGGCTGTACTCTTCATATTTATCTCATAGGTCATGAGTGACCCTATGAGCTCATCAAGAGTGAGTGTGGACAGATTCTTGGAGTCTTCAATGACTGTGGCCTTGGTGTGCCACGCAAGAGGGAGGGATCTCAACACTTTTCTTACGAGCTCAGAATTAGTGTAATATTTTCTAAGGTTTTTGAGACCATTCGTGATCTCGGTTAGCCTTGCAAACATCTCTAAAATTGTCTCTTCAGGCTTCATTTTGAAGAGCTCATAATCTCGGACCAGAAGGTTGGCCTTGGTCTCCTTGACCTCCGAGGTTCCTTCATAGATCAGCCGCAACTTGTCCCACATATCCTTTGCTGAACTACACATGGATACACAAAAAAACTCATTAGGATGTATAGCACATTGCATAATGTTCATAGCATTAAAATGTACAGTGCATTTCTTAATTTCCTCGAGTGTCCATTTTTCTTCATCCTCCCCGAGTTTGTAAGGACCCTTGTCCACAACTCTCTAGATCTCATACTCCTGGGCTCTTAGAAAGACATGCATCCTATTTTTCCAATAGGAATAATTTGAGCCATCGAAGTAAGGAGGACGAAGAATGGAGTGACCCTCAGGCATCATACCCTTGTTTGCCACTGATCTGGATCTTACTCTAGATCGTTAGATCTAAAAGAAATAGAGCCTTAGCTCTGATACCAATTGAAGTCCCACGATCAATGACACCCAAGAGGGGGGGGGGTGAATTGGGTGATGACAGATTTTAATAATTTTTTAAAAGATTTGAAACAAGTATTGAGAACTAGCAGCAAATAAGAATAGATCTGATGAAATATAAAATGAATCTGGCTAAATAAACCCCTATAGTAGTTCTTTGGTACCAGGCGGAGTCTGAGAATCCGAAGATTCTCTCACACAAGGTATTTTCCTCCCGACAGGACTGATTGTGTCGATCAGAAGCTACCTTTTGATATACCAAAGATCTCTCGTAAAAAGGTTAATAAAGCTAGATCTAAACAAAGGAACTATGTGATAACGCAATATGCAAATGAGCTAGAGCAGAATGGAGGTAGGAGATAAGGAGCAAACCACATAGAACACCACGATTTTAGGTGGTTCGGATGCAACAACTGTAACCTATGTCCATCCCTCACCGACTGTGAGGATTCACACACTATCTTGTAGAAGGTTACAAGATCAAGACACACACACACACACTCGTGTGAGTTCAGAACTCCCACGAAGGTGCACAAGCACTGAAACACAAAGAGAGATGAAGATCAAAGATATCACTAACACACACACACGGATCTACGTAGATCCACAGACACATAGGTGTTTCAATATTATAAGAACACAAAAATTAAAGCCCAGCAAGATTGGAATGGAAGACACAAAAATAAAACTTCAGATTCAAGCTCCCCCTTAGTTGATGAAGAAGGTTGTAGATGCAGCTTGATCTCCTCTTGGCTCGGGGTTGATCTGCTCTAGATGTTGCTTGAAGATGGATGAAGATAGATGAAGATGGATGAAGATCTTTCTTCTCGGAGCACTATTCACTGCTACAGTACTAGCTCTTGAATCTCCCCTTGATAGCCTCCCTTGGCCTCCTTTGATTGATTAGGGTTACAAGCCTTAATGAGATATTTTTATAACTCTTGAATGGTCAAGGGACAAGCCAGGAACCAGATCCACAAATCATGGGAAGATTGGTGACTTTGGGAATAAATAAATCCTTGAAGAGAGACTTCCCACATTGAGAACAAAAAGTCAACAATATGGGCTTTTCGAGGCTGGCGGTCGACCTGTGCATAGGGGCGGTCGATTGGAATTTTTACAGGGAATTGCCCATTCGTTGCTGGGAAAATCGGTCGACCGCTAGAAGCTAGCAGTCGACCGCTAGAAGTTGGCAGTCGATCGCTGGCTGGGGTTTCTGCAAATAATAAAAGGTTAGCCAATGCAATATAATATATGAATGAAACAGTTTATGACTACCTTGTTCCAAACTAGGTCAGTGGGTTTAAGCTTAGCCTGGGTGGTTTAGAAACCAAAACAAGGATTTATGCATTTGGACGGGTTTAAACAATTAAGCTTATTACATGGTGAAGTAGGCTTTGAAAGCGTATGAAATTCGAACTTGATAGTTAAAACATAGCACGTGATAAAACATATAACCCAGGGTTTGTTATCATCAAAATCACTTGGATATACTCAACAAGAATATCAGAGTTAATGCTTACGCAGAATGAAATGTATATATATATGATCAGACTACTCATATAGGTGTTCTGCGCTATGCCTTAGAGCATAAAAAGGATGCACAGACCTGATAGGCCATGGCATAAAACATGCATCGATGTTGTCTGCCAAGGAGCCTAACATGCTCTGACCTTGACAATGCATGTATGTGGACCTGCCTTGCAAGAGACACATTGTGCATTGACCTTGGTTTGCACAGAGGACATGTGCACCGACCTTATGGCATGTTGCATGAAGTCTACTGACAATGGAGCTAGTAAGGACTGGGGCAGAATAAGCAGTTGCCAATCATCAAGAACTAGTCAACGAAATTAAAGTTGCCAATCATGAAAATTTAACCAACAAAAATAATGTTGCCAATCATCAAAATTTAATCAACAAAAATAATGTTGCCAATCATCAAAACTATGATGGAGGCATCACCCACGACTCCCTCTGGCTCGGGTCATCTTCACACCCCGGTGTCATTTGAGCTCGGGCTTCACTCTATGTAGGCCCAATTATCCATTTTGTGCTTTCTATTTGAGTCATTTGATATATTTTTCATTTTATTTGAGTCATGTCTCTAGGTCTTTTGTTTATTTCCCTAAGTCTAAGTGCCATTAGATTAGCTATTGGGCCCAATTCTGTGGGCTTGGCCCAGGGGCGCCCCCTACCCCTTGCTTATTTGTCATTGTAGCATGAGTAAGGGACTTTTTGTAAAATGTGGGTTGCCTATATATAGGACCCCATTCCCCCCATTTCAAATTAATGAAGATTGCCATTTTGAGAGTTTAAAATTTCAGATTTCGTGGAGTGAATCCATTAATGGGTGAGAAGCCCTAAGGGAGAGAATCCCAACCCTACCTCTTTCTCTATCTCTCTCTCTCTCACCACAAGGGGGGCTGCACCCTTCTGTTGACACCCGTTTTATACCGATAATTCGAGCCGTTTCTCTTACTCCCATTAGTTGATGCCTCGAGTTGTTCATCATTCATTGGGCCATTTTGTGGCATGACTCGGGCTCGTTTTATGGGTCGTCTCCCTCCTTGGTGCAATTCGTGGTGATTCAGGGCTTAATGGGCCTTGGCTTTGGTCAATTGAACGTATTTTACGAGAATCAAGTGCCTAAGGGCATGAACGGCTTCACATCAGCCGTTTAGAAGTTGGGCGGTTGAAGATGGGCCGTTCATATATTTTGGCAAATTTTTGAGGATTTTCTGAATATTCACCGACAGGCTTTTGTGCGGTGTGATTAGGACCGTTCAATCTCATGGACGGGCCTATTCCAACCGCCTATATCTCAGAGTCCTACGCGCTCCCAGTTTCTCAGAGAATTATCCAAATAATTCGAATTATCACCGACAGGGTTAAACGGTCGTGTTTGTGCCGCCATAAACTAAAACGGTCTCCATACAACCGTTCATATGTTCAGGGTCCCACGGCGGACGTTTCGGCCAGTTCGAGAGATAGTTGGGATAATATTCTGATTATTCGAATTTCCACCGACAGGATGGATGGTCTGAATTAGACCGCCCAAACCTTGTGCGGTCTATCGTAAGACCGTTCAAGCCGTCGGCTGTTGATTTTCAACCGATTTTATCCCATTTATCTCATGGTTTTATCCTCAACTTATTTTGATGATTTCTCCGCGGATAATCAACCATTTTCGATGCCGTTTCGTGTGGATGGAAGATTATGATCTGTTGTGAGTTCGACCCGAGAATATCTAAAACCCCAACTTCGAGGCTGGCTTTCTAGGCTCTATAAATAGACCCTAGTGGCCGGACGTCGAAAAGGGGGGGGGGGAGATTTTGGTCGACGGCGAAGCCCTGCCGCATTTTTGAGCGACCTAGCACCAAGGAGGGAGGCTCTCCACGTCCGCACGAGCCTCCGGTCAAGGGAGTAGCCCAGTCTTCGTAGTCTTTCGTTCCGTAGCTTTGTCGTTTTCCTTCATTGCATGCATTATTTCTCACCCGCGTACCCCCTCCTTCTCATTATCATGCACACAACCATCCCATTTTTTGTCACCCTAGGGGTTTAAAACCCCCCAGGTATTCCCCTTTTCATTTATTTATGCTTAATTCTTCTCGTTTGAATGCATACTACGTTATTTAGGTCTAATATGGGTGTTTCTTCTGTGTCTTCACATTATTTCGCAGGTCAGCACTTAATCAGCATGAGGCCCATCCCCTCTGGCCGGCCGGAGAGGGTGGAGGTCGAGCCCTTTCAACTTGCTGAGTGAAGGTACGGCGCGGTTATCCTTTGGCTGTTCAACAGTACGCGCGGTGCATCAACGACCGTTCTTCCCTGGAACGCGGTCCCTCTAGCGCCGTCCATCTCACTGCAGTAGTTCCTCCCGCGTCCCTCGCAGCGTCCTGGGGAGGTCTATCGTAAGACCGCTCAACATAAGGCGGTCCTAAGGGAGCCATGCATTCCTCAGCGCTGTACTAAGGCGAGTGTCTCCCCATTTTCCAAGGTACGGCGTGCCTATCGCGTACGGCATCTTGGTGGCGATCACGGTACTTTGCTTCATTCCCTATCTTTTCTTCTTTCTCTCACTTGTCTCATGCACTTGACGCACTTTGACCCGTAGTGAAAGGGAGAGAGGAGAGAAATATATATCTACACCCCTTTTGTGGCGATCACGGTGGGACGCCTAATGCCCATCGTGCTTTTGAGTTGCTGACCCTTCTTAGTCGTTGTCAAGGTTTCCTTCTTGGAGTGATTTACAGGTTGGATGCGGTTCCTATCTTCTGGCGCACACGCGGTTCGTCTAGGGCCGTCTACCAATACCCACGGTTGATACTCCACCGCTCATATACTCTGCCATCAGGTTTATCTACCCCTGCCTTTCCTGTTGCAGACGGCTCCCTGGACGCCGTCCATCCGTTTGAGCGGCTTTCACACAGCCGTCCCACGCTCAGGCACAGGTACGCTGTACTTTTTGGGTGGCAGATACACGGCTGTGAGGCGGCGGTTCAAGTACGTGAGGTTGACTATCGGCCATCTGCCTGGTATTTCCCTTGCTTTCATCCCATCAACTACGGTTGGATATTAACCGCCTATGTACTTAGAGCGGTCAGAGGGGGACCGCACATCTCCTGTCGCAGTGCATTTATTTCATCTTGCTTAGTTTTTTTGGCTGATATATATATTGCTCCTGGTGCTGTTCATTGGCTCTCCCCTGCCATCTTATTATCATTGCATCACCATGCTTTTTATTATTCATGTGTATACTCGCACATTGATTGATAGCTGCTAGGCTAGTTTGTGCATGCACTCCGGTGCGCATAGGAGCATCGACATCTTCCCATATTAGTTGCATTCCTACCGAGGTAGGGTTTCCTCTCGTCTCCATATTCCTTGGAGCCGACTAGGGACCTTGCTGAGGACCTCTGTAAGCCCCCGTGAGCCGTGGATTCCCACACGGACGCCGGGCAGGTTGTACCGTATCCACCCCAGTCTAGGGTTGCATCCGCGAGTGAGAAGTCCCGATAGGGTCACACAGTTCCTCGTGTCTCATCCCAATCAGGCACCTAGTGGTCGAGAGAATTGATATCTTCATTAATCCATTAAGGTTCAAACCCAAAGATATAAGGAACTGACGAGCATCATTTTAAGAACTTGATTGCATTACTGAGTGATTCTGCTCTCATCTCGCTCCATTGTATGCTTATTACTTGCTTGGTAGATCTGATTGATTAGTGTTGCTTATTCTAGTAGTAAGTGTCTTGGTGTATGTGGGGCTATCTTCTGCCCCCACGATCATCTCCTAGGGTTGACTCTTATTTCCATTCCTACTCCAACCCCTTGTTCGATTCTTCTTCTTCCATGTCGTCGTATGACTTCTCTCAGGCCCACGAGGATTCCCTTCCTCGTGGTCTCCTTGAGGACCCACCTAGGGTCACCCACTTACAAGGGGGAGAGGGGACGGCCCCTTCACTCCCGACCTCTCTGGGCGAGGGTCCCCGACCCTCTTTTTCAAACCCGCCCAATCAGAATTCAGCCAGTATGATCCTCGATATGATGGCCCAGTTGGACCCCACCCAACTCCATCTCATTAGACAAGCTTTGCAAGGGGGCGATGCCCCGGCCTTAGTTCCGGCTCATGCCACGGCCAGTGTCGCCACTTCATCTCCTGTGGTCGGTACCACCTCTGTGGCTCCCATTGACCTTACTCCGGTCCGCCCTCAGAACCTTCGCTATCCCAATATAGAAATGGGCGAGGCGTCCACATCGGTCCATCAGCAACTTGATAAAGGAAAATCCCCGATCCCCTCTGTTCCTTATCTTGAGTCGTACCCTACAATTTCTCCATCGCCTCAGGCCCTCATGGCCCCGGCGGACTTCGCTAGGTCACAGTCAGGGGCGGCCCAGGTGGCTCATACGGATATGAGCCCTTCCTCAGCCCATTATCCCTCTTACGGGCCGCCTCCTTCGTCAGTTTATCCTTTGGTCGCCTATCCAGGTGCCGCTCCTCTTGCTCCTCCCCCTCCTTCCCGGGAACGGGAAATTCTTGACAAGTGGGCTGCTATGCAGCAACAAATTGATCTCCTCTACAAGCGGGTCGGCATGCAATCTCTAGCCGATGTCCCTATCCCTAACTTCAGGGACCTACGTCTTCCTTCCCAGTCGGAGCTCCCCGTGTATCGCAAATACGATGGGAACGGCAACCCATTCATCCATGTCCGGGAGTTCTTGTACGAGTCTGCGCAGTTCCAACAGGATGATAGTTTGATGGCCTATTTGTTCCGTTGGTCTCTAGAGGGGGTCACGTTGGAATGGTTCTACACCTTGCCTATGGAGGAGGCTGAGAATTTCAAGACCGTCAAGGAGAGGTTTATACAGAGGTTTCAGGATCGGGTCGGACCCGAGTACTCTTTCACTGACCTGGTGGCGGAGAGGATGAAGTCAGAGGAAGACTTCGCAACCTATGCGGACCGCTGGAGACAGATGGCCTCACGGGTGCCCGGGCAGATTCCGGAAGAGGAAAAAGTGAAGTTGTTGATTTCCAATGCTACGCCAACTTTCAGAAACATTCTGGCAATGAGTGACATTTCAAACATGCACCAACTATACAGCAAAGCTAGGTTTATCCAAACCCAATTTAAAGACTCCCCCATCCATTCTTTATTCGAGGCCCAGAAACCCAAAGCCACCAAGAAAACCCAGGGCCCCGTCACTGAAGGGGTACAAATTAACGGGCAAGTCCAGGCCGTGCAGTTCCCCCAACAAGCCGCTCCACCCCGCTTCCCACCGCCTCAGCATAACCCCCAGTTCGTCGCTCCGCCAGTTCCCCAGCCTGCCTTCCAAGTCCCGCAATACCCTCAACAGGCACCTCCGCCACCTCAACAGCCTCAGCGGCCCCCGCAATATAATAGTGTTCCTCCACCCCCCACCTACGACTCTGCTCGACCAGCTCCAAAAAGGGCTCATTACCCCCCTCTTCCGGAGACCTTGCCAGACATTTTCTCTGCTCTAATGTATACCGGTGACCTCCAGCTGCCTCCTGAACGCCCGAACTGGAATCCGACTGCCGACCAATCCCGATATTGTATATTCCATCGGCAACCCGGGCACACAATAGACCGATGTTACCAATTCAGAGACCTGGTGTATGATTTGCATGAGGGCCAGAGGATTGATTGGGCCCAGATGCGCCAACTAATTGAGGATATCAAGCAGAGACAGAGACAGGCCAGGCCGCAACAAGCGGCGCCCCAGCAGCAGCAGCAGCAACAGCCCCAACAGTAACCGCAACCTCAACCGTAGCAGCAAGACCTTGGGATCCATCAAAATCCCATGCCAGTGCATCAGCCCGCTCCTCCGCAACAACAACAACCACCGGCACCGGCTCCAGCACAAGTGAATTTGGTCCAGCGCCCAGCCCCCAACGCTGGATGGACGTTTGATGACGAGACCCCCGCCCATCTCTTGGCCTTACACCACCACTACTCTCCCACACCTGCCATCCCCTCCATCCTTAGATCCGCCGCTACACTGCCCGTCATTTCCCCCGCGTCGCCTCTCAGGCCCGCTACATTCCCCTCTACTCCGTCCGTCCTTTCACCACCACCCGCCACGCCTCCCATCAATTCCCCTAAGCTTAACCTTCACCCATTTCCCCTCCACCAGGGCCCATTAAACCCACTTCAGTCATCCTCACCCCCACCTCCACGCCATTCACCTGCCCCACCAGGCCAAGCGGGGGTCCAGTCCAGGCCGCGCAAGCATCGCAATGCGCCCTTCGGAGCGGGCGTCCTTTCCAAAGAATTTTTCCTTCCCTAGGTGCATCTGCACCAAACCCTACAGTTTCCTCCCCTACAGTTGAACCAGAAGAGATAGACCCGGTGCCGGGCACAAGATATGACTTATTACAGCACTTAGACCGACTGCCGGCTAAAATCTCAGTGTTAGAACTAATCAAGAGGTCGCCGCTCCACCAAGACGCCCTGAAAATCTTCCTACAGAAAGTTATGGTGAGTGAAGATGTGGCAGTGGATAGCCTACCCGCGGTTTTGGCCACGATCACAAAGGGGCCCTCTATTGCATTTGTTGAGTCAGAGCTAGCTCCTCCTGAGGCACGGCAGATGCCGTTATGTATTACCATCTCTCTAAACAAAACGGCCGTGGAATCCGCCCTTGTGGACACAGGGGCGTCGATAAATGTCTGCCCATTGAGTACCCTTCGTGCTTGTAACATATCAGAGGACATTCTCAAGCCGACACCAACCACGATAGCCGCATATGATAACTCCAGACGTGCTTGTCACGGGATGGTAACTGTACAGGCCGAGCTAAGACCCTTAGTGATGGATGTAGAATTTTATGTGTTGGACATAGACCCAATGTTCAAAGCCATTCTGGGTCATCCATGGTTGAATAGTTTGAACGCCGTCCCCTCGATCGCCCACCAGTGCCTGAAGTTCCCGTTCCAAGGGTGAGTGGTCAAGGTGAAAAGTGTTTCCACAGTTCAAAACGTTGATGCCATAGCAGCCAAGATTCTGCCCACACTATGGCCGAGTAACAGACCTGTTCGATCTGTCATGGACTTAAACTATTCATGGGCGTATGCGTCACGCAAGCCCACCGCTGCACCAATCAATGTGAAGGTCAAGCCCAAAATGAGAGACTCCAAAGGGTGGCACCTAATTCTAAAATTGGGCTATCAGCCAGGCCGAGGACTCGACGCACAACTGCAGGGCCGAACTAACCCCGTTCCCAAGGGAAGGAAGATGGGCCACCGGGGCCTCGGCTACCATGAATCCTCCATGTCGATGCTTGGGGACTCTGGGCCATTGACTTGGGATTACCGGCAACATTTTATGAAGGGTCCGTTGCAGCCCGACACCTTGAAGACTCCGCCATCCAGCCTTGAAGAAAAGATAAACGAAGCTTGTGCTGTTGCCGATCCGCCACCATCACCGCAAGGGCTAGCCGGTGACTTGGAAGACCTTTCTGAATGCCTTACAAGGATGTTTTGTGAAAAAGAGGGTGACCCAAAGAAGAAGGAGACGCAACTGGTAAAGCGCCCTCCGATGCCATTGGCCCGCCAGGGGCCCCAGAAGACGGGGAGCTCAGCCACTACTTATTCTATGTCCCCATCTCGTCTCGCTTCCTGGTTTCAACGGTTGGATTCTGTTCCCCGTTCCCCTCCACTCCTGGTCGACCCGTACTTTGCGGAGAGACCTGAAATTCTATTCGTTCCATGTGCTTGCGGGCGCTGCCCGCCCATTGATCTATCAACCCTATTCACTCCTCCTCCTCCAGGAGCTCAGCTCCATGAAATGTGGTTTAAGTCTTTTGACCCTTTCTTTGACTGCATCTTCCCAGAATTGTTCCCCATGCAGCTTCCTCCTCCTCCGCCTTCTTCCTCCTATTGCGTGATCACCTCTGGCCTCCAAAAAAAAAAAAAATGCCAATTTCAAAACGGAGGTCTCCATGGAAGATTACGCTATGTTCTGCCCAGATCCCCCAGGGGCGCGAGACCCCTGTTTCTTTTCCGGTAGATTTCTTCTCCCCTAGATTAGATGTACAGTGTACAGAGTCTTCTAGGATGGTCGAGTCAGTCAGGGTAGAGTCTAGTTCGAGTTTTGTCAGCCCGTCCACGTCTGCGGCACCTGCCGTAACGCGTCCTCCCAAAACCATCCCCGATAGGTTTCTACAAGATTTGGCTGGGAGATGTCATGCTCTGTTGAAGTGTCCAGAATTTGTGGAGACCGCAATTATCCTGGAAGATGATGAGGGAATTGATGAGGTATGGAGCAAGGATGGACTAGGAGTATATGAAATTGTGAATGAGAAAGACCCAGCTGATGATGAGGAAGATGAAATGGATGACACTGCCGACCTATATGCCCAAGGCTTGAAGAAGTTCGATGAGCCTTCCGTAGCAGTGGATGAATCCACTAAAGAAATTAACCTCAGAACTGTAGAGGACCCCAGGCCCATACTTATTTCCGCCAATCTCCCTCCTCCAGTCGGAGAGGAACTTGTCAAAGTCTTGAGGGAGTACAGCGATTCTTTCGCCTGGTCCTACGAAGACATGCCGGGCCTTGACCCCGCATTGGTCGAGCACAGGCTGATTCTCAAACCAGGGGCAACGCCCGTTAAACAGAAGGCAAGGAGATTTCACCCGCAGATGGCCTTGAGGATTAAGGAAGAAGTCGATAAATTGCATAAGGCGAGGTTCATTAGAGTGGTGCTGTACCCGCAATGGGTGGCAAACATAGTCCCGGTGATGAAGAAGGATGGTAAAATTCGAATATGTATTGACTTCAGGGACTTAAACAAGACATGTCCGAAAGATGATTTTCCACTTCCTCACATCGACGTCTTGGTCGATAATACAGCTGGGTACGAAGCCCTCTCCTTCATGGACGGCTACTCGGGGTATAACCAAATCCTTTTGGCTTCGGAGGATCAAGAAAAGACCTCGTTCACCACACCTTGGGGCACATACTGCTACGTCGTTATGCCATTTGGGTTGAAAAATGCAGGTGCCACCTACCAAAGAGCGATGATGGCTATCTTCCACGATATGATGCACGTTTATTTAGAAGCTTATGTGGATGATATTTTAGTCAAATCGAGGTCACAAGAAGAGCACCCTGCCATTCTAGCCAAGGTATTGCAAGGGGCTAGGGAATATAAGTTAAAGATGAATCCAAAGAAGTGTGTGTCCGGAGTTGCATCAGGGAAATTGCTCGGGTTTATAGTTAGTAAACGGGGGATTCAGATCGATCCAAACAAGGCAAAGGCCGTCATGGAAATGCCACCGCCGAAGAACGTCACTGAGCTTCGAGGTTTGATCGGGTGTTTGCAATTTATCAGGAGATTCATATCTCAGCATTCGCAAAGATGCCGCCCGTTTTATGAATTGTTAAAGGCAGGCGCGAAATTTGAATGGAATGAATAATGTCAAAAGGCCTATGAGGAACTCAAGGTGTACCTCTCTAATCCCCCGGTTCTACAACCACCCGTCCCCGGGAAACCCCTGATCTTGTACATTTCTGTAATTGAGGACTCCCTAGGAGCTGTTTTGGCACAGGTAGACGATGAAGGAAGAGAAAGGGCGGCGTACTATCTCTCAAGGTTATTTAATCCCGCTGAATCCAAGTACACTGCTATGGAGAAGACCTGTGCAGTACTAGTGTGGGTAGCGCAGAAGCTTAAACACTATTTTCTTGCCCACGAGGTTAGGCTCATCTCTAGAATGGACCCCATTCGTTATCTGTTGGAAAAGACGGTCCTTTCTAATCGGCTAGCTCGCTGGCAAAGTTTTCTCTCCCAGTTCGACATCACCTTCATCGTACAGAAAGCGATTAAGGGATATGCTATTTCCGAGCACCTGGCTCATTCTCCTATCCCTCGCACTGATTCCATTCAGGACGAATTCCCCGATGAACACCTGGCGGTGATCACTCATCTTCCTTTTTGGTCCCTTCACTTCGATGGTGCCCTTAATTCCCAGGGCAGCGGAGTCGGCGCCGTTCTCCTTACTCCAGAAGGGGTAACCATCCCCGTGGCATATCAACTCTCATTCCCCGCCACCAACAATATAGCCGAGTATGAGGCTCTCCTTACTGGTCTGAAGCACGCCTACATCCTGGGCGCGCGATACCTAAACATCATAGGAGACTCCCAGCTGGTGCTGCGTCAAGTTTTGTCAACCTACCGCACTCGCGATCCTAAGCTCAAACCCTACCAGGATCTGGTCACGCTCTTGGCCAGGAAATTCAGGAAACTCGTCTACATTCACACTCCTCGCTCTCAGAATATCTTGGCTGACGCCCTTGCGTCGCTCGCCTCTTCCCTATCACTCCCCCTAAGTTGCGCCACTGAGACTATTGTGGTCCAAAGGCTCGACGTTCCTTCCCTGCAGGATCCCTGGTTCAACAATCTTAGGATGTCCGTAGAGAAGAAAATAGAAAGGGAGGAAATAAAAGAGGTTTCATTAACTGAGCTCGAGGAGATCATTGAAGAGGAAGAATTGCCGTGGTTTTATGAGATCGAACAATACTGCAAGGATGGTACATTTCCGGAAACAGCCAACGCTGAGCAGCGAAGAGCCATTAGAAGAGTCGCCGCCAGATACACGATCATCGCCGGTGAATTGTATAGGCGGGCTTTGAGTGGAGTTCTAATGAGGTGCCTAGATGATGAAGAAGCTTGGAAAGTCGTGGAAGCAGCCCACTCCAGCGAGTGTGGAAGGCATGTAAACGGACAGGCCTTAGCAAAGAAGATTCTTAGGCAGGGCTATTACTGGCCAACCCTAGAAGAAGATTGCTCCACCTATGTCCGTAGGTGTCTTCAGTGCCAAATCCATGCCGACAAAATCCACGCTCCGGCCTCTTCTCTTCATCCTATTACGGCCCCCTGGCCGTTTTCTATGTGGGCCTTTGACATCATCGGACCCCTCGGTGATCCGAACTCTGCTGTTAAACAGAAATCCTTCATTCTGACGACTACGGAGTACTTTACCAAGTGGGCCGAAGCTGAAGCTTATGCAGAAATCAAAGTCACCACAGTATGCCGCTTCATCATGAAGAACATTATCTCACGGTTCGGAGTACCAAGCAGCATCGTCACCGACAACGGGCCTCAATTCATCTCACAAGAACTCCAAGACCTCTGTAAGAAATTTAATATAGTTTTGCATCATTCATCACCATACTACCCCCAAGGTAATGGCCAGGCTAAGGCCACGAATAAGACCCTTCTCAAAATTATCAAGAAAACATGCGAATCACATAAATTTGCTGATTGGGCCGACAAATTGATAGAAGCTCTATGGGCCTACCGCACCTCCGTCTGCACTCCCACAGGGCAGACGCCCTTCGCCCTCACCTATGGAATGGAAGCGGTGCTCCCGTATGAAATTCTGATCCCTTCCCTAAGGGTGCAGCTGGATAAGGAACTTAATCTTGACGAACATCGAGAGGCGTTGCTAGTCCAACTAGAACTCTTAGACGAGAAGAGGTTGAATGCGGCCAATCATGTTTCAGTATATCAAAAGCGTGTCTCGTGATATTTCCAAAAGAAGGTTATTGAGAGGAAATTTCAAGTGGGTAATATGGTTTTAAAACGCAAATTCATCAGGTCAGCGGGCCCCAGGTCTAAGTTGCAACCCAACTGGGAAGGGCCCTTCGTAATCAAAGAAGCTTATCCAGGCAATGCCTATCGTCTAATTAACTCGGAGGGGGAGGAATTGCCAAACCCGTGGAATGGGCTGTATTTAAAGCGTTTTCATCCATAAAAATAAAACCAGTGAACGGCTCGATGGCAGGGCATACCCCACCAAATTGCGAAAGGAGGACCCAGGTCCAGCATCTCACACACTACACGACCCCGTGGTGCGGTATTCTCTCATGCTACCCGACACCGTTTCTCCTTTGGCCATGCTCGGGGAAGGTGGAAATCCTTGTATTTCCTCTCTCTCAGTTGAAGAAAGGGGCAAGTGGTGAATAAGGGGGCGAGAACTGACCCAGATTCCCTGTTAAAAGAGGTCTCAAATAGGGGCAATCCGTTAAGACCTCACTCTGCAAAAGAAAAAAAGAAGAGAAAGAAAAGGAAAGCAAAAAGAAAGAAAAAAAAAGGAGAAAAGAACAGGGGCAAAATCAAAAGATAAAGCCGAAAGTACAAAGCCCAAAGGATGCAACTAGGCATGGCAAGAGTGGCAGTACAGTTTCCCCGCGGGACGTTATGAGCCCGGTCGCATGCGTGCCTAGAGCGGGTGAAGGTTCGATAACGGATACAAAGTCCCGGCGCAACAGACCAGATTCCTTGAAAAGGGGGTGTCCCGGGAAGAGAACTCAAGCCCTAAAAACCCCTACACCTATCGTCGGCTTCTCTACTCAATCTTTTTTTACTTTCCCAAGGAATGAATCCCACCCCGGGTATGGCCTCAGCAGAAGCACCGTCGAGCAAAGTTGACTCCGATCACGGGCGGTCCCCCCTTCCCGCACGTGCTGGGCCTTGGGATTCCATAGCAAGACGAGAAGGTCCCTGTTATTGAGACCCGAGCTGGTTTCAAAACCCAAAAAATCAAATATTTCAAAACCCAAAAAAATCAAATATTCCAAAACCCAAAAAATCAAATATTCCAAAACCCAAAAGAATCAAATATTTCAAAACCCAAAAAATCAAATATTCCAAAACCCAAAAAAAAATCAAATATTTCAAAACCCCAAAAAGATCAAATATTTCGAAACAAAAAAAATCAAATACTCCAAAACCCAAAAAGATCGAACATTTCAAAATCCAACAAAATCTTACATGTTTCCCTCTTGCATTCATCTGCATTTCTCGCACTTTGATACTTGCCTATTTAATAAGGCTCACCCCCCTTGACCAAAAGTCAAGAAAAGGGTCATCTCCTAACTTGCTGTAGGCAAGGGGCTGAGCCTAAAATAGATTTAATCTATTTCATGTTTGCATGTGTGCAGGGGCAGGTTGGAAGGGCAGTTGGCTCGGGACCACATGAATATTCAATCCTCGTGTTGGCCTATGCGATTACATCACATCATAATCGTATTACAAAGCTCAAAACTCAATCTCATCAAATCTTATTCATGTCATATATCAAGCTGTCTGGATGTAAAATCCTATCCCATATCATCATAAAAGCAAAAGAAAATCACTCAGTCCGTCGCTGGGCATCCCCACGAGGACATATCTCTCTCAACTCCCTAAGATAAGCCTGTCTAGTCTCTGGAGTCTCCTCGACCTCTGCTGGTAGGGTACGCACCCTACTCACCTCCCACATAATCAGCGCACTCCTGACCGCCTGCTCGTCCTCCTCTATCCCGATCCTCCGTGCCTGTAGCATGGGAAGGTGAGGTAGCATAAGTAGCACCGTCCGGGGTAGCCCAATCTGCAGGTAGCATCTGTGCGGGCTGTACATCGCTAAGGTGGTGTCGCTCACGAGCCTCAAGTCCAAGCCAGCCCTCCTCGGTAGTCTGATGGTGGTATCATGGAGGAAGTCCGGGCGCATCACAAACCTATCCAGGGGCATCCTGTTGATGTACGGGCGCCACTCGTCCCTGGTCTTCAGCTCGGCCGTCCTGCACTCAACCTGTGGAGAAAACCTGAAGGCGCCCCCTATGAAGTAAAGGGGATGGCTCCCAAAGATCTTGCTAACTGAAGTAATGTCCTCCCTCAGGGTAAACTTCATCCTAACTCCCATCCAGCACTCCAATAGGATCATTGAACCAAAGAGAGGACCTCCTAAGGCTGCTGAAGTAAGACCCTCGTACAGGTAAGCTAAGACAGCTTGAGAGATGGAAAACCCCTGCCAAAGGCCGCTGATGGTGCTGAGTAAAGGAGTCTCTAGGACATGGTCGGCTGAAGGGAAAAGGATGGCCCCGCATAGGCAGATGGACGCAGCTTTGGCTATGGCTTCAACCCACTCGCACTTATTCCGGCAATGCTCCACTACCCACTGGCTCAGAGGAAGGAGGTGGACGTGGCGAGGGCCTACAAAGGTACGAACATCCCCGCTATCAGGTATGAACCCCCCTAGGATGAGTTTTGGGTCTACAGGGGCAACGGTATGACATATCAAGTCTTCCTCCCCCACCTTGGACCTAGGGAGCCCGAAATATGTCTCTACCTCATCTAGCAAGATAGTGGCCTCAAAAGATGGGAAGAAGAAAGTGTGGGTCTGAGGGTGTCAAATCTCCATCAGAGCAGAGATACTATGCCAGTCTAAGGAAAGTTTAGGGTAATTCTGACCTAAAACTAGGAGGGAGTGTAGGTGCCAGGATTTGAGAAGGTGAGTCACCCCGAGGGGCAATGTACGGACCATGGGAGCCACCCACTTCAAACTAGAAAAGCGTCTCGGGCCGGGAAGAAGCTGAAAAGAAGGAGAAGGCAAGGGGTGTAAAGAGATATAAGAAGAAGTTGAAAGGTGGACTCTAAGCATATTCTGACCAAACTTACCTCTCTCATAGGGGTGGCGCTGAGATGTCGAGGAATCGAGCCTAGCCGTTGAATCGCTTCCCGCTCCTTTCTGGCCGGCCACGGTCCTTCGAACAACGCGCCCTCCGCAGGACTACCATCATAAGCCCTCTTCATGTTGAGGTGACGAGAATCAAAGATTTTTAGGCTTCGGGAAAAGGAGGATGAGTAAGTTGAGGGTTCATGCCTCCCTACTACTTATAGGGTTCATTAGGGAGCCTAAACCTCTTAGGATTAGGCCTAGATAAGTCTAGGACGGGTTTAGATAGGGTTCTGATAAGTACCAAGCGCCTTGCCCTCGGGCTGGGGACTCTCCAGGGAGTCCCCTTTCGGGCAAATAGGATATTGGATTGGACGGTCTTACGATAGACCGTCCATATCATATACGGCCCATCATCAACCATCCTTCTCTCCAAGAAAGCTCGAGCCCAGTGACGTGTGCGGTCTGAAATCCGCCGTTCCACCATTCATACGATTTTCATGGAACCGTTCCAAACAATTTAAGCGACCCTTAGGGAACCGCTCTTATCTACGAACGGCTAGGGGAGAACCGTCCATATGCTCTGCCCCCCGATTAACCTGCTGCACTCATGTCTCAATCACTTAGCGCTCTCATCTCACTCAAGTCGGCGTGTGCGTCTCTCATCTCACTCAAGTCGGCGTGTGCGTCTCTCATCTCACTCAAGTCGGCGGGTGCGTCTCTCATCTCACTCAAGTCGGCGGGTGCGTCTCTCATCTCACTTAATTCGGCGTGTGCGTCGCTCATCTCTCTCAGGCTAAGCGTGCTCCTCAAACTCATTTCGCCCACTCATACATACATTCATCCACAAAACAAACGAAAAACAAAGATAGGCACATCACTAATCATGTCACACCATGTACAAAGGACGGGCCCAGTACAATCAGTCAAGTAGCTCCCTCCCCCTGGCCCCCGTCACTGTCTCCACCGCCCTCATGCCTCTTTGGGGGAGGCATCACTGAGGTCGCCTCATCACGCCATCGCCGGCGCCGCTCCTCCTCCTCGTTGCTCCGATGGCTGGAGGAACCAGTGAAGTAACTCCTCACGGAGCCGTGGGTGCCGTGGCTGGCACTCGCAGTCGCCCTGCTGCGCTCCCGACTCGCCTCCTTCAGACCCTCCACCTTGCCCTCTAACCGGGCAACCTGTAGATGGGCCTGCTCTGCCTCACTCCTGTAACGCTCGGCCTCTGCCCGGTAACGGTCCGCCTCGGTAGCACCGGCCTGTAGTCGCTCTAGCTCGGCCCGGAGGAGTGCCGTCTCCACTGCGTCCACCGGTCGGCTCCGCGCAGCCTCTTCTCGCACCCGGGCTACCTCCTCCAGAGTCGCCACCCGGCTCCGCTCCAGCTCCGCCTGGAGGCGGGTCAGCTCGGACGTCTGCATTCACATATCACTATCAGTTGGTCACATTTCATAAGCATAAATGAGCAAGAGGAAGTATGGAGATTCGTGTACCCTCTCCACGAGTGCCACCTCGGCCGCTTTGGCCCGCTCTACCATCCGAGTGAAGTCCGCATCCCGATCGGCTCGATCTGCTGGGGTCTGGACGGAGGAGGAAGAAGGAGCGTCTGGTCCCGCCCTCTGAACACCCTCGGCGCACTGCATCCAAATACTCCAGGTCAGTCATAGGCATAGTCATAATCATATAGAACTGCATAATTTAAAGAGTTTAGGTTTAGAGCACTCACCAGTAGGGCCAGGGCCTGCCGGGCCTTGTCTCTCTCCTGGATGGTGGAGTGCAGAGTCCCTGCAACTCTGCCACTCGTCCTGCGGGGTCGACCTGCATGTAAAAGTCCTTGTTAGTGCATCATTCATAAGCATAATAGACAAAGTTTAAAAGTCGTACCGGTCGGTGGGCGCCTTGGAACACCTGGTCCCGGTAGTGCCGTGCGTACGCAGTGTAGTACGCGCTGTCGCTCTCTGCCCGGGCGGTCACCACTTGCCCTCGCGCGGCCCAGTCGGCAACCTGCTCGGCGTTCCTCGCTGTCCAGTTGTACTCCTCGCGGAGTCCCCGGGTCGTCCTCGACACCCGTTCCCCCGCCTTCTTGGGCACAGGGAACTCTACGGCCGACTGATAGACCCCGATGGTCCTCATCACCAACCTAAAGTGTAGTGGCTCCACCACATTCATGTAGTGAAGCCACACATCCCGACCAGAGAAGGCCAAGGCCTCGGTCACCCACGGCTGGCCCTCCGGGCTCTCCTCCGTGTAAGGAGTCCACCGTACCTGCAAAGAATAGGAAACTGCATCAGCATCATCATATCTTGACAGAATAGCATGTATTTAAAGAGTCTGAGTCTAGAAGCATACCGAGGTGTACGGTAGAGTGTCCAGGTCGTCCTGCAGCTCCCGGACCTGCCTCCTCAAGGCCATCATTTCCCGGGGTGCTGTCCACCTCCGCGCGATCGGCAGGAGCCCAGGGCGGGTCTCCTCGCCTCTCCCCAACCCACGTAGGCGCACGTAGGCCCACACCTGTACCACAAGTCGTGTCAGCATTCAGTAAGCATATAGAGTTGCATAATTAAGACTAGAGAAGAAAGTCGCACCTGGAGTAAGGGGGAGAAGCCCCCAAGCATCGTCCGACACGCCGTCGAACTAAGGGTGTCAAAGAGGAAGGCGAGGACCGCCGCTCCCCAAGCATAGTCACCTACATGCTCGAGCTCCTGGAGGAAAGGGAGGAAGCGACAGCTCATCACGTCCGCCCGAGTGGAGAAGAGAGGCCGCCCGAACATCAGCATCAGAAACCGTCGTAGTACTCTGTCTGCCTCGGGTCCCGGTACCGCTGCGACCCTCGGCCTCGCCAACCCGACGAGCCGCTCCAAGTGCTCCTCTGGTCGCTCGCCCACTGCAACGCCAGCTCGTCGAAGACCCAGGCTGTCCTGAAGAGCAGCCCGGGGAAGGAGGGTCGACTGCCTCTCGGGGCGCCGCAGCTGTAGGCCGAGCAGCTCCCGAGCCATTCCCCGGTAGTCAGGAAAAGTAGTCCCGCTGACCGGCGACCCGTGCATGCGTAGGCCAGTAAGCCTGGCCACGTCCTCCAATGTAGGGACCATGTGCCCCCACGGGAATAAGAACGTCCGACTCACTAGATCCCAGCGATCGTGCAGGGCATAGAGCAGAGCTGCGTCAAAGCGACACACCTCGATACTCAAGAAGGGGGCGAACCCCATGGCAGTCAACCGCTCCCTCTGGAAGTCCGGCAGTGCGAGGTACAATGCCCGAACCTGCAGCCAGGAGGTACGGGTCCTACGCTTCCCCTGCATTCATCCATCTCATTTACATTAGTCATTTAGTTTCACATTTGTTTCATATAAATAAAACACTCAAAGTCCAATTATTGATTTGAAGAACGGTTACTCACGAACCGCTCTATAGATGAGCGGCCTCCCTCAGACCGCTCTGTTTCTCAGGTCCCCCCGTTTGAATGGGGTCTCCCTAGCCTTTTCCATCATGGACGGATTACCCGGAACCGTCTGTTTGCCCGTCTTCCTAAGGAGTAACGGCCCACCTTTGACCGTATTGTTTTGATGATGGTCCTGTAAGGACCGTATTGTTTTGCTTGGTTACATGTTTGGACGGACCTATGTGGTCCGCCTACCTTTTGAATGGTGATAACCTCGCCGTATTGGGGTTTTGGTGCACCATTGGCTTTGTAAGGGTGAGCGGCGCTCCTTGCACCGTCTTTATTTGAGGCGGTCCTTTGGGGACCGCATTGTTTTGCCGTACAGTTTCTGTTAAACCATTTTTACTGTCGCCATCCCTGACGATGGTGAAGGCCCCCCGGCCGGCTGGGAGACCTCCGTGGTCCCTAAACCGACCCCCCTAGGCCCCTCTAAACCCCTAAAACTAACATGCAGGGAACAAAATCAAAAGAAATGGAAGAAAGGAGGGGAGGCCTACCTTGGGATCACGTGGCTTTTTGGCCGCCCCCGTGGGTGGTGGTCCTCCGGCGACCTCCTCCTCGCCGGCAAGGGCCTCTTCGTCAGCAGCGACGATGGCGAGCTCTTCCATCGTCACCCCAGGCGTATCTCCCTCCTCCGACGGTGGTGGCGGTTGCTCCGGCCCCGGCAAGCCCTCACCGGCGGCTGACGGCCTGGCCGCCTGGTGCTTCGTCCGGGTCATCAAGTAGGCTGGGGGGAGATTGAGAGAGGAAGAGAGGTTGAGAAGAGAGAGTGAGAGAGGGAGAGTGAGGGCGTTTTGCCCCTTCGTTCCTTCCACCGTCAGTTACTGTAGCAACCCTAATAAATGAATAATTGAAATGAATTAAAACATATATATTACAGAAGTAGTATATATAAAAGGAATAGGGTTAATTGGACGAAATAAAACAAATTAAAAATAACGCCTCTTATTAAGGCGTTAATTTATAAAGAAACGCCTCTATCCATGGCGTAACTAAAGAAAGGACGCCCACACATGCGGTCGTCAGTTCTCATGCGACCAAATGGGTAAGTAAAAGAAACGCCCCTATCTTGGGCGTGTTTTAAAACACGAAACGCCCTTTTTCAAGGTGCTTTTTAAGAAACGCCCTAAAGTAAGGCGTCATTTAAAGAATATACGCCCTGACCGAAGGCGTTAATTCAGTTCGTGAACCGTTCGAACCCAGAACTTATCCAGGGTAAGTGATAACTATGAGGAAGAGTTCGAATGTGGTAATAACTCAATCTTGGAAATATTACTTCCAATCAAACACTACTTTTGTTAGGACTCCAAAATCCTATAAATAGTCTTGATCGAACAAACCCTAAACCTATTTTATCGATCGTCTGCTACGGTGAGTGAAGAACCGAACGTTCTTCTCTTTTTTTTTAAAAGCATATGAAGAGTTACTGACTCTTCATCTCCTTCTCTTCTGTACAGGTTAAGAAGATCTGCGTCCTGAAGAACTTGTGTAAGTTCTTATTTCTTCGCTTCCAGCAAGCCATTACAAAGAAGATTGATATCTTTGATATATCTTCTGCAGGTTCTCTCATCCTCATCAATCATCTTCCTGCCCTTTCTTGCTGCCAAGTCGTAGGAGTTTCAGAACACCTCACGTCGATCTCCAGATTATCAATTAAGGTAGGATTTTCTCAAGTTATTGTAGCCCAAATGAAATTAATGCAATATATATATATATATATAAGCATGTCATGCATACAGTTATTATAGTTTCATGCGTTTTCTGCAATATTTTGAAAGAGACGCCCCTGTCAAGGGCGCTAATTCACATGAAACGACTTTTCCCAGGTCGTTAATTTCATGTTTAACGCCCCATACTCAGGCGTTAATTTCTTTAAACCGTTAATAACCCATCTTAAGAATTGATTATCTATGAAATCATGATTATAAAATAATGCATGATCCTCTGTCTTCAACCTGCTAACTTTACTGTCATGATATTACATTCGTTCCTCTGTTATCCTGAAATTGTTACTGTTCTTAAAGTTTCTGAAGGAACTTGAATTAACGACTTGGACAAAGTCGTTTTCCACTTATTAACGCCCCCTCATAGGGCGTGAATCTGAAAGGTAACGCCCCTTCCTAGGGCGTGTATCGGTTAAAATCCTGAAATTAAATATTCTGGAAAATAGAATTAAATAGTAACGCCCCTGCCCAGGGCGCGTTTTTGATAATTCCTGTAAATTAATTGTATTCTGTCAAATATGTAAACAATAAGACGCCTTCTGGTGTAGTCGTCAGATCTTGAAGAAACGACCCTGACCAAGGCGTGTTTTAGACAATTCATGAAATTATTGATATTCTGTCAAATATATATATATAAGGAGACGCCTGCTACTGTAGTCGTCAACTCTTGAAGAAACGCCCCTTCCCAAGGCGCGTTTTAGATAAATTATTAAATTATTGAAAATTCTACAAAAATGGACCATATGTAAACGCCCTTCTGTTAGGCGTTAATTACTTGAGAAACGACTTGACCTAAGTCGTTATTTTACTATAAACTGATTTTCATCTGATTTGCTAACCGATGGTTTTATATATTATAATATATATGTATATCGGCACTATTCTCCACTCCGTGAGTATAGTCCCATGTTTTCATGTTGATTTACCGATCACACTCAACTCTCATTGACATACAAGCTCTCCATTGGACATTCCGTTCCTTTGGACTAGCGAGTTAGTCATAGAGACCTCCGTAAGACTCCTCGTAGCCTTGGATTCCCTCAAGGCCGACTGAGCTGGTTGTACCCTAAAAACCCATTACACCATTGATGCCATGTCACTCTAAAGAAACATGGGATACCGGCCCTTATGATTATACAAAGAGTATATCATAAGAAATTCTTAATGGGATGATGATATCATGCCATATCATGCCATTCTTGTAAACCTCAATTCTATGATAAGAATGAGGGTATCTTACCTTTGATATACTGTTCATGTGGACCTCAATTCTATATAAAGAATATCCATACTGATTTGTCATGGTACCCAACTTAAGGGAATCATATTCTACCTAGTTTTATCGATATCGTGATTATACCGTTATTATCGCCATTCTATGTCCTTTGTCATATTTTGGACTCTTTTCTATCAAAGTTGTCATACGTGTCTACAAGCTTGATTATTGAAATTCTATGTTGGCTATAAACAAGAGTGGATGTCAAAACACATGATAAATGCCTGCGCATATAGGGCCCGATCTGGTCCTGGGAGGAGCACCCGAAAGTACTTGTGCCCATGGGAGTTAAAATGATAAGGTATCTGGCATTATACCGAGTACTTGACTTGCTTGATTGGACATTCCACACACATCTTGTACTTGACTCGTACTTGACATGAAATGAAATGCGTGGCCCGAAAAAGGGTAATTTACTTGCTTGATACATGATAGCCAAAGTTCTTGACATGACTTGTTAAATGTACTTGCTTGAATATCTCGAATAAACTTGTTATCTTGTTGGAAGTTCATGACTAAGTTCATCTTATTTTCTTGATATTACGTTCTCTCTATCTTGTCGTTTTATGCGAGCATGCATAGCTTTATTGCATTCATGAAAATGTAATTACTTAAACCCCTTGCTAGTACTTGAGATATAATTTCCTACTGAGCGTTCGCTCATTCCGTTTGTCCTTTGTACTTTTCAGGTAAGTCCGACGACGATGGAAGTCAATCGGATGGGAATAGTCAAGAGTGAAAGTGATAGAGCTTCTACAAGTGTCGTCTAGTTGTTTCTATAGTTTTCTCGAGTCAACTATGTACTTTTCTTTTTATTAAACAGAGTATTGGATTTGTAATAGTCTATCCATTATGAAATAAAGGATTGGGTTATCTTGCTATTTTGCGCATCTCTGTCTTTGTGTCGAATACACGACCACTCTGATTGACATGATTGATATAGACACGTCGCGCATCTCCGGGTATCTTCCGCGCTCGGGGCGTGACAGTCTTTGTGGTATCAGAGCCTAAGGTATTCAATTCCTAGGAAACCCAAGTCCAAGGATAGGTTTCAAAACCTTTAACCACGTGAGAGTGGGTAGAACCAAGGATTAAATGATCAATGAGTCCTTTATAAGACCATAGTGATATAATACTAACATAGCTATTGAAATTGTAGGACAATGGCTGCCGAACGTGCTCAATGGCGCAACATGCAGCGTACCCTTCAAGGGATGACCCAAGTGCTACAACAGGTAGCACAAGGTGGTGCTCCACGAGCTGGAAGCTTACACCAAGTATTCAAGAATATGAATCCCCCGAAGTTCATGGGATCAACCGATCCAGACGATGCCGAGCATTGGGTTCGGGAGATTGAACGTATATTCCGTGTTATGCAATGCACGGATCAGGACAAAGTCTTATTAGCTACTTTCCAGTTAGAAAAGGATGCTAGATGCTGGTGGGAGTCGATTGAAGCTACAATTGACCCAACTCAAGTTACATGGGGAGAATTCGTTGAATATTTCAACGCCAAATATTTCTCTGATAGGGTCCAGGAAAAGAAGGCCGCCGAATTTGCCGCATTAAAGCAAAGATCTTTATCGGTGGCTGATTATGAAGCACAGTTCTCTAGACTGTCTAGATATGCTAAGCATTTAATTAGCACGGAAAAGATGAAAGCCCGTAGATTTCTTAATGGGCTTAGGCCTCACTACATTACTCAATTGGCGCCTATGGATATTCAAGTTTATACTGAAATAGTGCACCGAGCTCAGTTGCTTGAAGATGCCACGGAATTATCTGATAGGATCCGTGGGAAAGACAAAAAGGAGCAAGTCACAAGTTCGGGTTCTTTTAAACCCAACTTTAAGAAGAGGCCCAATAATGGAGGTTCTTCCTCTCAAGATCAGAAGTTCAAGAAATCCAAGTCTTTCTCTATCACCACTACACCTTCAAACGTAGTATGCAAGCATTGTGACAAGGCTGGTCACAAAACAGAAGAATGCTGGAGGAAATTAGGAGCATGTCTCCGTTGTGGGAGTCGTGAACATCGGATTCCCGATTGTCCATTAATGAATGACCAAGACGGTGAGGGTAAACGCCCAGTGACAAGGAACGCACGTCTTCATGCAATCCAAGAGACCGAACCAGAAGAAGAAGGCGGATTGGTGGAAGGTACATTAAAAATTTGTTCCAAATATGCACATGTCTTATTTGATACGGGTGCATCGCATTCCATTATTTTCAAGAAGTTTGCTGACCCATTACCTCTAGAACCAGAATGGATGAAGTTAATATTGTCTACTCCTCTCGGAAACGAGACGGATATCACACATCATTACCAAAACTGTGAGGTATTGGTTCGAGGAAAGAATTTTCCTATTGATCTTATCTGCTTAGATCTAAAAGAGTATGATGTTATACTAGGAGCAGATTGGTTATCCAAATACCAGGCAACGGTTGATTGCCATGATAGCAAGATTATTTTCAAGGAATTTCCGGAACTGACTTATACTAGTCCTAAGAGTCGAAGCAAATCCCCTCTTATTTCGGCTCTTCGAGCAAGCAAGCTCGTCAAGAAAGGATGTGTATCCTTCCTTGCTTTTGTCACTATTAAAGAAGCTAAGGAAACCAAGATAGAAGATGTTCAAGTAGTACGAGAATTCCCAGACGTATTTCCAGAAGATTTGCCGGGATTACCCCCTCAAAGAGAAGTGGCCTTCACCATTGACTTAGTCCCTGGTGCTGGTCCTGTTTCAAAGGCACCATATAGAATGTCCTCTGCTGAACTCAAGGAGTTGAAGGAGAAGTTGATGGAACTAATCCGAAAAGGGTTTATTAGACCAAGTACTTCCCCGTGGGGAGCACCAGTCTTATTTGTAAAGAAGAAGGATGGATCCATGAGATTGTGTATCGACTATCGACAGTTGAATCATCTTACTATCAAGAACAAGTATCCACTGCCGAGAATCGATGAGTTATTTGATCAGATTTCAGGATCCAAATATTTCTCCAAGATTGATCTCAGGTCGGGATATCATCAATTAAGAATCAACGATGATGACATTCACAAGACCGCATTCAGAAGCAGGTATGGCCATTACGAATTTGTTGTTATGCCTTTTGGACTAACAAATGCCCTTGCTGCCTTTATGCAGTTAATGAATAGCATATTCAGGCCTTACTTGGATCAATTCATAGTAGTCTTCATTGATGATATATTGATATATTCTAAGACTAAGGAAGAACATGAAGAGCATTTGAGGATTGCATTGCAAGTCTTGAGGATAAATCAATTATATGCTAAACTCAGCAAATGCGAGTTCTGGCTTGAAGAAGTGGCTTTTCTCGGACATGTCATATCCAAGGACGGTTTATCTGTAGATCCGTCAAAGGTTGAAGCTGTAAGAAACTGGGAAAGACCCACTAATGCAAGCGAGATCAGAAGTTTCTTAGGTCTTGCAGGCTACTATCGGCGATTCATCAAAGATTTCTCTAAGATCGCCGTGCCCCTTACAAGGTTAACTCGTAAGGAGATCCGATATGAATGGAGTGAGGAATGTGAAAACAGTTTCCAAACTCTCAAGGATCATCTCACTACAGCTCCGGTCTTAGCCCTACCAATTGAAGGAGAGAAATTCGAGGTCTACACTGATGCTTCTGGCATTGGCCTCGGATGTGTTCTAATGCAACAAGGGAAGGTCATAGCATACTCTTCTCGTCAACTGAAGAAGCATGAGGAGAATTACCCCGTCCATGACTTAGAACTGGCCGCGGTAGTATTTGCCCTAAAGATATGGAGACACTACTTATATGGAGCACAGTTTACGGTATACTCCGATCACAAAAGTCTCAAATATCTATTTTCCCAAAAGGAGCTGAACATGAGACAAAGACGCTGGCTAGAATATCTCAAGGACTTCGACTTCAATATACAATACCATCCCGGAAAGGGTAATTATGTTGCTGAAGCCCTTAGTCGAAAGCCGAGAGCAATGATAGCAAATTGTATGATGCAAGAATGGAGGTTACTTGAACAATTCTCCGAGCTCAATATAAGCTTGGACACGGAATCCAAATTTGTCACACTATCTCATGTAAGCATACAGTCAGATTTGTTATCTGAGATACAAACACTTCAGGATGATGATCCTATATTAGTAGAAATCAAAAGCAGATTAGAAGGACAATCTGATTTTCAACTAACTTCTGATGGAAGATTATCGTTCAAAGATAGAACTTGTATACCCGATTGTCCGGAATTAAAGAAGAAGATCTTAGATGAAGCTCACCGATCAAGGTACACTATTCATCCAGGATCAACCAAAATGTACCAAGATGTAAAGAGGAACTTTTGGTGACCTAATATGAAAAGAGAAATAGCGGACTATGTATCGCGCTGTCTCACATGCCAACAGGTCAAGGCGGAACACCAAAAGCCTGCGGGAAAACTACATCCTCTAGATATTCCTAAGTGGAAATGGGAGGATATTGGTATGGACTTCATCATGGGTTTGTCTAAATCTAAAGGAGGACATGATGGAATCTGGGTTATCATTGATCGATTAACTAAATCGGCACATTTCTTGCCAATAAAGAGCCGATGGTCAATTGATGTGCTAGCTACACTGTACATCAAGGAAATAGTCAGGATACATGGAATTCCTGTCTCAATCGTGTCTGACAGAGATCCCCGTTTTACTTCTCATTTTTGGAAGGGATTACAACATTCGTTGGGAACAAGGCTCAACTTTAGTACTGCTTTTCACCCACAAACGGATGGTCAGACCGAGCGAACTAATCAAGTTGTTGAAGATATGCTGAGAGCATGCATTTTTGACTTTGGAGGAAGCTGGCATGACCACTTACCTTTAGTTGAATTTGCATATAATAATAGCTACCAAGCTAGTATCCAAATGGCACCTTTCGAAGCCTTATACGGAAGGAGTTGCCGATCTCCCATATGTTGGAACGAAGTTGGAGAGAAACAACTATTAGGTCCAGACATGGTAAGGGATACAACTGAGAAGATACAGGTAATCAGAGAAAGATTACAAGTTGCTCAGACAAGGCAAAAGGCTTATGCTGATACCAGAAGAAGAGATCTTGAATTCCAGGTTGGAGATCATGTATTTCTTAAAATATCCCCTGGACGTGGCATACGAAGATTTGGTGTTAAGGGCAAGCTTACGCCAAGATTCATCGGACCATTTGAGGTACTCGAAAGAGTTGGCGAGGTTGCTTATCGCATCGCGTTGCCTCCTCAGTTGTCCGAGGTACACAATGTATTTCACATATCTATGTTGAAGAAGTATGTGCACGATCCGTCACATATTATCGAGCATGGAGATCTGGTGATCCAGAAAGATCTCACATATGAACAAAGGCCTTTAAAGATATTAGATCGAGAAATACGAGCTCTAAGGAATAAGGTTATTCCCATGCTTAAGGTGCAATGGAATAAGAATCCTGAACGAAGCGACATGGAGACCGAGAATCTATGAAGAAACGATTTCCCGAGTTATTCTAAGAGGTATATGTTCTACACTCTCCACGTGTATAATTATATATATATTGAATTTGGGGACCAAATTCTTTTTAAGTGGGGGAGGGTGTAGCAACCCTAATAAATGAATAATTGAAATGAATTAAAACATATATATTACAGAAGTAATATATATAAAAGGAATAGGGTTAATTGGATGAAATAAAACAAATTAAAAATAACGCCTCTTATTAAGGCGTTAATTTATAAAGAAACGCCTCTATCCATGGCGTAACTAAAGAAAGGACGCCCACACATGCGGTCGTCAGTTCTCATGCGACCAAATGGGTAAGTAAAAGAAACGCCCCTATCTTGGGCGTGTTTTAAAACACGAAACGCCCTTTTTCAAGGCGCTTTTTAAGAAACGCCCTAAAGTAAGGCGTCACTTAAAGAATACACGCCCTGACCTAAGGCGTTAATTCAGTTCGTGAACCGTTCGAACCCAGAACTTATCCAGGGTAAGTGATAACTATGAGGAAGAGTTCGAATGTGGTAATAACTCAATCTTGGAAATATTACTTCCAATCAAACACTACTTTTGTTAGGACTCCAAAATCCTATAAATGGTCTTGATCGAACAAACCCTAAACCTATTTTATCGATCGTCTGCTACGGTGAGTGAAGAACCGAACGTTCTTCTCTTTTTTTTAAAAGCATATGAAGAGTTACTGACTCTTCATCTCCTTCTCTTCTGTACAGGTTAAGAAGATCTGCGTCCTGAAGAACTTGTGTAAGTTCTTATTTCTTCGCTTCCAGCAAGCCATTACAAAGAAGATTGATATCTTTGATATATCTTCTGCAGGTTCTCTCATCCTCATCAATCATCTTCCTGCCCTTTCTTGCTGCCAAGTCGTAGGAGTTTCAGAACACCTCACGTCGATCTCCAGATTATCAATTAAGGTAGGATTTTCTCAAGTTATTGTAGCCCAAATGAAATTAATGCAATATATATATATATATAAGCATGTCATGCATACAGTTATTATAGTTTCCATGCGTTTTCTGCAATATTTTGAAAGAGACGCCCCTGTCAAGGGCGCTAATTCACATGAAACGACTTTTCCCAGGTCGTTAATTTCATGTTTAACGCCCCATACTCAGGCGTTAATTTCTTTAAACCGTTAATAACCCATCTTAAGAATTGATTATCTATGAAATCATGATTATAAAATAATGCATGATCCTCTGTCTTCAACCTGCTAACTTTACTGTCATGATATTACATTCGTTCCTCTGTTATCCTGAAATTGTTACTGTCCTTAAAGTTTCTGAAGGAACTTGAATTAACGACTTGGACAAAGTAACGCCCCCTCATAGGGCGTGAATCTGAAAGGTAACGCCCCTTCCTAGGGCGTGTATCAGTTAAAATCCTGAAATTAAATATTTTGGAAAATAGAATTAAATAGTAACGCCCCTGCCCAGGGCGCGTTTTTGATAATTCCTGTAAATTAATTGTATTCTGTCAAATATGTAAACAATAAGACGCCTTCTGGTGTAGTCGTCAGATCTTGAAGAAACGACCCTGACCAAGGCGTGTTTTAGACAATTCATGAAATTATTGATATTCTGTCAAATATATATATATAAGGAGACGCCTGCTACTGTAGTCGTCAACTCTTGAAGAAACGCCCCTTCCCAAGGCGCGTTTTAGATAAATTATTGAATTATTGAAAATTCTGCAAAAACGGACCATATGTAAACGCCCTTCTGTTAGGCGTTAATTACTTGAGAAACGACTTGACCTAAGTCGTTATTTTACTATAAACTGATTTTCATCTGATTTGCTAACCGATGGTTTTATATATTATAATATATATGTATATCGGCACTATTCTCCACTCCGTGAGTATAGTCCCATGTTTTCATGTTGATTTACCGATCACACTCAACTCTCATTGACATACAAGCTCTCCATTGGACATTCCGTTCCTTTGGACTAGCGAGTTAGTCATAGAGACCTCCGTAAGATTCCTCGTAGCCTTGGATTCCCTCAAGGCCGACTGAGCTGGTTGTACCCTAAAAACCCATTACACCATTGATGCCATGTCACTCTAAAGAAACATGGGATACCGGCCCTTATGATTATACAAAGAGTATATCATAAGAAATTCTTAATGGGATGATGATATCATGCCATATCATGCCATTCTTGTAAACCTCAATTCTATGATAAGAATGAGGGTATCTTACCTTTGATATACTGTTCATGTGGACCTCAATTCTATATAAAGAATATCCATACTGATTTATCATGGTACCCAACTTAAGGGAATCATATTCTACCTAGTTTTATCGATATCGTGATTATACCGTTATTATCGCCATTCTATGTCCTTTGTCATATTTTGGACTCTTTTCTATCAAAGTTGTCATACGTGTCTACAAGCTTGATTATTGAAATTCTATGTTGGCTATAAACAAGAGTGGATGTCAAAACACATGATAAATGCCTGCGCATATAGGGCCCGATCTGGTCCTGGGAGGAGCACCCGAAAGTACTTGTGCCCATGGGAGTTAAAATGATAAGGTATCTGGCATTATACCGAGTACTTGACTTGCTTGATTGGACATTCCACACACATCTTGTACTTGACTCGTACTTGACATGAAATGAAATGCGTGGCCCGAAAAAGGGTAATTTACTTGCTTGATACATGATAGCCAAAGTTCTTGACATGACTTGTTAAATGTACTTGCTTGAATATCTCGAATAAACTTGTTATCTTGTTGGAAGTTCATGACTAAGTTCATCTTATTTTCTTGATATTACGTTCTCTCTATCTTGTCGTTTTATGCGAGCATGCATAGCTTTATTGCATTCATGAAAATGTAATTACTTAAACCCCTTGCTAGTACTTGAGATATAATTTCCTACTGAGCGTTCGCTCATTCCGTTTGTCCCTTGTACTTTTCAGGTAAGTCCGACGACGATGGAAGTCAATCGGATGGGAATAGTCAAGAGTGAAAGTGATAGAGCTTCTACAAGTGTCGTCTAGTTGTTTCTATAGTTTTCTCGAGTCAACTATGTACTTTTCTTTTTATTAAACAGAGTATTGGATTTGTAATAGTCTATCCATTATGAAATAAAGGATTGGGTTATCTTGCTATTTTGCGCATCTCTGTCTTTGTGTCGAATACACGACCACTCTGATTGACATGATTGATATAGACACGTCGCGCATCTCCGGGTATCTTCCGCGCTCGGGGCGTGACAGTTACGGTGGAGGGAGACGAGGGGGTTCCCTTTTTTTTCGAGGTTGCGGAGAAGAACGGTCTATCGTTAGACCGTTCATTGTGTGAACGGTTCGTATATAACCGTATGTATCTCTTGACCGTTAATTTCAAGTCGGTTGGAATTCTATGCTCGAGCGGTTCTCTTGGAGCCGTTCTTATTATAAACGGTGCCGTACCAGCCGTTCGTCACTGCCAACCGGCCCTGTAAGATTTGTTCGAAGGTCAGGTAAGAACGGCTAACCTAGAGCCGTTTGGAATCTTGCACGGTTGACATGAGGCCGTATATCTGGTTGGTCTATTTAAATCATGAATATTGAATATTTTCTTTGGAAATACATATCTTAACCATCTTATGCAGCATCACTTCAGTCTGTCTCGCCATTTTGCCTGCACAGGTAAGTCAGGTATGGCCTTCTATCCCTAAATCCCTTATTGCATTATTATATGGTATTATATTATAATATTTCAAGAGCCGGCAGGTTTCTTATGTGTCCCAGGATCTGATGTTCCCCTTCAACAAAAACAGTGATGATCCAGGCTCATATACCTAACCTTCGGATAAGCCGTTAAGTTGGGATATCACGAGGAGGATGGTTCTATCCGCATATTGTGGTTACGGACGGTATCTTGACTCTGATATTCCAAGCTTAATAATACTACTCTTGAATATTTTATATTTTAATCTTTCTTCGCATTCGTTTTAACGATTTCTTTTATTTTTAGCCCAGCATGCATCATGCGCATCCTTTTGAGCTTTCATGCCCCATAGTCTGCTTAAGAAATGTCCCATCAAGTGATGGTCAGCTGTGTGTCCAAATGCTCGAGTAAGGTGAACTAATTCCATTCCGAATTCGAAGGTTTTCTTTGGTCGGTTCGTTGGGGTCGGTTGACTGAAAGATCCCCGTCTGGAGCTTTAGCATCTTTTTCTTTTGTGGCCCCCTCATTGGACCGCGGGATTGTGTCCCCCATGAGGTTGGTCTTGTCGGTTGATTTTGTTTAGTTTAGTCCCTCCAGATTGGCGTCGCCTTTTGGTCAATTACTCCTAACGTTCGGTCCAGGATTTTCCGAAAGATTCTCACCGCTTGTTGGTAGAAACGGGTGTCGTTTTACCTTAACGCCCGCTTTTTCGGTCCACTCCACTGCATTTCCGCTCCACCTCCATGTTCCATATCACCTCGGCTTCACCTCTGCTCGCTCCCCTGCAAAGAGGGCGTTAAGGGGGGGCATCTGTTGACACCCGTTTTATACCGATAATTCGAGCCGTTTCTCTTACTCCCATTAGTTGATGCCTCGAGTTGTTCATCATTCACTGGGCCATTTTGTGGCATGACTCGGGCTCGTTTTATGGGTCGTCTCCCTCCTTGGTGCAATTCGTGGTGATTCAGGGCTTAATGGGCCTTGGCTTTGGTCAATTGAACGTATTTTATGAGAATCAAGTGCCTAAGGGCATGAACGGCTTCACATCAGCCGTTCAAAAGTTGGGCGGTTGAAGATGGGCCGTTCATATATTTTGGCTAATTTCTGAGGATTTTCTGAATATTCACCGACAGGCTTTTGTGCGGTGTGATTAGGACCGTTCAATCTCATGGACGGGCCTATTCCAACCGCCTATATCTCAGAGTCCTACGCGAGCCCAGTTTCTCAGAGAATTATCCAAATGATTCGAATTATCACCGACAGGGTTAAACGGTCGTGTTTGTGCCGCCCTAAACTAAAACGGTCTCCATACAACCGTTCATATGTTCAGGGTCCCACGGCGGACGTTTCGGCCAGTTCGAGAGATAGTTGGGATAATATTCTGATTATTCGAATTTCCACCGACAGGATGGACGGTCTGAATTAGACCGCCCAAACCTTGTGCGGTCTATCGTAAGACCGTTCAAGCCGTCGGCTGTTGATTTTCAACCGATTTTATCCCATTTATCTCATGGTTTTATCCTCAACTTATTTTGATGATTTCTCCACGGATAATCAACCATTTTCGATGCCGTTTCGTGTGGATGGAAGATTATGATATTATCTACGAATTATCTGTTGTGAGTTCGACCCGAGAATATCTAAAACCCCAACTTCGAGGCTGGCTTTCTAGGCTCTATAAATAGACCCTAGTGGCCGGACGTCGAAAAGGGGGGGGGGGAGATTTTGGTCGACGGCGAAGCCCTGCCATATTTTTGAGCGACCTAGCACCAAGGAGGGAGGCTCTCCACATCCGCACGAGCCTCCGGTCAAGGGAGTAGCCCAGTCTTCGTAGTCTTTCGTTCCGTAGCTTTGTCGTTTTCCTTCATTGCATGCATTGTTTCTCACCCGCGTACCCCCTCCTTCTCATTATCATGCACACAACCATCCCATTTTTTGTCACCCTAGGGGTTTAAAACCTCCCAGGTATTCTCCTTTTCATTTATTTATGCTTAATTCTTCTCGTTTGAATGCATACTACGTTATTTAGGTCTAATATGGGTGTTTCTTCTGTGTCTTCACATTGTTTCGCAGGTCAGCACTTAATCAGCACGAGGCCCATCCCCTCTGGCCGGCCGGAGAGGGTGGAGGTCGAGCCTTTCAACTTGCTGAGTGAAGGTACGGCGCGGTTATCCTTCGGCCGTTCAACGGTACGCGCGGTGCATCAACGACCATTCTTCCCTGGAACGCGGTCCCTCTAGCGCCGTCCATCTCACTGCAGCAGTTCCTCCCGCGTCCCTCGCAGCGTCCTGGGGCGGTCTATCGTAAGACCGCTCAACATAAGGCGGTCCTAAGAGAGCCGTGCATTCCTCAACGCTGCGCTAAGGCGAGTGTCTCCCCATTTTCCAAGGTACGGCGTGCCTATCGCGTACGGCATCTTGGTGGCGATCACGGTACTTTGCTTCATTCCCTATCTTTTCTTCTTTCTCTCACTTGTCTCATGCACTTGACGCACTTTGACCCGTAGTGAAAGGGAGAGAGGAGAGAAATATATATCTACACCTTCATTCTCTCTCTTCCCCTCCCAACCACCTCTCTCTCCCACCCACCACCATTAAAGCCTCTTCCATTCCCCACAACCCTCCTCATTAATCCACCCTTGTCCCAAAGAAGAACCCCCAATCACCAAGCCAACCTCCAACCCCCAACCACCCACTACCCTTCCCAAGCACCCTTCCCACTACCCAAGGCACCCCTCCACCACCCAAAGGAAATTTCAAAATTCCCTCCCCCTTTTCTGGCTGCGCATAAACCTCCCCTCTACCTTCCCCCTTGGCCCTAGTTCATCACATTCCCATCCTCCATCTCCAACCACTCAAGGGCATTCACCACCTTCACTCTCCCTCCACCTTGGCTGAAACCAGCAAGCACCCTGCGCCCTCCCCCTTTCCCAGCTCCTCCACAACCCCCTAGCCACCCCCCCTACCTTCCCACATTCCCCTCCCATCACTCTTCGTCTCCCCTTCACCATTCAACAACCTCTTCTTCTCATTTCATGGTTATTTGGAGCTACCTCGACGGACCTGATCACAGCTGAAGATCTGCAGAGAACCATCAGATTGCAGCGGTGACCCTAACCTCATCTCGACGTCCCTAAAGGAACAAGTAGTACCGTTGGAAGCGTCTCCCTATCTTCGTCGCAACGGTAGCTGTCTTGTCCCATTCTGAGCTCGCTGCTGCCCGGGGGAGCCGATCTCCCCAAGCTGCGCTTCTTCACCCCGACAGTCAACCTGAAGCTATTTGCAGAAGCGCTCACGGTCGATCTCCTGAAGTTCTGAAGATAGGCCATGAGTGAAAGCATCTACGACAAGTCTCCTTCCAGAATCATGTAGCGGCATCCCGTTCGGCATCCGGAGCTAAGATTTCTCAATTTTCTCCCCCTAGTGCGCTGTTCTGTCCACTCTGGGACTGAACAGACACCCAAGCGCTGTTCGGGCTGTCCCTGTCTACTCCGACATCATCTGGCGCCCCCGTGGGTCTCCGCTCGAAGAGGACTCGACAACGAAGCTGACGACTCTGGCCACACCTGAT
Source organism: Amorphophallus konjac (assembly GCA_022559845.1). Classification (NCBI taxonomy): domain Eukaryota; kingdom Viridiplantae; phylum Streptophyta; class Magnoliopsida; order Alismatales; family Araceae; genus Amorphophallus; species Amorphophallus konjac. The sequence continues at coordinate 254,091,538 of CM040125.1, read as the reverse complement.
TCATGGCTCTGGAGCGCCCGTAGTGACCTCATCTTCCTGCTGTTGTGGTTCTGAAGCAGTCAAAACTAGAGTTCTGTGTCCCTGTTCGTGCCTCTGCCCTGACCAGCACCGACTTTCAAAAATTCCGACAAAATTTGGACGACTTCCTGGGTCACCTACGAAGACTTTCCAGCTGGTCTCATAGCCAAAAAAATTCAGGAGTGGCTGTAGAGTCAACAACTTCAACTGTCTATCCTCAGTCACAGAGAGCAGGCAGAACCGGCATCGTCCAACCATTCGACTTCAATTTTCAGTTTTTCCCCTCCCCGCCTGGCGGGCTTACCGCCTCTCCCTGTGGGAGGTAGTGTTTGACTGTAATCTTTGGCTTCCCTTCTCTAAGATCCCCCCCTTGCATGGGGTGTAGTGTTGTAAGATCATAAATAGGTCAAGCTACTCCAGCGCGGCGTGTGGGGAACCCACGCTTCCCCGCTCGCCCACGTCTCCGAGCGGGACCGGTTTCTTCAAACCGGTCGAGTAAGTGCTCAAACCTTAGCTCTCTTTAGTACTTGTTCTTTCAATATTAGTTCATAAGTTCCGCTGGTTTGTTAGAGTTAGTGCCCGGTCCATCAAGCAACCTTGCTTCGAGTTACCGCCGTGGGTAATGTGTGCAGCCCGTGCCTTTGGCACAACGTCGGCCCCATTGAATTGGGCCTGCCATATCCTTGGGAATCAACCGTGACCATGCTGGCCCTCTACCAGCAAGGGTCCAGCCCTCACATCCTCAATTTGGCATCGCCAAGTTACCCCGGGATTTGGGTGAGCGTCGGGTGAGCGGCCGCCAAATTCGGTCCGTTTTAATTGCGAATTGTGCTTGTTTGTTTAGGTCCAAGGGTGTGTCACATCAATTGGTATCAGAGCAAGTTTAGACTTGTCTCTATCAAGTCTAAGTCCTTGGACCATTGCATTGTGTGTCCATCCTTCATTTGATTCCCCTCCCTTGCATGTCCACCCGTAGTGGAGGCATTTACCGACCCGACCCATCGTCTTCGGTTCCCCCTATGGATCCCAATCCCCAACTCAACCAAGATGTCCCTAGGGAGGAACCCCAAGGCCAAATGAACTGGGTGGATGCTACCCTTACAAACATTCTTGCCCAACTTGAATCCCTTTCCACTCAGCTTGCTTGGCTAGAAGAGCACGAGTTCCACCCAAGGAACAATGAACCAAGAGCCCACCCTCCACATGTTGAAATTCATAGGGATGAGTTCCACCCAAGCCACAATGGATCAAGAGTCCACCCTCCACATGCTGAAATTAATAGGGAGGACTTGAATGTTGACCCCTACCATGACTATGAGAGGCCTCGCCACCATCAAAATCATGAAAGGCATCCACGGGACGACCCAGATGACCCTCTCTTAAGGATGATCAAGGTAGAGGCCCCAAACTTTGATGGTTCCCATGAACCAAGTGCCTACTTAGAATGAGAAACCACCATGGACCAATATTTTGAATGGTACCCTATGTCCGACCAAAGGAGGGTAAGATTGGCCAAAATGCACCTCACCAAATTAGCCAAAACTTATTGGCTAAACCAAGAGGGATTAAGAAGGATTAGGTGGGAAGAGCATATTGACACTTGGGAAGGTATGAAGAATCAACTTAGGAATAAATACCTACCCCTATCCTACCACCAAATGCTCTTAGATGAATGGCAAAGCCTCACCCAAGAAGGGAAGACCGTGTGATGCAGGACGGATGACGACCGGGCTAAGACGTACGACGGACTCGATGTGCGGCTAGCACTAACACGCTAAAGGCAAGCCGGGCGGCTGACCACCGTGGTGTTCTCCGGGTGGAGATGTCTCTCAACAATACTCTAACTAGCCCGACGATCGTCCCTTGCGAGGGAAACGTGGGGATCGCGGCGGTTAAGGAACCACCGTCGCCTAGGGGTATCCAGTTCGGGCTCGGTGCTTGACCGGTGCCAAGGAACGGGCGCTCACAACTAACAATCATGGTGATTTGTAGCTAGCTAACGGCCCTAATCTCACAAACGCAGCATATATGATAATATACTAAACTAGCAACGTGAGAGAGGAACGAGCGCGTACCTCCACGACTAGGTGTGGGGAAGAATTTGATGGAGGCATCACCCACGATTCCCTTTGGCTCGGGTCCACTTCTTCACACTCGGGAGCTGGTTGAGTTTTGGCCTCACTCTATTAAGGCCCCTTATCCATTTTGTAGCTTTCCTTTGAGTCATTTTGATGTATTTTCATTTTATTTGAGTCATTTCCCTAGGTCTTGCATTTATTTTCCTAAGATTGTGTGTCATTAGATGATGTAATGTGCTAATTGGGCCCAATTCATTGGACTAGGCCCATGTGCACCCCTTCCACCTTCGGTTATTTGCTATTGAGTCTTTTGTCATGGACTTTTGTAGAAATGTGGGTTTCCTATATATAGGACCCCATTTCCCCCATTTGAAGTCAATGAATGAATGAATGAATGAATGAATCCTTTTGAGTTAAACTTGCCATTTGAGTTCAAATTGGAGTGATTCCTCTAGTTTTTTGGGTGAGAGACCCTAGGGGAGAGATTCCCCACCCATTCCCCTCTTAATCTCTCTATTTCACCCCTCTTTCTCTCTCCTCCAACCCCAATTTCAAATTTTCTTCTCTCTCCTCCCCTCCCAACCACCTCCACTAGCTACCCACCTCATTTAATACCCCTCCACTTCCCCAAGTTGCCATTACTCCACTCCCATAGTCCCTAGGTGGCATCTTCCCCATTCCAACACCTTTCTCCACCTTCCCACCAAATCTACCCCATTCCAATACAAACTCTCCACTTCCCCACATAATCACCCACCTTCCAAGGCCATTTCAAATTTGAAATTCACACTCCCTCCACCCACTTGTTCCCCCTCACCTTCCCCCCTCTCCCTCCAAGCCCCAAATTCGTAGCTCCTCTCTCACCCACAGAAAACACCCCCTTCCAGTTCCCATTCTATCCCTCGCTCACCTTGAAACACCCCATCCTAGACCCCCTCACAGCCCGGGCTTTCCCCACACTCATCCACCCCCATTTCCTCTCCCATATACCCCATTTCCCCCCCATCATCTTCAACCTACCGTTTCAGCTGACAACCTGCAGAAGTGTACCATCTTACAGCGGCGACCACGGCTTCCTCCCGACGAGTTTGAAGACCCAAGAGGTATCCACGGAAGCGGCTACCTGTCCTCTTCGCAACGATCGAGGTCTCATCCCCATCGGAGATCGGTGCTGCTGTGGAGGTCCGTTCTTCCCCGACCGCGCAGTTCTGCTCCGGCTGAGGATCTGAACCGGACTAAAAGCTCGGCCACGACAAACCTTGGATGAACCAGCCCCGAAGCTCTTCTACAAATATCTTCCTCCTCCAGTCTTCGTTCAGGATCAAGAAACAGAACCTCGTTCGGCTCCCGGAGGAAGGAGTTACAAATTTTCTCCCCCGAGCTCTCCAGTCTTGTCTCCTGCAGTCTGCTCCAACCAGTGCCCACTCTTTAGGGTACACCGACTGCCCTCGGCCTCTGATTGCAGCCCCGTCACCTCTGGATGAAAGCTACTTCGACCACGAAGACGTCTCCACCAGTTTCGTGCTGATCGGAGTTCGGTAGGGTGTGTGGCGTCCTCTGCAACCTGCTGCCAGAAGTCTGCAACTGCGAGTCAGAAAACCTGATGTCCTGTTCCAACCTCTGCCCCAGTCAAAAACGGTCTCAGAAGAAATTTAAGAAAATCGGAAGCGTTCCTGTCCCTGTTACGAAGCTTTTGCCGCCAGTCTCGCCATCGGAAAAATTCGTGAGAATGATGTAAAGCAACCACACCAACACACTGTCCCTGTTCGTAGACAACCGGCAGATTCGGCAACCTCGCTTAATCGTCGTTCTTTACCTTACTTTCCCCACCCCGCTTGGCCGGCTGAAGGCCCCTCCCTGCGGGAGGTAGTATTGTTGTATTCACATTAACCCCCACCCCAAGATCCCCCTCCTGCGAGAGGCGTAGTTTTGTACATGGTTTGAGCAGGTCAAGCTTCACCGCCGCGGCGTGTGGGGAACCACCGCCTCCCCGCTCGCCCTCATCTCCGACCGGGACCGGTTTCTTCAAACCGGTCGAGTAAGTGCTTCATCCTAGCTCATTAGTGTTGCTCTTTCAATATTTACTTCATGCGCCGCTGAATTTGCGAGGGAGCGCCCGATCCTCAAGTCCATGACTTAAGAGTGATCGCCGTGGGATAGTGTGAACCGGTGCCCTTGTGCACTTTGTCGGCCCCAATTGAATTGGGCATCCAAACCTTGGGAGTCAAACCTTGGCCTTGCTGGCCCTCTACCATCAAGGGCCCTTTCCCATACCTCACACTTGGCATCGCCAAGTCACTCCGGGTATAGAGTGCGACGGGAGAGCGGTGGCCCTTAAGGCCCATTTGAATGCTTAATTGTGCTTGTTTGCCTAAGTCCGAGGTCGTGTCACATCAGAATTCCCGGCCGAATCTAAACAACCCCAATACACACAACGGTTAAAATTACAATTGCAGAACTTAATGCCCACTCCACACAGGGAGGCCAAATTTTTGGTTGATGGAACGCGGGTTGACGGGCCACACTCGCAGGAGGTGAGGGACGCGAGTCGGAGCCGCTCGGGTACGCCGATGGGAAGTTGACCCGGTTCTATCGACGCTGGTCACCCTGCATAGTAAGTTTGCGGAGGCCGGTACACCAAGATCCGAAGGCGGATCGGAGCACCGTTTGTTGAAGAACGTTGGCGACTGGACGTAATTTTTGCACTCCGAAGGGCGTGAGCAGATGTTTTCAGATCTGGGCACAGCAGCAGTTACAATCGGCTTCTGGTTCTGTGCACTCAGAACTGCACAAAAACATGATTAAATAAGGGAAAATTAGTTGTCAATGTCAGATCGAGGTGCCATTTGTGGGAGATCGTTGGCGACGTCCATAGGAAGAAGTACTCCAAATATCTCGCACAGATCTTGACCGGGTGAGGCGGGGAAGACTCTGAACGTTGACTCTGGATCTGATCCGGGCCTGCTCAGATCAGCTCGCGCGATCCCACGAGAATCGTCGCCCTTCTTCTTAATGAATTCTAAAGGGGCTTAACCAAGATGGCCCTTTAAGAGCCTTACAACCAGCCCAATATGAAAACACAAATACAATGACCATTACAAGCCCAAATTTAATGCAAAAAGTGTCCAAACTTAAGCAAAATTGCCCCCATTTCAAAGGGAAGCCGAAGTAGTCCGATTGGCGCTCCGCGTATGGACCCATCGGTTCGCCAACGCGTGCTATTCACTCGCTCCGGTGTCCGCACCACCGTGGTTGAATATATTGAGAAATTTGACTCCTATCTTTTGAAGTATGGAGTTCATGAGGACCCGGCCGTTACCTTGTCCCGCTTTAGAAATGGCCTCCAAAGCCACATCAAGAGAGAACTTTTCATGAGAGATGTTGACAACCTTGAGCAAGCCTACCAAATAGCTAAGGATGTTGAAAGATTTTCTAGGATCCCTCGGTTTGCCCCTCCCCGACCGACCGATCCCAAAGGCATGGGACCCCAAACCAACCCGGCCCCCCATAAAGGCTCCTAGTCCATGTGGAAATGTCCCAATACGGCCCTACAATCCCCCTCCCACCATCACTCCAACCAAGGCCACTCATAGCCAACTTCCCCCATGGAGGGAAGATAATTTCAAAGGACTAAGTGTAGGAGGGACCACCCCAGGTAGTGGCCGTCAACAATGCTATAGGTGCCAAGGGTTTGGCCACTTTGCGGGGAAATGTCCATCCAAAGGGTTGTCTAGCTTACTTATTGAGGAAGAAGCTCCCCCACCCCAAGGGGAACTTGAGAGTGTGGTTGAGGTCCATGAAGTCTCACTAGATTGGGAAGAAGAGTATGAGGCCTAATACCATGAGTCGGGTATAGACTACACCACCCCATCTACCGACTCCCATCTAGGAGTGATTAGATGCACCCTCACCAAACCCAAAGAGGAGGACTTGCGACGAACTTCAATCTTCCACACTTTTGTTAAGATAGGGGGCCATGTGAGAAAAGTGATATTAGATAATGGGAGTGGTGTTAATGCCGTGTCTCCCGACACCGTTAAGCTCCTTGGGCTTACCATTACTCCCCACCCTAGCCCATACCGGGTCTCTTAGATCAACAACAATTCCATCCCGGTCAACACCCACTGTCTTGTGCCCCTCATCTTCTCTTCCTACCATGGCCAAATATGGTGTGATGTTATCCCCATGGAAGTAGGTAGCATCCTACCAGGGAGACCGTGGCTTTATGATGTGGATGCCACTATTTTGGGTAAGACCAACACATGCACCTTTGAGTATGAGGGAAAGAGCATCCGTCTTAATCCCTCCCCACCACGTCCCTTGCCCAAGAAAAGCCCACCCCCTCAAGGTCAACACCCCACCACAACTCAAGTCATGGAGAACTCCACCCCACCAACCCAACCTCTCTCCCAACACCCCAAACAAGATACGACTTTGCGAACGATCAAGGGTCTTCACCTCATCACCAAAAGAGAGCTTGAGGAGGAGATAGCTCAAGGGACATCTCTATGTGCGGTTGTCATTTGTCTAGGAGAGCCCACCCCCTCCAACCCCCATCCCATAGAAATTCGACACCTCCTAGAAGAGTTTCATGATGTGTTCCCGGAGGATCTCCTGGACCAACTCCCTCCCATGCATGATGTGCAACACATAATTGATCTAGTTCTAGGAGCCACCCTTCCCAACCTTCCTCATTACCGCCTCAATCCCACGGAACATGCCAAACTTCGAAGGCAAATAGCGAAACTTATTAGGAAGGGCTTCATCCGCATTAGCAAAAGCCCATGTGCCGTACCAGCCCTTCTCACTCCTAAGAAGGATTGATCATGGCGGATGTGTGTGGATAGTCGGGCCATTAATAAGATCACCGTCAAGTATAGGTTCCCCGTCCCTAGGCTTGATGACATGCTTGACATGCTAGCTGGAGCCACTATTTTCTCCAAAATTGACCTTAAGAGTGGCTATTACCAAGTTAGGATTAGGCTCGGATATGAATGAAAAATGGCCTTCAAGACCAAGGATGGCTTGTATGAATGGTTGGTAATGCCTTTCGGGCTCTCAAATGCCCCAAGTACCTTCATGCGTCTCATGACGGAGGTCCTTAGGCCATTCATTAGGATCTTTCTAGTGATCTACTTTGATGACATCCTCATATATAGTCAATCCCAAGAGGCCCACCTTGACCACCTTAGGCAAGTTTGCATCGTCCTTCGACATGAGAATCTATTTGCCAACCTAGGTAAGTGTCACTTCATGACCACATCCATCACCTTCTTAGGATTTGTGGTGTCTACCAAAGGTGTCTCCATGGACCCCGAGTAGGTCCAAGCTATTCTAGATTGGCTGGAAACCCACACTCTTCATTAGGTCTGTAGTTTCCATGGGTTGGCCACATTCTATAGGAGATTTATTTGGGGATTTAGCACCATCACCGCCCCTATCACCGATTGCCTCAAAAAGGGAACTTTTGTATGGACCAAACCAGCCTCCAAAGCCTTCCAAGAGCTTAAGGAGAAGATGACCCAAGACCCGATCCTATGCCTACCCGATTTCTCTAAGGCCTTTGAAGTCACATGTGATGCATCCGGGATAGGAATAGGAGGGATCCTTAGTCAAGAGGGTCACCCCGTGGCCTTCTTCAGTGAGAAGCTATGTGATGCTAGGACACGGTACTCTACTTATGACAAAGAGTTCTATGCTGTGGTTCAATCCCTCCGACATTGGAGGCACTATTTGTTGTCCAAAGAATTTGTCATCTTTTCTGATCATGAGGCCCTCAAATACCTCAACTCCCAACAAAAGTTGAATGCCCGACATGCCCGTTGGGTTGAGTACATCCAATCCTACACCTTTCTCATCAAACACAAGGCGGGAAGTGAGAACCGAGTGGCAGATGCTCTTAGTAGGAGGGTCTCTTTATTGTCCACTATCCAAGTGGAGGTTATCGAATTTGAGAAGCTCAAGGAAGATACCTTGGCTGCCCCGACTTTGGGCACATCTATACCACCTTGACCGCCCACTCTAGCAAGGAACATGAGGGTTTTATCTTAGAAGATGGGTTCCTCTTCAAGGGACCAAAACTTTGCATTCCACGGACCTCACTCCGTGATTTCTTGGTTTGGGAATTACATGCAGGAGGACTAGCTGGTCATTTTGGGGTTCACAAAACTATTGCTCTAGTTGAAGGTCAGTTTTATTAGCCAAGTCTCAAGAGAGACGTAGGCAAGATAGTGGGTCAATGCCGCACATGTGCTTCGGCCAAACAGGTGAAGCAAAACACCGGCCTTTATACCCCACTCCCCGTCCCCGACCGTCCATGGCAAGACTTAAGCATGGACTTTGTGCTAGGCCTACCCAAGACTCAAAGAAAGCATGACTCAATATATGTGGTCGTTGACAGATTTTCAAAGATGGCCCACTTCATCCCATGCTCCAAAACCTTCGATGCCTCCCATGTGGCCCGATTATTCTTTGATGAGGTTGTTCGTCTCCATGGGCTACCCAAAACCATAGTCTCTGATAGGGATGTCAAGTTCACTGGCTATTTTTGGAAGACTCTTTGGCACGTAATGGGTACCCTCCTCAAATTTTCCACAGCTTACCACCCTAAAACTGATGGTCAAACTAAAGTTGTCAATCGAAGTCTATGGAACCTCCTTAGGTGTGTTGTTGAGGAATGTCCAGGGAATTGGGATCTCATTCTACCTCAGGTTGAATTTGCATATAACAACTCTATCAATAAATCCATAGGGATAAGTCCATTTGAAGCTGTGCATGGGTACAAGCCAAGGAAACCTTCAGATCTCATTCCCCTTCCCCAGCATGCTAGAGTGTCTATTTCAGCTGAGTCTTTTGCCCAACACATTAGAGAATTGCATGAAGAAATTTGCAAGCACATTATCAATAAGAATGAGACTTATAAAAGGCTGGCCGACTCTCATCGACGTCACCGAGAATTCCACATGGGTGACTTTGTGATGGTAAGAACAGAGAGGCTCTCCCCAGGAGCCATCTCAAAATTGAGGCCTCATCGGGCTGGTCCCTTCCAGGTTTTGAGGTGCATTGGCACTAATGCCAATGAGTTGGATCTCCCCGAGGAGTATGGAGTAAGTCCCGCATTCAACGTGGCCGACCTAGTGCCATATAAGGGACCCATGGTGGTACCCAGTGAGGATATTGAGCCTATTCCTCCTATTGAGAGAGCACCCACCCGTGAGGAGAGACCACCAGTCAAGAGATCCCAGCGTGAGCGAATTGAGTGAATATTGGATGAACAAGTCACTACCACCAGGAGCAAGGTATACAAGCGCTATCTCGTCAGGTGGAAGGATCGGCCTCCTTCGGAGGATTCATGGGTGAGTCGGGAAGACCTCCAGCAGCTCGATCCTGACCTTCTCGAGCAGTATCACAGCAGGATGTACCCCTACTCGACGGAGTCGAGCTCTTCGCAACCTAGGAGATTTGATGGAGGCATCACCCACGACTCCCTCTGGCTGGGGTCATCTTCACACCCCGGTGTCATTTGAGCTCGGGCTTCACTCTATGTAGGCCCAATTATCCATTTTGTGCTTTCTATTTGAGTCATTTAATGTATTTTCCATTTTATTTGAGTCATGTCCCTAGGTCTTTTGTTTATTTTTCTAAGTTTAAGTGTCATTAGATTAGCTATTGGGCCCAATTCTGTGGGCTTGGCCCAGGGGCGCCCCTACCCCTTGCTTATTTGTCATTGTAGCATGAGTCAGAGACTTTTTGTAAAATATGGGTTGCCTATATATAAGACCCCATTCCCCCCATTTCAAATTAATGAAGATTGCCATTTTGAGAGTTTAAAATTTCAGATTTCTTAGAGTGAATCCATTAATGGGTGAGAAGCCCTAACGGAGAGAATCCCAACCCTACCTCTTTCTCTATCTCTCTCTCTCACCACAAGGGGGGCTGCGCCCTTCATTCTCTCTCCTCTCTTACCAACCACCTCTCTCTCCCACCCACCACCATTAAAGCCTCTCCCATTCCCCACAACCCTCCTCATTACTCCGCCCTTGTCCCAAAGAAGAACCCCCAATCACCAAGCCAACCTCCAACCCCCAACCACCCACTACCCTTCCCAAGCACCCTTCCCACTACCCAAGGCACCCCTCCACCTCCCAAAGGAAATTTCAAAATTCCCTCCCCCTTTGCTGGCTGCGCACAAACCTCCCCTCTACCTTCCCCCTTGGCCCTAGTTCATCACATTCCCATCCTCCATCTCCAACCACTCAAGGGCATTCACCACCTTCACTCTCCCTCCACCTTGGCTGAAACCAGCAAGCACCCTGCGCCCTCCCCCTTCCCCAGCTCCTCCACAACCCCCTAGCCACCCCCCTACCTTCCAACATTCCCCTCCCACCACTCTTCATTTCCCCTTCACCATTCAACAACCTCTTCTTCTAATTTCATAGTCATTTGGAGCTACCTCGACGGACCTGATCACATTTGAAGATCTGCACAGAAGCAGCGGATTGCAGCGGCGACCCCGACCTCATCTTGGTGTCCCGGAAGGCCCAAGTAGTACCATTGGAAGCGTCTCCCTATCTTCTTCACAATGGCATCTGTCTCGTCCCATTCTGAGCTTGCTTCTGCCCGGGGGATCCGATCTCCCCAAGCTGCGCTTCTTCACCCCGATAGTCAATCTGAAGCTACTTGCAGAAGTGCTCACGGTCGATCTCTTGAAATTCTGAAAATGGGCCTTGACTAAAAGCGTCTACGACAATTATCCTTACAGAATCAAGCAGCGGCATCCCGTTCGGCATCTGAAACTAAGATTTCTCAATTTTCTCCCCCGAGTGCGCTGTTCTGTCCACTCTGGGACTGAACAGACACCCAAGCACTATTCGGGCTGTCCCTGTCTACTCCATCATCATCTGGCACCCCCGTGGGTCTCCGATCAAAGAGGACTCGACAAAGAAGTTGGCAACTCTGGCCACGCCTGATTCATGGCTCTGGAGCGCCCGTAGTGACTTCATCTTCCTACTGTTGTGGTCCTGAAGCAGTCAGAACCAGAGTTCTGCGTCCCTGTTCATGCCTCTGCCCCGACCAGCACCGACTTCCCGAAATTCCAAAAAAAGTTGGACGACTTCCTGGGTCACCTACAAAGACTTTCCAGCTGGTCTCATTGCCAACAAAATTCAGGAGTGGCTGTAGCGTCAACAACTTCAACTGCATATCCTCAGTCACGGAGATCGGGCAGAACTGGCATCGTCCAACCGTTCGACTTCAATTTTCAATTTTTCCCCTCCCCGCTTGGCCGGCTTACCACCCCTCCCTGGGGGAGGTAGTGTTTGACTATAATCTTTGGCTTCCCTTCCCCAAGATCCCCCCCTTGCATGGGGTGTAGTGTTGTAAGATCATAAACAGGTCAAGCTACTCCGGCGCGACGTGTGGGGAACCCACGCTTTTCCGCTCACCCACTTCTACGAGCGGGACCGATTTCTTCAAACCGGTCGAGTAAGTGCTCCAACCTTAGCTCTCTTTAGTACTTGTTCTTTCAATATTAGTTCATAAGCTCCATAGGTTTGTGAGAGTTAGCGCCCGGTCCATCAAGCAACCTTGCTTTGAGTGACAGCCGTGGGTAATGTGTGCAGCCCGTGCCTTTGGCACAACGTCGGCCCCATTGAATTGGGCCTCCCATATCCATGGGAATCAACCGTGACCTTGCTGGCCCTCTACCAGCAAGGGTCCAGTCCTCACATCCTCCACTTGGCATTGCCAAGTTACCCCGGGATTTGGGTGAGCGTCAGGTGAACGGCCGCCAAATTCGGTCCGTTTTAATTGCGAATTGTGCTTGTTTGTTTAGGTCCAAGGGTGTGTCACATCAAACTAAGTAGACTGTTATGTATGGAAGGTGACATGAAATATATGAAATGCACATTACCCCACTCAATATTCTCACAACATTCTCCCCCTTTTTGATGATGGCAACATATTACCCTTTGATCTCCATTTTGATGGCAACTATGACAGATTCATACTAGACTATGTTCAGACAAATGCAATTTGCACATCGAACACCATGCAAAAACTTTCTCTTCCCCATCACACTACCCCATCAAAAGTTCTCCCCCTTTGACATCAGCAAAAAGAGGTGATCAAACGAGTATCAAGTGCAAAGGAGTGGAGGAGAAACTGTGAATTACTGATAAACAAACTGACTAGTTGTTTGGTAACTAAGCAAGCCTAGCAAGGATTCTTCAGATATAAGAATGCAGATAATGTTGACCAGAAATTATGTGGTTTAAAGATTATGAAAGTTAGAGGTTGTCAACAGTACTCTATTGAAAACCAATCTTTGTGAACTTTTAATATGAATGAACCAAAGAAACATAAAGCATATCAAATTTTGTCTTTCTTCATCTTTAATGTCTAAACAGTAATGTAGTTATCAGGAGTAGCTAGAAGTTGTAGTGAGGTTAAATAAGAAGCACAATTCTGATTTAACGCAGGAAAAATAGAAGCATTTTATCGTTTATTTTCTTTTGATTTGAGAATAGTCATGTACAAACCTTGCCTTTAGACAAAAGAGCACACGTTTATCAGACGCCAGTATCCCTTGTTACTAGTAGGGTTTACAATTCTGTTTCAGGTATAGTCTTCACCTTTTTGCGTAAGGGTACACATTTATCAGACTCCAGTACCCCTAGTTACTCAGTAAGACTAACCTTTTGATAGTTTTTCGAACAGAGATGAGTTGAAGTGCTTCATGACATGAGATTGTCTTCATTTCATTGATGAAGTGCTCAGCTTCTCAGTACATTCAATCATTGCTCTGCCTGCCTTAAAATTATATTTCAACTTCTTATTGATTCTATAGAAAGTGTTGTTTAAAGACAATACAAACTTCTAGATTTTCTCAACGAAGACTACCTGAGTTAAGACAGTATTAGATTCTGAAAGACTCCATTAGACATGATATTTTAGGTTGGTTAAGAAATATTAAAAGTATAGAAAGATTCCTTTTTCATTGAGTTTTGTGGTTAGTCTCTAGAGTTCATCAGGTTTAAACCAGCAATTCTTTCCAGGTGCACCACTGTTTCTTATAAGAGAAGATATCTGATTTTGGCTGCTTGGATTAATGAACTGAATAGTAGTTTGTCATTGATGTAGACAAAAGAGAGATTTACAAGAAATCTTTACTGGCCATAATGGCAAGATCAGACAGATAAGAGAGTATCTGATAGACTCAAGAAGGACTCAATGCTAGAGAGTCGACATTATTCAAGAGTTGAATAAGAATCTATTCTATTTCTAACAGAATTTTTCTAGACTCCCCCTATCTAACTATATGAAATGAAGGTGAAATGTGTGAATTGACATGGGTGATATGAGAATACACAGACTCCCCGTGACTATGTGCATTGGGTTTTAGATGAATATGAAAAATGCACTGACTTACTCTAGATATATATGCATCGACCCATGGTTCTAGGCGGGGGACTGTCCTCTCGCATAGCGTGGGTTTCCAGACAGAGAATATCTACCCTTCCCCCATCATCCATTTGATATACCAATGGATCAACAATGAAATGCAATAGAGATACATTCAGTAGCTAACAGTGCAGAGATTATTCAAAAAATTCAAAAAATTCAAAGCAGATGAGATAAGCATTCATGCTGAAAATTACCAAAGACCAAGTTCTCTCCTTAAAATTTTAAATCTTTCATTTCCAAGTGGTTTTGTCAAAATATCAGCAATATATTTTTCAGTTCCATTGAATTCAAGTTCAATCTCCTTTTTACTGACCTCATCTCTAAGAAAATGATGTTTGATTTCAATGTGTTTAGTCCTAGAGTGGTGAACATGATTTTTGGTTAAGGGAATAGCACTAGTGTTATCACAAAATATTGTAATACACCCAAGATTGATAAGATAGTCAGTTAACTGGTGTTTAATCCATAGGACTTGGGCAACATAGTTTCCTATAGCCACATACTCTGCCTCAGCAGTGGATAAGGCTACAGTATGTTGTTTCTTAGATGCCCAAGACACTAGACACCCACCAAGAAATTGACAATATCCACTAGAACTTTTCCTATCTATCCTACACCCGGCATAGTCTGCATTAGTGTAAGCTATAAGGTCTAGCACACACTTAGTAGGATACCATAAGCCTAGTTTAATGATCCCAGACAGATACCTAAAAATCTATTTCATAGCAATTACATGTGATTCCTTAGGACATGCTTAAAATCTAGCACACAAACATACTGTAAACTGAATGTCAGGGTGAGATGCAGTAAGATATAGCAAGGATTCGATCATACCTCTGTAGAGTTTGGGGTCTACCATTTTACCTTCAGGATCATAATCAAGGCTGGTAGATGTTCCCATTGGTGCTGTTATTGCTTTGAGGTTTCCCATCTTGAATTTCTTCAGTAGATCCTTGATATATTTCTCTTGAGTTATGAAAGTTCCTTCTTTGGTCTGACAGATCTGTAATCCAAGAAAGAAATTCAGTTCTCCCATTGAGCTCATTTCAAATTCACTAGTCATTAATTCTGAGAATTCCTCACACATGGATGAATTAGTTGACCCAAACACTATATCATCTACATAAATTTGAATGATCAGAATTTCTTTTTCACATACCTTTGTGAATAATGTCTGGTTAATCTTACCTCTGTAGAATCCCTTTTGTGAGAGGAACTTGCTAAGTTTGTCATACCATGCTCGGGGAGCTTGCTTTAGTCCATAGAGTGCCTTATCAAGTTTATAATCATGGTCAAGAAATTCAAGGCACTCAAAACCAGGGGGTTGTTGGACAAAAACATCCTCTTTTATTTCACCATTTAAAAAATCAGATTTAACATCCATCTGCTGAAAAGTTATTCCTAAACTACATGCAGTAGCTAAAAGAATCCTAATATCTTCTAGCCTTGCTACAGGGGCAAAAGATTCTTCAAAGTCAATACCAAACTCTTGGTTATACCCCTGAGCAACTAGTCTAGCCTTATTTCTTATTATTTTACCATGCTCATCAGTTTTATTCCTAAAGACCCATTTAGTGCCAATGATGTTGCCATGAGTGGGTTTAGGAACTAAGTGCCAGACCTTGTTCTTATCAAATTGAATAAGTTCATTATGCATGGCATTAATCAAGTGTTTATCCTGAAGGGCACTATCTATGTTTTTGGGTTCTATCTGAGATACTAAAGCAAATGAGTTTAGTTCATTTTCAATTCTTAAGTGTGCTCTAGTTCTCAGTGCTTCATCTAGATCACCAATTATGTTTTCAAGTGGATGGTCTCTAAGAAATTTAAGGTTAGTGACGTGATTACCTAGATTCTCACTTACCTCCCCCTGAGTTATTGGTGCTTCTGCTTCAGCTTCCTCATCAGACTCTTCATTATGATCTTCATTTGACTTCATAATATCTCATTCTATTTTGTCCCTGCATAAACCCGTTTCAGTTCTAATAGCAGATTCATCAAAGACAACATGAGGAGATTCTTCAACAATTTTTGAGTTGATTTTAAAAATCCTATAGGCTCTAGACTGATCAGAATAACTTAGAAATATTACAGGTTCACTTTTTGGTTCAAACTTATCAAGGTCTCCTTTAGAGTTAATGCGAATAAAGCATTTGCAGCCAAAGACCTTGAAATGAGCTAGAGAAAGTTTCTTACCTTTAAGAATTTCATTGGGAGTCATTTGAGTTGTGGGTCTTACCAGGGCTCTATTAATTATGTAGCATGTAGTGTTAATAGTCTCTGCCCAAAACTTCCTTAGTAGGTTACTGTTGCGTGGGTTTTTATGCCGAATAACCAGGGAGAAGGAAGGGATACAGCGGGGAAGAAAAATACAGGAGTTTGATATATCTCGGGTATCCTCCTTACGGTTGCATACCTCTCACGGCGGTATTGGGCACTCTCCTTTTATGGAAAGTTGAAAAGGGTCGAATAGCACGATAGTGTCCGGGTAAGGGTTGACCAGACAGGGTGCGGGCGTGCCAGTCGATTTCTTGACAATCACCCATTGAACCAAGGGTTGATTGGGGAAGCACCACCAGGGCGCGGCACGTGGCCCCGGGCGATCAGACGACACATGGAGAAAAGGGGTTCCATGGGTGCGAGTGCGTAGGTGATTGTGGGAATCGTGTACTTGACATCTTTCCCCACCGGTAGCAAGCAACCAATGTTTATTTACATCGGATTGAATCTGAGTACCTTCGTTCTGAGCTGAAGAAAAGTCTGTATATATGTCTGAAGCCATGGGTAGAGGGCCGGGGGCATTCAACAGCTATGGGTGCACGTTGGACCGGGGAGGGTGTTTGCTGGGGTTAGGGTGTTAGGCACGGATGCCGAGTGATGTAGATAGGAAGCTGGGGGCACGAATGCAGGCACTTGTATTTCACTGGCTTTATGATGAGCCACATGGGGTTTACAAGAGGGCCTAAGTGGCCAAAGTACAATTGGCGCAAGCCGCTCTACAATTTCGGCATGTGGGTTGGTCCTCGGGTCATTGCTTGACAAAGCGGATATCCGCGTATTTTATAGGGACTCTTTACAAAGGAGTTGGTGTGGGACCGACTACCTTGGTGGCCAGAGCGGACACGGACTGGCGCCTGGTAGAGGTCGGACGCGGCTCGAGGTGAGCGGTTGGGTCTGGGTCTCGGACGGTGAGTGTTGTCATGCTGGAGAGTCGAGGTTGGCCCCGGGACTATGATTCCCTGGCTAGAGGTCCAACTAGACTTGATTTGTTAATCCGAGGGGCCAATGACCTACTGGAAGGTGAACGGTGGGCACGTGGTTTCGTGTCACGGTCCATTACGGCAATGCGGAGTACCCTTTGTCACCGTCATAAGTTGGCGTACATAGGCGGACCCGGGATGCGGGTGCTTTTGCCGTTGGCGTAGTCATGTTACATGCGGCGGGGATGGACTTGGTGTGAGATGGCTAAACACCGCGTGAGTGGAGTACGTGGGACATACCCTCGGCGTGTGTGAGCCGACTAGCAAGCCAACCGCACGTGCACTTAGCTTCTCACGTCCCTGACCCTTGCCAAAGGCCTTGGGAGTCAGAGGGTGCGACAATTAGGCTGGCGAAGTTCGTCTGTCCGTGTGTCGTCCTCCTTGCTATCATGTTGTGTATGCATGCATCATCTGTTGCCCCTTGAGCTTCTAAGGGGGGAATTTATAGGAATTTGAAGGGGTGGGGGTTAGGCGGACCAAGTTGAGGGTTTAACTTGGTCCGGGTAAACCCCCCAAATAGTATTTTTATTTTATTTTCTTTGTATTTTTTTGTGTGTTTTTGTGTGTGTAACGGAGTGGAGGGGATGGGGTTTAGGCGGACCAGCCCCATGGGCTGGTCTGGTCCGCCTAAACCCCTCTTCGGAGGGAGAAAACCCTTTTTTTAAATATTTGATGGGGTTTAGGCAGACCAGCTTGAAGGTCTAGGTTGGTCCGCCTAAACCCTTCCTCAGGGGGGGTTTGGGTGGACCAAAGTGGCCACTTTTTTTAAATTTTTAAATTCTTTTTTTTATTATCCAAGGGTTTAGGCGGACCAGCCTAGGGGTCCAGGCTGGTCCACCGAAACCCCTCCCCAGGGGGGCTTTGGGTGGACCGGGTTGGAAGTGAGAGAGGGGAAGTGGCCCCACCTCTATAAAATTTGATTTTGGTTATTTTTAGCCCCACTTTGACTCAGTTTGAATGCTAGAAGACAAAGGATACGAGCACGGACTGGTTGACTAGCGGCTTGTGCACGTAGACCGAGGGATTGACGTGTGCGACTCGATGTAATCCTGGGGCTCCGTCTTCGCAAATTCTTCTACGTACTGGTACGACGAACGAACTTTACACGAACCTCGGACCGAATTTTCACGAACCGGGACTAGGGAGGACCGTCGGGCCTCCGAGCTGGGGAGAGGGCACGCCCCCCCGGGGAGGTCATCCTCCCCGGGCGCGTGGCCATGCCCTGGGGCGAACTGGCCCCGGGCGAGCCGCAACCTCGAGGGATGTCCCCCGGGGGTCTTCTTTTATCGTCTGGGGATGTCCTTTGAAGGACACAAAGTTCTGAGATATTGAGATGGCCCATGGGGGCCGTTGTTCTTCGAGTCGTAGTAGCCGCTCGCAAGGTATTTGAGAAAATCCCTGACACACCCCGGGTTGCCGAACGGGCCGTGTAGGTGGCCGACGGGCCTTGGATTTGACCTAGGGCCAAGGGTAGAAGTCCATAGGGGCTGGGAGGAGGCACCTTGGTCCCATGGGCCTTGCCTTGTGCTGCGTGCCATGTTGTACGGCTGGTTGGCAGGGTAGCGTCGGGTTGGCCCGCGAGCTAAAGTTGGGTGGCATATTGCCACGTGTCTGAGGGTCGGGGGTGGCCCCGACTTGCTGGGGGGTCGTTGTAGGACCCAATTAACATACTGGTATCACGGGGTGGCCCGTGGGTTGATGTAGAAGGGTTGAAACATGTGCGCCTATAAGGTGTTCGGCAGAATGCCGAACACATGTGTGTGAGCCGTACACACGTGCTGCGAGCCTCCCGAGCCTGTGGTTGACCTATTTGGGTCTCCCTTTGACCTTGGAGGGTTGAAAGAAGGTGTCCCAGGGTAGGCCCCTGGCCTTTTCACTGGGTGCCACATGGCGTGACTTATAGTCGGAGTGTCCCCGAGATGGCCCCGGTGGTTGTGTAGAATGCGAGCAAAGTCTGCAACTCATGAGTCGGGAGTGGTTCCAATTGATTTCTTGTGACGCCGTATACCTTGGCTAGCGGGTCGAGGCTATTGGTTAGGCCCACTAGGTTTTCGGAGGGGCCGGGTAGCCCTTGCCTTAAAGCTGTTCGAGGAAATTTCTGAACCCTTATTTCTAGATATTTTGCTAGAGAAACTGTCCGGGTGCAACAAATGCCCCCCATGGGTCGTGCGTCGAAGGGGGAGACGAGGGCGTACGGCCCGTGAACATCTCCTTTTGAGTTGTTGTAGTCGCATTTTGATGCTTCATATACTTGTGCTTTATTGTGGTGTATGTGTTGAATTCTTGGCACGCTGACCATTTTTGGTGTTTTATCTTGCAGCCATGGCACGATTCGGTAGGGACGAGAGGGTCCCGAGGCGTGTGGTCCAAGAGGAGGACCACTGGGTGAGGAGGACCGAGCTGCCCATGCCCCCTTTGGGTCTGCCAGTAATTACTGTGGCTAATGTGGAGTAGCTCAATTGGGGGCACACAACTGTGGCGGAGGGCCCCGTTGGTGAGCGCGACAGCGGAGTTGGGATTGTGGAGTTGGCCCACGCGTCGGAGGCAGGCGGGCATTACACTTATGATCGCAGCGGAGGCTACCCGGTGGAGTTCCCTCTAGACCAACACTTGTTCGTGTTCATCGGGCGTTTTGTCCCACCAGGGCTGGAGGAGAGTGACTCTCGGGTCGCCGGAGCCCGTCGCCGGCTGGAGCAGGCGATCTTGGTGGGCCGAGAAAGTCTACATGGAATCGTCCTTTGCGGCTTCCTGAGTTTTTTCGTGGACTACTAGAGGCAGAGTCAATTTCCCAGTGCCGAAGTGCCTGGGCTTCTTCAGCAAAGGAGACCAGTTCGGAGTTCGTGCTCAAGTGATGGGTCCCGCTTTCTAGGATTTGCACGGGCACCACTGGGCAGAGACAGAGGGTAGTCCCGGGCTAGTAACTGAGCCATCAGGGCTGGAGTATGCCGGGGAAGGCTATGACGACCACAGCCTTCTATCCGGGATACTGCGGCAGACTGTCATTAGCTGGTATGGCTGTTGGGCGGTGATTTCATCACACAGATAGTGCCAAGGAGCTACTGAGTGGTTGATGGGCATAGTACACCACTACCGGGTGTTGCTAGACTCAGTTGATATTCGATACGCTATGACTGCGGCCTTGTAAGGGTACCCCTGCTACACGGGGCTTCTACAGGAGATGGCAGAGCGCTTCAACCTCAGGTGGAATACCATGGCGACGGCTGAGGGAGAGACTTC
Source organism: Amorphophallus konjac (assembly GCA_022559845.1). Classification (NCBI taxonomy): domain Eukaryota; kingdom Viridiplantae; phylum Streptophyta; class Magnoliopsida; order Alismatales; family Araceae; genus Amorphophallus; species Amorphophallus konjac. The sequence continues at coordinate 254,071,482 of CM040125.1, read as the reverse complement.
GTTAGATTTGTGGTCTCTGTACAAGATCTCCAGGCTGTTGATCAGCGGCGAGGGGTAGGAGGAGGTAGTATTGGATGACCTCCATCGTAGCCACACTGACGGACACGGGGGATACCGAGTTTCTTACAGCTACTGGTATTTGTTGAAGACCTGGAGGGACTTAGCCCTGGCTGGGAGAGAGAGAGCATCATAGACTCCTAGGGTGCCGCTGAACGCGTGAGTCCGCCACTTTTGCAACGGACCTTTTTGCTTTCACTAGGAGTTTGCGAGGGACCAGACCCCCTGGTAGGAGTACACAGAGGTGGAGCTACATTTCCAGACATACACCAGGTACATCTACGCACCACAGGAGGGGTGGAATCCCAATAGACTGCTAAACGTGACCCACCTGGACGCATACTTGGCATACTGGTTGGCGACGTTCGTGGTCCCACACGGGGAGGACGGCTAGCTGTGAGTAGAGCTATTGTGGCCTTCGTGCCAACTGGCAGAGGGATGGAGGCTGGACTTACCCCCAGCAGCTTTGGCCAACGTTTACCAGGGACTAGGGGTACTGTTGGTGCACCCTGCACCACGCGAGCGGAGCCTGCTTCTGCCGACCCACTACCTTAGTGCATGTGCTGGCCTACTGTTTCCAGGGTTGGTGTCTCGTGGGTCTGTGGCGAACCAGGTAGCACCATTGTTGTTCAGCTTCACCGGGCAGCCGGACGGGGACACAGTTGTTCAGCTAGATGAAGCCTGGAGAGTCTTGTGTTACTTGCTCGATAGGGGCGATGAGGGGATTCCTTTTGACGATGCCACTAGGGACTCCCACCTGATTCTGGTGCCTTCGAATGGCGGGGCGGCCTGTGCCCTTCCTTATTAGCAGGAGCCAGATGCGGCATTGTACACAGAGTGGGTGATGAGCACCCGGCCGATGGTGCTGCCTCTACACTGATCTGTGACGAGCTTCCTAGATCCGTACTACCCTCACAAGTTCACTCAGAACTTCGGGTACTACCAGGGGATCCCGCTGAACCAGGAGTTTCCTTTGGCGGGTCGTTAGTACAGAGGCCGGGACACACATTTGCTAGCTGCAGCATGGTGGGACTTCTACTGTCGCCGAGAGCCGGAGCGACTGCCGATGCCTGTGCCGGGACGTAGGGGACGGTTTGAAGTCCACTATGCCAGGTGGTGGTTCGAGCACAGTCACCAGTATTGGCAGAAGGCCTCGGCAGTCTGAAAAGCCGAGGAGACCCATCTCTTGAGGGAGGATCTCCCCCTTATTGCACTGGATGACGGTTACCTGCAGACTCGCTTCTCTCGGATCCATCGGGCGGTGGAGCGGTTGGCCCAGCAGGCGCCTCGGGGGAGCCAAGGCTCACTGTCTGTAGGGCGGAGCGGCAATGGGGCACTGAAGCCCCTTAGGCAGGCGCGGCCAGCCCCTAGAGGTACTGGAGCGGTGGCGCCTCGACCCGGTGCGCCGAGGACTTCGTGGACCCAGTTCCTAGCTGATTGCGGGTTCGAGCAGAGGGGGTCACTAGACCGAGTGCTCCCTGAAGGAAGTTTTACAGACACATCGATTGATGATTGGAGGCGTCATATCGCCCATGCGATCGGGTCGGTCGGACCCGTGGAGCTCGTGTCCCTTATCGAGTGTGCCTACACCCTCATGGACGTGAAGGAAGCGGTCGCGAAGGCCGCACGGGTCGTGGGCTTGAAGCTGGAGCAGTTGGTTCCTCTACCGCTGACTCCCTTTGTGGCTTCAGGTAAGACCTCTTCGTTATCCTGTTGTCCCTGCTTTGTTATTTTCTAGGGTACATGGCTGAGAGTTCTTATGTGGTTGTGTTTATTGGCAGGCTCTGCGGCGGACAGGGATCACCCCTCCACGGGGACGTCTTCTTTGGATGGTGACGGGGCCGTTCAGCCTTGACGAAAATGCCCTCAGGTGGAGACTAGAGTCAGGGAGGCCGACGAGTCCTCTCAGGGGCCCACTGCCAGGGAAAATATTGCGGCGGAACCGGCTCTGAGTAAGTGCTATATCTGCCTGCTTGCTTTACATTGATTCAACCTTTATGATTGGCTAACTTTGCGTAACTGGATTGGCTTTTCATAGCACCACTGGAGGCCGGGGCTGACGCGGCCTTCTCGCCACCTCAGGAGGTTGACCAGCTACCTGACGATGAGGTTGATTGCGAGATAGACATGGAGGGGTTCATTCGTTTGATGGACGAGACTCCTCCCAATGTTGGGACCTTTCCTAATTTTGAGCCATGGAAGCTTCAAAGGATGCCCAGGCAGGTAAATAATTCTGGGACCGAGCATGTTGTGTTTATGGCTGTATTTGATTCTAGGAGTTGACATAGTTGCTGGGGTCATGCAGAGGTGGCCGGGACATCAGACACCGTAGCTCCCTCTGAGATGCGAGGTGAGGTGCCCTCACCCGTTGACGAGCAGGAGCCCGCTGCGACCCAAGATGGCTTGGGTGAGTATTGAATTGTTACGGACGGGATTGCCCTCACACTAAACAATTGCTGGACTGTAGAGGCTGACTATTTTTATGTTGCTATTTTCCAGGTGAAGATCCAGCCGCTACTCTAGAGATGATTCAGGATCTGGTCCGTACCGGCCCATCAGTGTCCCTTCCCTCCTTTGAGGGGGAGCCTGAAGGGAAGAGTGCTCCAATGCCGTCTCCGGCCGAAGCAGCATCCAGCCTGTTACCACAGCAGTTGGCAGGGGTGGAGCAAGTTTCCCTGCCAACTATGGTGTCGGCCTATACTGTGGGGCTGGTCGGGTCTTTGAGCATGGGACCCTCTGGTACGTAGTTGGGGACTTAATCATTTCTGTCAAGCCCTTTGTGTTGATTATCTTCTAGTGCTGAAATCCTGTTGACATTGTTTGCAGGTGCCCCTTCGCCTCTAGAAGAAGGTGAGCTACCCTGTGACGGGGATGGAGTGGTGGAGGAGGGGCCCACTGAGGTGGCTCCGGTTGAGGGTGACGGGGAGATCGTCGACATCAAAAAGGTTTCAGAAGGGAGTGCTCCGGCCGGTGAGTTTTCTATTTGCAACTCTTAGTTGGAGAGCCGCTCTTGTATGAAGTTGGGCCCTATGGTGACCTTGTTTGCTTCGTTGGCCTGCAGGAGCTTCCAGTTCGGCCACCTCCGAGAGTTCATCAGGGGCCTCGTCGAGCTCTCCAAATGACGGCAGCTCGGAGATGGAGACAGCAGAGAGTTCGAGTTCGAGCTCCTCATCCTCCGGGGTCTCTGCTAGTAGGGAGGTTCCGACGGGGACCACTTCTGGAGGTATATGGTGGTTCTTCCGGTCCTCATTTGATGCTTGTTAGCTCTATAAGGCAGGATGTTGACGCTCTTGGGTTGCTCGCAGCATCAGATCTCGGAGAGGAGTGTGTGTCAGCTCCTGATGAGGCCGGGCAGGAGGAGCCCCCTATCCTACCCGTGCTTGCTGGGAATGACCGGACAGTGGAGGAGTCACTGCCCTCTCTGACCCTGGTCTATGATGCTGTTGAGGCGGACGAGCAGCTGCCCTCCTCGACCCCGATAGATGATGCCACAAGGACAGCTGGGTTTGCTTCAGGTGAGGAGCCAAGACTTGTCTCCTTCTTTTTCTCAGGTTTTTCACCTTATCTGTCGAAGGAAATCTTACGTGTATTGCTCACCCCCTTTGGTGTTTGTCAGAACCATGTAGGTTCCACTAGAGTGCTGGCCGCATCTGGAGACCTCTCCCTAGGTTTCGGGGTTGAGTGGCCTATGTCTGCTTCTCTGCCGGAGCCACTGTTGAAGATGAACGCAGGTGCCGCCCTACTGCAGCGGGCGCGAGGCTACTCGCAGAGCGACCCTCTTCCCTTTTCGGAGGACCTGAGGCAGCGACTGTGGGAGTGCACCCAAGGCTACCACGTGCTCGGCTTCCTACGTGAGCTCTGGATGTCCGGACTAGCTGGGATCTGGGCCGAGTACCTGCGACTCCGCGAGGCTCAGGAGTAGAAGGATCGGAGGCTAGCGGCGATCCGAGAGGCACAAGAGCAGCGTGCTCAGCTGGTGTTAGCCGTAGCTGAGCAGAGGAGCCACGCCGAGGCGACTGCGTTGGCATCTCAGAAGCGAGCCGCATAGCTGAGGGAGGTGGAGAGCCGGGCTGAGGAGCAGGCAGTCACCGAGCATGTCCGAGCTGAGTGGCAGGCGACCGAGACGACAGCCGGAGCTAGTGCCCAGCTCTTGTCCACTCTGGAGGCGAAGCTTGCGGCTACGGACTCTCACATTGCGGCGCTGGAGGGGACCGAGCCTGAGATTTGATTGTATCTCTCTCTTTATTCTTCTCCCCCCCCTTTTTTTGATGTCTGCAGTGTAGGGATTTTGTTACCCCAAGGGCATGTCTTGGGCTCCTTTTACAGAGTATTAATGACAAACTCCAGATTCTTTGCTTATTGGGTTGTTCCCTCCTTTCTCTGATGGAATAGAGTGATGCGCATGAACTTACGACCACTTACTGTTAGTCGTGTTGCTTATTCTACGATGCATCGGCATGAGTGACAAGGGATAACAGAGACCGGGTTTAAGGAACTTGATGTTAGAGACTGGAGGCTGAGCACTGGATAGTAGGGGAAAGGAAAGGGCTATATGTGGGGGCCAATCCCCTTGGAGGATGAAAGCCTGGATACCAGGGAACCAACGTAGGCCCACAAGGATAGGGTAGTTCATGTGGTTTAGGGTTGTAGAGGTGACTCTGGAGGGTATATTGACCCTGAATGGGCTGGTGGAGTATCGGCTAGCATTATACCGTTAGCCAAAAAATACGATTCGCACGTGTCTGGGAAGCTGGGATTGAGCTGTCTGGGTGGCCCAGGAAGACATGGCAACCGAGACCAGGATTGGGAGAAAGACTGGAAATTGAAGCTTGGACTGTGACTGGAAATGGAGACTAGAGCTGGAGCCAACTGGGCAACCTGGAAAGGTGCGGTAGTTGGGAACTGGAGCCGGGCTGGATGACTGGCCTGTCAAGGCCTTGTAGCTGAAACTGGCTCTGGGAGCCGAGCGGCTACTTTGTGAGGGCATCGTGGCCAAAACTGGGGTTGGAGACTGGGCAGCTGGCCTGTGAAGGCGTTGTAGCTGGGACTGGAACTGGGAGCTGGCAGCTGGCCTTGTGAAGGCGTTGTAGCCGAAACTAGAACTGGCGACTGGCCTGTGAAGGTGTTGTAGTCGAAATTGGAACTGGGGACTGGCGGCTGGCCTGTGAAGGCGTTGTAACCGAAACTAGAACTGGAGACTGGCGACTGGCCTGTGAAGGTGTTATAGCCGAAACTGGAACTGGAGACTGGCGACTGGCCTGTGAAGGTGTTGTAGCCGAAACTAGAACTAGAGATTGGCGGCTGCCCTATGAAGGTGTTGTAGCCAAAACTGGAACTGGAGACTGGGCGGCTTGCCTGTGAAGGCGTTGTAGCCGGAGACTGGAGCTGGGGACTGGAACCGAAACTTGCACTGGAGATGACCGACCATCGGGGGTGTAGTGGCTATCATTGTCGTGGAGTGATGTTGAGCTCACCATCGGGGCGTGTCATAGCCGACGGCTTTGTAAGTGAAGAATAGAGGGGGAGAGAGAGTTTTTTTTCTCTTTAACAGCCCTACCGCCCTTGCGGGTTTTCGCTAGAGCTGGCCCCCTTTATCTTTTTCCGGTGCGCCCTTGCGGGTTTTCACACCAAGGGGTTACCCGATTTTGCCTATGGCGTCCTTTCGGGTTTTCACCTTAGTTGGGTCAGTGGCAATTTTTGCACCTAGTCGGCTCCCTGTAATGGATTCGACCAGGCCCGCCGGGGTATCTCTATTTTTAACCCTACTTTTTTTTTATTTTCTTGAGACTGTCGTCCATAGCATGTTGCGGTCAGGGGACGTAACCTGAAACTGGAAGGTGTGGATGGTCGGACATTGTTCCGCCATTAACAAGGGTTTTTTTTTTGAAATCCTCACGCCATGGTGGCGAAGGGCCACTTTGTCATGGCAAAATATGACTGGAGTTATGGCTAGTGGATCAGGGATTGTATGGGAGAACTGGGATTATAATGAACTTGAAGGCTCTAGATTTGTAGAGGATGTAGGATGTAGGGGCAGAGAATGATAAATGTCTGGGAATGTACCAGGATATAAGTTTACCGGGATGGTGACTGGGTGCTTTACTGTCGCAGGGACTGGTTGATATGTGTCTTGAGGTGAGGGCCTAAGGTTGGCCAAACTGAGTGGGTGTAGTGTAAAGCCAACTGGAGATTGGAGGGTTTGTGTTCTAATGGTGTAAGTTGATTGAAGACTGGCTTTGGGTGAGGCTAACGGCCCACCGAGGAATAGGTGGAAGGCCGTTCTAACTGGTAGGGAGAAGAAGATTTTCTCATTATCGTCTCTACCGCCCTTTCGGGTTTTCGCTAGAGCCGACCCCCTTTAGCTTTTTTCGACGTACCCTTGCGGGTTTTCACGTCGAGGGGTTTCTCGATTTTGCCCGAGGTGCCCTTTCAGGTCTGCACCTCACCCGGGTTACTGGCCTTTTAGCCCCCAGCCACCCTATTGTGGTGAGGATGACTGGGTCTGCCGGGGTATCTCTATTTTTAACCCCATTTTTTTTTGTTTTCTTTTTTTTTGACTGACCTGGGAGCCTGACGCCTAGGCTGGTGCTGGTGCAGAAGTGCCCGTGCTCTTGTGGTGACGGGAAAGAGGGCAAGAGGTTAGTCCCCTATAACGCCTGGCGGCTGTCCTGGGGAACTGTACTGGGTGCTTGACTGGGAATTGAAGACTGGCGGGCCTGGCCGGTTAGATCCTTCACGGGGAAGGGCCGACCGCACTAGCAGTAGCAGAGATGTGCGCCTTAATCTGGCTGGCGCGCAAACTCGTGTTCTGATGCATAATATAGCTTTATGTGTTTGTCGTTGAGAGGCGGGAACGGTATATGACCTTTGTGATCAATGACCGCGTAGGCCCCACCCTCATAGACATTTTGGATAATGTATGGACCTCGCCAGTTCAGCTGAAGTTTTCCGCTGGAGCGCCCTGCCATGACTTCTTTTTCTTTGATCATGACAAGGTCACCTTGCTTGAAAGCTCACTGCTTGACGAGCTTATCGTAGGCCCGGGCCATGCGGGCCTGGTATACTTGCAGGTGTTTGTAGGCTTCGAGTTGCTTTCCTTCTAGGTCGGCGAGCTCTTCTAGCCTTCTCTGGTACTCACTTTCGTCAGGACCGGCAAGGCCGGTGTGGATCGCCACACAGTAAAAAGCTAACTGGATTTCGATGGGGATAACTACTTCTGTTCCGTAGGCAAGGGAGGACGGTGAGCACCCTGTGGGGGTTTTGTAGACCGTCCGATATGCCCATAATGCTTCGAAGACCTTCTCACCCCAATCACATTTCCGGTGGCTAACCATCTTAGCCAGGAGCTTGCAGAGGCTTTTGTTGAAGGCTTCTACTAAGCCATTAGCCTAGGGGCTGTAGACCGAAGTGGTTCTCCAGTCGATGTGGAATTTGGCCTCTAGCTAGTATACAACCTTATTCTTGAAGGTTGTCCCGTTGTCAGACACTACATGACTGGGAGTACCAAATCGGTATATGATGTTGTGCCAGACGAATTTGGCAACGATTTCGCCGGTGACCTCTCGCAAAGATAGAGCCTCTGCCGAACGAGAGAAATAGTCAGTGATGGCCAAGATGTATTTATGGCCCTTGGATGATGGCGGGAAAGGGCCCACGATGTCCATGCCCCACTCAGCGAATGGCCAGGTGGGGACTGTAGGACGTAGTGGGTTGGGAGGTCTTTTGGGTACTAGGCCAAAGGCTTGGCATTGATGGCATGTACGGGTGTACTAGATGTAGTCCACGTACATAGTTGGCCAGTAGAAGCCTTTGAGCTTGATGTTGTGCTTCATCCGATCTCTGGCATGGTGCGCACCGCACAACTCGGAGTGAACCTCCTGCATGACGGCTCGTGCGTCGGCGAGGGAGACACACCTTAGGAAAATTGACATGTCCTTCTCATGGACAAGTCTATACAGGGAGTCGCCAATCAACTCGAAAGCGGTTGCTCGGCAGAGTAGTTGAACCCTTTGAGCTTGGTCAGGGGGAAGCCACCCTTTCTTGAATTTGATGATGGGCACACGCCAATAGTCCTCTTCGGGAGGTGTGCTCTGGTCAAGGTCATGGACCTCGTAAATGGTGAGACTGGTGTTGCTTTCGAGTGAGCTCGGCATCAGCCTTCTGTGGTTGAGGATGATGTCGACCTCGCCCTCGGGCGGGAGCTTGATGGCCACGGCCAATTTTGCTAAGGCATCCACCTGAGTGTTGCTGCTTCTGGGAATATGATATATTTTGAAGAAATAGAACTTCCAGGTTAATCTGGTGACGGTGGTATGGTATGGAACCAACTCTGCCTTCCGCACGTCATAGACGCCGAGGACTTGCCGGACTATTAGCTGGGAGTCCCCGTAGGCTTTGAGACATTTAATGCCCATGTGCAGAGCCATCCGGAGCCCGATGAGTAGAGCTTCATACTCGGCTTCGTTGTTGGTCAGGGACTTCATGAGGGTGTAGGAGTTGTACAAAACTCCGCCATGAGGAGTCAGGAAAACTATGCCATCACCTGCCGTGGTGGCTGGATTCTGGTTGCTCCGGGTGATCCCTCGGGAAGCACCATCGAAGTAGAGCTCCCAGCAAGGTATGCTGGTTGTGAGAGTGCTTGGCTACCAATAATTCAAGACATCTCCGCTCTGTTCAACAAGTTGTTGTGATTGAGCAGCAAGGGACTGCTCATCCGGGAGCTCCGAGTTGAAAGGTGAGTCGTTTGGCATTGGATGGGCTGCCAAAAATTCAGCCATGCCGTGTCCCTTGATTGCTTTTCTGGGGACATAAGTAATGTCGTACTCCATCAAGAAGAGGGCCCACCTCCCCAGTGAGGCAGGTCACCGAAGGAGATACTTCAGGGGGTCGTGCTTGGATATAAGCTCGACTTGATGGGATAGGAGGTAATGTCGCAGCTTCTTAACCGCGAATACTAATGCCAAGCAAACCTTCTCCGTAGGGGAGTAACGGTACTCGACATCGATTAGCTTTTGGCTGAGGTAATAGAGGGGCTATTCTTTACCTTCCTCATTGATTTGCGCCAACAGAGCTCCCAGCGAAGCGTCCATGGCGGAAATATAAAGGATGAGGGGTTTACCCTTGATTGGTGCCCCCAGGACTGGGGGAGTAAGGAGGTACTCCTTGATTTGCTCAAAAGCCGCCTGGCATTCTGAGTCCCATGTGAACGGGGTGTCTTTCTTCATCAGCTTGCTGAAAGGCGTGCACCGACCGGAGAGGTTAGAGATAAACCTCTGAATGTAGGTCAGCCTCCCTTGGAAGGACCTAAGTTCAGTGATGTTGTTGGGTGGTGGAAGCTCCCGGATTACTTTGATCTTGCTGGGATCCACCTCGATTCCTTGGTACCTGACGACGAAGCCGTGGAATTTTCCGCTGGATCCGCCGAAGGCGCATTTCATGGGGTTCATCTTGTGCTCATATTGCTGGAGACGCTCGAAGACTTGGTGGAGGTCGCGCAAATGGTCTTCTTGCCTTTTGGTCTTGACAACGAGGTCGTCGACATAGCATTCGACGGTGTTGTGTAGCATCTTATCGAATATTTTTATCATGGCCCTTTGGTAAGTAGCACCAGCATTCTTCAAACCAAATGGCATACGCTTGTAGTTGAAGATCCCTTTGGGGGACCTGAAGGCTGTGTGATTCTTATCTTTAAGGGACATTCGGATTTGATTATAACCAGACGACCCGTCCATGAAAGACAAGGCTTCATGGCCGGTGGTCATATCGACCATCATTTCTGTAATTGGGACTGGAAAGTCGTCCTTCGGACAAGCTTTGTTGAGGTCCCGGAAGTTGACGCAGATGCGGACTTGACCATTCTTCTTCTTGACGGGGACTATGTTGGCGAGCCATATCGGGTAGATGCATGGCTCGATGAAGTCAACCTCCACCATTTTATGAACTTCGGCTGAAACTTGGAGCTCCAGCTCATGGCGCATGTGCCACTGTGGTTGCTTGACCGGGGTAACTGAGGGAGAGATGGCTAGGTCATGCTCCGCTATGGAGGGACCTAGCCCTGGCATCTCTTTATATGTCCAGGCGAAGCAGTCTTTGTATTCAAGCAAGAGTTGCTTCTAATCCTACCTTTCTACCTTGGTGAGGAGGGCACTGACGAATGTAGGCTGAGGGGCTTTATCTTCGCCCAAGTTGATTTCAACGATCTCATCCACGGTCGCTTGGCCGCCATCCTCCAGCTCGAGAGGAGCGGGTTAGAAGTCGATGAAATCCTCGTCATCGGTGTCGGCTTCGTGTATTTCTTGGTTCTCGAAGTCACTCGTTTACGTCGATGGGACTGGAGAGTCGTTGTTGCTGGGATCCATCGAGGATGGTTCTGGACCACTGGTTGCTGGCCCGCAGTTGTCAACTGGTGCTGCTGAGATCTCCCCGGGGTTGCCTAGCGAAGCTGACGATCCTTCGTGGTCATGACCAGAGATATCCCCCCCTTCAGGAGGGTTTGTTGAACTAGGTCCTTCAACTGGCTGAGAGACCGGAGGAGCTTCTTCTCCTCCTTTGTCTTGGCAGGGAGACGAGGAAGGTCCTTCGACGGCTTGAGCTGGGGTGCCGACTTTGACGGGGATCGGGATCAGAATTTCCTCTTCCTCATCCCCGGAACTGTCGAATTTGGCTTCGACTCTAGCTTTGTCATCGGCTGGTTGTGCCAAGCCTATGACGTTGACTGCATAGTGGACACGAAAGTCTGGTTCTTGGTCATAGCCAAGTCCCCAGGTATTCTTTATGGAAGGACGAGGGTTTCCCTCGGACCTGGGAAGGGGTCCAGAGCTGACGGGAGTATCTTTGTTGTGAAGACGTCTACCACAGCTGAATGTGTTGCTTCAGACACATTTCTTGAATATGCGGGGACAGATCGCCCCACACCTGAACTGCTTCAGGGGTGTCATCGGCTTGCCTGGACCAGCCGAAGTCATCATCCGGCAGGACTTGCGGGACCATGTCTCCTTTATAGAAGACAATAGGTTTGTCCTTGTTAGCCCTCTTCTTGTTTTGGCGTTGTCGCTTGAAGGTGATAATGAATGTCATTAGCGGTTCGACACTGTGCTTCTCGGATGCACATGGAAGTTGGATGCAGTCTGGTGGCAAGCATATGCTCTTGTCGATAGCTCGGCTAATGAGATTAGCCTCGAAGTCGAACGGCGCCTCTCAGGGCGATCTGGGGTTGACTTGGAGCCAAGGCATAGCCTGTGAAGCTTGGCCTTTTCCTCGTCAATAGAGAAGAGATCATCATCATCTTCCTTTGAGAGCCAGCCATTACTTTTGCTCTTGATCAGGGTACGGACTAATCCCCTTGAGGTAGAGCGCAGCATCGGCCAGGTTGCATTCTGCCGGTGTGAACGGCGACAGGTCGGCAAAGACCTTATGTTGCTCCCCATCCTTGGCATACTTGATGCATTGGTGGAGAGTTGACGGGACGACCCAGTTTTCATGGAGCCAGGGTCTGCCCAATAGCATCTTATAAGACGTGTTGGAGTCGATGATGTAGAATGTCACCTTAGAGGTGAAATCATCAAGTACCAGATCGACATCCACCTGGCCGAGGACGTCCTCGGTGCTCTGGTTAAAGCCGAATATCTTAACCACCTGAACCTTCTGGAGGTATGGGGTGAGATATAGAGACTTGAATGTCTTGAGCGGCATGATGTTAACAACGGCACCAGCGTCCACCAGGATCTGGTTCACATCATGCCCGTTGATCTTCCCCTTCATGTAGAGAGGACGATTGTGGCACGGAGGAGAAAGCAGCATGTCTTTCTCCGTGAAGGAGATGGCGGCTGTGAAGGCTCCATAGGTAGCCGCCTTCATTACTACGGCATGTGCTTCATAGACTTCTGGCTCTTGGAGTATTTTGATAAGGTTTTCCCTTGGGGCTTTACTCCAAGCGATGGCTTCACAAATTGAAATACTGGCAGGGAAGTGTTTCATCTGGTGGAGGACCTTCCGGTCAGCTCGGGTTCGAGCATCCTCCAAGGAGGGTAGTATGTCAAGCTGAGCCTTCTGCGAGCTGCTGTGCTATTCCCTATCGGGAAGTTGCACTACCTTGCCCATACCACCGGGATCAGACTGATCTTGATCGCCAGCGGACTCTTGGAACAGGGATGCAAATGATGGCTCTTCTGGGTGTGACTGGCGGACTGGCTCATACTTGCCGGACGGTCTCGCTTGCTCTGCTGCAGCAATCAGTACTAACGCAGGGGTAGGGAGGCCAACAGTAGCCTCGTCGATGCCGGAAGGATCAAAAATACCGAGTCTACCCCAAATTTCTACTTCCGGAATGGGAACCGGTTCCCCTCCTCGAAAGAGGATGATCCGCTCCGGATTGAAAGTGGACAGAGAGAGGGGTAACTTGGGAGTTCTCCCACGGCCTCTACCATGTCCCCGACCATGACCTCAGTCGTGAACGGTGTACTCTGGAGCTGGCTGTAGCCTAAGAGGAGCCGTGGTTCTTTGTCTTGTCCGGGAGGCTACTGGCTCGCCCCGCCGAGAAGCGTTGATATTGTCAGGAGGTGGGATGGCCACCATGTTGCAAGTGCAGCACCGAAGCATTTCTTCCAGATGCTCTGTGGTGATCTCCTTGTCTTTATAGCACAAGGAGAGCTCGTCTGGGATCACGAGTCTTTCGCCGTCCTTGAGCTGTTGGATCATCTCTTGGACCCAATTTCTGAGGCGGGCTCGTTTATGCATTTCTTCCCACGGGATGTAGCCGTCGAGTGGGAGAGCTCTGGTAGGATGAGGAGGAACGTATTCCTCCAGGTCATCAATGAGCCGCTGGAGCCTTTGGAGAGGCATTGGCTCAACTGGGAATTGTAGGGTGGCTGCTTGTTCAGCTTGTTTCTTGAGCCGCCTCCTGAGATTCTTCCTCCTATTTTTATCTTGTCTCTTGGCAATAGCTGCCTCCAAGGGAGTAGGAGGGAGAGGTGCTGGGGCCGGAGTTGATAAATCCTGGTGAGGATATCTCCGAGATGGCATCTTTGCAGGGCGAGGTCGATGACTCTTCTTCGCTCAGATTTCGATCCAAGCGCCTTCCGCTTGTTGTATTTGGAAGGTGGCATTGATCGCCTGCTTGATTACCTCGAGCGACAATTCCTGGTATGACGAGATACTGGGGCTAGCGTCCGAAGACGTGTGCGTGGCTTGATGCCTTAGCCGCGGTGGCAACAGGAGCCTACGAGGAGTCGGTAGGCTGATGCTGGAGTCTGAAGACATGTGCGCGATTTGATGCCTTAGCCGCGGTGGCGGCTGGAGCCTACGAGGAGTCGGTAGGCTGATGCTGGCATCCGAAGATGTGTGCGCGGTTTGATGCCTTAGCCGCGGTGGCAGTAGCTTTTGTTGGGAAGCGGACTGAGAGACATGCTTATTGTCCTGCTCCTTAGCCTTGCCTTTGTGATCATGCTGAGAGCTGGGTCTGGCGACGACTGACGGCGTCGTGAGACATTGTCGCTCTAGATTGTTATCACGACTCTACGGACTGGCTGAACCTTGTGGCGGTGGGCCTGCCACTTGAATTGAAGCCACTGAAGACTCTGAAGATGCCTTCTTTGTATTTCAGATTATGTTAATGGGTAGGAGGAGAGGATCCGACGGCCCATCCGTTGAGGGGATGTGACGAGGCTGGGGCGGGGACTCACCCTGCTTTTGCTTTACCTTCCTATCCACAGACGTCGGCGATGAAGATAAGATGGGAGGAGGATGAGAGAACGCTGAAAATCCCGTTATCCTCTTGCTCACCAGAATGTCCTCTCGGTAGAGAAGGACTCAGAGCGGCCTGGCTGTGTCTTCTTCAAGGAAAGGGAGAGACTTTAGCTCCCGCCAAGACCGCCACCGCACGGCCGAAGTGGCTGGGGCTGCCTGGCTAGGTGCTGATGCCTGAGAGCCCGAAGGGGCCAAAGGAGCCAGGGAATGGATGACGTTTACCGAGAAGTCGGTCGGCTCTGTCTGTTGACTAGCATCCTGCTCTTTACGCCTCCGTAATCGCTCGAGCGCCTCTTGGTTGTCAGTCCGGAACTCGAGCCATTCTGGAGGATGCTGGTAAGGCAGCCCGTGCCCATTTCCTTGCGGGGAGTCTGGCCGTTCTGGCGCATCCCTGGCAGTGCTCAGGGTCTCTTTGACAGCTTGCCGAAGCCTGACGAGCGACATGGAGTTTCCTTCCGCATCGATCTGCTCCCATTGGATCTGTTCCTGGATGAGGTGTTGGACTTCCTCACAAGACTCGACCGGGTGGGAAATTCTAGCGTGGAAGGGGTAGTATTGAGGGTGACTACGGTCCCAATGGGTGTAGTCGGCAGGCGAGTCACGGGGCATGATTTGCCCATTCTCGACGAGGATATCGAAGAGTCGCCGGGTTCTCTCCTTGGGAAAGGAGAGAGGTCTCTGATCATACCAGGGCCTCCACCCCGGGTACCAAATCGAACGTCCCCTTCGATTGGCATTGGGCTCCTCTGACTCATCATCAAAAAGAGAAAATGTGGCCATCATATGGATGATATTGACTGAGGGGCGAGCCACGCGTGCTACCTTAGCTGGCCTAGCCCACGTATGTGGTTGCGGGGGATCAATGAGACCACTCTTCATTTTGACGAGGCCGTCTCGGATCAATTTCTGTGCCTGAGTCTTGAAGACGTAGCAATCTTCGATTGAGTGACCCAACATGCGATGATACATGCAATAACTGGGATCGTCGATCTTCAGAGCCTCATCCGGCTTGCGGATTTCTGGCAGTTCGACGAACTTCTGGGCCATACAGAGGTCGAAGAGCATCTTCGTATGTTCCTTCTTAAAGGAGAAGTGGTCTTCATGCGCTCTGAGAAGGAAGGAGCAGCCGGCTTGTCCGCTGGCTTCTTATCATAGTCGTTGGATTCGGCTCCCTTACTTCCCTTGGCGGCAGGGGTGAACTCTATAATGTTCACCTCCTTGCCGGGCTGGCGTTCTCGCACTTCCTTACCCTTTGCTGTAGTATAGCTCGGGTTATCGGCAAAGAACATCTCTATTTCGACGACTGCCGAATTAAGTTGGTCGAACTTTTCGATGACCTCAGCCACGAGACCTCGAGGGCATATGGTGATGGCATCCTCTTGAACAAGTGGGTTGACACACCTCATGCTGAGGTCTCGCCACTTTTTGATGAAATCAAGGGCGCCCTCGCCCTTTTTCTGTCGGAGAGAACAGAGTTCGGCTAGGGAGACCTTTCACTCAGCCATTTGAAAGCGGTCGAGGAATTTCTTCTGGAGATCGGCCCAGTCGATGACTGAGTTGGGCTTCATGTGGGAGTACCATTAGAAGGCCGTTCCCGTGAGTGAAGTGGCGAAGTAGCGGAGGAGATATGATTCATCCAGCGCTAACTCGCCCATGGCCATAACATAGTAGGCCAATTGCTCATGCGGCGACCCCTGCCCGTCGAACTTTTGTAGCTTCGGGGGCTTGGAGTACTCTGGGGGAAGCTTTTTCAGCTGGTGGTGAAGCGGGTAGGGTACAATGTAGAGATCTACTGTGACGGTCCCTTCACCATATTGGGCGAGCTTTGTCTCAACAATGCGCTCGATCATCTGGCATTATGCCAGGAGATTTTCCAGCATTAGGGTATTGGAGGCTCGTGGCTGAGTCTCGACCAGAGGCGTGCCAAACCCGGTTGCCAACGGGGTTTGGGCAATCACCACTGAGGTGTTGACCGCATCATGGGCCACCGGGGGTGCCTGTGCCTCGGCGTGGGGCCTAACAGGTTGCTGAGGATGAAGGTCTCGTTCTTGGAGGAGGTCTTGCAGGAGGGCCTTCAGATGCTGGTTCTCCTTCATAAGAGTGTCGAGGGTCACTTCCTGAGCCTCGTTCGAAGGAGGGTCGTTGTTGATCGGCTCTGCGTTGATAGGAGGGTCGCGATCTTCCACCGGGACCACTTCCGCGCATTTTGACGCTTGTGGCCCGGTAGAAGTGCCGACGTGACCTGTTGGGGGAGGTGGCGGAGCCTGATGGCGGGGCCTCCTGAAGTGGGACAGAGGCTGGTTCAAGTTGTCAGACTGGGTGTCTGGCTAGTGTCCGGTGGTGTAACACGTGAACACTCGAACCATGTTGTTGATGAACCGGGCCGTCCGCTTCCTGCGCGTGTGCCGCGCGGGGTGGACAGGCGCCCCTAGTCTATCAAAGACCGAGGCACGTGCAGAGGGGGCTCACTCTCGATGTTAGTCGGAGGAGAACCCCGGACCAGTTGCTGGAGGGCCTGGGAACGGGCTCGCCTTTGCCTCCGCTTGCTTGTGCGGGGGACATTGGACGACTGGGCTTCGTCAGACGATGCCATTGTGGGGCCAGTCGCATCCCGTCTGATGCCGCGTCTAAGTGCTCACAGGGGGTTTCTGATACACGCCCTCCGAACGGCCTGAGCTTCTTTTGAAGTGATCCAGATTCTTCTCAAGTTAGGTTGATGGTCTCCCTCGTCATCACCTTTCCGATGAGGCATCTTGCGAGGCCGTGTGTCTGGCTGCGGTGGGTGCCCCCACACTGCCACTAAGGAACCCGCTCCTTTGAGCTTCGCCCCATCCTCTCGTGTTTGACGCAAGAGGTCAAAATGATTGGAGGTGGGGATGGTGGGAACGGTCCGTTCCTGGGGTATGATTGGTTCACCCCCATCGAGATGGATCCGCAAGTCACCGACAAGAATCGTCTTGCCGGAGTTGCTGGTTGCGACAGCCAGCCGTCTGGCTCTGCGGCCATGGCGATGCTTCTTCTAAGGAGCAGAGGAAGACTCCGCCCCAAGATGGTAGACCGAGAAGACCCGGCCTGGAGTGACCGGCAGTGTGAAGCTGTCAGTCTGAGGTGCTGGGACCGCCCCCCGGGATAAGTAACCCACACCGGGAGTCGATGGCTGGGCGACTCGGGTGTACGCCTTCGCCCGCACCGATAGAAGTGTTGTCGATGCTCGAGATCAAACTCTTGCACTGGGGGGCAACGCCATCGGAGGTGCTGAGGTGCCAACGCCCCTAGGTCAAAGACCCGCAGTAGGTGCCGGTGTAGTCCAGGCTCGGGTCGGAAGGCTCGAGGAGGGTGCTGAGGAACTTTGCCCCCTGGGTAGAAGACCCACGGGGAGAGCCGGTTCAGCTGGGGCTCGGGCCCGGGGTCCCGAGTGCAATATCGGAGAGCCGCGAGTTCGGGGCTGGGAGCCCGTATCGAGAGTCGGCTTTATAGGGGTTTGGGGTCGGAAACTCGATGATGATGCTGAGGAGCCGTCGACTCGGGACTGGGAGCCCGTGTTGGGTACCGGCTTGGCTGGAGCTCGGGATTGAGAACCCGAGGAAGATGTTGGGAAGCCATGGACCCGGGGCTGGGAGCCCGTGTTGGGTGCCAGCCTCGCTGCGGCTCGGGGTTGGAAATCCAAGGAAGATGGTGGGAAGCTGTGGACCCGGGGCTGGGAGCCCGTGTTGGGTGCCAGCCTCGCTGCAGCTCGGGGTTGGAGACCTGAGGAAGATGCTGGAAAGCCGTGGACCTGGGGCTGGGAGCCCGTGCTGGGTGCCGGCCTCGCTGCGGCTCGAGATTGGGAACCCGAGGGGGGTGCTGTGATAGTGACCGAAGTCCGGGGCACGGGGCCAGTGTTGGAGATCAGACGAGGTTGGCCCCGGGAGCTAACGCTTACCCGGGCCAGCGTTGATCTTGGGGCCCTGTAGGGGCCAGTGGTGACAGTCCGGCGCCCGACACTTAGGCGGGACACTGGTGCTGAGAGCCAACGAAGAAACTGGAGTTGGCTGAAGTGCAGCCACGTGGATCACACCCAAGAAGTAGGGCGATCTGATAACAGGGGCGAAGCTGCCGAAAGCAATCGGCGTCGCCAAGTAGCCCAACCGGGCGTGGGTGGCGATGACGTTGGGACCGTAAGTGACGGCCGCCATGGTTACTAGAGTGTTGAGTACTGCGGAGGTGACGGTTGCTGACAGTCGCCAAGGGCGGTCTGATGATCAGAACGTGAACCAGAAGCTGCTAGAGAATGCGCGCGCGGATACCCTCCTCTGCCTCTCCTGCAAGGACAGGGAAAGGGCACCAGGGCTTCAGGGCTGGCATAGACTTTTTTTTAGCAAAAAGAAGGAAGACGGGAGACGTCCCACCGGGCGTGCCATCCTCTCTATTGCGCGGGTTTTTATGCCAAATAACGGGAGTGAAGGAAGGGATACAGCAGGGGAGAAAAATACGGGCGTTTGATATATCTCGGGTATCCTCCTTACGGTTGCATACCTCTCACGGCGGTATCAGGCACTCTCCTTTTACGGAAAGTCGAAAAGGGTCAAATGGCACGATAATGTCAGGGTAAGGGTTTACCAGACAGGGTGCGGGCGTGCCAGTCGATTTCTTGACAATCACCCATGGAACCAAGGGTTGACCGGGGAAGTGCCACCAGGGCACGGCACGTGGGCCCGGGCGATCAGACGACACATGGAGAAAAGGGGTTCCATGGGTGCGAGTGCGTAGGCGATTGTGGGAATCGTGTACTGGACATCTTTCCCTACCGGACGCAAGCAACTGGTGTTTATTTACATCGGATTGAATCCGAATACCTTCGTTCTGAGCTGATGAAAAGTCTATATATATGTCTGAAGCCATGGGTAGAGGGCCGGGGGCATTCAGCAGCTATGGGTGCACGTTAGACAGGGGGGTGTTTGCTGGGGTTAGGGTGTTAGGCACGGATGCTGAGTGATGTGGGTAGGAAGCTGGGGGCCCGAATGTGGGCACTTGTATTTAACTGGCTTTATGATGAGCCACATAGGGTTTACAAGCAGGCCTAAGTGGCCAAAGTACAATTGGCGTAAGCCGCGGAACAATTCCGGCACGTGGGTCGGTCCCCGGGTCATTGCGTGACAAAGCGGATATTTACGTGTTTTACAGGGACTCTTTACAGAGGAGTTGGTGTGGGTCCGACTACCTTGGTGGCCAGAGCAGACACGGACTGGTGGCTGGTAGAGGTCGGACGGGGCTCGAGGTGAGCAGTCGGGTCCGGGTCTCGGACGGCGAGTGTTGTCATGCTGGAGAGTCGAGGTCTGCCTCGGGACTATGATTCCCAGGCCAGAGGTCCGACTAGACTTGATTTGTTAATCCGAGGGGCCAACGGCCTATTGGAAGCTGAACGGTGGGCACGCGATTCTGTGTCACGGTCCATTAAGGCATTGCGGAGTACCCTTTGTCACCGTCATAAGTTGGTGTACACAGGCGGACCTGAGATGCGGGTGCTTTTGCCGTTGGCGTAGTCATGTTACATGCGGCGGGGATGGACTTGGTGTGAGAGGGCTAAACACCACATGAGGGGAGTACGTGGGACATACCCTCGGCGTGTGTGAGCCGACTAGCAAGCCCACCGCACGTGCACTTAGCTTCTCGCATCCCCGTCCCTTGCCGAAGGCCTCGGGAGTCTGCGGGTGCGACAATTAGGCCGGGGAAGTTCGTCCGTCTGTGTGTCGTCCTCCTTGCTGTCTTGCTGTGTATGCATGCATCATCTGTTGCCCCTTGAGCTTCTAAGGGAAGAATTTATAGGAATTTGAAGGGGTGGTGGGGTTTAGGCGGACCAAGTTGAGGGTTTAACTTTGTTCGGGTAAACCCCCCAAATAGTGTTTTTTTTATTTTATTTTATTTTATTGTATGTGTTTTTGTGTGTGTAACGGAGTGGAGGGGATGGGGTTTAGGCGGACCAGCCCCATGGGTTGGTCTGGTCTGCCTAAACCCCTCTTCAGAGGGAGAAAACCCTTTTTTTTTAATATTTGATGGGGTTTAGGTGGACTAGCCTGGACCAGTTCCAGGCTGGTCCGCCTAAACCCCTCCGCCAAAGTGGCCGCTTTTTTTAATTTTAAAAAATCTATACTTTTATTATCCAAGGGTTTAGGCGGTCTCCCCAAGGGGGGTTTGGGCAGACCGGGTTGGAAGAGAGAGAGAGGAAGTGGCCCCACCTCTATAAAATTTAATTTTTGGTTATTTTTAGCCCCACTTTGACTTAGTTAGAATCCTAGACGACAAAGGATACGGGCTCAGACTGGTTGACTGGCTGCTTGTGCGTGTAGACCGAGGGATTGACGTGTGCGACTCGACATAATCCCAGGGCTCCATCTTCGTGAATTCTTCTACATACGGGTGTGACGAACAAACTTTACACTAACCTCTGGCTGAATTTGCACGAACCGGGACTAGGGTGGACCGTCGGGCCTCCGAGCTGGGGAGAGGGCGCGGCCCCCCTGGGAGGTCGCCCTCCCCGGGCGCGCGGCCATGCCCTGGGGCGAACTAGCCTTGGGCGAGCTGCAACCCCAAGGGATGGCCCCCGGGGGTCTTCTTTCATCGTCTGGGTATGTCCTTTAAAGGACACGGAGTTCCGGGGTTGTTGTTCGAGTCGTAGTAGCTGCTCACAAAGTGTTCGGGCAAATGCCCGACACACCCCGGGTTGCCGAACGGGCCGCATAGGTGGCCGACGGGCCTTGGATTTGACCTAGGGCCAAGGGTAGAAGTCCATAGGGGCTGGGAAGAGGCACCTTGGACCCATGGGCCTTGTCTCGTGCTACGTGCCATGTGGCACGTTGTACGGCGAGTTGGCAGGGTAGCCTCGGGTTAGCCCGAGAACTAAAGTTGGGTGGCATATTGCCACGTGTCTGAGGGTCGGGGGTGGCCCTGGCCCACTGGAGAGTCGTTGTAGGACCCAATTAACGTACTGGAACCACAGGGTGGCCCGTGGGTTGGTGTAGAAGGGTTGAAACATGTGTGCCCACAAGGTGTTCGGCAGAATGCCGAACACACGTGTGTGATCCGTACACACGTGCTGCAGGCCTCCCGAGCCTGTGGTTGACCTATTTCGGTCTCCCTTTGACCTTGGAGGGTTGAAAGAAGGCATCCCGGGGTAGGCCCCTGGCCTTTTCATTGGGTGCCACGTGGTGCGGCTTATAGTCGGAGTGTCCCCGAGATGGGCCCGGTGGTTGTGTAGAATACGGGCAAAGTCCGGAACTCATGAGTCGGGAGTGGTCCCGATTGATTTCTAGTGCCACCGTATACCTCGGCTAACGGGTTGGGGCCGTTGGTCGGGCCCACTGGGTTGTCGGAGGGGTCGTGTAGTGCCTTGAAGGTGTTCGAGGAAATTCCCAAACCCTGATTTCTGGGTATTTTACTGGAGAAATTCTCTGGGTACAACAGTTAGCTTCTACAAGCATCGTCCGAGCCATCTCAACTAAGGTTTGATTTCTCCTTTCCACCACTCCATTCTGCTCTACAGTTCTTGGTGAGGAGAACCTGTGAGAGATTCCATTCTCCCTGCAAAAATTATCGAATTGTGAGTTAACAAACTCACCACCATGATCAGATAAGATATTCAAAATAGCATGCTCATTGGTTTGTTTTATTTTGAAAAAGAACTCCTGAAATTTTTCAAAGGCTTCATTTTTGTGAGTTAAGAAAAATACCCAAGTGAATCTAGAAAAATCATTAACAAGCACAAAACCATATCCTTTTCCAGATAAGCTAACTGACCTAGTTGGTCCAAATAAATCCATGTGAATTAGCTCATAAGGTTTTGAAGATAGGTTTTCAGTCCTAGATTTGAATTATTTTCTGGTCTGTTTACTTTGGGTGCATGTCTCACATATTTTATTTTCATTTTTCAAAGAAGTTTCAGGAAGCCCTTTTACTAAGCAATGCTTATTTAGTTTATGAAGCACACTGTAACTAGCACGACCTAATCTACGATGCCATAAGTAGGCTAGGTCATCTTTATTTACATTAAGACAGAGATTAGAGTGTGCTATATCATCTAAGTCCACCATGTAAATGTTATCGATTCTCTTTCTAGAAAATTTAACCAAGTCAGAGTTGGGTTCATAGATGGTGCATGCAAGAGAATCAAAAACAACCTTATGCCCTTTATCACATAATTGGCTAATGCTTAACAGATTATAAGCTAGCCCCTCAACTAACAAAACTTCTTCAATAAAGCAAGAAGAACATTTACCTACCTTTCCTGAGCCTATGATTTTTCCCTTGGTATTACCTCCAAAAATGACAAGACCAGCATCTTTCTTCACCAGTATGCAGAATTTAGCTTTATCTCCGGTCATGTGCCTGGAGTAGCCACTATCCAGATATCACTTGTTGTGATTGGCTGCCAGGCATACCTGCAAGGGAATCAAGTAGAATGATTTGGAACCCAGAGTTTCTTGGGTCCCAGAAAAACATTAATTTCATGCAGACTATAAACAAGATATTTTAGTATCCACATTTGATTTGGCTTTTTCATGACAGTTGTAGATTCCTTTTTAATCTATTTGTTCTGCTTTTTCTTGCCACTTTTATTATTTGAAGACTATTTCTGAGATGTGGCATTTTTCATCTTTTTAAAATTATTCTGAAAGTTTCTTTGCCAAGACTTAGTCCAATAGGCATTGGGAGTAGTGGATGCACTACAGACCCTAGCCTGTCTGGGCATGACATTGACAGAGCCATAGGAGTTCGGGTTCCAGAAATTGTTGTGCCTAGTCTGCCTATACGAGTTCCATGGATGAAATCGATGCATCTGAATGGAATGATAGTTCTGGAAGTGCTGCATAGGTTTCATGTGACCTTGGCCTTTCCAATATGGCTGGTGATAGGAGTTGTAGAGTGTGGAATGAGTAGGAACATTTTGATAGTGGCCTTGACCAAAGGCGCCGCTACTTAGACCTTTCTGAGGGGGTTTGGTAGTTTTGGACTTGGGGTTTCCTTGGACTCTAGCTTTGGCAGACTGACTCCTACCCTGGCTTTTGGTCTGAGGTGTGGGAGTGTATGAGCATGATTCCCTGGACACCTCTACCTTCCCTTTGCCCTTGTCCTTGGCACTGGGCTTAGTTTTCTCAATATTTTTAGTTTTATTCTTATCCTGACTTTCTCCAGGAGTCATATTTATCAGGGGTTGAAATGTCCCCTTTTCTGCCACAAAGGAGGTGGTTCTCACATCAAACCTTACCTTATTAGTTGGGTTGAAACCCAACCCTTCCTTTCTGAAATTACCTTTTGTTCCCAAGATAGCATTCAGATTTTCTATGCCTTGTACCATGCCTTCATGGGAGTTTTGTTTTTCTTTGTTTTCTTTTTCTAAGTTTTCTATTGACTTTCTCAACTCATTATTTACACCATTGACAGTTTCATACTTTTTAGTAGCAATTTTTGTTTCTTTCTGAAATTCATGAATTTTCATTTTAAGTTCATCAATGGTTTTCAGCAAGTTCTCATTTTCAGTCTTCAAATCATTTATCATGCATATGCTACCTTCAGCTTTCTCAAGGGAGTTCTTCAGCTCTGAATTTTCAGTTGTTAAACATGCAATTTGATCAGACAAAGAATTATCATTAACTAATGAATTCACTTTCTTTTTCAGATGTCTGTTCTCCCTACGCATATCTTCATATTTTTTCAAGAATTTCACCATAAGCATTTTCCCATTCATCTTGTGTAAAATTTTCAAATGGGGAAGTTACCTCATCATCACCTTTTGCCATTAGGAAAATATTTTCTTCTTTCTCACTGTCAGAAGAGCTGCTCCGACTTCCTTCTTCTTCATCGCTCCAGGTACAGACCATAGCTTTTCCCTTTTTGTTCTTCCACCTGGGCTGCTTATCCTTGAGCTCAGGACAATCTGCCTTGAGATGTCCTGCTTTCCTGCAATTGTAACAAACAATGCCATCAATTTTCTTTGTAGGTTCATATTTGTGTTTGGGTTGTCTTTTTCCAGAAAAGTATTTTCTCCTCAGCCCATTCCCTTCTTTTCTCAGGAATTTCTTGAACTTCCTGGTGATCATGGCAAACTCATCCTGATCCTCCTCAAAACTATTACTGCTATACTCACTGGATGACCCTTTGCTAGAATTGGCTTTAAGAGCTAAGGATTTTCTTATCTTCTCAGGCTCATCAACCTTCTTAAGGTTCAGCTCATATGTCATGAGAGAACCGATGAGCTCATCAACAGTGGTTGTAGCTAGGTTCCTAGACTCCTCAACTATAGTGGCCTTGGTGTGCCAGATGGGTGTCAGGGACCTTAGAATTTTTCTAACCAGCTCATACTCACTATAAGTCTTTCCTAGACTTCTCAAGCTATTTGTAATCACATTCAACCGAGCATACATCTCCGATATGGACTCCTCAGGCTTCATTTTGAAAGCCTCATACTCAGAGGGTAACATATTTGCCTTAGTCTCCCTAACATGAGATGTCCCTTCATAGATGATCTCTAACTTGTCCCACATCTCCTAAGCGGTGGTAAAGGAGGACACTCTGGAGGTGGTAAAGGAGGACACTCTGGAGAATTCGGTGGGATGGAGTGCACATTGTATAGCATTAATGGCACCCCAATTCAAAGTGGACTTTCGGATATGCTCCTTAGTCCAGAACTCTTCATCTGGAGGCAAATCAAATGGACCCTTACTCACGACAATCTAGATCTCATAGTCTTTAGCACAGAGAAAGACCTGCATCCTATTCTTCCAGTAAGAATAATTGTTGCCTTTGAAGAACAATGGCTTACTGGTCGAATGGCCCTCAGCAACCAAACCTTTACCATCCATAACTACTCTCCGGGATGTGAGGCCCTAAGGGAGAGTTTGGCTCTGATACCACGTGTTGGAACGGATGGATGCTAAGATCTAGAGCGGGGGTGAATAGATCTACCCAATAAAAATTATGCCACAAAAAGATATAATGCTGAAAGTAAATGATCTGCTACTAAGCTATCAAATCCAATAAACACAGAAGCAACATATGTTAGACAGAAAAGAGATTAGTGAGCAGTGAGTTTTAGTAAGGGCTAATTGAGCTTTGTTATAAGATCAACGATCAAGCATTTGGCGGAGGTATGGTCAAAATATTCCTCACGCAAGGATAAAGCACTTCAGATTGACGCTATCAAACTTTCATGCATTACCTTTTCATATACTTGAATTTTGAAGATCTTTATACTATGCTCAGATAGTCATAGGACTGAAGTCATATGCACACTAACCACTATGAGCATTCTAAATATAAATCAGGGCATTAGTAGATATAGAGAGTGACGTGAGAATATGTAAACATACAGATTCAGCAAGAAACGATGAGAGTTAATATCAATTAAAGATCCTAGGCATTTATCTCAGCGAGATAAAAACAAGCAAAATACGCTCACGGCCAGCCTAAGCAGAAACAATCACACAAAACACCAAAGACTTTTAGGTGGTTCGACTTTCACCTACATCCACCCCACACTTAGACCAAGTGTGGCTTACTGTTGATTCACAGCTTCAATCTGTTGATCCACAGCTTCGGGGAATCAATCCCTACATACCGCTGATCCACAGCTTTGGGGAACTCATCTCAGACTGCTGAGCCTCACAGCTTTCTACCACTGAGCCTTACAGCTTGCTACCACTGAGCTTTACAGCTTTGCTGTCCGAGGATTCAACCTCGCCCGGTGATACACAGCTTAAACAAGATCAAGAAAGAAATGGAAAGAAAGAAAGAAAGAAATGATGGAAATGAAGAAACGATGAAACAATGTAGCTCTCTAGGAGCAGATTGACTCTGGATTTGATCCAGGAGTCAATTACAACAGCTGGCTCTCACAAACTCTCTTCTTCTCAGCCTTACGATGCTCTTCTTTTTCTTCATGGCAGGCTCTCCTCTCTTTCTTCTCTTCTCTACCTTCTGCTCTATTTCTCTTATCTCCGTTGTATATCTCAGTCCCCTCTTTTTGATCGCAGAAGAAGGCTTTATATAAGGATTCAGACCTGGGACCAATGAGCTCACTCATTGGGCGTGTGAAGGGAATATTTCTGCTGATAGATTTCTGGAAGGTCTTAGCCAAGTGTCAGAATCTAGATGAGAAAGGATCCACGTGGTGGAATCCTCTAGATGCATCTTCCTTGGATCACTTGCTCAATCATAGGCATAGAGAAATCTGGGATCACGTGCATAGCTTTCTGCCAAACAGATTAGGAGCATTTTATCAAACACATAGAATATCGGAGTTAATGCTTACACAGAATGAAATGTATATATATATGATCAGACTACCCATATAGGTGTTCCGCGCAATGCCTTAGAGCATAAAAAGGATGCATAGACCTGATAGGCCATGGCATAAAACATGCACCGATGTTGTCTGCCAAGGAGCCTAACATGCTCTAACCTTGACAATGCATGTATGTAGACCTGCCTTGCAAGAGACACATTGTGTATTGACCTTGGTTTGCACAGAGGACATGTGCACCAGCCTTATGGCATGTTGCATGAAGTCTACTAACAATGGAGCTAGTAAGGACTAGAGCAGAATAAGCAGTTGCCAATCATCAAGAACTAGTCAACGAAATTAATGTTGCCAATCATCAAAATTTAACCAACAAAAATAATGTTGCCAATCATCAAAATTTAATCAACAAAAATAATGTTGCCAATCATCAAAACTAAGTAGACTGTTATGTATGGAAGGTGACATGAAATATATGAAATGCACATTACCCCACTCAATCTTCTCACAACAAGGGAAAGAATGAATTTTGCTCCAAGATAATCTATGTCCTCCCCGTTGCTTCTTCGTGTTCTTCTGCCCCTGTGCTTCCTTCTCTTGTTAAAAAAAAGAGAGAGTTGTGATCACCCCTTTATTCTGCGTTACCTACAGTGAATGAAAAGAGGTCGTCGGTTCTTTCTTTGAGCGCATCCTTCTTCCTCTCTGTATCTAAGTTGTGGGCTTCCTGTGTAGTTGTTCTTGTACTCATGCACACGTTGCTAGTAATGCTCCCCTCTCGTATTTGATTTATTAACACTCCGGGCCCCCAGCTGATGCCTACTTCTTCATAGTGCGACTTCCGGGGATCCCACTTAAAGTGAATAGTTATAGTC
This sequence comes from Amorphophallus konjac, assembly GCA_022559845.1. Classification (NCBI taxonomy): domain Eukaryota; kingdom Viridiplantae; phylum Streptophyta; class Magnoliopsida; order Alismatales; family Araceae; genus Amorphophallus; species Amorphophallus konjac. Next base: position 254,044,539 of record CM040125.1, on the reverse strand, counting down.
TTGCATTCGACGATATGCCGGGACACACTCTAGAAATCACCCTTGAGCTACGACACGTGGGCCACTGGAACCCCTTAAAGGCTAGTCCTTGGGCTTCCATGTCCACCTTGGGTCACCGGGCAGCTGTTCATGGCTGACCCATAATTTTGGAGGTCACATCAGAATACTCCGCAGGCTGCTCTCTATTTTTACACCCTGCAAATCTCAGGTCCGGGGGAGGTGCTGCCCAATTTTTCTCAGAATTATGGACTTAACGAAAACCTAAATTAATGCTAAAACAAGCACGTCAGATGCAAGTGAGTAACATGAATAATGAACACAATGTTGATATAGATATAGTAGACACAAGAGACTCAAGACAATACTGAACTTAGAACGACGCTCATCAAGAGCGATGCTAAAATGGGAAAAGTGATCAAACAAAAAAAATGTCATCCTGGCGATAATAATAAGAAGAAGAAAAACCCATCTGGAGTTGACTCCAAAACCCTTCGGAGTCGACTCCGCTTCTTCATTCCTCACATTTTCCCTCCATTTGTAACCCCAGCCGTCGCCTTTAGCCCATTTGTCACCCCCAACATGCATTTTTCACCCCTGTCAGCCTATTTGTCACCATTGATAGGCATTTTTCACCCTTAGCCACCTCTTCTTCACTTTTCCCACTCACCCTTCACAGTTGTGCATATGCTCATTACCCAAAAAAAAGAAAAGAAAAGAGGAGAACGACATAATATTAACAATAATAATAATAATAACAACAAACAAAACAACAACATAAAAAAATAGAATAAAATTCTTACTGAGGGTGGAGTTGACTCCGCCCACCCTTATCAGCGCTTTCTTCACCCATATAACCCATTTGTCACCCTTAGGGTCCTCTTTGTTACCCTTAGAGCCCATTTGTTAGTCATAACTACCCATTTGTCACCCTTAGGGTCCCTTTTGTTCACCGTAGAACCCATTTGTCAGCCATAACCACCTATTTGTCACCTATACGGGCTATTTGTCACCCTTAGCCCGCAGGAGCCGTCACCCTTGCCCTAGGGAACCGTCGCCTTTGAGTGTTTTTCCACTATTGTGAGCCCCTTTTGCCGCCCTTGTGCGCGCCATTTTGGTCACCCTTCTCACGCCATTCTGCCTCTCTTTCCCACGCCATTTTAGCATCCCTCATAATAAAACAAACAAACAAAGCTGGAGGTGGGTGTGAACCGGCGCGCCCATTTGTGCGCCGGTTCACACCTCCTCACCCCCGCGCCCTTTTAAACCTTTCCCCACTCTCACACACATTCCTCATTCCCCCCTTTTCCTCCCTTCCTTCTTAAACAAAAAAATATCAAATGGGAATAGAACAAGAACAAAAAAAACAAGCAAAGTAAAATAACGACAGAAAAGAAATAAATGAATAAAACAAAGCAACTCTTAAAGGGACACATAATTAAACAAAAAATACATAATAACCATAACAACAAAACATATATATATATCCATGCATATAAACTAATAAACTAAAAAAAAACCAAAATCATCACAACAAAAAATGGATGTAAGAGTAATGATAACAAAGAAACAATATACACTCGTGCATTCGACTAAAAGTTGAATAGCCAAAAACAAAAAATATATACATGTAATAATAAGCATAATACCACCCACTCTTGCACCTCTGCTCCGCTGGACTCGGTATGAAAAGAATAGCAATGACGTCCCGCTAAGTCAGATTCGGACCATGGGAACCATCCCGGTATGGCCATGATCCGACATTGCCACGGGCCGATAGTTCATCAAACTTGACCCGTCTTTACCGGGATCCAATCCCGCATTCTTATTAAACTTGCCGTATATGCGGCAGACACATGCGTGATTTTATCGCCGTCTTTTTGTGTCACAAACGCGGACTTCCGTCCGAACATGAAATGGTCCACGAGTGACCGACATATCTTTGAACATTTACACCCCAATGTGGGGTCTGTCTAAACGTCGTTTGAGATTTCATTGTCTTATTTCATCAATATTAAACCTTAGGCCGTAGGGCCCCTTTTCCTGGCGACTAATCAAGGATTTTCTCTCTCCGAGGGGATGTAATTAACGTCGCGGCCTTTACGGCACGGCGGATTTTTGTCTCGACATGAAATTCGTAATCGTCTGATCAGTCAAACGATGCACACCACACCTTCCTCGAAGTCCGAATAAATCGTCACCTATGCAACTGGCACGACCTCGCACAAATAAATCGAATAAATGAACAAACAAACGAATAGATAAATTAAAAAAAGAAGTGTTCCAAAAGTGCATCCACAATATTTTACTCCCTCACATTGAAGGTGCACACAATTTTCACTGAATTGCATGAGCATGGGCATATTTGCCCTTTCACTCCTCTTTCAGAAGCAAGTATGGCCTTTGCATCCGTATGCATGCATCAATTATACATATACAGTTCTTCACACATATGCATATATATGCATGCTCTACCCATATGTCAAAAAAAAGGAGATGAAGTGAAATATGAAATAAAGTTGGGAGTTTAATAACCCTTGATCTGCTATGCTGGACCTATAACACGAACAAAAAAAATTTGCTCGGCAACACAGGGTGAGTCGATGCAGCCAGTGCGCTTCGTCGACGCAGGCAGTCCTAGGCTAGCTTCCAGCACACTGCGTCGACGCAGCCAACACGCTGCATCGACGCAGGGCAGTTCTGCATCAACTCCCCTCTTCAAACAATCTTTAATCTTATAGAAAAAATGACAAACCACAAATGATAACCTAAAAAAAAAGAGAGATAACACAATGATAAAAGAAATGCCACGAAGACATAATAATGAACTTCAATGCCCTCCTTAAAAAATTAATGGTGCTCTATCCGGGTGCTTCCCCCATTGACCCTATACGACGGGAATATTGATAAGGGCCTTGCAAGTTATGCCTGGACCTTGGGGACTACCCCCATTTTGACCATGGCCTGACCTCGCACCGGGCCAGTAGCCCACTGAATTTAACCCGTTTGACAGAGATTTAACTGAATTTCTCCATTTCTTCAAATATTAAACTTGTCGTACCCCAGCATACATATGTCCTGATGCTCCCTACGTATATTCGTGATGCTTTCAACACGGACGTATGTCCGGACATGAAATGGTCAATATATGACCTACATGATTTTAAATACCCCCTTGCACCCTAATGTAGGATATTTCAATGCTCTTCAATACACCTTTTGTTCATTTCATGAAATGTGATTTTCAGGCCATGAGGCCCCTTATCTTGGCGATTAATCAAAGGTTTTTCCCTCGCCAACGGGATGTAATTAATGCCATGACCTTTATGGCATGGCGGGTCTCAGTCCCGACCCGATACTCACTATCGTCTGATTAGTCAGACGACGTGCACCCAAGGCTCCAAACCGCCTCGGTATTTGGAGCCCAAATAAATTGTCACTATATGACTGCCACGCCCTCGCACTTGATAAAATGATAAAAGATAAAATAATATATATATATATATATATATATATATATATATATATATTATGATAAAAAAGTGCATCCACAAGTCTGGTACGCCCAGTGCGACTAAATTGCCTTTCATCTCCTCGCAAGGATTTGGGGCCTCATGACCTCTCCCTAAAATTCTATCCTCTTTAATTTAAAATTGTAGGTTGAATTATGAAAAGCTCGATGGCCGTCACATTCAGTCCACTCGTCGTCGCAAGCCATGCCGGGCATGGCTATCTTGCGGTGCCGCATTGGTTCGACAACTTCCCACCCATGGTTGGCTTCCCCAACTTCCTGGGAGTTATGTTCTTGAACCTTCTGGAGGCCCAAGAGATAGAGCCTGTCGCCACTGCGGAGGCGACACCCGAATGAGCAAGGGTGGTGTAGCAACCCTTGAAATTATCTAGTAATTTTCTGGATCTTTCAGAAATAAAATAGATTTGTTTAAGCATTAATAAGGCTTAAAAGGATTAATAGGCTAATTAAGTGATTAATAGATGAAGGCCTTTGGTAAAGAGGCCCAATTAATAACCAAGTGATTAAGTCCACTTAAAATGGGCCTTAAAACCAAAAACTTAAGCCTTTAGGCCCAAGCCCAGCCTTAGAAACGTATTAGGGTTAGTTCCCCAATTAAAGGAGATAAATAGGAAAAAATTATAGTTTGAATTATAATAAAATTCAAATTTTGGAAGACCAGGCAAGTAGCGGTCAGTCACACGACTGCTACCTACTGATGGCGGTCCTGGAAAGACCCCAACCTGGTTCCATAAACATAAGTTGATAAATCCCAGAAAGTTTGGATTTTTATCCTCCCAAATCGCTAGGGATAGATGTAATCTGGCATTGGGATTTATCTAGGACTCTTAGGGGTCGATTCTAACCCCAATAAGGACTCCAAATTCGATTTAGTCCCTCAACCCTAGGTCATCCTCTATAAATAGAGCCCAAATTGATCCTACACGAACCCTAATTTTGGATCGCGTGGTTTGAAGGCAAGGCATCATCTTCACAGGTTAATCCTTTAGGGTTATTTGTTCCCTTTAATACCTTCTAACTTCCTTCTAAACCCCGTGCTAGGAGAATAAGCGGTCGAGAAGTTAGAAGGTCTGAAAGTCGCTGTTTCTATGCAGGACGCGTAGGAACAAGCACCCTCTTCCGGTGAGAAATTCTCAGATTAAGAGCATACCTAGAGGTAGGTTATCTCATGATTGGCGTAAATAACATGTTAGGAACGAAAGCCGTCTCCTATCTCTTGATTTCATGCACTGTACACGGCGTATTTAATGTTTTTACATAACTACGCATCTATGTTTTCACTGCATGCTCTTTCTTGCAACCCTAACCAAAAGCTAAGGATACTACAAGAAAAACTAAAAATACCGACGTAATTTTTCGACGGTAATATATCTGTCGGAAAGACGTCGGAACTATTATAACTTTCCAATGGAAAATATTCTGTCACAAATCCGTCGGTAAATACGGACTGATTTCCGACCTATTATTTCGGGCGAAAATCTGTCTCTAAAAAGTGACAACTTTCAAACAATTTAAATTTCGTCAGAATCACATTGGTAATTACCCACTAATTTTTGAAAATAAAATTTCTGTCACTAATATTTAGATATATTTATGTAATAATTATCAGAGATGAATAGAAATATGTGTTAATTCTGACTTATTTGTTATTGAATAAGATTTCGTCAGAAACACTTGGAATAGCTTATGTTTAACCGTAATACGTATATGTAATAAATAACATAAATAAATATAAATACATCAATAGTTTAGCTAGATAATATTCGAATTCGAATCCGTATTAATTAGTGGATAATATTCTAAATCGTATTTATTATTTCTGATACGGATAATATTAGAATTTGAATCTGACCGGATACTGATATTATAATATTAATTTCATAAAATACTTGTTTGTAATATTATATATCATATAATATATATATGTAAATAATATATTATAAAATATAAAATATAAAATATATGATAAGATGGAAGATTGTTACACTTCCAAAAACTATAATAACTACCCCATTTTAACTATTTGACTTCTAAAATTAAAACCAGCCGTAGTGAGACCCTTCGTCTTTAAAAATCTTAACTCATGAGTAGTTGGCATAAGTTGGGAGAGACCCTTCGTCTTCCACCGACTTTAGCTCTTCCACTGACTTTAGTAAACAAATACAAATACTCTACCAGCAACAGGAGTGGAGGACAGCAGGACTGCAGGAGGGAGAGACGTGTGCCAGGCGCCACCATTTTTTCTGTTTGTTAATGCCCCTCTCTCTCTCTTTCATTTGTCACCACTACAACCTATTTTTCACGTTTAGACACCCATTTGTTACCCTTAGATGCTATTTATCACCCTTAGGACCCATTTATTACCCTTAGAAGCATTTGTCACCCTTACGACCTCTTTGTCACCCTTACAACGTATTTCTTACCCTTAGAAGTCATTTATTTTTTCCCCATCCCTTGCTTTTCCCCCCTCGCGGCAGACCATCGCCACCTTGTCCCCGTGTGCCCACGGGTGCCCTGCGCACCCTCCATCTCCTTCGTGAACCAGCACCGTCGTGAGTGCCGGCCAGCCCACCGTCGCGCTCCCCCTTGCAGCCACTCCGGCAGAGCACCGCCACCCCTATGGTGCCATGCCATGGCAGCCGGCCGCTGTTCCAACCGGACCTGCCCACCGGCTGCCGTCCAGCACCGCTGCAGCCGCCGTCCTCGGCCGCCCATCGCCATTCCCCCACCGTCGCCCGCACAGGGCCTCTATAACATCACATCCAAGGTGTCACTGCCATGGTTTAATCCCTCATGTCATGATTCCTAATTTCATCTCTCGGTTCACATGTTGGATGTATTTTTATTTTGTTTAATATAATTTTTCAGGATGTACAAAAGTGAAAAATAGTCAATTTTTAAGGGAGATGCTATCGAATTTTTTAACAATACTCGCTCCATTCAAACCAAAATTTTGAAATAAGCTCTTTTCTGAAGTAGGTATCATGATCTCTCTCTTCCAGAGAATCAGCAGCAACCATGCTGTATGTGTAAACCTTGTTGGTCTGTCCTGGTCTGAAAGCAGGACCAATGGCTTGGCGAGATACCAAAGCTATTGTTCGTGCTTTTAGACTAGGAGAGACGAGGAAGGTTTACACATATATGCTGGTCGATGCTGATTCTCCAGAAGAGAGAGATCATGATACCGGCTTTAGAAAAGAGCTTATTTCAAAATTATTGTTTGAATGGAGCGAGTATTCTAAAAAATTGGTGTCTTAGAGGATTCTAGTGCCGAAACTTTTCAATCAGACGAGGGTGACACAGCATAGTTGGTTGCTTCTAATCTTCGTTTGATCGAATCTGCCAAGCCACTTTGGTTGTGTATAGAGGACGAAGTGGAAGAAGTTGATTCAACTGAGCTAAATGAAGTAATTGTTGGGAAGGAGGAGTCATCTAAGAGAGGGGATTCTTCTGCAACTGGTGATGGTGGAGGATGATCCAACAGATATCTGTTGATTTGTAATTGTAATTCTAAAAAATGACACATTTGAATTAATGTAATTATAATTTATTTTATTCATTGAGTTATATGTTGTGTGAATTTTATCGGGGGATATGTGTTTTATGTTAAGTTGTGTAGGTTGTGTGTATAATTGTAGTTTTAAAGGGTGATAAATGTATAACAGAAGTAATAGATATGTTTTGAAGCGAAACAAAGGCGATGGCTGGCGAGCGATAAGGGTGAGAAATATATGTTGTGAGTGACAAATAGCCGTTAGCAGTGACAAATAACTCTGTAACGGTGACAAATATCTCACGACAGTGAAACTTGAAGAAACTCAAGTTCGTTTGAAGGGTTTAACCGTGTATGGGTTTCCTAACTCTACCAACACGGATCTGAAACTTTCCTAGTCATCAAACGACACTGATTAAATGAAGCGAAACGTTAAAAAAAATTATATTATTTTTCTATCATTTTTCACAATTAGGTGGTTTTATATTATTGTTATAGTGTTATATTTATAATTATTAATTTTATATTTTTATCAATTTTATAATTAATTTATTAATATACTAGTACATTTATTAATTATCATTTTTTTATCATTTTCATAATTATTTTACTTTTAGTATGCTGTTACATTTATTAATTAACATTTTTATATTTTTTGTCATTTTTAATTATTTCATTATTATTTTACCGTTACATATATTAATTATCATTTTCAATATTTTTGGTTTTTGTCATTTTCATAATTATTTAACTATTATTATGATGTTATATTTATTAATTATCATTTTATATGGTTTTTGTCTCTTTTATAATTATTTTATTATTATTATTCTGCTATATTTATAAATTTTTTAATTTGTATGGTTTTTTGGCATTTTTATTTAGTTTATTATAATTATAGTATTATATTTATTAATTATCATTGTTAGACAGAAAGAAGAACAAGTTTTGATGTTTTGGAGCCAATAAGTTAGATAAGCCGAAATCAAGCGCGACGGCTAACACCGCATAGCGGTGACAAATAGTCATCAGTGGTGAAAAATAGGTTTCAGGGCTGACTAATGTCTCCTAAGGGTGATAAATGGATAACAGAAGTAAAAGATATGTCTTGAAGCGAAACAAAGGCGACGGCTGGCGAGCGATAAGGGTGACAAATAGATGTTATGAGTGACAAATAGTCGTTAGCAGTGACAAATAACTCTGTAAAGGCGACAAATAGCTCAGAAAATAGGAAATACCGACGGTATTATCCGACTAAAAAGTTTTCGTCGAAAATACATCGGAATGATTCGACTTTCATGGTTTATTTGTTATTTGCTTGCCTATGTGACAAATTATTTTATTTATTGATTATCATTTTTATGAATTTTTTTATTATTATATTTATTTTCTCTTTTGGGTTCACCTTCCGTATGTGAGAGCAGCGAGTAAAATGAATGATAAGGGTGATGAATGCATATTATTGGTGACAAATAAGTTAGTGGTGACAAATAGGTTGAGAGGGGCGACAAATGCACATGAGGGGTGACTAAAGGCTCTTAACGGTGAAAAAATGCACAAAGGCGACGGCTCCCAGGGGCAAAGGCGACGGCTCCTGCATGCTATAAGAGTGAAAGATGCCTATTAGTGGTGACAAATAGATCAACAGGGGGGACAAATACGCATGAAGGGTGACAAATGGATCCTAACGATGAACTATGAGCATGAAGATAAGCTCTACTAATATTAGAACCATCGACAAACCCTGCTACTTATAGGGGAAGAACTCCCCTTCGTAAAGGTAACCCCTACCTGCGATGGTTGGTATCCTTCATTTGACGGCAACCACATCACACAAAGATCAAGCATCCATCATGCAAATAAAGGTTACAGAAAAAAAAATTATATTGATAGGGGAAGAGGGTACAAGCGGTTACTCGTCCTCTTTAGGACGGAACCTGTCAGGTTCGAGGCTCAACACCCCCTTGTTACAAAACAGGCGGTCCACCTTTGCCAAGGCATCCTGCCACCCTTGAAGGTACCCCTGCTTATATTCCTCTGAAAAGTCGCCGCCGCTACTTTCCCTTGATGGCTGGTCCTGCACAGGCAGGGCTTCCTTTCGGAAGCACAACCTTTTGGCGGGAACCTACTTTGACGAAGAATCTGACTTCCCAGACGACAACATATTCACGAGAGTGTCTTTGACTGCCAAAGGAACTCAGGATGTCCTTAGGGTTCCCACAGAGTCTCTATTTAGAGGAAGGAGACAAAACCCCCAGAGAGCAAAAGTCTTTATGCCTCCCTAACTTTGTGAAAATTGAATTGACGGGACCACAAAGATCGTTCTATCTCCCCCAACTTTTCTGATTCTCAGTCCTTCCTTTTTATCGGTCATGAGATCGCTTGGACCAAGATTCCTTTCGTTCGGATACATCAGCTGCATAGTAGATGAGAGGTCAGAGAGAGATACTAAAATGGCTAACACCGTATAGTGGTGATAAATAGTCGTCAGTGGTGACAAATAGGCTTCAAGACTGACAAATGTCTTGTAAGGGTGATAAATCGATAACAAAAGTCACAATATGTGATGAAGCGAAACAAAGGCGACGCCTAGCGAGCAATAAGGGTGACAAATAGCTCGTTATGAGTGACAAATAGCCATTAGAAGTGACAAATAGCTCTGTAACAGTGACAAATAGCTCATGGCAATGAAACTTGAAGAAACTCAAGTTCATTTGAAGGATTTAATCGTGTTCTAGCGATCCTAACTCTACCAACACGAATCTGAAGCTTTCCTAATCATCAAACGACACTGATTAAACTCGACCCGTCTTTCTAACTTGACCTGTCTTTCATATGTTCAGACCTAAAATTACACATATGCTCAGACCTTAGTGTGCGCTCATGCACATATGCTCAGACCTTAGTATGCAACAGTGACAATGTGCACCGAACTTTGCATGCAACATTTTGTTCATGTGCACTGACCTGAAATGCAACACTGAACATGTGCACCGACCTTATGTGCTTACATGCAGACATGTACTGACCTCCATATGTGACATGCATGAACATGCACCGACCTGCATATGCAATACTATGAGCATGCACCGACCTTCATATGCAGCATTATGAATATGCACTGACCTTCATATGCAACATGTATGAACATGCACCGACCTTCAAATGCAGCATGTATCAACATGCACCGATCTTAGTGAGAAACACATACACACTGGCATGAGAGGCTATAAGATACTAACAATGTTGCCATAATGAAAAGTATATTCAGAATATCACAATTTGCTAATATACAAAAGCTGAAGACAAAATGTATTGTTGCCAATCATCAAAACTTAATTAGAAGTTAAATTCAGAGAATCAAGTTAAAGGAGACATAACATAAGACACATATTATCCTACACAATCTCCCCACAACATCCATCTCCGGATAGGTGGTGCCATCTTCTCATCTTCCAGTTGGTCTAAAATAGCCTCCTTAATGTCGTTGAACATTTCATCATCCTCCATTACAAATTCCATTACAATCCGATCAAAGTCTACACATCACACAAAGCACGTCCATCACCAAGACATCAAAGATGAAACAACCAAGTTGTTGTCAACGAGTAAAATATCCAATACATTATTTCCCTATGTAGACCAAGCGTAGTACACTTCCTTACCTACAACAACAGTAATAACAAAGCAACTAATATGAAGAGGAGCAACACTACTAGAGTACATAATAGAACAACAACAATACAAGGCACATTTGACATGTGTGTAATCTGTTGGCGTAGTGCCTTGTTCCTTGAATCATAGTCAAGCCCAGGACTTGCATGATATGTAGGCATGGGCCTTTCCTGTAGTTGAAGATGATCAACATACGTATGCCTGCTATTGCCAACCCCATTTATAGCAGCATGTGCTTCCTCTACCGAGTGAACACCCTTATAACGAGCTCCAGGGTATCCATTCACTTGGACAAAGCATTCGGGCCAACTATAATATACACCGGGTTCGCCACCAACCCACACTACATAGCATTTATACCTTCCCATTTTTTGAACCTCAATTCTCTGCATGTAAGGTGTTATAAAAGACAATAGGTATGATAGACATAATAATTACAGCAAATTTAATATGAAGTCCAATCCATAAGAGCAAGTTTGCAGATCAGAAAGCATGTAGGTTTAAGGTTACACTGCATGAAGCATGATATAGTGGGGTAGGGGATTTAAGTCTGCTAGTTCAAGTGCATGAACAAGGTTTATGTCATGTGAATTAACACCCAATCAACCCTAAGCAATAGTATGCCTTAATATGGTGGAATAAAATTTGAACATATTTACATGTTTTCCTGGCAAGTAATAACAATACGAAAGTCCATTTCTGTGTGCTCTTATCAAAGCAAGGTAGATGTTAGGCCTAATACAGTGTACAGAGCATACACAAAGCATGGTAGAGGTCCAACGAAAAATAATACTTGTGCAGAGGTTAAGAACAAAACAACCACTGCATCCATTTAATATGAAACTACCCAGAGCATATCATATACGAACATATGAAAGGCCTGTAAAATTAATAAAAATGGAAGAGGATTAAAAAAAAGGAAGAGGGCATCTGCAGTAGAAACCCGTGACGACAAAGGACCGAGGAGGACGCAGAGGAGACAGGCTCTTCTGCTAGGGAAGCCACCGCTACGCGCACTGATGAAGAAGATGACATTGCGAAGGAGCCTTAAGAACTTAAAATAGAAGAGCGGGTGTCAATGTAGGGTCACGAGCGGGATCGGTGTGTCGATTTAACACATCGCTGCAATGGAGGTGGTAACACAGCCTCTCGGGAGCAGAAAAAAGTGGAACGTCGGGAACCCTAGCCAAACGATCGTCGCTCGATCGGAGCATATTGCAGAGGTGATTGGACAAGAGAGGTTGTAGGCAAATACATTAGATAAGGGTGAAAAATACCTATCAGTGGCGACAACTAGATCTGCAGAGTAGACAAATACACTGGTAAGGGTGTGTGGACGTGGATTCTTTTCCGTCTGTATGTATGTTTCATTGGTTAGATTTATTAGGCGTGCCAGTCACTAGAGTGACAATTTTTATTATGCGCTCGACTTGACTTGGTCAGTCGATTGTGAAGTCTGAGTCGGGACCGGAAGTCTGTCATACCATAAAGGCTATGACGTTAATTACGCCCTTCCTAAGAAGGACAACCCTTGATTAAACGCCAAAATAGGAGGCCACTTGGGGCGGTTGAAAATGACAGTGCATAACATTGAAGTTCTTGTTATTCTAAGAAGGTAATTGAATAAATGACAAATTATTAAATCATCATGACCCCTTTGTGTGGGTCGTACCGGGCAGAGATAGGACACCGTCCACGCAGTGGCGGGGCGGGGCCTGGACGATCATCGGAGACATGTCCCCTTTCACGTTTCTCATCCGGCCAAAGGCCTCGAAGTATTTTTATTCCCCGAATAATTGAGCCATACGGGAGGCGTATGATACACGTTTCCCGGGGCTTGTCGGGGTTAAAGCATCAATCGATATTTCGGCAGCATCTCCCCTTTATCTGGATCATGCCCAGGGGGAAATAGGCTATCACCCACGGAGTGCCGGGATGAAAGCCGAGAGAAAAAGAGGCCGGACCTCCCGAACTACATATGTCTGCCATGGGGGCAACGTTCGATTTTCCCTTAAGGAAGCCGGTGGAACTCATGCAGTGGCAGAGACCTCCCGAGCTAAAGGGGTTACTCATAAATCCAACGCGGGAGGGTGGAACATAAGGGAGTTTGTCTCCCTTTGGATTTATCCTCGGGGCAGGTCTGGTGACTCATGGGTATCCCTGGATGGATCTGATCAAAGTGCCGAGGGCTCAATTGGATGGCAGGGTAGGTTCTCGGCGCAGGGGCAAAGTGGATGGGGTTCCCGGCGCGAAGGCACGATGGCCAGGGGGTTCCCGGCGCAAGGGTAAAGTGGCAAAAAAGGTTCCCGGCGCAACCTGGGATGGATGGGTTCTCGGCGCAAGAAGGCTTGCGCCGAGAGCATTTTACCTATTCTACTGTGCATGGTGCCGAGAGGTATCATAGCGCCGAGATGGTTTCTAAGGGTTTACGGCACCCTGCTTTTGGGTTTCTTGGCGATTCAGGACAAGTTAGATGTATTCTGTGAGGTCAAAGTGGATCAGTTCATTAGATTTGAACTGGATTGGGTTTGGGTTTCAAAGGAAGGCCAAGATCGAAGAGGAATTGGGGAAATCAGGGTCTAGAGGATCCCTATCACCAGTGTTCGTGTAGAGCCCCAGGGACAGCTTAATGTCGTCCTCAAGTGCCTGCTCCTGGAAGAATTTTGGCAGCACCTCCCCCGGACTCAACATTTGCCAGGGAATGATAGACAATCACCCACAGAGTGCCGGGGTGAAAGCCAAGAGTAGAGGGGTATTGGACCCCTGACCCATGTACGTGCTTGCAGCACTATCTTAATATCCCCTTAAGGCCATCAGAGCGCATGCAGTGGCAGAGCTCCTTTGGTTAGCTGGGTTATGATTAAATCTAGCCCTGGGGGGGCCATGTAGGGGAGATTGTCCCCGTTTATTGTTATCTTTGAGGGGTATATGGTGACCCTGGGTGTCCCTCGTCAGAATACAGGGTTACATTGAGCGGATCATAGGGGTATCTGTGTGGTTTCTTGACTGGTAGCAGGGGTTCTCATCTGGGGCTCAAGGGATGGAGCATTCATAGCATAAAGGGGCTTATGGCACAAGGGGGTAGTTCCCGGCGCAAGAACCACTGCGCCGGGAAGGGTTCTTCATAAGGCACTATTCTTGGCGCCGGGAAGCTGGCATAGGGAGTTCCCGGCGCGCAAACAGCCGCGCCGGGAAGGTTTCTTTGTGGGCACTATTCTGGGCGCCGGGAAGCTGGCAAGGGAGGTTCCCGGCGCGTCCATCCTCGCGCCGGGAAGGTCTCTTCAGGGACTACAGTTCTTGGCGCCGGGAAGGTTCCGAGTCTCTGTTCTTGGTTCTTCTGGTTTCAGACAAGGATTCATGCTGGATTTTCTAGCACAGACGAGGAGGATTAAAAGGTTTTATAGGCGTGAAGGCCAGGGGTTTAAGGGAGGGTAGCATCAGTCGAAGGACAGGATCATCCATCATTAAACCCTCGGGAGATATATGGGGTTTTTTTGTCACCTGCTGTTCAGACGATCAAGAGATTGATGTCTCTGACCCTGAACAAGCTGGGAGCTCGGCAGAAATCCACGACATGAGAGAAAACCCATCATCAAAGGGAGGGAAGGAGGGGACAGAGCCCAATGACCCATTGAACGAGGGTTGGGGCTCCGTCTTCATCTTTCATGAGAGAACGGACCCGGAGATGTGAAGCATAAACCAAAAATCCGGAGCATCTAAGTAGATAAATGTTTTGAAGAACAGCAGATACAGAGGGGGGAGACAGATGGTAGATATTTCAATCACCCAACACCCAAATGGGCCATCGTAGTATTTCGTTTCATTATATCATTCCAAAACTCACACTAATCACAAGAAGGGAGTGAGGGAAAAGGAGGTAAAATAGAGGCTGGGATATCCCGATTACATCCGGTGAATCAAGATGAAACTCATAGGAATACATAAAGAGAAAAGAAAAGAAACATGGGGGAGGGTGGAGCATTGACTCCTCTCCCTCCCCAGCTGCCTGCCCACCTGGAGCTTCTTCTCCCTTTTTCTTCGGGTTGATCTCTTCTTTCTTTTCTCAGCGGAGGAGGCTCTCTCTCTCTGTTGGTCTCTTTTTTTCTTCGAAGCCCTTCTCTTCCTCTCGTTCTATTCTCCCCCTATTCTCTCCTCTCTCTCTTCTTGTAGGCGAAGAAAGGGTTTATATAAGCCCTTCCTTTTGCAGATGGCACTCGGCGCACTTGCTTTGGTGGAAGAGGTTCCCGGCGCGCCTGCAGCAGTGGGCAAGTTCCCGACGTGCTACTCTCTCCAAAGCTCTCGGCGCGAGGGGTCTCATTGAAGCCCATTCAATAGGCCCATTTAAGGCTTTTTCCCCTGTGAAGCTCCTATTGTCCTTAGCTTCGTTGAATTCCTTTGATCATATTGGAACTAACGAAGGCCCCTTATATGCATCATCATCTGAGTAATCTAGAGGTTTCTCATCAGTCAAGAGACCGAAGTTTCATCAGTATTGCCGTTTAGACGACGATAACACCGGACATCAGCCAGGCCTGAGAAGGTCCTGGCCGGGCAAGTGGTTGGTGGTGAGGGCTCTCCCTCAATCCCGACTTTGCAGAAATCTTCCAGACTTCGTTGCTGGTCTGGTCTCATCTTTATCTTTGTTCATATTTTATATGTCAACAAATGCCCCCCACCTGTGGACGGCGTAAGCGCAGAATAAGCGGCACGATGTCCGCAGGTGCATTGTTTAGCATCTGAGAGTATCTTTCTCAGCCTTTCAATACTGGTTTTCTTTAACTTTCGGCTTGATCACTTTAGTGCAATGGCTTTGAAGTTGCAGAAGGTAGAGTGCAAATCTGAGCTGGGGAAGATGAGCTCGATCCTTCAAGAGCGCCGAGGCCAACTGCAGTCTCTGACATAGCGGGAGCAGTTTATATGCAACAGGATAACATTCTAGTAGCAGAACTGGCTGATATTCTAGCTGAACTGCCACAGATAACAACCTCTCGGCCACAGTTCGCAGAGGAAGTAGCTCTATTGGAGGGCAGGTGGTGTCTCTTCAGGACGAGCCCGCTCGGCTACAGGAGAAGGAGGCTCATCTACATGAGTTGGGGGCTGCTCCATATGTGGGTCTTCTGGCTTTCGAAGACATCTTCTGGCGCCAATAAACATCTCTTTTTTTTTCTTTTTTCTTGTAATACAATTCCCCCTCAGGGGCTCCTCTAGTACTCCTTTTCTTCTTTATATAGTGAAAAGGAATCTTTATGTTGGTCTCATATATGGCTGCTCTTTACTTGCTGTATTATCATTACTTCATGGTGATTTGGTAGCAATTTCAGCAATCCTCATGCGAATACCCCGTATCTAGCAGGAGAGCGTCCACCCTTTCAGAGAAAGGATGGGAAACTCGCTCCACCGCGTGACGGTATCCGGAGGGTGCTCAAACCGAATTTTGTAGGTAGTAGCGAATGTCTTCTTTGGCCACGTGTGCCGCAGGTGAGGTTGTTTGCAGAAATGTGAATGAAAAGGTTTAGAGCATCATCCGGAACAGACGAATGGTTCATCCCGGGTAGGTTTCAAAGTCGGTCGGGGTAATGTGCCAGTCGACCAGTGAATGATTTTATCATCGATATTGGGTTTATACCAATGCAAAGAAGTTTTATAGATTTTATTAGAATCGATGTAAGGTCTAGACTTAATAGACTTTATCGTAGGTGGGACATGAAAGGGTATGTGGTTTTCATCAGGACAGGCGCAAAATCTGAACTGGACAGGTTTCATCATTGATCGGGCAATGTGCTGGTCGATCAACGGTTGATTTCATCATCGATATTGGGTTTATATCGATGCAAAGGAATTTCATAGGTTTCATCATGACAGACGTAAGGTCTGAGCTGGATAGGGTTTTATCATTGATCGGGCAAGGTGCCGGTCGATCAATAGCTGGTTTCATCATCGATATTGGGTCTATATCGATGCAAAGGAATTTCATAAGTTTCATCAGAATAGACGTAAGGTCTAAACTGGATAGGGTTTTATCATTGATCGGGCGAGATGCCGATCGATCAACTGTTGATTTCATCATCGATATTGGGTTTATATCGATGCAAAGGAATTTCATAAGTTTCATCAGAATAGACGTAAGGTCCAAACTGGATAGGGTTTCATCATTGATCAGGCGAGGTGCCGGTCGATCAATAGCTAGTTTCATCATCGATATTGGGTTTATATCGATGCAAAGGAATTTCATAAGTTTCATCAGAATAGACGTAAGGTCTAAACTGGAAAGGGTTTCATCATTGATCGGGCAATATGCCGGTCGATCAACGGTTGGTTTCATCATCGATATTGGGTTTATATCGATGCAAAGGAATTTCATAGGTTTCATCAGAATAGACGTAAGGTCCAAACTGGATAGGGTTTTATCATTGATCGGGCAAGGTGCCGGTCGATCAATAGCTGGTTTCATCATCGATATTGGGTCTATATCGATGGAAAGGAATTTCATAAGTTTCATCAGAATAGACGTAAGGTCTAAACTAGATAGGGTTTCATCATTGATCGGGCAAGATGCCGGTCGATCAACGGTTGATTTCATCATCGATATTGGGTTTATATCGATGGAAAGGAATTTCATAGGTTTCATCAGGACAGACGTAAGGTCTGAACTGGATAGGGTTTCATCATTGATCGGGCAAGATGCCGGTCGATCAACGGTTGATTTCATCATCGATATTGGGTTTATATCGATGCAAAGAAATTTCATAGGTTTCATCAGGACAGACGTAAGGTCTGAGCTGGATAGGGTTTTATCATTGATCGGGCAAGGTGCCGATCGATCAATAGCTGGTTTCATCATCGATATTGGGTTTATACCAATGCAAAGAAGCTTCATAGGTTTCATTAGAATAGACGTAAGGTCTAGACTGGGTAGGGTCTCATCATTGATCGGGCGAGGTGCCGGTCGATCAATAGCTGGTTCATCATCGATATTGGGTTTATATTGACGCAAGGATTTCATAAGTTTCATCAGAATGGACGTAAGGTCTAAACTGGACAGGGTTTTATCATTGATCGGGCGAGATGTCGGTCGATCAATAGCTGGTTTCATCATCGATATTGGGTTTATATCGATGCAAAGAAGTTTCATAGGTTTCATCAGAATAGACGTAAGGTCTAAACTGGATAGGGTTTCATCACTGATCGGGCGAGATGCCGATCGATCAAGGGAAGGTTTAAGAGTTTCATCAGGACAGACGTAAGGTCTGAGCTGGCCAGACTTTATCAGAATGGTGATGGGTTTCATTATCGATGGGACATTTGCAAGAGGGTATGTAGATTTCATCATGGTAAACGTAAGGTCTTCCCTGGAAAGGTTTTATCATCGGTGGGGCGTGGAGCCAGCTGACCGACGGAAGGCTTCATAAGTGAAGGGGAGGTGAAGGCAGCGTGCCGGTTGGCATGGAACTTTTGAATCACCACATTACCGACCCAAGTGCCCTTTCAAGTTTTCACCGGAGCCAGCCCCCTCTTACTTTTGCCCACACGCCCTTTCAGGTTTTCACGTGGTGGGGTACCCGATTTTGCCTGCAGTGCCCTTTCGGGTTTTCACCACAGCTGGGTTTTGGCCAATTTTGCTCTTGCTCAGAGTGCCTGAACAAGTCTGGCGGGGCATCTCTATTTTTAGCCCCCATTTTGTCTCTTTTTTTTTGACTTTGGCTTTGTAATCCATGTGCTCAGCTTGTGTATGTATCATCATTGATGTGGGTGCCAACACCAATGCAAAGGGCATATGGTTTCATCATCCACCTAAGCGAAAAGCCTGGGTCGACTTGAGTGTGTTTTGCGGCTTAGGCGTGAAGCCGTTTGCCGGGAGCCTGGCTGCATCGTTGATGTGGGGATTACCATCAACGCAAGGGAATAGGATTTCATCATCCATCCAGACAGAAGGTCCAGATTGACTTTGAGAATGTGGGTAGCATCTTCATCAGAGCAGACGGAAAGTCTACTCCGGACGGGTTTTAGCATTGGTCAGGCGGCGTACCGCTCCATTAGTAGCTGCTCTTATCATCGATATTAGGTCTATATCGAAGCAAGGATTTCATGGGCTTCATCAGGATAGACGTAGGGTCTAAACTGGATAGGTTTCATCATTGATCGGGCAGTGTGCCAATCGACCAATAGTGGGTTTCATCATCGGTATTGGGTTCATACCAATGCAAAGATTTCATATGTTTCATCAGGATAGACGTAAGGTCTAAACTGGACAGATTTCATCGTTGATCGGGCAGTGTGCCAATCGATCAACAGTAGGTTTCATCACGGCGGGACGCATGGTAGGTTTTATCACAATAGATGTAAGATCTAGACTGGATGGGATTCATCGTGGCGGATCTTAGACAAAAACAAGTGGAAATGTTTTATTAGAACAGACCGAAGGTCTATTTCAAGGTGGGCTTTTTAGCATTGATCAAGGCTATATGCCTTGCGATCAACGGGGTTTCATCATCAGTGGGACATGCAGTGGATGGCGGCCGAGGCATGAAGCTGCTGCCAGGAATGTAGACTAGCTTAACAGGGACGAAGAGTCCAGGTTAAAGAAACAGACCGGCCAATCTTGTCGATGATGACAAGGGACAAGAAATTGTTGGACAGGATTTCCGGTGGGACTTTATGATGATCGTCCTTCTCAGAGTTTTATCAGGAAGGGTGAAAAAGGGAACTTTAAATTACCACGTTACTGGCTTAAGCACCCTTTCGGGTTTTCGCCGGAGCCAGCCCCCTCTTACTTTTGCCCACGTGCCCTTTCAGGTTTTCACATGGCGAGGTACCCGATTTTGCCTGCAGTGCCCTTTCGGGCTTTCACCACAGCTGGGTTTTAGGTCATTTTTGCACTTGTTCCTAATATAGGAGCAAGTCTGGCGGGGTATCTCTATTTTAAAACCCATTTTTACTTTCTTTTGTTTTCTTTTTTTTTAGAGGGTGACAGGTCGGAATGCCACTAGATCAAGATAAGGGTAGTTCGGCCAGGGCGGAGTGCCGCTAGACCAAGAAAGGGGTAGCTCGGCTAGGGCGGAGTGCCGCTAGACCAAGAAAAAGGGTAGCTCGGCTAGGGCAGAGTGCCACTAGACCAAGAAAGGGGTAGCTCAGCTAGGGCGGAGTGCCATTAGACCAAGAAAAGGGTAGCTCGGCTAGGGCGGAGTGCCATTAGACCAAGAAAAGGGTAGCTCGGCTAGGGCGGAGTGCCACTAAACCAAGAAAAGGGTAGCTCGGTTAGGGCGGAGTGCCGCTAGACCAAGAAAGGGTAGCTCGGTTAGGGCGGAGTGCAGCTAGACCAAGAAAAAGGGTAGCTCGGCTAGGGCGGAGTGCCGCTAGACCAAGAAAGGGTAGCTCGGCTAGGGCGGAGTGCCGCTAGACCAAGAAAGGGGTAGCTCAGCTAGGGCGGAGTGCCATTAGACCAAGAAAATGGTAGCTCGGTTAGGGCGGAGTGCCGCTAGACCAAGAAAGGGTAGCTCGGTTAGGGCGGAGTGCCACTAAACCAAGAAAAGGGTAGCTCGGTTAGGGCGGAGTGCCGCTAGACCAAGAAAGGGTAGCTCGGTTAGGGCGGAGTGTCGCTAGACCAAGAAAAGGGTAGTTCGGCTAGGGCGGAGTGTCGCTAGACCAAGAAAAGGGTAGCCCGGTTAGGGCGGAGTGCCGCTAGACCAAGAAAGGGTAGCTCAGCTAGGGCGGAGTGCCGCTAGACCAAGAAAAAGGGTAGCTTGGCTAGGGCGGAGTGCCGCTAGACCAAGAAAGGGTAGCTCGGCTAGGGCGGAGTGCCGCTAGAACAAGAAAAAGGGTAGCTCGACTAGGGTGGAGTGCCGCTAGACCAAGAAAGGGGTAGCTCAGCTAGGGCGGAGTGCCGCTAGACCAAGAAAGGGTAGCTCGGTTAGGGCGGAGTGTCGCTAGACCAAGAAAAGGGTAGTTCGGCTAGGGCGGAGTGTCGCTAGACCAAGAAAAGGGTAGCCCGGTTAGGGCGGAGTGCCGCTAGACCAAGAAAGGGGTAGCTCGGCTAGGGCGGAGTGCCACTAGACCAAGAAAAGGGTAGCTCGGCTAGGGCGGAGTGCCACTAGACCAAGAAAAGGGTAGCTCGGCTAGGGTGGAGTGCCACTAGACCAAGAAAAGGATAGCTCGGCTAGGGCGGAGTGCCGCTAGACCAAGAAAGGGGTAGCTCGGTTAGGGCGGAGTGCCACTAGACCAAGAAAGAGGTAGCTCGGTTAGGGCGGAGTGCCACTAGACCAAGAAAGATGTAGCTTGGCTAGGGCGGAGTGCCACTAGATCAAGAAAAGGGTAGCTCGGTTAGGGCGGAGTGCCACTAGACCAACAAAGAGGTAGCTCGCCCGATTACTCGGGGAATGTCGGTTGTGTTGTATGATATAGCTTTAGATGCCTTCCGTTGAGTGGTGAGAATTGAATTTCCCCTCGATGGTTGACAACCACGTAGGCTCCTCCTTCGTAGACCCTCTGTATCACATAAGGACCTTCCCAATTAGCATTCAGCTTCCCTTTTGGGTTGGACGACATGACTTCTTTCTTCTTGACCATGACGAGGTCACCTTTCTTGAATTCTCGTCCTCTTACGAGTTTGTTAAATGCATTAGCCATGCGGGCCTGATACATTTGGATATTCTTCTGAGCTTGGAGGCGCTTCCCTTCCAATTCAGCCAATTCCTCTAATCTTCTTTCTGCGTTGGTCTGTTCGCCACGGGCCAGGCCATATTGGACTGCCACTCTGAGTGATGGGACTTCCAACTCTAGCGGAACCACTGCCTCTGAGCCGTATACCAGTGAGTATGGTGAGCATCCTGTAGGTGTCTTGAAGATGGTGCGGTACGCCCATAGAGCTTCATACATTTTTTCTTCCCAGTCCTTTTTGTTGGAACTGACGACCTTCGCCAGCAGGGTGCACAAAGTCTTGTTAAAAGCTTCCGCCAACCCGTTTGCCTGTGGATTGTAAGGAGTGGAAGTCCTCCACTTGATTTTATACTTCTCCGCAAGCCGATAGACCTTCTGATATCTGAAATGGCTTCCATTATTAGATATTATTCGGCTGGGGATCCTGAACCGGAAGATAATATTCTGCTTGATGAATCTGGCGACCAGCTCACTAGTCACTTCTCTTAATGCTACAGCCTCCGCCCATCGGGAGAAGTAATCTGTTATGGCCAATATGTACTTATGTCCGGCCGAGGAAGTCGGCAGTGGCCCGACTACATCAGTTCCCCATTGTGCAAATGGCCAACTGGGAACTGTAGGGTGCAGAGTCGTAGGAGGCCTTCTAGGCACGGTAGCATGCTCCTGACATTTCTGGCATGACTTTACGAATTTACAGCAGTCTTCAAACATGGTGGGCCAATAATAGCCCAGCTTCTTGATTTCTATCTTCATCTTGGGACCAGCCTGGTGGGCACCTGCTGTTCCGGCATGTATTTCTTTCATTGCTTGCCAAGCTTCCTCAGTGGACAGGCAGCGGAGTAGAATCTTCTTGCGTGCATCTGCCATTATTCGGAACAAGGTTTCATTCCTGAACTCATAAGAATCTTTGATTCTCAGAAGTTTCATCTTTTCTTCTCTTTTCTGCGGCAGCTGTTGGTGCAGAAACCACTGCAGCAAGTGCTGTCTCCAATCAGACGCCTGTACCGTGCTGACAGTAGCAACTTCGCCTTCTTCGGGGCACCCTTCTAGCATGCTGGGGACTTGTCGCCGGTTCATAACAACAATGTTCAGTGTCTCATTTGGTGGGACTGCTAGTGAGCTGGCCAGCTTTGCCAGTGCATCAGCTTGGGCATTGTGCCTACGGCCCGCATGCTTGAGCTCAATATGATAGAATTTCGCGATAAGGCGCATAGCTTTCTGGTTGTAGGGATTCAATTCTGGCTTCCGCACTTCGAACTCCCCTTGGATTTGTTTTATTATCAACATCGAATCCCCGAATACCTGAAGCATCTGGATACCCATGTTGAGGCTGATATGTAGACCGATTATCAGAGCTTCGTACTCAGCTTCATTATTGGTGCAGGGCTTGTTTATAGAACAGGAAGTATGCACGACCTCCCCTTCTGGCGACTTCAGCACAATACCGGCCCCGGCCCGTATTCTGGTCTTTCCATCGGAGTCTATCTCTGTTCTAGATGCTCCATCAAAGAATAGCTGCCACATAACTGGCCGAGCCTGGCAAGCTTCGAGTATCTCATCATCGGGTAACTCAGTCCCTAGCATGTCATTTTCCGGCACAGGATGCTCTGCGAAGAAATCAGCCACGGCCTGTCCTTTTATCGCCCTCTGGGGTGTATAGGTAATATCGAATTCCATCAGGATCACTGCCCATTTGCCCAACCGGCCCTTCAGTACTGGCTGAGTCAATATGTATTTGAGCGGATCTGCTGCAGATATCAATCTGACTTCATGTGACAACATATAGTGCCGGAGTTTCTTGACGGCAAAGACTAGTGCCAAGCATGTCTTTTCTATGTAGCTGTAGCTCTCTTCAGTTCTAATCAGCCTCCTACTCAAGTAGTACAAGGCTTGCTCTTTGCCTTCTTCATTTATCTGTGCCAGCATTGCCCCCAGGGAACAGTGTGTGGCCGCGATATACAGTATCAAGGGCCTGCCCTTAACTGGTGCCCCCAGCACTGGAGGGGTCTTGAGATATTCTTTCAGCTTCTCAAAGGCTTCCTGACATCCATCGTCCCAGAGGAACGGTACATCTTTCATCATGAGCTTGTGAAAGGGGTGGCATCTTCCTGACAGATTCGATATAAATCGTCGGATATAGGCCAAACGCCATTGCAGAGATCTTAGCTCGGGCAGACTCCTTGGTGGAGGGAGCTCCTGGATAGCCTTAATCTTGGATGGGTTAATTTCAATGCCCCTATGCCGGACAATAAACCCGAGGAACTTCCCGCTGGACATGCCAAAGACGCATTTCATAGGATTCATCTTGAGTTCATATTTGCGCAGCCTCTGGAATACTATCCTCAGGTCCTGCAAATGGTCTTCTCTTCTGGTGGTTTTCACTACCAGATCATCAATGTAGCACTCTACTTTCTTGAAGAGCAAATCATCAAAGATCTTTGTCATAGCTCTTTGGTAGGTAGCGCCGGCATTCTTGAGGCCAAACGGCATCCTTTTGTAGTGGAATATCCCCTTCGGAGTGCGGAATACAGTGTGCACTCTATCTTCTTCAGCAATCTAGATTTGGTTGTATCCGGATGACCCATCCATGAATGACAGGGCTTCATGACCAGTAGTCGCATCAATCATCACTTCAGTGATTGGCACTGAGAAATCATCTTTCGGGCAAGCCTTATTAAGGTCCTAGAAATCAACACATATTCTGATCTGCCCATTTTTCTTCTTTACGGGCACTATATTGGCTAGCCATGTAGTATACTGATTTTCTTCAACAAAGCCTACATCAATCAGCTTGTCGACCTCTTTATTAACTTGATTTATCAACTCAGGGCGCATTCTCCTGGGCGGCTGCTTTACAGGGTTAGCCTATGGGTTTATTGCTAACCGATGCTATGCCACATCAGAACTCAGTCCCGACATTTCATCATATGTCCATGCAAAGCAGTCTCGGAATTCTTTCAAGAACTGTATATATTGTTCCCTGGCAGCTAGCTCTAGCAGTGGACTGAGGAAAGTCGGCCTGGGCTCATCTGCCGTCCCTAGATTTATTTCCACGAGCTCATCAACGGTGGCCTGGCCACCATCTTCAACTTCGGGCGGGGCTTCTTGCAAGTCAATAAAGCCTCCCGGGATATAATCCTCTTCGATCTCATGATTTTTGGTTCCGTCATACTGGTCATCGGCGGATGTTGGCTCATCATATAAGGCTGATATTGTTGGATTCTGTTCGGTCTGCCCCGAGGATGTGACCGGTTCAGCAGGAAACCCAAAGGTGGACTCCTCCGCCCCTAGAGGTTCTTATGGTGTAGGCCCCCTTGAGAGATCATCATTCTGTAGGGCCCGGACTTCTTCTAGAATGCGCTCAAACTCCAGGCATTCTCTTAGCTCATTGGCTATTTGGTCTTCATCCGGGGTTCCCATATAAAACTTTGCTTCAGCATGGAACAGATCCTCTTTGCAGGGTAGGTCTTCCCAGCACCAACCTTTCTTTGTTTCATCAGATGTCCCCATCTCTGGCTGACTGTCTGGGGCTTCATTGTTCATTACGGATTGATAAATGATTTCTTCATCTTTCGAGGGGTACTTGTCATATCCCACCTCGAGAGGGTCTTCATGCTGGTAGGAGACTGAGATGACGTCCACCTCGGCTTCATAGTATTCTTGAAGGGTATAACCCAATCCCAGGTGCTGAGTGATCTTCCTCAGTTCTTTATTATCCCGGGGCGGATCCCATAGCTCCTGGAACGCCTTCTTTTGGGCAACACGTTGTAATGATGGCATCTGCATCTTAGAGAACATCTGCGAAACCCGTTGGGTAGTATAGTCCAAGCCCGTGATCGGCACCATCCGGTTTGCAGATTCTTCAGGGACCATGCAGTCTTGATCATCGTCTTCGACTGGCTCCCCGGTGTAGAATATGATAGGAGGCTCGCAGAAGCGAGGGACCTCCATAGTCTTTAATGGTAGCACCGTCTGGTATTCTATGCTGGCCATGGGCTTGACTAAACCCTGCGGAACCCCCACCTGTATGTACTTTTCTTTCATTTCTTCGTCAGTATCATCTGGGTGGATGCTAGGAGGGGTGATCCGAGTAAAGTCACCAACATAAGAAATGTGAGATACTTCATGTTTCTTAATATAGCCCCTTGGTGGCGGTGGAGACCAATTTCTTGCCTTCGTCACCAGCTTCTTCTGGCTGACCACAGCCTCTTTCTCTTCACCCTTTTGCGACACCTCTGTGTAGTAGGATGCATCGAGCATGTGACATTCGAATACTTCGAAGGGATGCAGATCCGCAAACGCCCTTTCTTCTTTTCCTTCGTGGCAGTATTTAATACACTGATGCAGCATGGACAGCACTATCTGATATTCATGCAGCCACGGTCTCCCCTGCAGGGCCTTATATGTGGTGTTGGAGTCGATTACATAGAATCGCACCACGGTAGTGAGGTCCCCCAATGTGAGGTTGAAATCAGCCACCCCAAGGGGCGTCTCACATTTCTGGTTGAATCCCGCAATTTTCATGTCTCTGACCTTGGTAAGCTGCAGATCAAAGTAATATTTTTGGTAAATGCGGTATGGGAGAATGTTCACAGCAGCCCCGGGATCTATCAGTATCCTGCTCAGTGGCTGACAGTTCAGGGAGCCCCTCATATACAGCGGTCTGTTATGGCTGGAATTCGGAATCAGCATATCATCCTCTGTGAATGTGACTGACGGCCCAGAATTCACTTCTGTTAAGAGTGCTTCATACTATGCTGGCGACTGTAAGGCATCAACAATCGCTTGGCGAGCTTCTTCACTCAGAGAGAGAATCTCCCAGATGGAGAATCTGGTAGGGAGTTTCTTTAGCATTTTCATGATACGACTGCCCAACCGGACATTAGACAGTCTCATTTCTTCCGCCCATCGGGGTTTTGGAGGTTCATGTGGTGCCTGTGGCCTCTGTTGCCCAGTGCTGGTTTCATTCTCTTGACCGACTTCTTAGGGGGCTTTTTCTATGATAATGGACCCTGGTGTTGTTGGAGGGCTATCCTCCTCTTTCTCATTCTGCTTGTAGGCTACAGATGCTGACTACTGAGGTCTCTTGCCTTTATCCGGCCAGTCCTGCGTTGACTGCTCATTTTCCAGACTGGACAGAAATTCCAGAAATGTTGGAGCTTGACCTCCTTTCTTCTCTTCCTGGTACAAGCTAGCAGGGGGAGGAATCTGAACACCCCGCACCTCTGGTTCAGGAATCTGGTAGGGTTGTTCCCCTCTGAACATAATGTTATGATTGGCTGGCGGTGGGCGCCCCCACCTTCTTACGGAGCGTGTTGCATGTGCTGAGGTTGAGGCCTCGGCATGGTTGGCTTCTAGCGGGGCATTTGATGTTTCAGCCTCATCATTCTCCCCGGGCAAGGCAAAGAGTACCGACAGGGTGTTACATTGTACTGTCATGACTCCCTTTTCCTTTTTGCATTTGGACCGTCTCTTCTTCTTTTGGGAATTTGGCTTCTTTGGCTCTTGCCCCCAGAAAGGCTCAGCCTCATCTTCTCCCTGTTCTACCCCCGGTTGCTCTTTAATTTTCAATTCTTCGAGCTGTTCCCAGAGTATACAGTCTTTCACCAGCAGGTGCCCGGGATTTTTCTGTTCATATTCATCGAGCCCATTAATATACTGCTGTAAACGCCTGGCTGCAGGACTTACTTCCTTATGTGCAGGTAGGGGGACTTGTCTTCTCCGGTTATGAGTGGGGATCCGGATGACTGGCCCTGTCTCAGCTGTGTGCCATACTGGCTTTACTGGAGGTGGTTCGGGCCTTGGTGTAACACCGCGAATAACTACTCCACTGGTATTAGCTGCGGGAGTTTTCTTTCTATTCTTTATTGGATTCATGTGCCACCCTTCTTGATCCTTCAGTGGGGTGAGGAAGCAAGCTTCATAAGTATGTCTGGTGCATTCTTCGACGGCTTCCTTAGGCAACTGCAGGTAGACTGAAATCATATTGGCGGCCATTTTTAAGGCCCGAGGCTCATGTGGACGAGGTGGCTCTACCTGGTAATCTCCCAGCTGTAGCTCGCCCTTTTTGACCATGCCTTCCATAATATCTTTGAAGACGTAACAATCTTCAATTGCGTGCCCCAGCGCACGGTGATATGGACAGAACTGTGGATCACCTTTCTTTGCCGCGTCCTCGGGTCTCTTTGGCTCAGGCAATGTTACTTTATTGAACTTGTATGCCCAGTTGAATAGCGCGGCTGCCTTATCTTTCGGGAAAGAGTATGCCTTTCTCATTTTGTTTCTCAAAGAGACCTTATCTTTTCTTTCTGATGTGTCTGCTGGTGGGGGAACTTGATGCGGGACGGGACCACGGACACGACAAGCTCGCGATCGTCCCTTAACGAGGGAAGCATCGGATGTGCGCGGTTGAGAAACCGGCAATGAGCTAGGGTGGTCGGCTCTCTTTTGCGCCCGGATCGGGTCACGGGACGGCTTCGCTCTCTCTCGCAGCAGTGATATTATAAATTGAAGGCGAGCTAGGTATCCCTACACATGCTCTCTAGCAGCGGCATATAAAGCATATAAAGAATTAAGCTAATGCCAAGTGTAAGGGTGAAGGCGATACCTCCACGCTCTCGGCGTGGTGAAGACGGCACCCGACCGAAGCTCGTACTCCCGGGAACTTAGTACATTATGTTTACAGCAGTACAAATAAGCCCACTCCACGCAGGGAGGTAAAGGGCGACACAAGTGGGCCCGGGAGGACCAAGTTCGGGTTGACGGGCGGTTTCGGGCAATGCTTCGGCTTCACGCGTACTCGTGCTAGTGGGGGCCCACGTATTGACCGGAGGGGTCGTGTGTGGCCTGATGACTCCTCTGTTGTGGAGACACCTGGAAAGTATTCCCCTGGGATGGCGAGCTGCTGGAACGACCGCCGGACGCCGGGCGGCCCTCGGACGACGCTCGCTGGGAACTCGGCCACGAACCTGAAAGTTTTGTTTGCAGGCGCGTGACTCGGAGAAAACTGCTGCTGCGATCAGCCCCGTCGTCGGAATGCGACGAGATTAGCGCCGTTGGAAAGCTGACTCAGAATACTTCGACGTAGGGGTATTCAAAAAAAATAATCAGATCTGTATTTCTAATCAGGTATTTTACAAGCTTGCTGGAATCTGGCCAGAACTGCAGGGGCAGGTTCTGACTTCTCTGAAGATCGACGTTGACCGGGGAGAAGACCTCCAAATCTGGAAATGATTTCTTCAGAAAAGTTGAAGGTCTCTGAGAGAGGAATCCGGGAATATTTTTGGTTTTCTTATTGGAGATGAAATGGATTTTCTGGGATTTTGTTACTAGACCTGGGTCGGATCTGGGAAACTGTGGGCAGACTGTTCTTGGGAATTTGAACGGTTTTTGTAAAATACTTGGAGGTGAACCAAAAATTAAGAAAATTCCTGGTGGTAGAGGGATGTGGAAAGAGCTCCCAGTAAATTTGGGCGACCCAAAAAAAATCAAAAGATGGTTCGAATGGGGTAAACTCAGAGCTGGTGAACAGTAAACAGAACCAGGACAGATCTGGAACTTGGACTTGGACAAAAATCAAAAAATATCTAAAGGATGAATTTTGACGTGATTTGTTTTGTGGGGATAAGGGTTCTAGAGGGGAACCAACCCTGAAATTTTGAGCTTCATAAGACGAAGGGAGTGATAGCAGGAATTCGGAGAAGAAGGGTCTGTCCTGAGTGGACAGAACACCGAAACCGTTGGCGACGACGCGTCGGCGGCGAGACGATGGCGGCGGCGATCACCGGAGTTGCTTCAGATGCTGGAGGGGATCAAGGGGGAGGGAATTACACTCTAGAAAGGGGGCTGGAGGTGGAGGAACCAGGGAGAGAGAGGGGAGGGGCGCAAATCTCACTTGGGGCAAATGCCTATTTTCTCTTCATTAATTCCTTCAATATGAAAAAATACAACCTTATATAGGATGCCAACCAAACGCAACCTCAACCCTTGGATCTAGGGGTTTGGATTGAAGGGCTGGGATACAATGTGAATCACACACTTAATACATTAGTTTAATCTAATTTGACCATGCTTATTCAACCTTGGACTAGATCCATTCAAACACCACCTAATACACACCAACCATGCCTAATAAGGCCAAAAGAGGGGGCGCCCCATTCATGGGCCTCTTCTTGGGCCAAATGTGGTTAAAGGCCATGTAACCAGCCCACCAACCATACTAGACCCTTCCAACTTAGTTGGCCCATGAAGGAGTGTAACCCAATTTGGGCCTTAAGTGCATTAATGACCCATTACCAACCTAATGACCCAATATGGCATAAGCTCCCTAATGGACTCTACTAATGGCAACCTAGCCTTGGACTTGACATAACAAATGGCCCATCGGCTTGATATAAGCCTTACAAAGAGCCCAAAAGAAAGAAATTACACAATTACAACTTCATACAAGCCATAACACACAAATACACTTCACCCGTGTATGGAAATCGCCTTTGATGCCCCATCAATTCTCCCCGGGTGGGAGGAACTCGACCCCGTCGAGTAGGGGTATGGCTGCTCCGGTCCTCCGGCGGATCCGTCACCGTGCTAAGTAGCACGGGTATGCTCCACTCCAAGTGATCGGCACCTGCTCATTCCATATATACTCGATATGCGCACTGCATGGCTAAAGGTTGTCACTCCGAAGGGGCACTCTCAAAGGAAGGAAACAGCTCGAAGACTCACTAGGAATCACCGCTGAGTCCCTATAGGTGACTGATCTGGATATAGAAGTAAAACCGATCCCATACTCATCAAGTGAGTCCACTCGCCTCTTACTCGTAAGAGACCGACAACGAGCTTGCACAAGACACATGCAGACTCACCATGCACAGACACACGAATGCAAACCACGCAAACAAATCACTCAAAACAAAACCACACAAAGAAAAAGCACACTGTTAGTCCGACCCGTTCATGGGTGACGGCGGACTAGGACACCCGAATATGTGCCATGCATATAATAGATGTACACGATGGTGGATGGAAGGGAGGACTCCTAGACACCCTAAGATGTACCACTCATGCATTGGTGACCGATGGGATTTGGGTGAAGAAGGGGTAGGAGATCCAAAACTACCCTCGGCATCATCCCTAGATGTAGAGACGGCTTGCTGACTAGACCGAGGGGTATGGGTGGAGTAGTGAACTCCTTGGAAGAGGTGGAGGGAATGTGATAGCTCGGGAGCTTCACTAGTGGAGGGGTCAAAAGGGTCAAAGAAGGTATGACCCCGGGAGATGGGTTCCTCCATGACACGGTCCCAATCGTGAAATTCTTGAAGGTGTGAATGCTCACCTTCATCCGTCATAGTGAACGGGACAATGGTCATGTGAAGAAAATAAACTTCCTTCCTCGGGCAAAAGGAAATGAAGTCGGACTCGGCCGGCATCGGGAGGAGTAGAAGAATCTCCGTGGTGACACAACCCACGGTGCACTCGGAGGTAATGGAGCCATAGGCCGGATGGGTGAAGCTAAGACTAGCGGGTTGGTCGAAGCCTCGGGCCAATAAATGTGTAAAGGTCAACTACCGGTCTAACCCTTTAAGAAGGTCGTCCAATGTGTCCACATAGTGACGAGACCGGAAGGTGGTATGAAATGAGTTGCTTGACACTAGTGGTAGTGTGGGGTCCATTGATGGGAAGGGATGTGGGACCAAGCCATCCTTGAGCCAACTAAGAAGCGGCTCGGCTATGAAAAGTGTACCCGTTAGAAATACGGGTGGCTCGGGCCTTGGTGGTTCCAAATGAGAGGATTCCGAATCAAATTCGGAAATAGAGATGGATGACATCGGAACTCTCTCAAGTGGTGAAGGCCATGGAGTAGGCGGCTGGGAGGTGGATTCTTGTCGAAAGCCACCATACCGAGAAAAGTGCGACTCAAATGGTTCGACCACTAGAGCGACCGTATAGGATTCTGCTAGAGAGACTGCATTGCGGATAAGACATTCCAACTGGAAGTGAAAGCGCAAACCTCTCCGGAACTGAAATGCGGTTGTGTTGCTCTCCTCTCCCAAACCATGTTCCAACCAATACCTATGATATGCCCGAAGGTACTTGGACACGGACCTATCACCTTGGACGGGTCGACATGGGTTGGCCATAGTTGCCAAAATACGGGAATGGATCCCTAGGAATGGATATGCAAGGCCATTTGGGCAAGACACTAGACACAACCCTAAGTAATGCAAAGTTGGAATGCATGCACACTAAGGACCCTAGACGTAAACCAAGACTCGGTACGGGGCGGAGACAATCGACCCGAAGGTCACTCGCACAAGTGTGCGGCCTTCCCGATAGGCGTAACCTAACGGTCGGACAACACCTTTTTATATACCGAGTAAAGG
This sequence comes from Amorphophallus konjac, assembly GCA_022559845.1. Classification (NCBI taxonomy): domain Eukaryota; kingdom Viridiplantae; phylum Streptophyta; class Magnoliopsida; order Alismatales; family Araceae; genus Amorphophallus; species Amorphophallus konjac. The sequence continues at coordinate 254,012,807 of CM040125.1, read as the reverse complement.
GATGTATGCGACCCAAAAATGACTCTTTTTATTGTTTTAAAAATATGATGATCCTAAACACGACTTAGACCGACTAATGACTACATGACACTCTTTTTTTTCTTTTTTTTGACACCCTAGACTCAAACTCGCTCTGATACCAAATTGATGCGGGACGGGACCACGGACACGACAAGCTCGCGATCGTCCCTTAACGAGGGAAGCGTCGGATGTGCGCGGTTGAGAAACCGGCAATGAGCTAGGGTGGTCGGCTCTCTTTTGCGCCCGGATCGGGTCACGGGACGGCTTCGCTCTCTCTCGCAGCAGTGATATTATAAATTGAAGGCGAGCTAGGTATCCCTACACATGCTCTCTAGCAGCGGCATATAAAGCATATAAAGAATTAAGCTAATGCCAAGTGTAAGGGTGAAGGCGATACCTCCACGCTCTCGGCGTGGCGAAGACGGCACCCGGCCGAAGCTCGTACTCCCGGGAACTTAGTACATTATGTTTACAGCAGTACAAATAAGCCCACTCCACGCAGGGAGGTAAAGGGCGACACAAGTGGGCTCGGGAGGACCAAGTTCGGGTTGACGGGCGGTTTCGGGCAATGCTTCGGCTTCACGCGTACTCGTGCTAGTGGGGGCCCACGTATTGACCGGAGGGGTCGTGTGGGGCCTGATGACTCCTCTGTTGTGGAGACACCTGGAAAGCGTTCCCCTGGGATGGCGAGCTGCTGGAACGACCGCCGGACGCCGGGCGGCCCTCGGACGACGCTCGCTGGGAACTCGGCCACGAACCTGAAAGTTTTGTTTGCAGGCGCGTGACTCGGAGAAAACTGCTGTTGCGATCAGTCCCGTCGTCGGAATGCGACGAGATTAGCGCCGTTGGAAAGCTGACTCAGAATACTTCGACGTAGGGGTCTTCAAAAAAAATAATCAGATCTGTATTTCTGATCAGGTATTTTACAAGCTTGCTGGAATCTGGCCAGAACTGCAGGGGCAGGTTCTGACTTCTCTGAAGATCGACGTTGACCGGGGAGAAGACCTCCAAATCTGGAAATGATTTCTTCATAAAAGTTGAAGGTCTCTGAGAGAGGAATCCGGGACTATTTTTGGTTTTCTGATTGGAGACGAAATGGATTTTCTGGGATTTTGTTACTAGACCTGGGTCGGATCTGGGAAACTGTGGGCAGACTGTTCTTGGTAATTTGAACGGTTTTTGTAAAATACTTGGAGGTGAACCAAAAATTAAGAAAATTCCTGGTGGTAGAGGGATGTGGAAAGAGCTCCCAGTAAATTTGGGCGACCCAAAAAAAATCAAAAGATGGTTCGAATGGGGTAAACTCAGAGCTGGTGAACAGTAAATAGAACCAGGACAGATCTGGAACTTGGACTTGGACAAAAATCAAAAAATATCTAAAGGATGAATTTTGACGTGATTTGTTTTGTGGGGATAAGGGTTCTAGAGGGGAACCAACCCTGAAATTTTGAGCTTCATAAGACGAAGGGAGTGATATCAGGAATTCGGAGAAGAAGGGTCTGTCCTGAGTGGACAGAACACTGAAACCGTTGGCGACGACGCGTCGGCGGCGAGACGATGGCGGCGGCGATCACCGGAGTTGCTTCAGATGCTGGAGGGGATCAAGGGGGAGGGGATTACACTCTAGAAAGGGGGCTGGAGGTGGAGGAACCAGGGAGAGAGAGGGGAGGGGCGCAAATCTCACTTGGGGCAAATGCCTATTTTCTCTTCATTAATTCCTTCAATATGAAAAAATACAACCTTATATAGGATGCCAACCAAACTCAACCTCAACCCTTGGATCTAGGGGTTTGGATTGAAGGGCTGGGATACAATGTGAATCACACATTTAATACATTAGTTTAATCTAATTTGACCATGCTTATTCAACCTTGGACTAGATCCATTCAAACACCACCTAATACACACCAACCATGCCTAATAAGGCCAAAAGAGGGGGCGCCCCATTCATGGGCCTCTTCTTGGGCCAAGTGTGGTTAAAGGCCATGTAACCAGCCCACCAACCATGCTAGACCCTTCCAACTTAGTTGGCCCATGAAGGAGTGTAACCCAATTTGGGCCTTAAGTGCATTAATGACCCATTAACAACCTAATGACCCAATATGGCATAAGCTCCCTAATGGACTCTACTAATGGCAACCTAGCCTTGGACTTGACATAACAAATGGCCCATTGGCTTGATATAAGCCTTACAAAGAGCCCAAAAGAAAGAAATTACACAATTACAACTTCATACAAGCCATAACACACAAATACACTTCACCCGTGTATGGAAATCGCCTTTGATGCCCCATCAGAACTTCATCTGCCCCCTTTTTCCCTTTCTGTTGTTCGAAGGTTCTGAAATCGACGGTGTTAGCCTCAGAGTGCGATGGTCGTCGATCATTAGATTTACCTTTCGGCATAGTGGGAGAATTGGTAGTCGGACGCTTGGACAGGAACATCTCAACTTCTGTCACTATATTGTTTAGCTGGTCAACTGTTCTGACATCTGCACCGATCATCTTTTCTAGTACCTCTCTCCTGAGGCTCTGCTTACATATTTGTACTGCATCTTCTTGATGAAGAGGTCTTCTGCATCTCATAGCTAAGTTCCTCCACCTTTTGATGTAGTCCAGTGCTGTTTCATCTTGCCTTTGCCTGGTTGCATATAGCTCTGCTATTGTAATTTCTCTTTTCGTGACATGAAATCTATCGCGAAACTTCCTTTGCATATCAGGCCAATTGGCCACTGATCCAGCCGGCAGGCTTGAATACCATTCAAAGGCTAACCCAGTGAGGGATGAGCAAAAGAACTTAAGCAGATAAGCTTCATCAGCTGCCAAGTCGCCCATAATTGTGGTATAGTAAGCTATGTGCTCCCTGGGGGAGCCCTGGCCATTAAAATTTTCAAACTTCGGCGGCTTATTGATGCCTGGCGGTAGTTTCTTAGCAGCATACTGGGGAGGATACGGTACCTTTTACACATCGTAGGTACCAGCATCATCACCAGTCTTTTCAGACAGCTTCATCTCCACAATCTTTTCAATCATCAGCTTGTGGGCTACGGCTGGATCTATGTTCTCCGGGAAGAAGTGAGCTTTTTGCTGACTGTAAGGAGTTGTCATCACCGTTGCGCGCAAGGTGGGCACGGTGGGCTGTGTCTGAGACACAGAGGGCTGAGCTGCTGTTTACTATAGAACAGGTTGGCTCGGTGCTTTGCCCTTATCGGCCAGGAGAGGATTAGCCGGGATAGCCATTTCTGTTGAGCTGGAAGTCTGCCCCACAGGCTCGGCTTGCTTGGAGACCGGTGTAGCTTCCTGCATCCCATTCAGCTGTCTTCTGAGAGCACTGATCTCTTGTTGATATCTTCTAAACATCATCTGGATCATGGGATCCAGGGTTGACGGGATCTGTATCTCTTCTGAAGTCCCTTCAACGTCATCGACGAAGGGATTGTCTTCCTCTTCTGCTGTCACCACATTCACTGTCATAGTGGTGATCTTGCGGGCTTCATCATCAGTCTTTATTTTCTCTTTGGCCGCCTGACTTCTCCTTGTGACGGGGCCTGGTCTGGTTGCCATTCTGAGCAGTTCATCTAGCGGAGTCGGTAACATGTCCCGCCTTTTGACAAGTCCGGCCATATTGCAGGCGAAGATCTGCATCTTCTCCCTTTGCCTGTAGACTTTCCTTTTCATCTGGTCGGGATATTTAAGCCGGTCGAAGATCGATATTCTTTCTTCAGCTTCTTCCCTGTGTAGGTCCCCTTCCTCATATCTGGCTCTGTGGCCCTCTTCATAGTCGTTGGAATCAGAGGAGGAAACTCCGAGCATTGGTTCTTGAAAGGTTTCTTCTTTTTCTTTATCCATGGTGCCCAAGGCACGAGATAGTCTTCGCTGCCCGAGGGAGGAATTCCCCATGTAATGAAGATAGTCTTGAGCCACCTGCTTCATTTCTTCTTGACTGTGCCTTCGCCACTCCGGTCGGGGCATCAGTCTTTCCTGGCCTTTCTGCTGAGAAGCCAGTCTCGCCACCTGAGCAGTCAGATGCTCGGCTTTGGAATATTTGAATATGTCGGCCTGTCTAGCACAGGCTCTCGATCTTCTTGAAATGGTAACAGCGACTGGTTCACTTATTCTCATTTTTTTCCTCCCTGAACCTTCTGCTCCCATCCTGGCGGTGGTTGGTAGCAACAGCATAGTTCTTCCTTTCCCATCTTTTGCCCCCGGCCATGGGGTGGGTGACCATGAGGTCTTCTTTTTTCTCATCTCTTCTGCCCCTCATCCTGGGGCGAGTAGCAGTCATATTCCTTCCTTCCTTCTCTTTCTCATCTCTCCTACCTCGAGCCCTGGGGTGAACAGCAACAGCCTCTCTTTCATCTTTTCTTTCTCCTCTTCTGCTCCCTGCTCTGAAGCGGGCAATAGCAGCATCAGCAATTTTTTCTTCATCTTGAGCTGGGGCCCAGCTCTGGATTTTCTTCGGCCGCCAGATCTGCCTGAATTTGAGCGGCTTTGGTGCCAGTGGCCTTCTATCTCCATGTTCCGTGTCGGCCCTCCTAGTAGCCAGTACTCGGAACTTATTGGTGGTAGGTACAATTGGGACGATCACATCCGGCTTGATCTCCCTTGGGCAACCATTGAGGTTCGCCCGGATATCTCCAATCAGCATTGTCTTCCCCGAATTGGATATCCGACGACCCGCAGCAGTGGATCGGACTCTCTGGTCAGATCTTCTTCCTTTTCCAGCAGCAGTAGAGGGTACGCTCCTCCTTGCTTCGTGATGGACAAAGCAGGACACGACCCCAGGAGTATTCTTCATCACCGGGCTCTTCTTGGGACCGGTAGCTTGCGGCGACGTCTCGACAACAACTTTTGGCTCCTGGTTGTCAATCTCGAGTAGATCAGTGAAAATGAGGCCCAGGCAGTTGGGCATTTCGACAGCAGGCGGCATCGATCCGAATGAAAGAGGTATCGCCAGGTAGCCTTCTCGAACATGTGCCTCGACCGCTTGCTGGTCAAAGCACACAGACATGATTCCAGCCGTCATTCTAGCTTCCTGAAGATGAAGAAAGCACACAAAATCAGAAATTTGAGGGGGGGGCCCACCGGGCCTCCTATTTTGGCGTAGAGATGAAGGGAGACTTGGTCCCACCGGGCGTGCCAGACTTGTGGATGCGGATTCTTTTCCGTCTGTATGTATGTTTCATTGGTTAGATTTATTAGGCATGCCAGTCACTAGAGTGACAATTTTTATTATGCGCTCGACTTGACTTGGTCAGTCGATTATGAAGTCTGAGTCGGGACCGGAAGTCCGTCATACCATAAAGGCTATGACGTTAATTACGCCCTTCCTAAGAATGATAACCCTTGATTAAACGCCAAAATAGGAGGCCACTTGGGGCGGTTGAAAATGACAGTGCATAACATTGAAGTTCTTATTATTCTAAGAAGGTAATTGAATAAACGACAAATTATTAAATCATCATGACCCCTTTGTGTGGGTCATACCGGGCAGAGATAGGACACCGTAGACGCAGTGGCTGGGCGGGGCCTGGACGATCATCGGAGACATGTCCCCTTTCACGTTTCTCATCCGACCAAGGGCCTCGAAGTATTTGTATCCCCCGAAGAATTGAGCTAGACGGGAGGCGTATGATACACGTTTCCCGGGGCTTGTCGGGGTTAAAGCATCAATCGATATTTCGGCAACATCTCCCCTTTATCTGGATTATGCCCAGGGGGAAATAGGCTATCACCCACGGAGTGCCGGGATGAAAGCCGAGAGAAAGAGAGGCCGGACCTCCCAAACTGCATATGTCTGCCATGGGGGCAACGTTCGATTTTCCCTTAAGGAAGCCAGTGGAACTCATGCAGTGGCAGAGACCTCCCAAGCTAAAGGGGTTACTCGTAAATCCGACGCGGGACGGTGGAACATAAGGGAGTTTGTCTCCATTTGGATTTATCCCCGGGGCAGGTCTGGTGACTCATTGGTATCCCTGGATGGATCTGATCAAAGTGTCGGGGGCTCAATTGGATGGCAGGGTAGGTTCTCGGCATAGGGGCAAAGTGGATGGGGTTCCCGACGCGAAGGCACGATGGCCAGGGGGTTCCCAGCGCAAGGGTAAAGTTGCAAAAAAGGTTCCCGGCGCGACCTGGGATGGATGGGTTCTCTGCGCAAGAAGGCTTGCGCCGAGAGCATTTTACCTATTCTACTATGCATGGTGCCGAGAGGTATCATAGCGCCGAGATGGTTTCTAAGGGTTTACGGCACCCTGCTTTTGGGTTTCTTGGCGATTCAGGACAAGTTAGATGGATTCTGTGTGGTCAAAGTGGATCAGTTCATTAGATCTGAACTGGATTGGGTTTGGGTTCCAAAGGAAGGCCAAGATCGAAGAGGAATTGGGGAAATCAGGGTCTAGAGGATCCCTGTCACCAGTGTTCGTGCAAAGCCCCAGGGACAGCTTAATGTCGTCCTCAAGTGCTTGCTCCTGGAAGAATTTTGGCAGCACCTCCCCCGGACTCAACATTTTCCAGGGAATGATAGACAGCCACCCACGGAGTGCCGGGGTGAAAGCCAAGAGTAGAGGGGTATTGGACCCCTGACCCATGTACGTGCTTGCAGCACTATCTTAATATCCCCTTAAGGCCATCAGAGCGCATGCAGTGGCAGAGCTCCTTTGGTTAGCGGGGTTATGATTAAATCTAGCCCTGGGGGGGGCGTGTAGGGGAGATTGTCCCCATTTATTGTTATCTCTGAGGGGTATATGGTGACCCTGGGTGTCCCTCGACAGAATACAGGGTTACATTGAGCGGATCATAGGGGTATCTGTGTGGTTTCTTGACTGGTAGCAGGGGTTCTCATCTGGGGCTCAAGGGATGGAGCATTCATAGCATAAAGGGGCTTATGGCACAAGGGGGTAGTTCCCGGCGCAAGAACCACTGCGCCGGGAAGGGTTCTTCATAAGGCACTATTCTTGGCGCCGGGAAGCTGGCATAGGGAGTTCCCGGCGCGCAAACAGCCGCGCCGGGAAGGTTTCTTCGTGGGCACTATTCTGGGCGCCGAGAAGCTGGCAAGGGAGGTTCCCGGCACGTCCATCCTCGCGTCGGGAAGGTCTCTTCAGGGACTACTATTCTTGGCGTCGGGAAGGTTCCGGGTCTCTGTTCTTGGTTCTTCTGGTTTCGGACAAGGATTCAGGCTGGATTTTCTAGCCCAGACGAGGAGGATTAAAAGGTTTTATAGGCGTGAAGGCCAGGGGTTTAAGGGAGGGTAGCATCAGTCGAAGGACAGGATCATCCATCATTAAACCCTCGGGAGATATATGGGGTTTTTTTGTCACCTGCTGTTCAAACGATCAAGAGATTGATGTCTCTGACCCTGAACAAGCTGGGAGCTCGGCAGAAATCCACGACATGCGAGAAAACCCATCATCAAAGGGAGGGAAAGAGGGGACAGAGCCCAATGACCCATTGAACGAGGGTTGGGGCTCCGTCTTCATCTTTCATGAGAGAACGGACCCGGAGATGTGAAGCATAAACCAAAAATCCGGAGCATCTAAGTAGATAAATATTTTGAAGAACAGCAGATACAGAGGGGGGAGACAGATGGTAGATATTTCAATCACCCATCACCCAAATGGGCCATCGTAGTATTTCGTTTCATTATATCATTCCAAAACTCACACCAATCACAAGAAGGGAGTGAGGGAAAAGGAGGTAAAATAGAGGCCGGGATATCCCGGTTACATCCGGTGAATCAAGATGAAACTCATAGGAATACATAAAGAGAAAAGAAAAGAAACATGGGGGAGGGCGGAGCATTGACTCCTCTCCCTCCCCAGCTGCCTGCCCACCTGGAGCTTCTTCTCCCTTTTTCTTCGGGTTTATCTCTTCTTTCTTTTCTCAGCGGAGGAGGCTCTCTCTCTCTGTTGGTCTCTTCTCTCTTTTCTCAGCGGAGGAGGCTCTCTCTCTCTGTTGGTCTCTTTTTTTCTTCGAAGCCCTTCTCTTCCTCTCGTTCTATTCTCCCCCTGTTCTCTCCTCTCTCTCTTATTGTAGGTGAAGAAAGGGTTTATATAAGCCCTTCCTTTTGCAGATGGCACTCGGCGCACTTGCTTTGGTGGAAGAGGTTCCCGGCGCGCCTGCAGCAGTGGGCAAGTTCCCGGCGTTCTACTCTCTCCAAAGCTCTCGGCGCAAGGGGTCTCATTGAAGCCCATTCAATAGGCCCATTTAAGGCTTTTCCCCCTGTGAAGCTCCTATTGTCCTTAGCTTCGTTGAATTCCTTTGATCATATTGGAACTAACGAAGGCCCCTTATATGCATCATCATCTGAGTAATCTGGAGGTTTCTCATCAGTCAAGAGACCGGAGTTTCATCAGTATTGCCGTTTAGACGACGACAACACTGGACATCAGCCAGGCCTGAGAAGGTCCTGGCCGGGCAAGTGGTTGGTGGTGAGGGCTCTCCCTCAATCCTGACTTTGCAGAAACTTCCAGACTTCGTTGTTGGTCTGGTCTCATCTTTATCTTTGTTCATATTTTATATGTCAACAGGGTGAAAAATAGATCCTAGAGCTAACCAATGAAAAGCAGAAGGAGCAGAAAGGAGGAGTCAAGTTCACAAGAGGACAAAAATATGAACAGTGTATCAAGAGTTTATATAGCAATCAGAAGAAGAACGAAGGGACTTGGTCAATGCCAAGACAGTCAATGTTGACTCGTCAAGGTCAACGCCAGTCAAAGAGGACTCCAGAAAGCTCAACATTTTCTTGACTGCAGTCATGAGGTCCTAGTCAAAGTCAAAGGTTAATGAATAGATTAGTCAGCTACAGTGATCTAGGTCAAAGACAAGCAGCTAATGGAGAGAAAAGAAGGCAACGACTAGTCATGTGGTAAGATAAGAGTGATAAATATGCAGTAAGGGTGACAAATAGCACGTATGACTGACAAATGGATGATAAGTGTGTAAATTAGCCAGTGAGACTGACAAATGGACCGAAAGGGTGAATCACAGGCTCGGTGTGTCTGACACACGCTCAACTCGAAGGCCAGGGGCCCAGGCTTTGCACGTGATTTGAGGCTATCCTGTCAGAGGTATATTCTCTCTCATGGGACAAGAATATTTCCATATTTTAGATTGATCATCTATTATTCACCCTTTGTCGCCTCTTTTACACTAGTAAGGCCTATTTTTCACCATTGGCCACCTATTTGTCACCCTTAAAGCGTAGCCAAAGGCCTTTTCATCCTGCGGGTGACTTCAATGTTTCTCTTCAGCAGTCTAAACTGGTGTCGGCTCCACGGTCAACTCTAGTCGACACTTGTGCAAGTAAAGCCTTCATCTTTTACACTTCAGCCTAGTTACTTAACCAAACATGAATCTGTCTTTAGAAAACTCATTGATATTCCTGAATTAACATTATCAAGCACACACATTAACAACATTAAAACATATAAAACTTTGAAGATCAAAATGTATGACAAAAGAAATACCAATGAAGACAGGTATGCCACATTCTGAGGTTTGAGACGTGAAATATTTAAGATCTTGTATTTCCAAAGGTAATGAGGTCGACCCCAAACCGGGCTCTAAACATATTACAATCACCCTCATTAAATGTCCATGATGCCTCCCCCTTCCTTGATAATATCTGAACATATTTCAGTACATAAATGGCACAGTTGAGGCTTCCATCTGCCTTTTGGGGACATTTGTTGTCAAATAAAAGATCCCATTTCTCAACTCCCTCGAATGTCCCATAGAGCTTTAGAGACCCCCGTACAACTGCAGCCTGCAAATGAATTATTTGAAATTATTAAGGAATAATTATAAGACACTATAAATATCTATGATTTTGGGTATATGGATAAGAAAAACTACCCAATTTCTTGTAGTGGCGTCATGGATGGCCATGCCTCTCATGGAATTGTATGAGATAAAGCGACAATTCTCCGTGTCAACAACAAGTAGATGCCAGTGACCTCCAGAGTGTAACACGAAGAATAAATATTTGTTCTTCTGTAGTTTTGATAATTCAACATTCTCGTAGGCGCACTCCAACAATTTGTTGGATTTTTCGTAGTTGGCCGCTGTCCTACCGTTTATGTGATTCACTAAAGTGGTGGGAAAATAAACCCACTGATGAAAGGTGTCAGATTCATTGAATCGTGAGTGGAGGAGGTACATCATGGCGTCGATCACCTGTAAATTAACAATCACGATTCTATTAGCAGTAGAAACACAAGTTCAGGGTTGGGCGAGGCGTAAAATTTCACAATTAATGAAAGAAAGTACCGTATCATCTATCATCTGGCTATATAATAGATCAATGACATGATGATGTTTCAAAACAATCTTGTTCTGTAATTGAAATATGGGGCCACTATATTGGACAAAAATTTTCATGGTAGTCAGAGTAAGGCGGGTCAGGATAATTACAAAAACTATAAGAGGACAACTTACTTAATATCCCCCGAGGCACAAGCAGCAATGAATTCATTCACAATCGTGTTATCTATCGGCTTCGGTCGGCCTTTGTAGATCCAATCAGTACTCTATATGAGCTTTCTGTAAGGGTCGGCTTCATCTCCCTTCTACATTTATGCCAATATACCAATCTTAGATTCTATACTATAAGAAGTAGGAACAATGCAGACTCACCTTCTTCTTCCCCCGTTCTGCAATTTTTTTTGTAGGTGCCCGTCATTTCCTCACGGGCTTCTCAGCCCGTTGATGAAGGGACTGAGAAAAGACACCTTGAAGACGGTCACCATGCCTATTATTCACCTCCATCTGAGCTTGGATATCACCTTGCACATCCTCTTCAGGGGCTGCCTTAGATGGCACAGTATCATTTGTACTTTGTTGAAGGGGCCTTGGAGGTGGGACATCGGTGACAGTGTCCATTTCAGAGGTTTGACATATACTTTGCTCAACATTTTCAGCCCCTTGCACTTCCTTGACAGGGGTTGCCGAAGGTGGCATGACATCATCTGTCACCTATTCGACGGGCCTAGGAGGTGCTGCATCAGCGGCAATGTGAGCCCCTTGCACCCTAGTCAGAAAGAAGGCCCTCATTTCCTCAAGTAGCCGCTGCTGGATCTTCAATGTAGCGACAATATCCTGTAGCACAAGCATACATGGAGCTGATGAGGACGTCCCCTGAGCACTAGGTCGGGTCATCATCTGACCACCGTACACCATGTCCCTTTCACTTAGCTGAAAAAAGGAGCCCTTCGATCACCTGAATTTCAAACCACATCACTTCGGTTATTCATTAATGTTGAATGACAAAGAAGAAGTTTTTAGTACTCATAATACATGTTGGCCTCGCAAGGATCCAATGGAGAATTTTAATTTCATATCTAGAAATGGCCCCCACCTAAATAGTCGGGGGAATGCCACCTGCCTTAGTGGCTGTCGCACCCATGTGTGCTCAAAAAACCAGACCTGTAATATGAAATATATCAAGTTATTTTACAATGCAATAGAATTAATGATTGACACATTAATTATTACACAACAAAAATAAAAAAAACTTATAACAAGTGCGGCATAACAACCAAATATAAATGTATGGGCCTGGAATGCATCCCCGGCTGTTCTCTTGGCACGGCCAATTGTACTTAACCATCGTTTCTGGACCGCCAACACTAATTGCTCAAACTTGTGCATCATTGCCTGTTGCAAGATGATTGTCCAATTTTAATTTGAAACTCTGTCAATGTCATCTAAGCATGACAGCATCTGTTGTGGATGAGAATGCGTCGACCGTGGGCAAAGAAAAGTGGACAGTAAGAGTACAATCCACAGCCGGACAGTGTCTGCCACATCCTGCTCTTCATCGGACCCAACAATTTGCTAGATAAGAGAGGACACTTTCTTCCGGTCAAATGTTGCTGCAAATCCAAATCGATGCTGCAACTTCGACTTCTATTTCGCGGATCCATAATGTTGAACCGGCTGACCAGAGCAAGGTAATCCTAAAATTATGCCCACATCATCCACACTGAATGCGACCTCCTTACTACCCATACGGAAGTAATTTCCTCCACTATGGGCGCAAATAATCTCCTCCATTAGTGTCATGGTGAAGGTGACGGGAGAAGCATTGTCAACATATAGACCAAAGGGTGTGGTCCTCATCAATGACTTGTGGCATTCCTGAAATGCCATCTGATCCATGTTTTTCATGTAAATGTCCATAGAACATCGGGCGGAGATGACCTTTGTGTTCACTAGATTCAAAAAAACATGTAAACAAGTAATTCAGTTAATTGACTGATCAAGAAATACAAAAAATATTTAGAGTAAGACAATGGTGACAAATGTATAGACAAGGGAGTTTAGGTGTGGCAAATAGGTGCTTAAGGGTGACAAATGTATGAAATTCGGAAACAGGTAGGTCTAAATCTGACACAAATAGGTAGATATAAGCGTGATAAATAAATAGGTCGATAAGGGGGGCAAATAGCTATGTAAGGGAGATAAGGAACCACACTACCTTTAACTTGTCGTCCTTAGAAACCCTAGGTATGTGAAACGTTTCTTCTTCGACTGTAGGAACCGTTAAAATTTCCTGAGATGTAGGTGGGACATCCAGTTTACGACGGACGGAGCGTTGCATGGGTTTCTCCTTCGGCTCCATGGCTGTCAGTGATGAAAGAGAGCTCGCAATTCAGGAGTGCTCGAATAGCAAATGACGGAGAGGTCACAAATGGCACCACGAGGAAGACGAGACGTTGAGCACGATGGAGAGACGAACCGGCTTCTAGTAGGTTGCGTAAGAGCCAAGACATGGCGGGAAGGGTAACTAAGTAATTGGAGATTTTTAATTTCAAGGATCTAGTTCAGTGTCATCATTTCTGTTGATGTGGCCGGCGGCGTTGGATCGGCGGCAATACGCAAACTACACCCACGTGTGGCCGACGTGTCCCGTTTTCCACGTGGACCAATTGGAGCTTAATTAGGGTGACAAATGTGTCTGCACGGGTGACAAATGCATTAGCAAGGGTGAAAAATACCTTGCTAACAGTGACAAATAGGGCTCAATAGAGACAAGGCTGACGTGCGGCTTTCAAGGCAGTGTAAGAGTAAGGGCGACGTCTTATGGACTTTAATGGTGACAATTAGGTGAGTGTGGGTGACAAATGCTCAAATGGAGTAACAAATAACTTCCTTAAGTGTATCGCTGTTAATCGTGAGGTGCCGGGTTCGAAACAAAGTTCTGTAGTGTTTTCATTTACATTTTTAAATAAGTTATATTAAAAAAACTTAAGGAAACCTTAAGCTAAAGCTAAGATTCAAACCCGGAGAAACCCGTTCAAACGGTAGAAGAATAAACCAAATGATACAACATGTCATTTCACTTTGTTTATTCCATTATATATATATATATATATATATATATATATATATTATAGTTTTCCGTATCGATACGCAATGTCCAATCTAGTCTCGAGCCGTGGCCGGAACAACCGGCTCGGCAGGGATGGCCACACCTGCCCCGAATGATGTGCACGTGACTCAAGGGTGACATTGATTATTATCCTGAGTGCTTCCACGTGGCATTCCCCGCGAGGAGCCCTAGCTCCCGAAAATTCATTATAGACGTGACGGTAAATTCAAAACACATGAGTTTAACGGGGGCATGAAACAATAAGGAAATGGTCAACATGTGACCGATATGCCTCTGAGTACCTTTTCACACCCCCGATGTGGGCCTTTCAAGGTAGCTAGGCTTTTCAACACGCTGTCTCTTCTTTTTATAGGAATCAACTTTCGGCCATGCAACCCCATTGCTTGGCGATTAATCAAATATTTTCCCCTCTATCACCGTGATCGACCTTTATGGCACGGCGGGTCGCCATCCCCGACCCGATGCCCACCATCATCTGCTTAGTGATCAGAAGGAGCACACCTTCGGTTAGTCCAGACCATTCTTGTCTTGGAATACGAACACATTATCACACACGTGATTAGCACGCCCTATCGTGAGTAAAATCGATAAAAGATACAATGATATTTGATTATTATCCTGAGTGCTTCTACGTGGCATTCCCCGCGAGGAGCCCTAGCTCCCGAAAATTCATTATAGATGTGACCGTAAATTCAAAACACATGAGTTTGGCAGGGGCACAGATCAATAAGGAAATGGTCAACATGTGATGAATGAGCCTATGAGTACCTTTTCGCACCCCGATATGGGCATTTCAAGGTAGCTAGGCTTTTCTACACGTTGTCTCTTCCTTTTATAAGAATCGACTTATCGGCCATGCAGCCCCATTGCTTGGCGATTAATCAAATGTTTTCCCCTCTTATCACCATGATCGACCTTTATGGCACGGCGGGTCGTCAGTCCTGACCCGATGTCCACCATCGTCTTCTTAGTGATTAGAAGAAGCGCACCTTCGGTTAGTCCAGACCATCCCAGTCTTGGAACCTGAACACATTGTCATACACATGATTGGCACGCCTTATCGTGAGTAAAATCGATAAAAGATACAATGATATTTGATTATTATCCTGAGTGCTTCCACGTGGCATTCCCCGCGAGGAGCCCTAGCTCCCGAAAATTCATTATAGATGTGATGGTAAATTCAAAACACATGAGTTTGGAGGGGGCACGGAACAATAAGGAAATGGTCAACATGTGACCGATATGCCTCTGAGTACCTTTTCACACCCCGATATGGGCATTTTAAGGTAGCTAGGCTTTTCAACACGATGTCTCTTCCTTTTATAGAAATCGACTTATCGGCCATGCAGCCCCATTGCTTGGTGATTAATCAAACGTTTTCCCCTCTTATCACTATGATCGACCTTTATGGCACGGCAGGTCACCAGTCCCGACCCGATGCCCACCATCGTATGCTTAATCATCAGAAGGAGCGCACCTTCGGTTAGTCCAGACCATCACAGTCTTGGTACCTGAACACATTGTCACACCCATGACTGGCACGCCCTATCGTGAGTAAAATCGATAAAAGATACAATGATATTTGATTATTATTCTGAGTGCTTCCACGTGGCATTCCTCATGAGGAGCCCTAGCTCCCGAAAATTCATTATAGACGTGACGGTAAATTCAAAACACATGAGTTTGGCGGGGGCACAGAACAATAAGGAAATGGTCAACATGTGATAAATGAGCCTCTGAGTATCCTTTCGCACCCCGATGTGGGCCTTTCAAGGTAGCTAGGCTTTTCAACACGCTGTCTCTTCCTTTTATAGGAATTGACTTATCAGTCAAGCAAGGTTTGACGTCCCGCTCTGGGATGCCTTGACCCACACGTCCCGACCGCACCCAAGTGGTGGGCGGGACGCTCGGGTCGTGGGTCGTGACCGGGACGCTTCATTATTTTAATATTTTATTATATATATATTATATATATAAAGAGTCTTTTTTTACTTTGTTGTATTATTATATATATATTATATATATAAAGAGTCTTTTTTTATTTTAACATTTTACGAGATGGACCGACACGGAGCGAATATGCAACAACCCGACCCGTCCCGGGCCGTGACCGGGACGGGCGGGTCGGTCGAGACCACAAACCCTGCTTTCAAGGTAGCTAGGCTTTTCAACACGCTCTCTCTTCTTATTATCGGAATCGACTTATCGGCCATAAAAAAAGTTAAAATTTTCTAAATTACAGATCTCAAAATATTAAATAATATTTTTTTAGATCTAATAATATTTTTTACTGAGGGAGATTTTATCCTATTAGAAGAAATGAATGAATGACAAAAAATCATGAATGAATGAATGAAAATATGGCGCCAAATGAAAATATGGCGCCAAATAAAAAGAGACAAGAACAGGTAGACGACCCCTCTCCTGTCCTCCTTAGTCCTTCCCCCTTCCTCCTCCTTCAACCACTGCATCCCTTTCCTCTCTTATGACCGCACCCCCCTCTCAATCTCTCACCGGTGGGCGGCGGAGTGGCGAGCGCGGGCGGAGGTGAGCTCCGACAGCGGCGGCGGTCAAATTCTTTCTGGCGGACACCCCCCCATCGTAGGTATTCCCCTCTC
The DNA here is from genome assembly GCA_022559845.1 of Amorphophallus konjac. NCBI lineage: Eukaryota > Viridiplantae > Streptophyta > Magnoliopsida > Alismatales > Araceae > Amorphophallus > Amorphophallus konjac. Next base: position 253,996,779 of record CM040125.1, on the reverse strand, counting down.
TCCTCTCCCGTTGGCCCCACTCTTGAGTACATATTCCCCCCCAAGTAATATGTACTCAAGAGTTGCATAGAGATTACTTTTAAGAAAACCAATTGCTCCTTTGAGAATTTTAACCTTCATGCCTGATCTACAAGATGAACCTTTTCTCCTTATCACCTGCTGTACTCTTACAACATCAGATGAAATTCCAAGCCCCTATTTTTATTGGGAGGGTGGGAAGAGGGATGTGGGTATAAATGTGCGTGCGTAAATGTGGAGATGACCCTTTTTTCATTTTTGCATGTTCAAGACTTTTGTTATGATATATGTGATTAGTATACTTGGATGTGAGTTAAATTGGTAGATAGGTGTGGATGCCGATATGTAAGAAAATGTGCATGTGAATGTGAGTATGTTAATGATTTTTTCTAGAAGATGATGTCGATGTCAACCACGGTATGTGAATATAGAAGTGAAAGTGGATGTGGATATGGATGTATATGTGACCAAACAAGATGTACAAGTGTGGAAAATAGTCAATATTTAAGGGGGATGTATATGATATTTTTTTAGATGTAGTGATAAGACATATTGATATGAATTTTTTAATTTGTTAGGTAAATATGGCTAGAATTGATCGTTCATGGATGAATCACATAGTAGTTGACGGAGTGGTGTCAGAGGAGTTTAAGGATGGAGTTAATAGTTTTATTCAGTTTGTATTAGGGCATCCAACAGCAGTGGACCAGTGTGATAACATCCGATGTCCTTGTTTACATTGTAAAAATAAGAGATTTCATTCGCTATGGGATGTGCAAGTTCATTTATATAGGAAAGGGTTTACAAAAGGTTATATGAATTGGGTGTGTCATGGTGAGGACTTCTGGTCGTATGAGCCCGGCAATGTTGCAAGCACAAGTACCTATGTAGACATGGTAATCGATGTTGTTGGCCCTAACTTTAATGTACAAGGGGAACACGTGTACAGTGAAGAACCACCAAACAAGTCGGCTGAAAGATTTTATCAGTTACTTCGAGATGCTGATGAGCCGCTGTGGGATGGTTATGAAAATCACACTCGATTGTCTGCTGTCTCACAGTTGTTGAATTTGAAATCTGAATTTCACCTTAGTGAGAGTTGTTTTGACCGTATGCTCCTCCTTCTCAAGAGTATGCTACCTCAAGATGAGAAGCTGCTTGAAAATTTTTACCGTGCAAAGAAGATGGCCAATGAGTTAAGGCTTGAATACCAAAAAATAGATGCATACCATAATCATTGTATGCTATATTATGAAGATAATATAGATAAAAGATCATGTGATATTTTTCAGCATGATAGATTTAAACCTAAGAGAGGGGACAATTCAAAGCAGAAGGATGTGTCTTACAAGTCACTACGATACTTCCCTCTCACGCCTAGATTTCAGCGGATGTATATGTCGTCAAAGACAACTCGGCATATGATATGGCACACGGAGAGAGTAGGTCATGTAGATGATATAATCAGTCATCCCGCCGACGGTGAAGCCTGGGCTCAGTTCAATCGTACGTATACTACTTTTGCTCATGAGCCACGCAATGTTAGGTTAGGTTTATGCACAGACGGCTTCTACCCATTTGGAGGTTCAGTGGCATCTTACTCATGTTGGCTAGTGTTCATGACGCCGTACAACCTTCCGCCGGGCATGTACATGAAGCGAGAGAACCTTTTCTTAACTTTGGTGATTCCAGGTCCAAAAAATCCAGGAAAAAATTTGGACATATATCTCAGGCACTGATTGATGAGTTGAAAAGATTATGGAATGATGGAGTTGTTACTTATGATGCGTATAGAAAATAAATTTCACTATGAAGGCTGCATTGATTTGGACAATAAGTGACTTCCCTGCATATGGAATGCTATCTGGCTGGAGCACACACGGGAGGTTGGCATGTCCTTACTATATGGCTGATACCAAATCATTTGTCCTGAAATATGGTAAGAAATCATGTTGGTTCGATTGTCATCGATGGTTTCTACCAATTGACCATCCTTTCTGAAGGCAAAATGACTAATTCATTAAGAACACAGTTGAAATGAATGAAGCAAACTTGGAAAGTATGTCTGCTCGACAAATGGTGGCACAGGTGTAAAACTTACCAGACATAGTGCAATTGTCGGGTAGTACAAGGCATCTTCATAGATTTGGAGAGGATCACAATTGGGTGAAGAAAAGTATCTTCTGGAAATTGCCTTACTGGTCAGCCCTTTTGATACGGCACAACCTGGACGTCATGCATGTTGAGAAGAATGTCTTTGATAATGTGTTTAACACCATCATGAACGTGAAAGCCAAAATAAAGGACAATGCCAAGGCGTGAGTGGACTTGAAGATACTTTGCAAATGACCAGAGTTAGAATTACAACTGGTATGGGGCAAAGTTGTACAACCTAAAGTATCTTACGTGTTGAAAGACACACAGATGAATGAACTGTGCTAGTGGCTAAAGCAATTAAGATTCCCTAATGGATATGTGTCTAACATAGCCTGTTGTGTGAATGTCAATGAGGGAAAATATATCGATTGAAAAGTCATGACCGCCATGTGTTCATGGAGAGACTTCTACCCATTGCATTCCGTGACATATTGCCAAAGTCTATATGGGGAGCATTCACTAAGTTGAGTCAGTTTTTTAGGATTCTATGCGCATCAGAACTCAAACTTGGGGACGTGCAAACTATGGAACAGAATGTGGTCACGACGGTATGCAAGTTGGAGAAAATATTTCCCCCTACGTTCTTCGATTCCATAGGGCACCTAATTCTTCATTTGCCATACGAGGCCAAAGTTGGAGGACCGCTACAATTTTGATGGATGTATCCATTTGAGAGGTAATCATTATGTATTTACTGATTATTTGACAATAGTTACATGTGTCTGTCATTGTCACTGTATGTCATTGTCATATGAATTATTGTCATCGATGTATGCATGACCTAAAAATGAAGGTTCGCAACAAGGCTAAAGTAGAGGGTTCGATTAACAGGGTGTATATTATTGAAGAAATGTTGAACTTCTGTTCGATGTACTTCGAACCCAAAATTCAAACTCACCGCAATCGACCTCCACGTAATGATGATGGAGGAGAGGTGGGTCCATGCGACCGGTTGTCCATATTTAAGTATCCAGGACATGCATTCGGACGTTGTTCGAATCACATATTAGAGGACAGAGAGTTGTTGACCGCAGAGATATATGTTCTCCTGAACTGTGCTAAGATTGAACCTTATGTTGAGTGAGTCGTCAACTCCACAGCTCTCGAAAATTTATAAGCATCTTGATGTTCTTCCTCCCATTTACGGTGACATTGCATTCATCATTGCAGGCAGTTTGATTCAGAATTAATTGCTCAATGTCCACACCTGAATGACATGGAGGTTCAAAATGAATGAGAGATATCTTTTGCTAGATGGCTTAAAGGTCAAGTAAGTGTCAATCTACCAATTCCACAAAGCTTGAGGTGAATGCAAGTATCAAAAGAAAAGTAACGTGGTTTATATTCATAGGTTGAAGAAGGTTATGTTACTGATGAAAGAGTCTGGGTGATAAGTTATGGACCTTCGAAGGTCGCGCATGCCTATCGAAGATTTTTTATGAATGGTTATAGATTTCACATCAGAGATTATGGGCGAAATAAGTCTACGATGAATAGCGGCGTATGCGTGAAAGGTAGTACATATAATGAAAATGATCTTGATTACTATGGTATTCTTGAGGAGGTCATAGAATTACAGTATCTTGGACACGATAAACATATATTCCTTTTTAAGTGTCATTGGTTTGATCCTCATTTAGTTCGAAATGACGCAATATATGGGATTGTCGATGTCAAACATAGATCAAAATCGAATACCTATGAGCCGTTCATTTTGGCCGCACAAGCCCAGCAAGTGTATTATTCAAGTTATTCATCGTCCAAGAATAAAGATTGGTGGGCAGTTTGTAGGGTAAAACCAAGGCTTGTGCCTAATGATTAGTTAGATCTGATTGAAGCTGTCTCAGAGGATTCTAGTGCCACATTTTTTCAATCAGACGGGGGTGACATCGCAGAGTTGGTTACTTCAAATCTTCATCTGATCGAATCTGACAATCCACTTCGGTTGTCTATAGAGGACGAAGTTGAAGAAGTCGATTCAACTAAGCTAAATGAAGCAATTGTTGGGCAAGAGGAGTCCTCTAAGGAGGAAGTGTATGAATCTAGTAAGAATGGGGAAGATGACGAGGATGACAATGAGTTTGATATATCTTCAGCGTCTGAAGATGAAATAGATATTGATTGAATATTTTTGTAAGAAATTTAACATATATACCCTTCTTATCATTATTACTTACCACCTCTCCTCGTAATTAGTTGTGGACTAATATGCACTACTTTAATTGTTGTCAATAATTAGATGTTCGAGGTCGTACCGGATCTTCGAGGAGAGGTGGTTTCGGGAGGGGTTCTACCCGTATGTTTATTTAAATTCTTAGATAAATGAGTAGTGAATATATGCACTTTATTTTGGTAATGATATTTTATATCTCTGCACCAGGTACACAGAGTACACCGCCCCCACCACGTGCTGCGGGTCTGTTTATTTAAATTCTTAGATAAATGAGTAGTGAATATGCACTTTATTTTGGTAATGATAGTTTGTGTCTTAGCACCAGGTACATAGAGTACACCGCCCCCTCCACCTGCTGCCGGTCTGTTCATTTAAATTCTTAGATAAATGAGTAGTGAATATGCACATTATTTTGGTAATGATAGTTTATGTCTCTGCACTAGGTACACAGAGTACACCGCCCCCACCACGTGCTGTGGGTCTATTTATTTAAATACTTAGATAAATGAGTAGTGAATATGCACATTATTTTGGTAATGATAGTTTATGTCTCTGCACCATGTACACAGATTACACCGCCCCCACCACCTGCTACTCGTATGTTTATTTAAATTCTTAGATAAATGAGTAGTGAATATGCACTTCGTTTTGGTAATGATAGTTTATGTTTATGGCACCAGGAACACAGATTACACTGCCCCCACCACCTGCTGCGGGTCTGTTTATTTAAATTCTTAGGTAAATGAGTAGTTAATATGCACTTCATTTTGGTAATGATAGTTTATGTCTCTGCACCAGGTACACAGAGTACACTGACCCCACCACGTGCTGCGAGTATGTTTATTTAAGATCGTTCATGAATGAGTAGTGACTTAGCACTTTGTTTTGCTCATGATATTTTATGTCTCTGCACTAGGTACACAGAGTGCACCGCCCCCACCAACTGCTGCGGGTATGTTTATTTAAATCCTTACTGTTTCGGCTCCATGTTTTGATGCTGTCAAAATTTAGATTCATGTATACTCTTCATGTGGATAGTCAATGTGTTTTGTTGATGTAGAATCATCCATGGAGCTATAATGATTTTGTGTGTGTAGTTTACTTCTAAATTGCACAAAGAACAGGTTGACAGTTGCACATAGAACAGGCTGAAAGCCAGTTATTTTATCAATAAACGAAGAAAAGTCAACGTGGTAATGTAGTCAACGCACAGTCAATGGAGCTAAGACAGTGGTCAACCCAAGTTTGTGCAGTCAAAGTCTTAATTCTTTAGAAATGATAAACAAATCTATTAAAATTCATACAAGGGAAGGCAGGAAGATAAGGCAGACAAATGACTCATTAGTGGTGATAAATAGGGAGATAAGGCTGACAAATAGCTCTCTACGGGTGAAAAATAGGTTGTAGCACTGAATATGTGTGAAGTGTTGAAGCTGCATGAAGGGGAAGTCCACTTGTGTTTACCCGCCAGCAGAAGAAGCTAAAGATGACAAATGCACACATAAGGCTGACAAATAGACTGCTATGGGTGACATGTACCCTCTTAAGGGTGAAAAATGGGTATCAACGGAGACATTAGCTTAAGTGCTTAAGTGTTCGACATATGTTCTATGCAAACTCTTGTTAACATATTGTTCATTATGTTTTAAAATTGGGTAGCGCCAGATTTTTTATTTTAATTTGGGCATAGTTTTTAATCGGGGGATATATTCACCACCCCTCTATATCCTATCCTTCCACACATCACTTAGATAAATGAGTAGTGAATATGCATTTTATTTTGCTCACGATATTTTATGTCTCCGCACCAGATACACAGAGTGCACTGCCCACGCCAACAACTGCGAGTATGTTTATTTAAATTCTTAGATAATTGAGTAGTGAATATGCACTTTGTTTTGCTCACGATATTTTATGTTTATAGGTTTGAGTGCCTCTACATCAGGTCTACAGAGTACACTGCTTCCATCACATTCTACTGCTATGTTTATTTAAATTCTTAGTTAAATGATAAGAATTCTATATGTTTACTTGTTGATTTTTTTTAATAATGAGCTAAATTCTGATAAACTACTTCTATTTTACTTGTAACAGGTACGTCGAGCACACCACCTGCGATAGTTGGCTTGTCCGCCCACCCGGGCACACAACAGGCAGACGATGCTATTAGCCATCACGAGGGCGAGCAGGTGGTGTTGCAAGAGGGACGCAAGCCATGTTGGGTCTCTGGGTAAATATTTAAACTCATGAATTATGTTTGTTATTTATCCATCAACTATATATATAATTGTTGAATATCATTTCAACATTTGTAATTGCAGGGATAAAGTAGAGCCCAGTGAGGCTTCTCATTTTATTACCAACATTATTGAGCGACATGTGACCGACCCATGTAAGTCATTTCGAAAGTTTCCTCAGGATATCCGCGATCGATTGTATGACGAGTTCCTAGTATACAATTTAATCTTTTAAATTACATATTTCCCAACTCCGCAATTTCAATCGACTAACTTATAAAATTTGAATTCTAGATAGCAAGGATATCAGTTTGTGAGGCAAGCTGACGCCAGATGAGCTTGACGTGCATGGGAGGCAACAAGAACTGTAAATTATAAGCATCAATTACACGGCTGTCGGGACCGTGCGAAGGCTCTAGCCGGGGGGAGCGAGGACCGTGGCCTTTGGAAGGCACACGGTCCCGCATGGATGAAGAAGGAGCACTGGGAGGACCTCTGTGATAGATGGGCCGAGCCTAATTGGATGGCCAAATCCACAAAAGCCAAAGCCGCACTTGCGTTACATCCAGACATGCATCTCCATACTTCTGGATCCGTTTCCTTCGCGACCCAGAGGGAGAGATTGATAAGTAATCATCTTGATTTTATTATATTTTATTTCTTATATGTCATGATTTATTCTCCATAACATGTATAACAGGAAAAGAAGAGGGGTGGTACGGTCTAGTACTGCGATTTATTTGCTACAGTTCACCAAAAGAAGGGGACGGATCAATATGTGAGCGAGAGAGCTCGCTCGGTAGTGGTAAGATTATATACATACACATTTCTTTTCTATTTCTATTTTTAAATACGATTGATTAATATGACATTTATAATATTTTTTATTCAATTTACAGGAGTCATATGACAGGCATATATGCTTGAAAACTATGGGGACGAGGAGATGCAACGGTCGCAACTAGATCCTGAGGCATGGGTAGTAGCAGTCGGCCCATCGAAGAAAGGACGAGTATACGGTTTTGGGCAGAGCTTGGACACCAGCTCGATTCTAGCATCTTGTCCTGGCACAACTTCATCCTACCCCGATAGCAGTTCCTTCTCTACTCCCTCCATCGGCACTCCTACGAGCCAGATTACATCCATCGTCGAACATGCAGTAGACCGCATCGAGGAATGCATGGAGGCACGCTTAGTCGGGTGGTTTCTACCCTCTTGGCCTAGGCGGGGATTTTGTCTCAGGGAGCACCCTCGAGCACACCATAGCCCTCTCATGTGAGTATTTAATTTAATTTTTAATTTTGTAGACTTTAGAGTTATAATAGAGGAGTATCTGTGATACCAATGTTGTGTGCTCTATAGGCAAAACCGGAAGCAAGTATATGAATATGTGTGCGCAGCATGATCTAGAGGGGGGGTGAATAGATCCTATAAAAATTCTAACCTCAATTTTTAGGCCTAGATAATTTAACACTCAGCTATCAAACCATGAGCTCAGATGATATATGTGAGAACAATATAAATGAAAGTGACAAGAATGCACTAACTAAGAGAATTCTATCTCACAGAATCCACTCAGATCAGACAGATCTAACAGACTGCAATACAACCACTTAGTGTATAGGGAAGATCTGTTCATACGCAAACCCGTGAATGGAGGAAGATGATAAGGGCCAATCACACCAATGCAAATCACGGCACACAATTTTTTTAGGTGATTCGATCTGCCACGCAGATCTACGTCCACCCCACACTCAAACCTGAGTGTGGTTTCCCCTTGCAACAGTAATAACCAAAAACTCAGTCAGCAAACAAACGCTGACTTACAGCTTAACCTAAAAGAACACTCTCTTCTCTTCTTCTGATCAAATTAGAAGGAACTGTGAGTAACACCCAGTTACCCACAACCAGAGGATGAGTCCTCTCTTCCTCTGAAGCACAGAGGGAACCTCGTGAGCAACACCAAGTTACCCACAACCTGGAGATCAAGATCTCCCTTCCTCCTTCCTCTGATACCATACAGGGGACGGCGGAGGAAACACCTCCACTACACTCTGGTTACCCAGAGCAACACACTGATAGTACCTGTGAGCAAACACCTTGAGTGCGCCAAGCACTGCAAGGCAACGAACACAAACCGAACTAAAATGAGAAAGAACAAAACAAAAGGTAAAATGTCGAGCACAATCGACACAGTGGTCATAGATCTGTATGCAAGCCATGGCTCCATAAGTCATCCAAACAGCCATAGCAGAATATTGTATGACTGGAGTGCAGCTTCAACTAAACCCAACAAGAACACGGTGCCATGTTCAATGATTTCACCGTTGAAGGCCAGGAGAACTGAAGTACAAGTTAGTTTCTTGACTTTAAACAAGGATCATCAGGGTCGTTTGATGCTCAATGATTCTCCAGAATCATCATGGGGAAGCTGGGAACCTCATGGATAATCATTCTCTTCAACCAGTTTGATGATTCTTCAAATGTCATAGCCATGAGCCACTTTACACCACTGAACAGCCATTTGTCTGCTTTGTCCACCAATTTTCACCCTTAATCCGCAGCTAAAAAGTCTTCTTTCATTCTGTGAATTCTTCTGTCAGAAGTTGACTTGTAAGCCCTTCTGAGTCGGCTTGAGGTTCTTAGTTTTCAGCTATTTCACACATGCTTCCTATTATTCACCTTTGCACTACTAAAAAGTCTTCTTTCATTCTGTGAATTCTTCTGTCAGAAGTTGACTTGTAAGCCCTTTCGAGTCGGCTTGAGGTTCTTGGTTTTCAGCTGTTTCACATCTACTGCCTATTATTCACCTTTGCACTGCTATTTGTCACCACTGTTGCCTATTATTCACCTAGTCCATCTATTTGTTACCCTTAAGGTAGTATGTGTCACCCGTAATGCACATTTATCAGTCTTAAGGGATATTTTTCACCCTTATTCTTCAGCGGGTACAAAGTCTATCTTAAGGTGATATACCAGCTTGTTTCTTCAGCGATTGGAGGCTTCTTCTACAGAGTTGCTTCTAGGGCTACTGTGACACTGCCATGCTTATGCTTACCTGAATTCTTCAGATATTACAGTTCTTCAAACATACATTCTTCAAGCATACATGCATAACAGTTCAAGCATTCATAGCATTGACATTATAACTTTTCAAGCCTTCATATGAAAATGTTGTTTAAGGCATTAGAAAACATATGGACATTAACCAGCACACATCAAATTCATGAAATAAAAAACCATGATCATAATATGATTCATAGTGTTAGACATCATTAAAACCACAAGGCACAACAATAACATTACTACTTAGTTCAAAGAATTCAACTTTGAGAGTGAAAGAAATCATCTTCATGTTATCTACTTTTGAATTTAGAAAATTAAAAAGATATTTAACTAGATTTATTAATAATTATATTTATTTAAATCTATTTATTATTAATTTTTTATGATGTAAGATCCTCCTGCAGTCGGTGATGGTGGAGATGCTACGAATGACAAATGAGGATGATGCAGCGGATATCTCTTGATTTTTTTTAATGATATTGTGAAAAAATGATACATTTCAACTAATCTAACTGTAACTTTTTTTATTCAAAGATTTATTTGTTGTGGACGTTCTTTATTGTAATTTACAATATGATTTTATCCTATTGTGTGTTGTATATGTTGTTTATTGCGTGTTTTATGTTGAGTTGTGTCGATTGTGGTGTATAATTGTAGCTTTAAATAGGTTTTTAAAATTTCAAAATATATAAAAAAATGTGGAGAAAGTTTTCGACAGATTTTTAACCAATTAACAATTCGTAGGAACCAATTTCACGCACTTATTTCCTCAGGTATTTATTTTCCAGCGCAAATAGGTCGAAAGGTTCAAACGTATTTTTGACCAGCTAAATGTTCGTCGGATCTAATTTGAGTCACATGAGTTCCGACGTATTAATTATCCGTCTCAAATACGTCGAACATTAACGACGTATTTTCGACCCAAGGTAGGTTCGTCAGAACTAATTTGATCCACATTAGTTCCGACGTATTAATTATCCGTCTCAAATACGTCCAAATTTAACGACATATTTTTGACACAATAACAGTTCGTTGGAACTAATTTGACCCATATGTTTCCAGCGTATTACTTATCCGATTGAAATACGTCGAACATTAACGATGTTATAACCACCAATTGGGCACTGGCCCAATCGGGTATGATTCGGACCTATGAACCCAACGGGCCAGAAATCTTGATAGATTAATTAAGAATCATTAGAAAACCTGTAACTTAACATAGGAAGATCATAAAATGATGAAACTTGGCCCATTAGAAATCTTGGGCCCTTAACCCAAACTCTTATGTTGAGGTGGAGACCCAATTCGGACCAGAACCCATGGTTCTGAGCCCCTTTGCTGCCAGCTGTCACCGAAAGGTATGACTGTTGGGCAGAATCGCGCATAATTAATGGAAAAAGCATAACTCAGGCTAGGAATGATGAAATTCGATGAAACCACACCCCAAAGTTAGATCTTGAAGTCCTTTTGATTTCATATGAAGACATCCTAACCAAATCCCCAAAAAAAAATGTTTACTTGCATTTGTTATCAGGAAGACGAAGGGTCATGACTAGAACATAGAAAATGAATGTTAATGTTTGAAAAATCATAACTCGGGCTAGGAATAATGAACTTCGATGAAACCACAACCCAAAGTTAGATCAATAAGTTATCTTGATTTTATCTGAAGACACCCAAACCCAAATCCCAACGAAAAAATGCACTCACTCGCATTTATGATAAGGTAGACGAAGGGTCACGACTGAAACAGAGGAGGAACGATGTTAATATTACGAAACTCGTAACTTGTGCTAGAGTTGACGACATTCAATGAAACCAATACTGAAAGTTAGATCTGAAAGTCCTATTCATTTCATATGAAGACACCTCAACCTAGTTACCAACAGGAATGTGTTCACACTAGCATTTATGATTAGTGGTCGAAGGGTCACACATGTTCAAGCCCGAAGGGATGCTTAGCATTAACTCCTCTTCAAAACTAGCGACCTTGGAGCTTGTTAGAGCCTTGAGGGACGTGGGTGAACTCTTGGGAGGCTTGAAAAACTATATAAGGAGGGGGTTTCTTGGGTGGCCATCCTTTAGCAACACTCATCTTCTATTTTTCTGCCACCTACGGGTCCTTTTGTGAAAGAAAGAGAGGTGAGAGACCTTGGCCTTCACACAGGAGGGTGGACCTGCAGAGAAGTCTTGGTGGGTCTGGGGTGTGGATCTCATCCCCGGATCGAAGGGTAAAGCTGAGGTGGATCTGGGGTGTGGATATTATCCTCGGATCGTCGGTTAACACCTCAAAGGTAGGCACCTAAGCTCAAACTTAGGGGTCAATGACGCATTAGAATGGTTTTTGAGAAAAATATATATTTTCTACACTCTAAAAGAGGGACTAAGGGCAAGTGGGGATGACCATCATATTCATTTGGGGATCATTTTTTCAATCAGTTTTGGGCTTCATGAGTATTCATAGCCATGGGAAGGTCCATGCATGTTTTAAGTAAAGTCTGTGCATATTCTAGTAATTGTAAAGGTCTGTGCATGTTTGTGTTAGCATCGGTGCACATTTAGTCCATGTGTGGGTAAAGGCCTGTGCATGTTTGTGTTAGCATCAGTGCACTTTTATTCCATGCGTAGGTAAAGGTCAGTGCATATTCTAGATAAGGTTGGTGCATATTTTGTCCAAGCCTAGATAAGGTTGGTGCATGTTTTACTCAAGCAAAGATAAGGTCGGTGCATACTTTGTCCAAGCATAGATAATGTTGGTTCATATTTTGTCGAAGCCTAGATAAGGTTGGTGCATATTTTGTCCAAGCCTAGATAAGGTTGGTGCATGTTTTGTTCAAGCAAAGATAAGGTCAGTGCATACTTTGTCCAAGCATAGATAAGGTTGGTGCATATTTTGTCCAAGCCTAGATAAGGTTGGTGCATGTTTTATTCAAGCAAAGATATGGTCGGTGCATACTTTGTCCAAGTATGGAAAAGGTTGGTGCATATTTGTCCAAGCCTAGATAAGGTCGGTGCATGTTTTGTCCAAGCATAGGTAAGGTCGGTGCATGCTTTGTCCAAGCATAGATCAGGTAGGTGCATGTTTAGTCTAATTCATAAGTAAGGTATGTGCATGTCCCAGTGAGGTCTGTGCACATACTGCACAGACCTGAGTAAGGTCGGTGCACATGCTGCACAGACCCAATTTCCAAAAACCAAGAAAAAGGGGAATTTGATAAGGAATTTTAATTCGTAAAAATCTGAAAAAATAGGAAATGATTGGAAACCAAGGCAAAACCCTCCTGTAAAAGTTTCATGAGCCCAGAAATTCTGTACTTGCAGATACAAGACATTCTCCATGCATGTGTGGTCTAGAGGGATAAACTTGTTCCTTTCATATAGTAACCTGAACATGACTACGTGTATGTTTAGCCATCTTAATCTTTTAATAGCATATCTATGAGCATGAGTAACACAAATGGAAGCATGACTATGAGTATGTTTAGCCCTTAAAATCATGAAAATATGTATGATAAGTATCATGCTGGTAAAGATAAGTAAGAATGTGTATGCCATGAGGTGGAAAACAGCAACATTCCGTGAGGTAGGACTTCAGTCCCTTCTGCGGGACGGTGATACGTAACGCCACGGAAGTAAAAGATCTCAGGGGACGGCGGTGCGTAACGCCCTAGTCAAAACCTATCGATTCGGCTGGTTCGTTATGTGGGACGGTGATGTGTAACGCCACAGAACCTGGGGGACGGTGGTGCGTAACGCCCCGTGCAGCAGGAGTCTAGGTGGGAGTTCGCTCCCGGGTCTACGCAGTACTCTTTCGTTCGTTGTATGTGTGTGGGCCTCCTATGATTGTGGAAGCTATTTATTTCCATGAATAACAAAATGTGAAAATGTGAAAATGTAAAGTGTGAAAATATGGAAATGTGATAATGTGTAAATTCTTATTCACCGTGGTTTTAGCGCATGCATGGGTACCTTATATGTCAGCTTAAGAATGTGTATTTTCCTCTTATGAGTTATTTTCAGCAGACTATAATGAATGGATTATGTTATTATTAACATCTAAATTATGTATATAATTTGGTTATATAAATACAAGTTAACCCCGGTTTGTTTAGGTTGCCTGCTGAGCGTCACACTCACCCATTTGTGACACACGTTTTTCAGGAGACATAGAGGAGGAGGTTGAGCTGGAGGCTGCAGCTGAGGAGTAGTGCTATTGCATAGTTTGTCTGGGTATGCTATGGATGGATCTCTCTCTTATACGTATGATTTTGGGGTGGTGAACTTATGTGGACTCAAGTTTATTTTGGAACAATGGACATGTACTCTCTTTTGAAATTTATGAATGGATAAAATGCTAAATTACATTTCGTGTAATTGTGGTTTCTCTCTCTCATGCGAATGTGTGCATGTTTATATTTTGTGCTTCCGTGATACGTACGAAGTAATGTCTCGAGGTCCGATTGAAAAAAATGCCATAAATTTGGCAGTCGGATCTCGGGACGTTATAAACGACGTATTTCTGACCAAAATAACTTTCGTCAGAACTAATTTAACCCAAAGGTTTGCGACGACATAGTGTTTTTGTCGCAAATACGTCAGTAATTTTCGGCTCGTCAGAAATATTATGGCCCATTGTTTTCCGACAAAATAAGTGTTAGTCGAAAATACGTCAAAAATTTTAGACGTATTTTCAACTAAATTATGTTCCGTCACAATGATTAATTAATTTTTGTATTATTAATTACCGACATAAATAGCCACAATAACTTCGATGATAAAGTTTCGTCGGTAATTTCGGATGAATTGGCGACGCTATTGCAATACATCGAAAATTCACGACATAAGCTTTCCGACGTCCATATTCTGTCGCAAATACGTTAAAAATTTTATTTGCGACGTATTTTCGACGTATTTGCGACGGCAAATGAACGTCAAAAATTATAGTTTTTCTTGTAGTGGGACTTTGGTTTAATTAATGCTTTTCCCCTGCATTTACTTCGTTCTAAATATGCTATCATATCTTATCTTTCTGGTTCTTATAGTTTTATTCATTAATTGCCCTGGAATAGGCTCTACACATCGGAGTTGCTTCTGTCTGATGTAGGCCGAAGGTGGCCCAATAGAGACCGTTTCTTTCAAGTGGTGGTCCCCAAAGAACCGCTATCTGGTTTCTATAACCAGATTAAACCCAGTTTATGCCCCTATTATATGTGACATTAAGCATGCCTTATTTTGTTATTTCTGCCCCTGATCGTGTCATGACTTCATAATTAGCATTAGTAGGTACTAAAAGCTTATTTTCATGTATGTTATTTTCATGCCCAAATCTTATAGCTTTGTATTTAAGGGTTTTAATGTGAGTTCCTCCACTTGGATTAATGCTTTGGCGTGTTCCCTTCTCATCTCCATTCTATTTTATTAGTTCACTTATAGAGCGTATTCTGGTACGTTGCTATTAGATCGCTTGCACTTTGATAGGAACACCTCTTGGACTTGAGAGCCTCTCCGTGGAATATTCCTTCTGTCGGACTAGGTGATCTTATTTCAAGGACTTCGTAAGTCTTCGCGAGCCTGAGATTCTCACTACGATGTCGAGCTGGTTGTACCCTAAAAACCCAAAAGTCTATTGAGCACTTCGTGTTTTCTGCGTTTTCTGTGGACTGTCATGATCGCGGCCTTCAGGCGACCGCTACCTATAGATAGCGACCTTCACGTGACCACTACCTGATGAAGGCGGTTTGCCAATGACCGCTACTTGTTTTCAGCACCGGCAGCGTCGACCTGCTCCTTGTTTTGCGTTGACTCCACCTGATAGCGATCTTGACTTGACTGCTACCTCAGGAAAACGGTCCCCCTGAGACCGCGTTCTGTCAAACTTGTTCCAACCCGGGGTTTGACCCTAGGGTTGATCGTATCTTGTTCAGATGGCCCTATGACTATCTGATGTTCCAAAAATCTTATTCATTAAGTCATTAATGAATTGTGGAAATTGATAAATATGCCGTTATGCTTCCAGAATTCCTCCGTGGCATAATATCCTATTAAATCATTCTTGATCTCCCATGCTCGTTTTGGTACGTTCTTACTTTGGTTGTTATCGCCATAAAGTTATTGTTTGAACTTGATATTATTGGCCTACTTTATTATTATTTCTCATGGAAGTAGCTTGATTTATAACTTGAAGATGTAAGGGCGGGCACAGAAGGTGCCTAAGGGCTCCACGCTAGCCCCCTCGGCAGATGGCCAGAAACATGCTATAAACCATGCGGTATGATGAATACTAGCGTCACATTGCACTGGGAGTACTTTTTTTATAAACGGGTGAAATCCACGAGACAATCTCATGAAATTATACTTGGTTGATACATGACTTTCTAGTGCATAGCCTTTTCAAGGTTATGAAAAGTACATTCTCGATACATGCTAATACATTCTCGTTATTGACAGGCCATATTACAATCTTGCTTGATCATGCTCTCTTACTTACTTCTCATATCTCTACACTTATTTTGAGACTTGTTATTACTATGGTTTTATTTGCGTGTTTATCACATTTTCACTATTACCTTTCTACAGCTAAAATGTTGATTACTTTAACATTGCCATCGTGTTGATTCGAAGATACCTACAGGGCGAGTGCGCGCATTCCCTACTTTTCCAATCTTTTTTAGAAAATTTTAGCGAGTCGGGTTCGGACTACTCAAGTGGTGATTCCGAGAGCGAATGAAGAAAGAGAGGAGCCCTAGATACTCAAAGTTTTATGAGTCATGTTGTAATAAGTGTCCTTCACTGTAATAGGCGGTGAAGTTGATCATGTTATGTAATTTTACACTTTATTGAGTCTAGCGAGTCATTATGTTAAAAAGTCAATTGTCATTTGTAAACATTGATTATTACTCAATAAAGTGAAGATTTTTGAGTATATGTTGTGTTCATTCTTCCATGTGTTTAGCGCTCCGATTGTCATTCTAGCTTGATGCTTTATTTGCCAGCTGTTCACGTTTCTGACTTAATTCCGCTACATATCTCGGGACGTGACAGTTAAAGTGGTATCAGAGCCTAGGCTTAAGTAAGTCCTAGGAAAAAAATGTCAAGTCATAGGTTAAGTCCAAGGATTAAGGGCTCATACCTATGAACTAGGATGAACATTTTGAACCCATGTGAGATTGGGTAGAGCCCGGGTTATGATTAAGCTAGATCTCTAGTAAGAAGTAACCTTTAGGTTAACCCCCATAAACTCCAAATAAAATGAAAAACTTTTTATTTTCTCAGGAATCCTACTTTCCAAATGGCTGGCAATCGTGTAAATTAGGAAGCCATGCAACAAACCATCCATGGTCTCACCCAGGCCCCGCATGTGGTAGCTTTAGCTGGCGAGCGGGCGGGCGCCGGTGATCTACACAGGAACTTCCAGAGTATGAACCCTCCTCGGTTCTCGAGATCTTCCAACCCTGATGAGGTCAAGAACTGGATTGATGAGATGGACCGTATTTTCAATGTCATGCAATGCACGGACCAGGAGAAGGTCCTGCTTGCCACTTTTCAATTAAACAAGGATGCCCGTACATGGTGGAAATCCACCTCGGCTCATCTCCATAACGCACAACTTACCTGGGAGGAGTTTCACGAGCTCTTCCGTGAAAAGTATTTCTCGGAACCTGTCCGGGAGAGAAAGGCGGCCGAATTTGCCTCTTTAAGGCAAGGCATAATGACTGTGGCTGAGTATGAATTACAATTGTCAAGGCTGGTACCATATGCTCCACATCTTGTTGCTACGGAGCTTCTCAAAGCCAATTGCTTTATAGATGGTTTAAGGCCCATCTTTGTTAAGCAACTTGTGCCTCAAAACATCCGAACCTATACGGACATGGTTCATCGAGCCCACTTGTGCGAGAGGACCTTGGAAAAGGTCGAAAAGTTCAAGTGCAAGGGAGAAGAAACTAGCCGAAAGTATGATAAGCAAGGGAGGAAAGAAGAGAAATTCAGCATCATGGGGTCCTATAAATCCCGTGACAACAAGAAGATGTCCCGTAATGGGAATGGTGACAACCACAATAAGATCAAGAAAGTTAAAGAAGAGGAGAAGCAAGTCATGCCGGCTTGTACTTTCTATGAGAAGTTCGGTCATTTGGCCGAAGAGTACTAGAAGTGCCTTGGCACTTGTCTTCAATGTGGAAGTAGGGAGCATCACATGCCCTATTGCCGCCTTATGAAAGAGCAACCCTCCAAGAATGATGGTGGGCGCAGGCAGTAGGCACGTCTCAATGCCGTACTGGAGGAGGAAGCTACAAAGGAAAATGAGATGATTGAAGGTACCATCCAAATTTACTCACATCCTACCTTTGTATTATTCGATATTGGTGCTTCTCATTCTTTTATATCTACCACTTTTACTAAAACTTTGCCAGTTTCTCCTGTTCCTTTACCTTGAGACCTTACAATTACCACACCTCTAGGCTCCGGAATGGAACTTAAAACTCACTACCCTAAATAGCGAGGTGACCATAGAAGGCCATAATCTTCTTGTCGATCTTGTATGCCTTGACATGGAAGGCTTCGATGCCATCATAGGTGTAGATTGGCTATGTGAACACTATGCCAACATTAATTGTCACAATTGGCAGATTTCCTTCCATAAACCCGATCTACCAAAGTTCTCTTTCCTTGGCATCAAATATAGAAAGCATCATATCCTTATTTCTTCTCTTCACGTATGCAAACTTATTTCGTAAGGTTGTGAAGCTTTCCTTGCTTCCATAATCATCACCGAATCCAAGGGAATTATTCTCGAAGAAATCCTTGTTGTAAGGGAGTTCCCTGATGTCTTCCCTTCCGAATTACCTGGTTTACCACCCGAAAAGGAAGTAAACTTCTCTATTGAACTTATCCCTAGAGCAACACCTGTTTCAAAAGCTCCTTATAGGATGTCACCCATGGAACTTAAGGAGGTGAAGAAGCAACTTCAAGAGTTATTGGAGAAAGGCTTTAATCGACCAAGCACGTCCCCTTGGGGTGCGCCGGTCCTATTTGTCAGGAAGAAGGATGGATCTCTCAGGCTATCCATCGATTTCCGGCAATTGAATAAAGTCACCATCAAGAACAAATACCCACTGCCGCGTATTGATGAGCTGTTCGACTAGATCTTTGGTGCGGAATATTTTTAAAAAATAGACCTCAGGTCCAGTTACCATCAGCTGAGAATTAAGGATGAAGATATTTCCAAGACTACTTTTCGAAGCAGATATGGGCACTACAAATTTGTGGTTATGCCATTCGGATTAACCAACGCCCCTGCAACTTTTATGCAACTTATGAACAATGTCTTTAGGCCTTACCTCAACCGGTTTGTGGTCGTCTTCATTGATGACATCCTCATATATTCTAAGACCCGAAAAGAGCATGAAGAACACTTGAAAATAGTTTTACAAACATTAAGAGAACACCAACTCTATGCGAAGCTCAACAAATGTCAGTTCTAGCTAAAGGAAGTCTCATTCCTTGGCCACATTATTTCTAAGGAAAGTATTGTTGTTGATCTGTCAATGGCAGAAGTTGTTAAAAATTGTAGCAGGCCAACAACCGTGTCCGAAGTCAGGAGTTTTCTTGGTCTGGCTGGTTACTATAGGCGATTCATAAAGGATTTCGCAAAGATCACCATTTCTCTCAACAAACTTGCCAGAAAGGAGAATCCTTTCATATGGACAGTGGACTGTGAAGAGAGTTTCTTAACTCTCAAGGAACATTTGACTGCACCCGTATTAGCACTACCTATTGAAGCTGGTGGTTTTGAAGTCTATACCGATGCATCAGGCATTGGCCTTGGTTGTGTTTTAATGCTGCATGGTAAAGTCCTCTGTCATGCTTCAAGGCAGTGTCACGAGGAGAATTATCTGATGCATGACCTGGAACTACCTGCTGTTATCTTCTCCTTGAAGATATGGTGACATTATCTCTATGGAGAGAAATTCACGGTATTCTCAGATCACAAAAGTTTGAAGTATCTTTTGTCTCAAAAGGAGTTGAATATGAGGCAAAAAAGATGGCAGGAGTATCTCAAGGACTTCGATTTCTCTATACAATACCACCTGGGATATGCTAATGCTGTAGCGGATGCACTCAGTAGAAAACCAATGGTGATTCTATCTAGCCAGTAGAAAGGTATGACTGACCTTGTAGAAGACTTTGCTAAATTGAATCTAGATATCGACTCGGAGAATGAAAAGTGTATTATCACCAACATCCTATCACAACCTACCTTGATAGAGGATATAGTAAAATTGCAAGAAAATGACCCTACACTGGTTGAGATCAAAGCCAATATTGATCAACGGCCAGATTTCTCTATCACGACCAATGGAAGATAACTATTCCGAGGTCAGATTTGTATGCCAGATCATGCTGACCCTAAGAAGTTAATTAAGGAAGAAGCCCACAAGTCAAGATATGCACTTCACCCATGTGCTACCAAGATGTACCAAGACTTAAAAAGATATTTCTGGTGGCCTAATATGAAGAGAGAAGTGGCGGACTTTGTATCTCGCTGCCTCACTTATCAACAAGTTAAGGGCGAACATCAAAAGCCCGCTGGAAAACTTCATCCCTTAGAAATTCCCAAGTGAAAATGGGAAAGCATAGGGATGGATTTCATCATAGGTTTGCCAAAGACAAGAGGCGGACATGATGACATATGGGTGATAATAGACCGATTGACAAAGTCTGCACAATTTTTACCTATTAAAAGTTGTTGGTCTGTGGATATTCTAGCAGCCTTATACATGAAGGAGATTGCTAAATTACATGGAGTCCCTGTCACTATTATATGTGATCGAGTCTCTCGTTTCACATCACAATTCTAGAAGGGTCAACAACATTCATTGGGAACCTGGTTAAATTTTAGCACTGCATTCCATCCACAAACTGATGGTCAGACTGAAAGAACCAATCATGCTATTGAAGATATGGTCGGGGCTTGTGGAATTGATTTTGGTGGAAGTTGGCACGACCACTTGTCTCTAGTCGAGTTTACCTACAACAATAGCTATCAAGCTAGCATTCAAATGACACTGTGTGAGGTATTATATGCAAGGAGTTGTCGTTCACCAATCTGTTGGAATGAAGTTGGGGAAAAACAACTTGTAGGCCCTGAACTTGTCAGGGATACAACCAAGAAGGTAAAACTAATTAGGGAAAGACTCCAGATGACTCAATCATGGCAAAAGACATATGCTGGCATCAAAAGAAGAGACATGGAATTCTAAGTGGGAGACCATGTGTTTCTCAAGATTTTCTCGGGTCGTGGAATTCGAAGATTCGGCATCAAAGGCAAGCTTACTTCGAGATTTATAGGCCCTTTTCAAATTCTTGAAAGGGTTGGTGTTAGGTTCGATGCGCTCTCTCTTTGTCCTTGGTGATGGTTTTGATGATAACAATATATTGTGTGCAAGCATTATGAAGATGCTCATTGATCATTTCGGAGTGATGGTGCTCACTATTGTTATCTTGTTTTGTAGGTATGAAATGCATGGTGAATAATGCTTTCATTTGCTTGGACTTGTGTGGTTTGAAGAGTTCTCAGTTGTTCATGATTGAAACAAATGATGGACATCGTTTTGGGAGTCAAATGAATGCATCAATAAGCTTCTTGCTATCCCCAATTCGAAAATCAGGTTTTTGGCCTTAGTGTTTTGAGCCTGAAAGTTGAGTACATAAATCCATGTGGATCTTGATGAAATAGTTTTTCATGCTATTCTCAAATGGGTTTCTTAAAAGGCCATATCTGTTTGAGTTTCACACATCCTTCAGAATGACTATGCTTTTCTAAGTGTAGTCATGCACTTTGTTAATAGGGTTTGCATGTATCTCATGCATGCTCCTCTTAATTGTCATGAGGTTATCTTGTGGTGGAATTGCTTTGAAGTTAGTTCTTCAAATACATTGGTTAATATTGACATGCTTCTGAATTTTTAGAATGTGCAAGTTCATAGTGCCCACATTATGATGGATCCAAAGTAAGTTTATTTTGGATCTATGATGATATTCTACTCATCTTGAGTTGGGAAATATTGGTTTTCAGGTGCCTTCATGCATATCCTAAATGGGGTTTTTGATGTGACTTTTTGCCTAATATGCTTTCTATAATTCTTGGTTATCCAAGTTTGTTTGGTGTTCTTAAGACCCTCCAACCATGCTATCGAACTTGGCCAAATCATGTTTTCAAATGGGGTTAATGAGGCTTTCAATGAACTGAAAATAAAGGCTTGATTCTTTGTTGAAGTTTGGGTGGCTTGATAGTGCTTATTATGCTATATTTCAAATATTTGAAATTCAAGTATGCTTAACACTTTCATTGGTTTTTGGTGTAATGAGGTTTAATGCTTGCCAATATCTTGTTTCATTTTATTAAGTCTGTGGTCATGGGTCGACCCCAAGGGTCGACCCCTGGGAGTTGGATTTTTCAATCCAGCACGGGTTCTTAACCAGTAGGTGTGAGGGTCGATCCCAAGGGTCGACCCCTGGGTGTTGATGTTCTCACAACATGCACTGACAGCATTGGCACTTGCACCGACTGTGCATGCCTTCTTTATACACTTGCACCGACCTGTTCCTTGGGTCTTTCATAATGTGCACCGAGCTATCTTTCCCTTTTCATAGTAGTTGCACCGACCCTATCTACATTGTTTGCACCGACCCCATCCTATTGCTGCATACAAACTTGCATCGAGTTTCACTAAGTCTAAATAACCTTGCACCGACCTTAGTGCTACTTGCACCGACTATCATTTGGCAAGTTTCAAAACTTGCACCGACCACATCTTGCATTTGCACTATGCACGCAGTAAAATTGCATCGACCTTGGCATATGCACTAGGTTTGTTCATGTGCACAAATCTTTGCACCGACCTTGGCCATATCTTCTTCACAATATGCACAGACCTTATCCATAGGCTTTACAGAACTTGCACCGACCCAACATTGCACTGACCCAATCTATAGGTCCTACATTGAGTGCACCGACCTCATCTTCTATAGTCTTTGCACCGACGTTGTCAATACCTTGCATAGACATTGTGCATGCCTTGCACCGACCCTGTCTATAGGCTTCAAAGAGTGTGCACCGACTTTTGTTTTCGTGCTTTACTAATGTGCACTGACCTTAAGAACTTGCATCGACCCTTTCATATCCTTAGCCTTTACAATATGTGCACCGAGCCATAGCCTGTACAAAATGTGCACCGACACTCTTTGTGCACTGACCTGGTCTTTGCTTTACACACATGCACCGACCCTGCCTTTTTCATATGCATCGACCATGGGATAATTTGCATATACCTTAGCCTGTGTACCGGTTTTTCTGTGTGTTGGCAGGCTTCTAGGCTGTTCGGATCGTGTTTTCCATATTGGTTTCGAATGACCCATTTTGTAGATCCGATTGAATTAATGTTTTACCACATTACCCTTAGGGTTTCACCCATCTATTGGGTGTGTATTTGAAGGGTTTTTACAAGGGCTTTGTGGTATTTTATTCTTTATTCTAGCCTTATTTATATCATACGATCTCCATCGAAGGAGATATCCCTTTGCGCTAATCATCTTCTACTCTTGCAGGAAAAGGAAGAAAATGGTGGCCACATGGTGGAGAGGAGAGGGTTTTGCAAGATCCATCAGTTCGTGATGTCTGGAGGTGCGATTGGAGCTTGAATCTGAAGGAACATATTTTGGATCCTCAAGGAGGAGGATCGACTGCTCCATCCAGCTGCGGATTCAACTCCCTCCGACTAGTGCTTCAAGAAAAACATTCTAATGGCCATTTATCAACAAGGGGGAAACCTTCTATATCTGTCACCCTTCTGCTTAAGTTTGTTTTCTTGATCTACATACTACAGTGAGCATTTATTGACTATATTTGTATTTTTTTGAACATCGGAAGATTTGTGTGGTGTACGGAGTTGCGTCTCCATGTGAGGATTTAGTGCGGGGTGAGTTCCCCGAGTGTGTGTGGTGTGCTGCGGTGGCCGCATCTTGGGGCCAGCCCCGTGTGTGTGTCTTGATGCAGAGGTAGCGTGTGTGGTGTGGGGTTCGTCCCTGTGGTTGCTACTTTGGTAGCGTGTTAGTGAAGCCTCACCGGGTTCGGTGAGGGGTGGACGTAGGGAGCCCGTCGTGGTCCCGAACCACCTAAAAATCCCCGTGTTATATGTGACATGCCTGTGTGATTGTCCTTCTCACCTATCTCTATTCATACATTATCTTATAGATTTTTATTCACTGCATCATCACACATCGCTACATCTGCTATTCGTGTTTGGCTTAGCATTAATCATTTAGTGCATAGTTTATTCGAGTGAGATCGGAAAGATTGAATGAACCCAAATCTCACTTCAGTTTGGTTTAAGCTATTTTACGATGTTTATGTTGATTCCACTATAATTAGTTTAGAAAGTTTTTAAAATCCGCCATCTCGTCAAGGTGACAATTTAACCCCCCCTTCTTGTCCGCCATCTAGTCTGGGCCAACAATTGGTATCAGAGCCTAGTCTCTGATTTTTATTCAGCGGACCTCACCGTCTAATAGAAAAGATCATTTCATGATGGCTGATGTGAATTCAGTTCCTATCTTTGATGGTTTTGATTATGCTTTATGGCTTGGAAAATTCTGTGTTTGGATATCCGGTATTGATCCGAAGCTTATGAGATTAATCACTCATAGTCCTCACGTTTTACCCAAAAATGAGTTAAGATGGACTGATGAACATAAGAGAATGAATTCTGATAACATGTTTGTTTTGAATGCTCTTAAGGCTGCCTTGGACTCTAAGTTTTCATTTGTTTCCTCTTATAGGTCAGCAAAAGAAATTTGGGATGAGCTAATCGAAGCTCAAAAAGAAAATAGTGTTGATGAGTGCCTCGCGGCAAACAACGGCGATGAATGTCAAAGCGAGGAAAGTTCTGAGGTAAACTCTGACTCCGATGAGGGAGATGAGCTTAGCTATGATGAGTTAATGAATACTTATGATGAGTTGTTTGATAGATACATAATATTAAAATCTGAAAATAGAAAATTGAAAAAGAAAATTGAATGCTCTCATGCTAATAATTTCTCTTATGAAAAATGTGCTGAATTTGAAAACTTAAGGAAGTCTTCCATGCTTGAGGTTGATAGTTGTAAAGAAACTATTTCAATTCTAAAAACTGAAAATGAAACCTTAATGGCTAAAATTTTAGAACTTGAAAACATTGAAAAAGAACCCAGAAGTAAATTGAGCTGTTCGGATAGTGATCAGATTTTGCTAAATGAACTTGTGCAGAATGACAAACTTGCTAAGGAGAATGAAGAGTTGAAGCAGTTAAACACAGCTATATCTGAAAAATTACTTACTCTTGAAAAAGGAAAACATGTGGTTGTTGATAATTCTGAAAATCTTTATGCTCTAGAACAAGAGGTTGCTAGCTATAAGTCTGTCAACTCTCTTTTGAATGAGAAAATTACACCATGTGAAGACGAGATTACTAGTTCTGAATTACATATCTTGTTCTTAGAAAATGAAATCAAAAAGATGAATGAATTCTTGCCCACATATGCAGAACCAAATCAAAAACTAAAAAATAATTCTGGTTTCTCTAGTGTGCGTGCCATCTGTTCACATGACAAACACTTTTGCGCAACTAAAAGAAGGAATATCTCCTGTTACTATTGTGGCAAATTTGGCCATGATATGTATGACTGCTTTTTGTTAAAATTCGATGATAATGAGGCATTGAAGTCGAGAATGAAAATTGTTGATGGTTCTAAAAATCATGAAAAACCTATGAAGAAAAACTTCAATGCTCATTATTATTATTGTGGATTGCATGGACACGTCTTTGAAAATTATTTTACCAAGAAAAGAGATGATGAGTTGTCCGTTAAAAGAAACTCTTCATTGTACTTTTATTGTGGTGAAATTGGACATATAATGAATGATTGTTGTGTAATAAAAAATTATGAAGATTGGTCCATGAAAAGAAAATCCTTTTGTTACTTTTATTGTGGTGAGAATAGTCATTCCATGGATGATTGTTCTATAATGAGAAATGATGATGATTGGTGTTCTAGGAAATATAAGAATACATTTACTCATGCTAGAACTAACCCCTCGGGACTCAAGATGGCTTGGGTACCCAAAACTTCGAAATGAAAAATCTGTTTTACAGGGGCGCCTTGAGGCCAATGAATGTTGATAAATAAAAGCTTCTCAAGGCGAGAAAGAAAATGGTTTGAATTCAAAATTTGTTCTGCTTATGTTCACTTTGAAAAATCTGCAAAGGTAAAAGTTGAATTTGGAGTTTGCATTTAAACAATTACATTCCTGTTTTGTTGATTTTAATAACTTCAAAAGTGTTGAGATTTGTAGGTTAAATGGCTAGGTGATTATGACTACTTTGCATAGTCTCCATTTCACGTTTTGTAAATAAATCTGGTTTTTGAATGATTTACTTTGTTCATAAAGTCTCTCAAATCTTTGTTCATTTTTTGTGAAGAACAATGCTATTTTGCTTACAAAGTTTACATACTTAACCTCTGGCACATATCATACACATCCTTGTATACTTTTGAATAGAGATAATTTCTCATCAACTTTACATTAACATGCACATGCTTGTGCATAACTTCCATTTTTGTGTGCATATGATTATCCGGTATATCAAATGGCGACTGCGGAAGATTGGATTATGTCCAACTGGAAGCTTTCCTCACGCGTGATGGTGATCTTTGGACCTACGTTCTCCGCCAAGTACCGATAATCAATTTGCTTGAAAATTTTGAAAGGTCCTTGCTTGACTGCATGTATATACTTTATACAACCAATTCTTGAAAATCTTCTAAGACCTCACCTCCTTGATAAATAATCATGCAGTGATTTCAATCTTTTGTGAATCTTGTCATATACAAAGGAGGAGGATTTATTTCTAACTGTGCATACATGTAAGGGGAGTCATAACTATGTCTAGACAAATTCATTTTCTACATATAAAGTAATTACCCACCTACTTTGTTAAAAAATGATGCATATAACTTTGATTGATAAGGATTTCAGAAATTTTTTTTAACACTTCAAGGGAAACAAATTTCTAGATGGAAATTTAGAGGATCGTGAGGAGAAAGCTACCTACCCCGCAAGCTTCAATAAGTGGCATGTCTAACCAAGTAGCCGGGAATCCCCACTAAAATAAATGAGGAAACTCACGTCGAAAGGTGAAATAAAAATCCACATTGTGTGATGAATCCTAGTAGTTGGGAAACCCCATTGAGACATATGAGGTGACTCGCGTCGAACGGTGAAATCCAATTAAAAAAAGTAAATAAAAAAGGGTTGTGTGAAGCTACCAAAAGTCGATGATCGAAATAGAAGTGTAGGAAGGAAATAACCCACTAGTGTTTTTTTAGAAATTCTATTCATATCCATATAATTTTGAAGTTCATTGCTCATTTACACAAATTTCAATTTTGGGTATTATTGTGATGACTGTATATCTTGAATTTGTTCTTATCATGGTTTATGCAATACCTTTAGCATATGCATGCACTACCTTCTTTGATTATGCTTCATGTCTCACATTTCGATTTTGAATGAACTGTTCAGTTCTTATCCTTTTTACCCCATTGAGGGGGAGCTATAGCTTATTACATCCTTGCCACATGCATGACTGCATGCTTACTTGAAATTTCATACATC
The DNA here is from genome assembly GCA_022559845.1 of Amorphophallus konjac. Taxonomy (NCBI): domain Eukaryota; kingdom Viridiplantae; phylum Streptophyta; class Magnoliopsida; order Alismatales; family Araceae; genus Amorphophallus; species Amorphophallus konjac. The sequence continues at coordinate 253,969,418 of CM040125.1, read as the reverse complement.
TTTAGATTATACATGTAAATAACAAATTAAATAAACCCATTGTCAGTTGATTTTTATTCATGACAATAGGGGGAGAATAATGTGCTCTTTAGCATAACAATTTGGATATAGTTTAGTTTCTTTATACTGCGTGTGCATAGTTCGGTCATACATTTGCATACAATTCACAAATCGAGCATTTGAACATATTTCAAACTGTTTGCACATTGCTCATAACATTCCAAATTCTTGCTTGATGTTCATGGTCCACACACCTTCCTTTTATGGTAGGTTATTGTGGGTTTGTGCGCTTGTCTATCTCATTTTATATTTGCTTGTTCCTCATCCCCCATTTTTTGATAATGCCAAAGGGGAAGAGAGAGTTTTGGATTGCCACAATATATTGTCATCATCAAAAATGGAGAGATTGTTGGGTTCGATGTGCTCCCTCTTTGTCCTTGGTGATGGTTTTGATGATAACAATATATTGTGTGCAAGCATTGTGCAGATGCTCATTGATCATTTTGGAGTGATGGTGCTCACTGTTGTTATCTTGTTTTGTAGGTATGAAATGCGTGGTGAAATTATAGTTTGAATAATAATAAAATTCAAATTTTGGAATGCCAGGCAAGTAGCGGCCAGTCGCGCGAACACTACCTGCTGATGGCAGTCCTGGAAAGACCGTAACCTGGTTCCGTAAATGGAAGGTGATAAACCCTAGAAAGTTTGGATTTTTATCCTCCCAAATTGCTAGGGATCGATGTGATCTGGCATTGGGATTTATCTAGGACTTTTAGGGATCGATTCTAACCCCAATAAGGACTCCTAATTCGATCTAATCTCTCAACCCTAGGTCAACCTCTATAAATAGAGTCGAGATTCATCCTGCGCGAACCCTAATTTTGGATCGCGTGGTTCGAAGATAAGGCGTTGTCTTCACATGTTCGTCATTTAGGTTTACTTGTTACCTTTAATATATTCTAACTTCCTTATAAACCCCGTGCTAGGAGAACAAGCCGTAAAGAAGTTAGAAGGTCTGAAAGTCACTGTTTCTACGCAGGACGAATAGGAACCAACACCCTCTTTCAACGAGAAATTCTTAGATTAGGAGCATACCCAGAGGTAGGTTATCTCATGATTGGATCAAATAACATGTTAGGAATGAAAGTCCTCTCCTATGTCTTGATTTCATGCACTGTACACAGCGTATTTAATGTTTTTACATGACTGCGCATCTAGGTTTTCACTGCATGCTCTTTCCTGTAACCCTAACCAAAAGATTAGGACTCTGGTTTAATTCATGCTTTTCCCATGCATTTACTTCATTCTAAACATGCTATCATATCCTATCTTTATATTCCTTATAGTTTTTATTCATTAATTTCCCTAGAATAGGTTCTGCACATCGGAGTTGCTTCTGTCTGATGCAAGCAGAAGGCGATCCTGCAGAGACCGTTTCTTTCAAATGGCAGCCCTCAAAGAACAGCTATCTGGTTTCTGTAACCAGATTAAACCCCGTGTATTCCCTATTATATGTGATATTAAGCATGCCTTACTTCGTTATTTCTTCCCCTAATCGTGTAGTGACTTCATAGTTAGCGTTAGCAAGTGCTAAAAGCTTATTTTCATGTATCTTATTTTCATGCCCAAATCTTATAGTTTTGTATTTAAAGGTTTTAATGTGAGTTCCTCCACTTGGATTAATGCTTTGGCGCGTTCCCTTCTCATCTCCATTCTGTTTTATTAGTTCACTTATAGTGTGTATTCCGGTAGGTTGCTATTCGATCACTTGCACTTTGATAGGAACACCTCTTGGACTTGAGAGTCTCTCCGTCGGACATTCCTTCTATCGGACTATGTGATCTTGTTTCAAGGACTTCGTAAGTCTTCGCGAGCCTGGGATTCCCACTAGGACGTCGAGCTGGTTGTACCCTAAAAAATCAAAAGTCTAGAGAGCACTTCATGTTTTCTAAATTTTCTATGGACTAACATGATCGCGGCGTTCAGGCGACCGCTACCTATAGATAGCGGCCTTCACGTGACCACTACCTGATGAAGGCAGTTTGCCAATGTCCGCTACCTATTCTCAGCACTCGCTGCGTCGACATGTTCCTTGTTCTGCTTCGACTCCACCTGATAGCGGTCTTGACTTGACTGCTACCTCAGGAAAACGGTCCCCCTGAGACCGCGTTCTGTCAAACTTGTTCCAACCCGGGGTTTGACCCTAGGGTTGATCGTATCTTGTTCAGATGGCCCTATGACTATCTGATGTTCCAAAAATCTTATTCATTAAGTCATTAATGAATTGTGGAAATTGATAAATATGCCGTTATGCTTCCAGAATTCCTCCGTGGCATAATATCCTATTAAATCATTCTAGATCTCCCATGCTCGTTTTGGTACGTTCTTACCTTGGTTGTTATCGCCATAAAGTTATTGTTTGAACTTGATATTATTGGCCTACTTTATTATTATTTCTCATGAAAGTAGCTTGATTTATAACTTGAAGATGTAAGGGCGGGCACAGAAGGTGTCTAAGGGCTCCACGCTAGCCCCCTCGGCAGATGGCCAGAAACATGCTATAAACCATGCGGTATGATGAATACTAGCGTCACATTGCACTGGGAGTACTTTTTTTATAAACGGGTGAAATCAACGAGACAATCTCATGAAATTATACTTGCTTGATACATGACTTTCTAGTGTATAGCCTTTTCAAGGTTATGAAAAGTACATTCTCGATACATGCTAATACATTCTCGTTATTGACAGGCCATATTACAATCTTGCTTGATCATGCTCTCTTACTTACTTCTCATATCTCTACACTTATTTTGAGACTTGTTATTACTATGGTTTTATTCGTGTGTTTATCTCATTTTCAATATTACCTTTCTAGAGCTAAAATGTTAATTACTTTAACATTGCCATCGTGTTGATTCGAAGATACCTACTGGGTGAGTGCGCTCATTCCTTACTTTTCTAATCTTTTTCAGAAAATTCTAGCGAGTTGGGTTCGGACTACTCAAGTGGTGAGTCCGAGAGCAAATGAAGAAAGAGAGGAGCCCCAGATACGCAAAGTTTTATGAGTCATATTGTAATAAGTGTCCTTCACTATAATAGGCGGTGAAGTTGATCATGTTATGTAATTTTTCACTTTATTGAGTCTAGCCAGTCATTATGTTAAAGAGTCAATTGTCATTTGTAAACATTGATTATTATTCAATAAAGTGAAGATTTCTGAGTATATGTTGTGTTCATTCTTCTATGTGTTTAGCGCTCTGATTGTCATTCTACCTTGACGCTTTATTTGTCGACTGTTCACGTTCTCGACTTAATTCCGCTACATATCTCAGGGCGTAACAGTTAAAGTGGTATCAGAGCCTAGGCTTAAGTAAGTCCTAGGAAAAAAAATATCAAGTCATAGGTTAAGTCCAAGGATTAAGGGCCCATACCTATAAACTAGGAAGAAAATTTTGAACCCATGTGAGATTGGGTAGAGCTCGGGTTATGATTAAGCTAGATCTCTAGTAAGAAGTAACCTTTAGGTTAACCCCCATAAACTCCAAAGAAAATGACAAACTTTGTATTTTCTCAGGAATCCTACTTTCCAAATGGCCGGCAATCATGTAAATTGGGAAGCCATGCAACAAACCGTCCAGGGTCTCACCCAGGCCCCGTAAATGGTAGCTTTAGCTAGCGCGCGGGCAGGCGCCGATGTCCTACATAGGAACTTCCAGAGTATTAACCGTCCTCGATTCTCAGGATCTTCCAACCCTGACGAGGTCGAGAACTGGATTGATGAGATGGACCGTATTTTCAATGTTATGCAATGCACGGACCAGGAGAAGGTCCTGCTTGCCACTTTTCAATTAAACAAGGATGCCCGTACATGGTGGAAATCCACCTCGGCTCATCTCCATAACACACAACTTACCTAGGAGGAGTTCCGCGAGCTCTTCCGTGAAAAGTATTTCTCGGAACATGTCCGGGAGAGAAAGGCGGCCGAATTTGCCTCCTTAAGGCAAGGCATAATGAACGTTGTTGAGTATGAATTACAATTGTCAAGGCTGGCACCATATGCTCCACATCTTGTTGCTACGGAGATTCTCAAAGCCAATCACTTTATAGATGGTTTAAGGCCCATCTTTGTTAAGCAACTTGGACCTCAAAACATCCGAACCTATGCGGACATGGTCCATCAAGCCCACTTGTGCGAGAGGACCTTGGAAAAGGTCGAAAAGTTCAAGGGCAAGGGAGAACAAACTAGTCGAAAGTATGATAAGCAAGGAAGGAAAGAAGAGAAATTCAGCATCATGGGGTCCTATAAATCCCTTGACAACAAGAAGATGTCTTGTAATGGGAATGGCGACAACCACAATAAGAACAAGAAAGTTAAAGAAGAAGAGCAACAAGTCATGCCGGCTTGCACTTTCTACAAGAAGTTTGATCATTGGGCCGAAGAGTGCTAGAAGCGCCTTGGCACTTGTCTTCGATGTGGAAGCAGGGAGCATCACATGCCCGATTGCCCCCTTATGAAAGAGCAACCATCCAAGAATGATGGTGGGTGCAGGCACTAGGCTCGTCTCAATGCCGTACTGGAGGAGGAAGCTACAAAGAAAAATGAGATGATTGAAGGTACCATCCAAATTTACTCGCAACCTACCTTTGTATTATTCGATATTGGTGCTTCTCATTCTTTTATATCTACCACTTTTGCTAAAACTTTGCCAGTTTCTCCTGTTCCTTTACCTTGAGACCTTACAATTACCACACCTCTAGGCTCCGGAATGGAACTTAAAACTCACTACCCTAAATAGCGAGGTGACCATAGAAGGCCATAATCTTTCTGCCGATCTCGTATGCCTTGACATGGAAGGCTACGATGCCATCATAGGTGTAGATTGGCTATGTGAACACTATGCCAACATTAATTGTCGTAATTGGCGGATTTCCTTCCACGAACCCGATCGACCAAAGTTCTCTTTCCTAGGCATCAAATATAGGAATTATCCTATCCTTATTTCTTCTCTTCATGTCTACAAACTTATTTCGTAAGGTTGCGAAGCTTTCCTTGCTTTTGTAATCATCACCGAGTCCAAGGGAATTATTTTCAAAGAAATCCCTGTTGTAAGGGAGTTCCATGATGTCTTCCCTTCCGAATTACCTGGTTTACCACTCGAAAAGGAAGTAAATTTCACTATTGAACTTATCCCTAGAGCAACACCTGTTTCAAAAGCTCCTTACAGGATGTCCCCCATGGAACTGAAGGAGTTGAAGAAGCAACTTCAAGAGTTGTTGGAGAAAGGCTTTATTTGACCAAGCACGTCCCCTTGGGGTGCGCCGGTCCTATTTTTCAGGAAGAAGAATTGATCTCTCGGGCTATCCATCGATTACCGGCAATTGAATCAAGTCACCATCAAGAATAAATACCCCCTTCCGCATATTGAATAGCTGTTCGACTAGATCTCTGGTGCAGAATATTTCTCAAAAATAGACCTCCGGTCCAGTTACCATCAGCTGAGAATTAAGCATGAAGATATTTCCAAGACTACTTTACGAAGTAGATGTGGGCACTACGAATTTGTGGTTATGTCATTCGCATTAACCAACGCCCCTGCAACTTTTATGCAACTTATGAACAATGTCTTTAGGCCTTACCTCAACCGGTTTGTGGTCGTCTTCATTGATGACATCCTCATATATTCTAAGACCCGACAAGAGCATGAAGAACACTTGAAAATAGTTTTGCAAACAGTAAGAGAACACCAACTCTATGCAAAGCTCAAAAAATGTCAGCTCTAGCTAAAGGAAGTCTAATTCCTTGGCCACATTATTTCTAAGGAAAGTATTATTGTGGATCCGTCAAAGGTAGAAGCTGTTAAAAATTGTAGCAAGCCAACAACCGTGTTCGAAGTCAAGAGTTTTCTTGGTCTGGCTGGTTACTATAGGCGATTCATTAAGGATTTCTCAAAGATCTCCATTCCTCTCACAAGACTTACCAGAAAGGAGAATCCTTTCATATGGATAGTGGACTGTGAAGAGAGTTTCTTAACTCTCAAGGAACATTTGACTACTGCACCTGTATTAGCACTACCTATTGAAGGTGGTGGTTTTGAAGTCTATACTGACGCATCAGGCATTGGCCTTGGTTGTATTTTAATGCAGCATGGTAAAGTCATCTATTATGCTTCAAGACAGTTGAAGTGTCATGAGGAGAATTATCCGATGCATGACCTGGAACTAGCTGTTGTTATCTTCTTCTTGAAGATATGGCGACATTATCTCTATAGAGAGAAATTCACGGTATTCTCAGATCACAAAAGTCTGAAGTATTTTGTCCCGAAAAGAGTTGAATATGAGGCAAAGAAGATGGCAGGAGTATCTCAAGGACTTCGATTTCTCTATGCAATACCACCTGGGAAAGGGTAATGCTGTAGCGGATGCACTCAGTAGAAAACCAATGGTGATTCTATCTAGCCTGTGGAAAGCTATGACTGACCTTGTAGAAGACTTTGCTAAATTGAATATGGATATCGACTCGGAGAATGAAAAGTGTATTATCGCCAACATCCGGTCACAACCTACCTTGATAGAGGATCTAGTAAAATTGCAAGGAAATGACCCTACACTGGTTGAGATCAAAGCCAATATTGATCAACGGCCAGATTTCTCTATTATGACAAATGGAAGATTACTATTCTGAGGTCAGATTTGTGTGCCAGATCATGCTGACCCTAAGAAGTTAATTAAGGAAGAAGCCCACAAGTCAAGATATGCACTTCACCCAGGTGCTACCAAGATGTACCAAGACATAAAAGAAATTTATGGTGGTCTAATATGAAGAAAGAAGTGGCGGACTTTGTATCTCGCTGCCTCACTTGTCAACAAGTTCGGGCAGAACATCAAAAGCCCGTTGGAAAACTTCATCCCTTAGAAATTCTCGAGTGGAAATGGGAAATCATAGGGATGGATGTAAGACCCCGAGTTTCTGTGCAATTATTTAATTTCGTGAATAGTAAAAAAAAAAAAAAAAAATAAAATAAATTTTTGAATAGTAACTATGGTAAATAGTAAATCGTAATTTTTTTGACTATCATATGAAAATACTTAAAAATGGTAGTTAATTAGTAAACACTATGGTAAACACTTTAGTCTTCTATACTTGACCCTAATAAAATCAGTTACATGGCTTAATCGATGATTTAAGCTTGACTTAAAAACGCGGAAAACACTATTCACCCGAAAATACAACTACCGTAGAAAAATCTACAAAAATCACATCTGATAGAGAGTATTTTTCTTAGCAACTTTGTCTTCTGGAGTTTCATCGGTAAAAATCAGAAACTCTCTCTATCGATTGAACCGTTGAACATTTGAGTTAAATTATTATGTTAATCTTAAGATTAGGAGATTAACCTTAAACCTCGTGATAAAATTCTATAAAAATCATAATCTGAAAGGGCATGTATTGATTAGCAATTTTGTCTTCTGGGTCAATTTCATTAAAAATCGTTTGGTAACATTTAAAGGAGGTTTTAGTTAACTATTCCTTAATCCATAGGATTAGGCTTAGCTTAAGACTAACCTACCTTGTGGAACACGTGAAAACGTGTTTTAGGTCGGCAAGAACACGGCTTGGACGCAGGGATGGGTTTTGCGGCTCTGACCAGTCTTGTGTGAAGTGTGTGAAGATTTCACACGTTCCTTCAAATGAAAACTATAAATAGAAGCCCCCTTAAGCCTTCCTTAGCAATCCTTAAGCCTAAACAAAGGAGACTCTGCTGCTACGTGCTGTGAAGGCTTCTGCAAATATCACTATTCATCTTCTTCCTCAAGACATCTCTTATTTTCCTTCCTTGGTTAAGGTAGGTAACCATGGCACAAACCTCAAATTTGATAAATGGAATGAAAGGGCATGCTGTTAACTTCTAGAAATCATGTTTTATTATCCATTTGCATGCTTAAACTCATGAATTGAAGCCCCATTACCGGATTATACTTCTGTTTTCAATATCCCCGTGTTACAGAGAAAGACGGCTCCACACGGACCGTTTATTTACTTTAACGGCCCCGTAACGACCGCCATAGAGTACGTCTTAACGGCTTTCATGAACCGTTTTGTCCCCTGGCATTCCACGGTTCACCCCAAACCGTTGTACATGCATAACGGTCAACCCGAGACCGCTTTAGAATAAATTTAGTAATATTATCATTTAAGTGTATTTTTTTTATTACGGCTAGAAAACGACCGTTTTACATGATAAATGGCCCTACCATGACCGTTGTACCCTTTTACCCTAGAAACGGCCCCTGACCGACGTGTGTTAGCAGACAGCCGAAGGTAAATTCCTCAGACTAGAACGGCTGTTAGGGAACCGTTGTTTATCCATTTAACGGTCATTCCCAGACCGCTGTTCTCCTGAAAACGGCCGTACTTAGACCGCTTAACAGAAACCTATTTCTGGTCCAATTTTCACCCAATAGGTTTAACGGCCCATTTTCAACTGTTTAACTTCCAGAAAACCTGATTTTTGCTATTCTGACCCATTTAACAATGTTAAATAGTAAAAACTGATAATCCACATAAATAACAAATAATGAGATGAGTAAATTTCTATTAATTGCAGTATCTATTTTGTTAAAGTGAAAATTATTGTAATTCACTTGTAACTTTGGATAAATTGGCTAATTACCATAAGCTAAAAATTTACCGTAGGTAATTTCTGTAAATTACTGTAAATCAGAAAATTATTGGCCAACTTATGGCAAGTCTTTGGCCAATTAACCGGACACTCTATCCGGTAAACTTCACATTTTTACCGTGAGACAATTTACCGTGGTAAAATTACGGTTACATCATGACTATCGTTTTAACTTGATAAATTGACCGATTACCCTTGGATAATCTTCGGTCATACTTGAGCCCGGAATTGACCAATGGACATTAAACTGAAATTGGTTGGTTTAATTGTTATTGGCAACCCGGTAAATATTTCACATAAATTATCTTATATTTAGATCATTATACTTAATACGGATTCTCTAGAACCGTATTTCTTGAAAAATACGACCCAAATGGTTCGTATATTCTCGTTCTTCGGAACTTACTTCTCTTTCTCGAACGGCTTACTGTCACCCGTTCATTCTTGGCCCCGTGACTCGTTACTCATAAGAGTACGGCCCAGTGATTGCCGTACGAATACCTTGTTTTGGGTTTTTCGTTGTGTTTAAACTCTTGAATCAAAGGAGACAAGTGTCGTCCTTTACATCTTGTACCCGACAGAAATTCATCTGATTATATTGGCCATAATTGACTATGTCTAGACGGGGGATCGGTGATCCAATTGAAATGAAATGCCATCGCATCATAAGGGCCCAGTCTGGTCCTGGGGAGAGCGCCCGAAAAGATATTGAGCCCATTGGGATGTTTATGACAAGGGTGAGGCATTACACCCGAATACTTGACTTGACTTGTTACGTCTACGACAAATTCTGGATACTCGACTCGTGTGTATTTACCTGGTTACATGTGTAACATACTTGCTGGCCAAATTTTCTTACTGTTACTTTACTTGTTCATTACTTGATAAATTGCTATATTTCTTGACTTTGCAAGTTATTTCTATCGTCATTCTTTATTTACTGCATTTCATATAAATTGGAAATCAATGGTTAATTACTTAAACCTGTTTGTGGTTATCTACTGAGCGCGTTTAGCTCACTCCTACTGTTTCCCCTCTTTCCAGGTGACGACCTTGTCAGGGATGGACTAGAGTGATATCGAGAGTTAGTTTTAGCTTATTGAGTCAGTTTGTATCCTTATGAATAGTGAGAAGTTGTTCTAGTTTGATTACTATTCGATGTAGTTGTCTACCCAATGTACTCAGCATTTTTATCAATAAAACTCTGATTATTACCTTTTCCAACCTTTTGTGCAATGGTTTGCAATGGTTCGGAATTCTTTATTGCTCGCTTGCCTCTAACCGTACGTCCCGAGATTCCGCATCGGGGCGTGACAGTTTAGTTGGTATCAGAGCATAGGTCGCATTGACCTAGAAATTTAGGTTAAAATTGTCCTAGGTTTCCTTCTCTCCTATAAGTTTAGGAAAAACTAGACCTTGTGAGATTTGGGTAGAAATCGGGTTAAGCTATTAATCGTAATCGTGTCTCACTCCTCTAGTTCTTTCTCTCTCATCTCATCTGAGAATTCTTTTCTCATAATAATCGACTCATAATAATCGACTCATGAACAACGGATTACCTTATAGGTACTTGAAATGGCAGCCAATCGTGCTGAGATGAGGAATTTGCAACGTACGGTTCAAGGACTTACGCAAGCCTTGAATGCATTGGCTCAGGCAGGAGCTGGAGCCGGAGCGGCACCTCATGGCGCAGCTCATGGTACTGGTGAATTGTATCGGAATTTCCGAGGGATGAACCCGCCTAGGTTTGCTGGTTCAACCGATCCTGATGAAGCCGAGAACTGGCTCGACGAGATGGCAAGGATTTTTGAGGTCATGCAATGCACTGACCAGGAGCGTGTTCTCTTGTCCATTTTCCAACTGGAACGTGATGCGCGTACTTGGTGGGAGTCTATTAAACCGACTCTCGGTGACCAACAAGTCTCGTGGGAGGAATTCGAGGAATTCTTCAATGATAAATATTTTTCTGATCGCGTGCAAGAAAAGAAGGCCGCGGAATTCGCAGCTCTGAAGCAGCGAAGCTTATCGGTATCAGAATATGAAGCCCAGTTTGCAAGACTCTCTCGTTATGCGAGACATCTCATTTCAACTGAGAAAATGAAGGCGAAGCGTTTCCTTAACGGTCTTCGACTTCATTATATTAATCAACTGGCACCACTGGAAATTTCTACATATTCTGAGATGGTAAGAAAGGCACAAGTATTAGAAGATACATTGGAAATGACGGAAAGGATTCGTGGTCAAGGTAGTAAGAAGAATCAACCGAAGGCACTCAAGAATGATAAGACTGATTCTGGCACTGGTCCTAACAAGAAAAGACCTTTCACTAGTACTGGTTCTAGTTCTGGTTCTGGTTCGTGGAAGGGCAAGGCGCCAAGACAAGAAGACAAGAAACCTGATTCTGTGGTTCCATTCAAAGGCGTATGCCGATATTGTGATCGTCCCGGTCACAAAATGGAGGATTGTTGGCGCAAGCAAGGTGCATGTTTGCGATGTGGAAGCAAGGAGCACCGCATTCCCAACTGCCCCTTATTATCGGAACAAGCTATTCCGGCAAAACCTCTAAACGTCAAGAAGCCTCAAGGCAGGCTCCAGGCTCTTCATACAAAGGAAAAGGGTATCTCCGAGGATGGTGGACTCGTCGAAGGTACTCTCATTATATCCGACTTTCCGGCTTTTGTTCTATTTGATACTGGTGCAACACATTCTTTTATATCCCGGAGATTTGCTAAGTTATTAGCTATAGAACCTGTTTTGATGGACTCTCCGTTAGAGATATCAACCCCTATTGGGACCAGTTCAGCTATTCAGCATTATTATCCTTCTAGTAAAGTTATGGTGAATGATCGGAATTTTCCAGCCGACTTGATTTGCATAGACATGAAGGATTACGATGTAATCCTAGGAGCCGACTGGTTGGCCCAGTATGAGGTCAATGTTCACTGCAATTCTTGTTCGGTGTCTTTTTCTAAGCACCCCGGATTATTCTTCAAAGGAGTGAAACATCCTAGTCCGGTGTCTCTTATCTCGACTCTTCGTGCTGACAAGTTATTGAGGCGTGGATGCGAAGCTTTTCTGGCTTTTGTTCATGCGTCCCCTGAACAGCAGATCGAGATTAAGGATATTGCTATTGTTCGGGAATTTCCGGACGTATTTCCAGAGGAGTTACCAGGACTTCCGCCTCAGCGTGAAGTTACATTCTCTATTGATCTTATTCCTGGATCATCTCCTGTTTCCAGAGCCCCTTATCGTATGTCTCCTGCGGAATTGCGGGAATTGAAGCAACAATTGTTAGAATTACTCGAGAAGGGTTTTATTCGCCCGAGTGTTTCCCCTTGGGGAGCTCCTGTATTGTTTGTTCGGAAGAAAGATGGTTCGATGAGGTTGTGCATCGACTATCGGCAACTCAACCAGATAACTATCAAGAATAAATATCCACTGCCGAGGATTGATGAGTTATTTGACCAGATTGCTGGAGCTTCGTATTTTTCTAAGATCGATCTTCGATCTGGGTATCATCAATTGAGAATTAAGGAAGATGATATTTACAAGTCAGCTTTTCGAAGCCGATATGGTCACTTTGAGTTTGTCGTTATGCCCTTTGGGTTAACGAATGCACCGGCAGCTTTCATGCAACTTATGAACAATGTGTTCCGACCTTATCTTGATCAATGGGTCGTGGTATTTATTGATGACATTTTGATCTACTCAAAGAGTGAAGAAGATCATGCCGAGCATCTAAGAACGGCTCTTCAATTATTGAGAGATCACCAATTATATGCCAAATTCAGCAAGTGTGAATTTTGGCTGAGTGAAGTGTCCTTTCTAGGACATATTATTACTAAGGATGGAATTTCTGTGGATCCATCTAAAGTGGAAGCAGTCAAGAATTGGGAACAGCCTACTAATGCTACTGAAGTAAGGAGTTTTCTTGGCCTGGCTGGTTATTATCGAAGGTTCATTCAAGATTTCTCTAAAATTGCGGTACCTTTGACCAAATTAACCCGCAAAGAAATCAAGTTTGAGTGGTCAGCTGAATGCCAACGGAGTTTTCAAACTCTGAAGGATTGTTTGACTACTGCCCCTATTTTGACCTTACCTTCGGGTGAAGGCGGTTTTGTGGTCTACACAGATGCTTCTGGTATTGGCTTAGGCTGTGTGCTTATGCAGCATGGCAAGGTGATTGCCTATTCTTCCAGGCAGTTAAGGAAGCATGAAGTTAATTATCCCGTGCATGATCTGGAATTGGCAGCCGTAGTATTCGCATTAAAGATTTGGAGGCACTATTTATATGGAGAATCATTCACGGTATTTTCGGATCACAAAAGTCTGAAATACTTATTTTCTCAAAAGGAATTAAACATGAGGCAAAGAAGGTGGTTGGAATATATAAAGGATTTCGACTTCTCTATCGAGTATCACCCTGGCAAAGGCAATGTCGTGGCTGATGCGTTAAGTCGGAAGCCTGTGGCTAAGTTATCCAGTCTTATGTTACAAGAATGGAAGTTACTAGAGCTGATGGCTAGTCTGGATCTCAATATTGATAATGATCGGATTTTGATTTCCCAGATGCAACTCAAGCCCGAACTGTTAGTGGAAATCAAGCTATTACAAGATATTGATCCCGAGCTAGTCGAGATTAAGGAAAACTTAAGTGGCAGACCTGACTTCTCGATAGCCAATGATGGAAGACTGGTGTTTCAAGGTAGAACTTGTGTACCGGATGAGGCTAATATAAAGAATCGGATCCTTGAAGAAGCACATAGATCCCGATACACTATCCATCCGGGAGGCACTAAGATGTTCAAAGACTTGAAGAGGACATTTTGGTGGCCAAACATGAAAAGGGAAATTGCAGATTTTGTAAGCAGATGTCTTGTTTGTCAACAAGTAAAGGCCGAGCATTTTAGACCGGCAGGTAAATTGAAACCACTTGATATTCCCCAATGGAAGTGGGAGAGTATTGGTATGGACTTTATTATGGGTCTTCCTAAGACTCGAGGTGGCTATGATGCAATATGGGTCATCGTGGATCGATTGACTAAGTCAGCCCATTTTCTAGCTATTAAGTCCAAGTGGACGGTTGATGTACTAGCAGCATTATATCTGAAGGAAGTGGTTAGACTTCATGGTATTCCAGTCAGCATTGTGTCTGACCGAGACCCGAGATTTACATCTCATTTCTGGAAGGGTTTGCAAGAATCTCTTGGTACCCGTCTGAATTTCAGTACTGCATTTCATCCGCAGACAGATGGACAGACCGAGAGAACAAATCAGATTGTGGAAGATATGTTGAGAGCTTGTATGATTGACTTCGATGGCAGCTGGAGTGATCATTTGGCATTGATAGAATTCGCCTATAACAATAGTTATCAATCCAGCATACAAATGGCACCTTTCGAGGCTTTGTATGGAAGGAGTTGTCGTTCTCCATTATGTTGGGATGAGATTGGCGAGAAGCAATGGCTTGGACCGGATCTTGTCTCAGAATCATCACAGAATATTCGAATTATTCGAGACCGGTTACTTGTAGCTCAATCAAGGCAGAAAAGTTATGCTGATAATAGAAGAAGAGATTTGAAATTCCAGATTGGCGAGCATGTATTTTTGAAGGTCTCTCCGTCGAGAGGTATTCGCCGATTCGGTATTCATGGCAAGTTAAGCCCAAGGTATATTGGTCCATTTGAGATCCTTGATCGAGTGGGTGAAGTCGCCTATAGATTGGCCTTACCTCCTCAACTAGCTGGAGTACACAACGTGTTCCATGTTTCTATGCTTCGGAAATACGTGTACGACCCTAGTCACGTCATTCAACATGCGGACCTCGAAGTGAAGAAGGACTTGTCTTATGAAGAAAGACCAGTGAAGATTCTGGATCGGAAAGAGCAACAACTTCGGAATCGTTCCATACCGATGGTTAAAATACAATGGAGTCGGCGTGGAATAGAAGAAGCTACATGGGAATCCGAGGACGCTATACGGAAGCGTTATCCCGATCTACTCTAGGTAAGCGATATTTTTACCGTATTTTGGTCCAGTGAATTTGGAGGACCAAATTCTTTAAGTAGGGGAGGGTGTAAGACCCCGAGTTTCTGTGCAATTATTTAATTTCGTGAATAGTAAAAAAAAAAAAAAAAAATTTTGAATAGTAACTATGGTAAATAGTAAATCGTAATTTTTTTGACTATCATATGAAAATACTTAAAAATGGTAGTTAATTAGTAAACACTATGGTAAACACTTTAGTCTTCTATACTTGACCCTAATAAAATCAGTTACATGGCTTAATCGATGATTTAAGCTTGACTTAAAAACGCGGAAAACACTATTCACCCGAAAATACAACTACCGTAGAAAAATCTACAAAAATCACATCTGATAGAGAGTATTTTTCTTAGCAACTTTGTCTTCTGGAGTTTCATCGGTAAAAATCAGAAACTCTCTCTATCGATTGAACCGTTGAACATTTGAGTTAAATTATTATGTTAATCTTAAGATTAGGAGATTAACCTTAAACCTCGTGATAAAATTCTATAAAAATCATAATCTGAAAGGGCATGTATTGATTAGCAATTTTGTCTTCTGGGTCAATTTCATTAAAAATCGTTTGGTAACATTTAAAGGAGGTTTTAGTTAACTATTCCTTAATCCATAGGATTAGGCTTAGCTTAAGACTAACCTACCTTGTGGAACACGTGAAAACGTGTTTTAGGTCGGCAAGAACACGGCTTGGACGCAGGGATGGGTTTTGCGGCTCTGACCAGTCTTGTGTGAAGTGTGTGAAGATTTCACACGTTCCTTCAAATGAAAACTATAAATAGAAGCCCCCTTAAGCCTTCCTTAGCAATCCTTAAGCCTAAACAAAGGAGACTCTGCTGCTACGTGCTGTGAAGGCTTCTGCAAATATCACTATTCATCTTCTTCCTCAAGACATCTCTTATTTTCCTTCCTTGGTTAAGGTAGGTAACCATGGCACAAACCTCAAATTTGATAAATGGAATGAAAGGGCATGCTGTTAACTTCTAGAAATCATGTTTTATTATCCATTTGCATGCTTAAACTCATGAATTGAAGCCCCATTACCGGATTATACTTCTGTTTTCAATATCCCCGTGTTACAGAGAAAGACGGCTCCACACGGACCGTTTATTTACTTTAACGGCCCCGTAACGACCGCCATAGAGTACGTCTTAACGGCTTTCATGAACCGTTTTGTCCCCTGGCATTCCACGGTTCACCCCAAACCGTTGTACATGCATAACGGTCAACCCGAGACCGCTTTAGAATAAATTTAGTAATATTATCATTTAAGTGTATTTTTTTTATTACGGCTAGAAAACGACCGTTTTACATGATAAATGGCCCTACCATGACCGTTGTACCCTTTTACCCTAGAAACGGCCCCTGACCGACGTGTGTTAGCAGACAGCCGAAGGTAAATTCCTCAGACTAGAACGGCTGTTAGGGAACCGTTGTTTATCCATTTAACGGTCATTCCCAGACCGCTGTTCTCCTGAAAACGGCCGTACTTAGACCGCTTAACAGAAACCTATTTCTGGTCCAATTTTCACCCAATAGGTTTAACGGCCCATTTTCAACTGTTTAACTTCCAGAAAACCTGATTTTTGCTATTCTGACCCATTTAACAATGTTAAATAGTAAAAACTGATAATCCACATAAATAACAAATAATGAGATGAGTAAATTTCTATTAATTGCAGTATCTATTTTGTTAAAGTGAAAATTATTGTAATTCACTTGTAACTTTGGATAAATTGGCTAATTACCATAAGCTAAAAATTTACCGTAGGTAATTTCTGTAAATTACTGTAAATCAGAAAATTATTGGCCAACTTATGGCAAGTCTTTGGCCAATTAACCGGACACTCTATCCGGTAAACTTCACATTTTTACCGTGAGACAATTTACCGTGGTAAAATTACGGTTACATCATGACTATCGTTTTAACTTGATAAATTGACCGATTACCCTTGGATAATCTTCGGTCATACTTGAGCCCGGAATTGACCAATGGACATTAAACTGAAATTGGTTGGTTTAATTGTTATTGGCAACCCGGTAAATATTTCACATAAATTATCTTATATTTAGATCATTATACTTAATACGGATTCTCTAGAACCGTATTTCTTGAAAAATACGACCCAAATGGTTCGTATATTCTCGTTCTTCGGAACTTACTTCTCTTTCTCGAACGGCTTACTGTCACCCGTTCATTCTTGGCCCCGTGACTCGTTACTCATAAGAGTACGGCCCAGTGATTGCCGTACGAATACCTTGTTTTGAGTTTTTCGTTGTGTTTAAACTCTTGAATCAAAGGAGACAAGTGTCGTCCTTTACATCTTGTACCCGACAGAAATTCATCTGATTATATTGGCCATAATTGACTATGTCTAGACGGGGGATCGGTGATCCAATTGAAATGAAATGCCATCGCATCATAAGGGCCCAGTCTGGTCCTGGGGAGAGCGCCCGAAAAGATATTGAGCCCATTGGGATGTTTATGACAAGGGTGAGGCATTACACCCGAATACTTGACTTGACTTGTTACGTCTACGACAAATTCTGGATACTCGACTCGTGTGTATTTACCTGGTTACATGTGTAACATACTTGCTGGCCAAATTTTCTTACTGTTACTTTACTTGTTCATTACTTGATAAATTGCTATATTTCTTGACTTTGCAAGTTATTTCTATCGTCATTCTTTATTTACTGCATTTCATATAAATTGGAAATCAATGGTTAATTACTTAAACCTGTTTGTGGTTATCTACTGAGCGCGTTTAGCTCACTCCTACTTTTCCCCTCTTTCCAGGTGATGACCATGTCGGGGATGGACTAGAGTGATACGAGTGTTAGTTATAGCTTTTCAGTCAGTTTGTATTCCTTATGTAATAGTGAGAAGTTGTTCTAGTTTGGATTACTATTCGAATGTAGTTGTCTACCCAAATGTACTCAGCATTTTATTATCAATAAAACTCTGATATTTACCTTTTCCAACCTTTTGTGCAATGGTTTGCAATGGTTCGGAATTCTTTATTGCTCGCTTGCCTCTAACCGTACGTCCCGAGATTCCGCATCGGGGCGTGACAATGGATTTCATCATGGGTTTGCCAAAGACAAGAGGCGGACATGATGACATATGGGTGATAATAGATCGATTGACAAAGTCTGCACAATTTTTACCTATTAAAAGTCGATCGTCTATGGATATTCTAGCAGCCTTATACATGAAGGAGATTGTTAAATTACATGGAGTCCCTGTCACTATTATATGTGATCGAGTCCCTCGTTTCATATCACAATTCTAGAAGGGTCTACAACATTCATTGGGAACCTGGTTAAATTTTAGCACTGCATTCCATCCACAAACTGATGGTCAGACTGAAAGAACCAATCATGCAGTTGAAGATATGCTCAGGGCTTGTGCAATTGATTTTGGTGGAAGTTGGCACGACCACTTGCCTCTAGTCGAGTTTACCTACAACAATAGCTATCAAGCTAGCATTCAAATGACACCGTTTGAGACATTATATGGAAGGAGTTGTCGTTCACTAATCTGCTGGAATGAAGTTGAGGAAAAATAACTTTTAGGCCATGAACTTGTTAGGGATACAACCGAGAAGGTAAAACTAATCAGAGAAAGACTCCAGATGACTCAATCAAGGCAAAAGACATATGCTGACATCAGAAGAAGAGACCTAGAATTCCAAGTGGGAGACCATGTGTTTCTCAAGATTTTCTCGGGTCATGGATTTCGAAGATTTGGCATCAAAGGCAAGCTTACTCCGAGATTTATAGGCCCTTTTCAAATTCTTGAAAGGGTTGGCGAGGTTGCGTATCAGATAGCATTGCCCCCTCAATTATCTGGAGTTCATGATGTGTTTCACGTATCGATGCTCAAAAGATACGTTCATAACCCCTTTCATATTATAAGTCATGATGATCTGGTGATACAGAAGGATCTGACGTATGAGCAAAGACCACGTAAAATACTTGATCGAGAGGTACGTCAGCTTAGAAATAAAACTATTCCCATGGTAAAGATCCAACGGAGTAAATACCTGGAGCAAGAAGCTATGTGGGAAATGGAAGAAGCTATGTGCAAGATATTTTCGGAGCTATTCGATTATAAGTAAAATACACTCTCCATAATCCCATGCAATGAATTTGGGGACT
Organism: Amorphophallus konjac; assembly: GCA_022559845.1. Taxonomy (NCBI): domain Eukaryota; kingdom Viridiplantae; phylum Streptophyta; class Magnoliopsida; order Alismatales; family Araceae; genus Amorphophallus; species Amorphophallus konjac. The sequence continues at coordinate 253,950,531 of CM040125.1, read as the reverse complement.
AAATTCTTTTTAAGTGGGGGAGGGTGTAGCAACCCTGAAAATTATCTAGTAATTTTTTAGATTTTTCAAAAATCAAATAGATTTATTTAAGCATTAACAAGGCTTAAAAGGATTAATAGGCTAATTAAATGATTAATAGATGAAGGCCTTTGGTAAAGAGGGCCAATTAATAACCAAGTGATTAAGTCCACTTAAAATGGGCCCTAAAACCAAAAACTTAAGCCTTTAGGCCCAAGCCCAGCCTTAGAAATGTATTAGGGTTAGTTCCCTAATTAAAGGAGATAAATAAGGGGAACTTATAGTTTGAATAATAATAGAATTCAAATTTTGGAAGGCCAGGCAAGTAGCGGTCAATCGCGCGACCGCTACCTGCTCATGGCAGTCCTGGAAAGACCGCAACCTAGTTCCGTAAACAGAAGGTGATAAACCCTAAAAAGTTTGGATTTTTATCCTCCCAAATTGCTAGGGATCGATGTGATCTGGCATCGGGATTTATCTAGGACTCTTATAGATCAATTCTAACCCCAATAAGGACTCCAAATTCGATCTAATCTCTCAACCCTATGTCAACCTCTATAAATAGAGCCGAGATTCATCTTGCGCGAACCCTAATTTTGAATTGCGTGGTTCGAAGATAAGGTGTCATCTTCACATGTTCTTCATTTAGGGTTACTTGTTCCCTATAATATATTCTAACTTCCTTATAAACCCCATGCTAGGAGAACAAGCCGTCAAGAAGTTAGAAGGTCTGAAAGTCACTATTGCTACGCAGGACGGGCAGGAACCAGCACCCTCTTTCGGCGAGAAATTCTCATATTAGGAGCATACCTAGAGGTAGGTTATCTCATGATTGGTTCAAATAACATGTTAGGAATGAAAGTCCTCTCCTATCTCTTGATTTCATGCACTGTACACAGTGTATTTAATGTTTTTACATGACTGCGCATCTAGGTTTTCACTGCATGCTCTTTCCAGCAACCCTAACCAAAAGATTAGGACTTTGGTTTAATTCATGCTTTTCCCATGCATTTACTTCATTCTAAACATGATATCATATCTTATCTTTATATTCCTTATAGTTTTTATTCATTAATTGCCCTAGAATAGGTTCTGCACGTCGGAGTTGCTTCTGTCTGAAGCAGGCAGAAGGCAGTCCTGTATAGACCGTTTCTTTCAAATGGCAGTCCTCAAAGAACAGCTATCTGGTTTCTGTAACAAGATTAAATCCCGTTTATTCCCTATTATATGTGATATTAAGCATGTCTTACTTCGTTATTTATGCCCCTGATCGTGTCATGACTTCATAGTTATCGTTAGCAAGTGCTAAAAGCTTATTTTCATGTATGTTATTTTCATGCCCAATTCTTATAGTTTTGTATTTAAGGGTTTTAATGTGAGTTCCTCCACTTGGATTAATGCTTTGGCGTGTTCCCTTCTCATCTCCATTATGTTTTATTAGTTCACTTATAGCGTGTATTCCGGTACGTTCCTATTCGATCACTTGCACTTTGATAGGAACACCTCTTGGACTTGAGAGTCTCTCCGTCGGATATTCCATCTGTCAGACTATGTGATCTTGTTTCAAGGCCTCTGTAAGTCTCCGCGAGTCTGGGATTCCCACTAGGACGTCGAGTTGGTTGTACCCTAAAAAATCAAAAGTCTGGAGAGCACTTCGTGTTTTCTGCATTTTCTGTGGACTGACATGATCATGGTTCAGGCGACCGCTACCTATAGATAGCGGCCTTCACGTGACCGCTACATGATGAAGGCCATTTTCCAATGTCCGTTACCTATTTTCAGCATTGGTTGCGTCAACCTCTTCCTTGTTCTGCTTCGACTCCACCTGATAGCGGTCTTGACTTGACTGCTACCTCAGAAAAATGGTCCCCTTGAGACCGCATTCTGTCAAACTTGTTCCAACCCGGGGTTTGACTCTAAGGTTGATCGTATCTTGTTCAGATGCCCCTATGACTATCTGATGTTCCAAAAATCTTATTCATTAAGTCATTAATGAATTATGGAAATTGAAAAATATATCATTATGCTTCCGGAATTCCTCCATGGCATCATATCCTATTAAATCATTCTTAATCTCCCATGCTCATTTTGGTACGTTCTTACCTTGGTTGTTATCGCCATAAAGCTATTGATTGATCTTGATATTATTGGCCAACTTTATTATTATTTCTCATGGAAGTTGCTTGATTTATAACTTGAAGATGCAAGGGTGGGCACGGACGGTGTCCAAGGGCTCCACACTAGCCCCCTCAGCAGATAGCCGGAAACATGCTATAAACCATGGGGTATGATGTATACTAGCGTCGCATTGTGCTGGGAGTACTTTTTTTATAAATGGGTAAAATCCACGAGGCAATCTCATGAAATTATACTTACTTGATACATGACTTTCTAGTGCATAGCCTTTTAAAGGTTATCAAAAGTACATTCTCGATACATGCTAACACATTCTTGTTATTGACAAGCCATATTACAATCTTGCTTGATCATGCTCTCTTACTTACTTCTCATATCTCTACACTTATTTTGAGACTTGATATTACTATGGTTTTATTCGCATGTTTATCACATTTTCAATATTACCTTTCTACAGCTAAAATGTTGATTACTTTAACATTGCCATCGTGTTGATTCGAAGATACCTACAGGGCGAGTGCGCTCATTCCCTACTTTTCCAATCTTTTTTACGAAATTTTAGTGAGTCGGGTTCGGACTACTCAAGTGGTGAGTCCAAGAGTGAATGAAGAAAGAGAGGAGCCCTAGATAGTCAATGTTTTATGAGTCATATTGTAATAAGTTTCCTTCACTATAATAGGCGGTGAAGTTCATCATGTTATGTAATTTTCTAATTTATTATGTCTAGCGAGTCATTATGTTAAAGAGTCAAGTGTCATTTGTAAACATTGATTATTATTCAATAAAGTGAAGATTTTTGAGTACATGTTATGTTCATTCTTCTATTTGTTTAGCGCTCTGATTGTCATTCTAGCTTGAGGCTTTATTTGTCGGCTATTCACGTTCCCGACTTGATTACGTTGCATATCTCGGGGCATGATAGGTGGTGGGATGCTACGTCCACCACGTTGATACCCAAATGATGGGCACACCAGTTGCCAGGCGGGCGGCCAAGAATAATGCCGGTGCGCTGCAAGGCCGGCTCTCCACCTCGGGCAAGTCCGTCATGATCGGAGGGGTCCGAGTATTTCTTTATGGCCGACAAGCCAAGATCACGCCCGATAGGGCAAGTCCAACAGTGCCAGTGCACAACTCCTTCCCAGCACTGGCCCAAGATAAACTGGACTGCTTCAAGTCCAAATCAAAGGGAGGGTTGGCCCCAAAGCCAACCAGATTTAAGCATATTCGGGTGCCCAAAGAGGCTTGGCCCCGAGCTCCAGCTCTGCTAGGCGAGGCGCTGCGGACCCTCGCCGAGGACACCAGTCCAGATGAGACTGTGGCGGTCATGACCGTCAATGTAATCACGGCTGACGATGATGGTGGGAGGCCATCCACGTCATCTGAAGAAATTCCAGCTGAGGAAAGTGGTGGCACCCTCAGTCCCTCTACACATGACCCAACTATACTGATGCTACTACAGGAATACCGGCAGGAGATTGAAACACTGAAGAAGCAGTTGAATGAGAAGAATGCGCGTGCATCTACATCTAAGCAGGCTTAAGCCCCTCCCAAGACACCTGGGGACAATGGCCAAATCTTCGAAGTTTTGCCACAGGTAGCGTCATCTCAGCTGGCACCTGGCTATACAGGAGGCATTCCCTTCCAGCAACAACATATCAACGCAACCCCTAGTTTTTCCATATCAGGGGACTGCTACCATAACTCAAGCAACGGTGTCGACCACACCGCAGATGCAGCAAGCTCAACTCTACCCAAGTCCGGTCGACCCGGCGATGGTGGATAAAATTATGATAGAACAAATGATCCAGAAGAAGCTGACCGATAGGGGCAATGATGATTACACTACTTTTGATGTGTACAAGGTACCTTACCCTGTCCATCATGCTGCCAAGAGATCGCCTCCGGGCATCAACAAACCACCGAAGTTTGATAAATTCAATGGGCATGGCTCATCAAAAGAACATATAGCCTACTACGTCAATGTAATGGGTGATCTGGCGACCGACGAGTCCTACCTGCTCAAGTTCTTCAGGTCCTCCCTCACAGGACTCACCTTCGAGTGGTACTCGAACTTGCTGATCGGGTCCATCAATGATTGGCTGGATATGCAAAGAAAGTTCCGGGAGCGGTTCCACGTCGCTGAAAGAGAAGTGACCGTGGCCGAATTATATGCTTCCAAGTAGAAGAATGATAAAACTACTTTGGAATACATCAAAAGATGACTGAACCTCAGCATGAGGTGCAGACGCCCGCCACATTAGGAAGACACAGTGTAAATTTGCAAGCAAAACTTGAAGCGGGGGATCCTTGAAAAAATGATTAAAATCAAAATTAGGTCCTTTGACCGATTGAACAATGTGGTGACAGAGATTGAGGTTTTCTTCTCTAGTTACTCCTCTGCCCCTACTGCCTCGAGCCAGAAGGCTAAAGCAGCCGATAAACGGCCCGTGCCTGAGGAAGTTCATATAGTCGACTTCAAGGCTATCGAGCAGCAAAAAGATAAAGATAAAGGGATTGCCGACCCTTCTCCGGCCAAGCCTGCTGAACAATAGGAAGGGCCTCCCTTGCAAGCCAAAATGATGAAGTCCTACTCCTTCCCTATGTATAAGCCCCGAGTCTTGTTTCAATGAGACATCGGGTATGATAAGGTCACCCTTCCAGAGCCAAAGAGGCCAGGTGCTAGAAGAAAAGATGACCCCCGCTTTTGCCCATATCACCGAATGCTTGGGCACTCTATTAAAGATTTATATGTATTTAAAGATATTATTGAAGGCCAGATCAAGAAGGGGGAGCTCCGGATGGGGGAATATAAGGTGGATCCTCCATGCCCTCATGAGCTGTCCGATCTCAAGAGAACTGTCAATATGGTATCTATACACTGACAATTACCCGAAGATGTGTTCGAAGTGCACACCTATGAATATGTCCCACGGAAGCACTTTCAATCCCCAGACCTGATACAAGATGCAAAAAGAAAATCAGGAGTGCCAAGAGCACCAGATGACCCGTTGTGGGGGCAGATGCCGGCCACAAATGGGAAGAAGAAGAAGAAGTCAAAAGATAGAAGTAGAGGCATTGTCCTCTCTTGCAATACATTATCTGCCTTGTCCGACATGAGGCAAACTGTTGAAAAAAAAGATGAGGAAATATGCTTCGTGCCAACAAGGCCAAATAGACCCAAAGCTTCTACCTCCCGTCATAATGATAAATCCCTGGAGAAGTGGGGGCACCCTCCACTGTCTGATGAACATGTATACTATCATACACCCTTGCGTACGAGCGTGGGGGCAAGAATATCAAGCTCTGAAGGACTGAATGTGTTCGATGATGATACTAGGATGCTGGTGGTCCCACCGGAAATCAAAATGGGAGGCAGCATTCCTGGCTCCTCCCAAGCTAGCCCTGCTCTGATGACATATTTATACCATAAAATACAAGAAATTGAGATGATAAGAAGAAAATTGGGGGGGGGGGATGGGTTTTGACCTAGCTGACCCGCACCCGAATCTAGTAGCTCTAGCGGCAATGAATAAGCCAAGTATGGAGCACACAGCTTGTTGACACCCATTTTCGGCCCACAAGTCGTGTTATTTCTCTTATTTATCTCCGTGATGCCCTGAATTAATCATTATTTTAGAGCCTTCTTTGAGCCTCTCACAAGCCCATTTCTTGGCCATTTTTGAAGCCCATTTAGCATTGAAAGCTTTTACCTTTGATTCCCCAACTTTCGGGATCGTTCTGGGTCAGTTCAGAGCTTAAACGGGCGTCCGGAGGCACAATACGCAAAGTTGGCCTTTTGCTGTCAAACGGTCGGTCGACCGACCGTTTGTTGGGCCAAGCGGTAGGTCGGCCGACCGCTACTCTGCAAGAGAGTCCTACATGCGTAGGACTCCTTCCGATTTCTGCTCAACGTGGCCTCCTTCTAGGGTCCATAACTTCTAAAATCCTCCTCCGAATTGAGTCCCATTTGTTTCTACCTCTTTTCCTTTATATTAACTCGAGTTTGATCGATAGAACTCAAATTTTAGTGGACTATATCCTCGAGGAATGGGAAGGAAACTTCTGGATTTATGCAATTTCTACACAGATCAAACTCTATTTTCTGCACGATGGGCCCTCCTTTCCACATGAGTATCTTCTAGAATCCTCATCCAAATTGAGTTATACTTATTTCTATCTCTTATCCCCACTATTATCTCGAGATTGATCCAAAGAACTCGAGTTTTTGTGGACTACATCTCCAGGAATCATGGGAGAAAGTTCTAGATTTCTACACTCCTATATAAACTGCCCAGTTCACAGTTGCGAAGTGGGGCTCTTTCTGGACGTGGGGTGAAGCCATGCTGCATCTCCAACTCATAACTTTGACCCCATCTTGAAGAGGGAAGTATTAGCTTTCCATTCCATCTTTCTGGACTTGATTTCGTGGTCTATTCTCTTAGTTATTCATCCCTCAATTTCACAAATCATCACAGTTTACACAGTTTTCTGCTACACATGCACTTTTTTCCATATTGCGTCGCATATTGCCGTAGTTATACTGCATGATTTATTTTCATATTTGTTTCTATATCATCACAACACAAACACCTATTATTTCCACCCTTCCACAGGGGTTAAAAACCTCCGCCGGTGCGTTCTCCCCCTTTTATTCACCCTATTTTATCACAACAGGATTGATGCTACACTTTGGTTTTCTAATGGGTTTTTCTCTTATCTTTCATCTTTGTTTTGCAGGAGAGCTTGCATAAGACGTGAGGCCCTCTTCCTCTAGCCGGCTAGAAGGAGAGGAGGTTGGATCCACAAGTTTCCCGCACCCCATATCAAGCGCGCGATCAAGTCTTCATTTTTCCAAGGTACACGGCACCATTTCCTTCATCTCTTCATTTTTTTGGGGTTGTCTTTCCTTGGTGGCAATCACGGTATGTCTTTCTCATCTATTCATCACCTCGTGTTCATGCTTCCATGTTTAGACTTCATACACTTGCATAGATAGTTAGTTTGGGGGCGGAGTAGATAGTTTATGTACAACCTAGTTTTTTGGCGATCACGGTGGGACGCCTAGTGCCCACCACGTTTTTCATGGCTTTTATAAGTTGGGTGTGGGTTTGTGCATGTTTAGATAGCTTTTCCTTCATTTTCCCACTGTTCTAGACATTTTCGGGTCTGTCCGAGCCTTGCGGTCGTCTTCAGGACCGCTAGGCACCCCTAGCCGTCATCACTCGGCCGCTAGGGCCTTTCTGGAAGCCTTGCGGTCATTTGGTAGACCGCAAGGGGTCAAAAAAAGGTCATCTGGTAAACCACTTTCTGATCCTAGCAGTTCTGGCGCGGTGCTCACAGGCTCACAGGGCCATGTTCGTTGATCCATAACATGGCCTCCTGGGGTCGGATTGCCCTATTCTTGGGTCCGTTCTGTAGCCCTTTGTATCATCTTTCCATCCATATATTATATGCATCATTTGACTCATGTTTGCATAGTCTAATCTTACCTTCATTTTTTAGTTGTATGCATAAAGTCTGCAGGCAGACCAAGGGACAGGTTCACAGGTACGTCTTTCCATGAGGATTTGATTGCCTTCCTGAAGTCGGATTGCTGGTTTCTTGGTCCCATATTGTTCCCCTTTGTATTATCTTTCCATCCATATCTTATTTGCATCATTTGGATCACGTTTGCATAGTTAAATATTATCGTCATTTTCACATTTTGTGCATAAAATCTGCATGCAAGTTCAGGGGCAGATGCAAAGGTATGCCGTTCATTCGTGGTTTTTCGTACCTTTTAGTGCCTGATTGTGCCTATTTTTGGTCTTGCATTGTTGTCCTTCATATTGTCTTGGATTTCCCACTTTGTTTGCATCCATATCATTGTGTTTGCATAGTTTAATATTGTCTTGATTTTCTAGTTTTAGGCTAGAAATTACATACACTCCAGTGCATATAGGGCCATGCATTGCATATCATAGTTGCATTCCCCCCTTGGTAAGTGATCCTCTCACCTCCATATTCCTTGGGGTCGACTAGATGATCTTATCCGGGACCTCCGTAAGTCCCCGTAAGCCGTGGATTCTCAAACAGATGTCGGGCCGATTGTACCTTTTCCCCCCCTTAGGCTCGTATCTGCATACGTGTAGGGGAGTTAACCTTCGTCAACCCAAAGCTTGGACCTTATTCACATAGGATTCCTATCTTGAGGGAATTATTCTTAATTTAAATCATTAAAAGGTCTATTAAAATCCCTAAAATAGTTCACATCATATTAACTTGTTTGGCTTGGGTGAAAACTCTCACTGTAACGCCTGAGAATTTTCTAGGAATTTTTTTGGATTTAAAATATAATTATTAAGCATTTAATAGGCTATAAATGAATTTTAGTTACTTAAATCCAATTATTTAAGCCCTACATAAATCCAAGAGGATTAGGCCCATATAATAAACCCAATAGGCCCAAACAGATTATTTTGGACCTTAGCCCATATTCTAGAAGCTAGGAATGGGTGTAAACACGGAATTAAAGGACATAATTACTCCTTGGTATATAAGTAAAGGGATAATAGTGAAGATAATATCAAAAGAGTTTGAACTAGTTGAAATTCGATGCTCAATAAGGCAAACGGTCTATCGCGAGACCACAAGGGACAGTAAGCGGTCTAGTCCAAGACCGCTAAGCTCTGTCAGTTCCGTGAATATGGCAAAACGTGAAAAGATTAGATTTTTAGCATCCAAATCACCTAGGATCAATTCTATCTACTAATTAGATAAGTCTAGAAGGTTAAAAGATCGAATTGAAGGCCTAATTAGGACTCTAAGTTCGTTCTAATCCTCAAACCCTAGCAAAAATCTATAAATAGATCCTAGATTTGACGTGTGCGACCCTTACTTTTGGCACTCGTGGAACTCAGGTAAGGGGTATGAATTAGAGGTATGTTTCTTCTAAAAATTTGTTTATTATAGTTAGAACTAACTACCCTCCGAATTTCGTTTTAGGGGATCAAGTATATAAGGAGTTTGAGGCTTCCAAATTTGCTGATCCAACACCAATAATTCAAGAAATAGTGCGGCTGACCCAAGAAGATGAGGGAAATAGAAGCCCTAAACGAGGTAATTAGATAAAGGTAATTTAGAACAATTTGTTCATGTTAGTACTCTCTTCTTACCCTCAAAATTTCATGTCTTTAGGTCAAGGGAATCAGGAGATACAAGAGCGTGAAGTTGCTGATTTAGTTTAGGACGAGCAGAGAACTAGGGTTGACTTTCAGCCTTAAATTTGAAATTTAAAGTCCAAGACAAAGGTAAGTTATCTCATGAATGGCTCAGACTTGACGTTAGGAATAAAAGCCCTCTGGTTTCATTTGATTTCATACATTGTACCTTGAGAATTTCATGTTTTCATTAGGACTATGCATCTAGTTAGTCTTCATACATAATTCTTAGCCTTAATGAAGTAAAAAGGAATTTTCTTATTGTTTACATAAACCTATACATATTGTTGGCCCATATTTGTTCTATCATGGTTATGGTAGTTTATATATGTTGATTTCCATGTATGATATACATTACTTTAGTATTTAGTCTTATTATCTTTTGAAGTCGGATTTACATAGGAGGAAACGGTCTTCCTGTAGATCGCCAGCAATTCCAGCGGTCGTACGATAGACAGCTAGCCCAAGTTAAACGATCATGTATTAAACCGTTTCCTATTTCTGATTTTGTAATATTGGTAACCCGAACCATATTGCAGAATTAACCATAGTTATTATATAATAAGCCTAGTTAACTAGGTTTTATTCCTATTTTTAGTACTGGTTTCCTATACTTAGTTAAATTTCTGGTTCATCATAATAGATTTCATGTTTTGTGCACATTGGTAGTATTTTTAACTTATGTTAATTTATGACCAAAATAATATACTCTTGTAATTAAATACATGTTTTAAATATAGGATTCATGATTTAACTTGATTATTATTTTATCACGATTCTCTCTCTTCTAAGAGTCATTTTCTTAAGTACATGGCACATATCCCGGTATGTTGTCATTAGTTACACTTTTGCATATTAAGAACACAATCTTGGACATGATGACCTCTCCTTTGGATATTCCTTCCAACAGACTAGAAAATCTTTTTTCAAGGCCTCCGTAAGACTCTGCGAGCCTGGGATTCCCTCTAGGACACCGAGCTGGTTGTACCATTAAAGCCCATTATTTAGAAAGCACTTTTACCAGTGTTTTATGTTTCCTGTACCTTAGCGGTCATATGAACGACCGTCTGACTTCTGCTAGCGGCCATACACTAGACCGTTGACGGATACCTAACGACCATCCGCTAGACCGCTAACGCTCCAAATGGTTTTACTGCAATCAATGTCGTTACTCTATGAAACGATCTATGTCTAGGCCGTCAAGCATGCTAAACGGCCCAGTAATAGACCGTTTGGTTCCTGATTGTATCTAACCCAAGGTTTGACTTTCGGGGTTGGTTTTCTTGAGATCATGGAATTATCTGGACTCTAAATTTATGTTAATAAGTCAATGTAAAGATTTGAAGTATAAGAAATGTATCGTTATGCTGCTAAATTTTCTTTATAGCATAACCTAGTTATTAATTCATTGTTTGAAATCTATTATTCTTAATTGAAGCATTCTTATACTTTGGTTACGTTATCATGGAACTTTTATTGAACTTGTACATTATTGGCCACATTATTGTTATAAACGTGGAAGTAGCTTGATTTATACTTGAAGATACAGTTCGAGCACTGATTGTGTTCAAGGACTCTATGCTAGTCCCCTCGGCTGATTGTCGGAAACATACTGTAAACCATGGGGTATGATGCTACTGGCGTCGCATTGCGCTGGGAGTACTTTCTCTATAAATAAGTGAAATGTCAACGGGAGATCCACATGAATTCACGAAGTACTTGCTATGTCACGCCCCGAGCGCGGAAGATACCCGGAGATGCGCGACGTGTCTATATCAATCATGTCAATCAGAGTGGTCATGTATTCGACACAAAGACAGAGATGCGCAAAATAGCAAGATAACCCAATCCTTTATTTCATAATGGATAGACTATTACAAATCCAATACTCTGTTAAATAAAAAGGAAAAGAATACATAGTTGACTCAAGAAACTATGGAAAAGACTAGACGACACTTGTAGAAGCTCTATCACTTTCACTCTTGACCATTCCCATCCGATTGACTTCCATCGTCGTCGGACTTACCTGAAAAGTAAAAAGGGACAAACGGAATGAGCGAACGCTCAGTAGGAAATTATATCTCAAGTACTAGCAAGTGGTTTAAGTAATTACATTTTTATGGATGCAATAAAGCTATGCATGCTCGCATGAAACGACAAGATAGAGAGAATGTAATATCAAGAAAATAAGATGAACTTAGTCATGAACAAGATACAAGTTATTCAAGATATTCAAGCAAGTACATTTAACAAGTCATGTCAAGAACTTTGGCTATCATGTATCAAGCAAGTAAATTACCCTTTTTCGGGCCACGCATTTCATTTCATGTCAAGTACGAGTCAAGTACAAGATGTGTGTGGAATGTCCAATCAAGCAAGTCAAGTACTCGGTATAATGCCAGATACCTTATCATTTTAACTCCCATGGGCACAAGTACTTTCGGGTGCTCCTCCCAGGACCAGATCGGGCCCTATATGCGCAGGCATTTATCATGTGTTTTGACATCCACTCTTGTTTATATAGCCAATATAGAATTTCAATAATCAAGCTTGTAGATACGTATGACAACTTTGATAGAATAGAGTCCAAAATATGACAAAGGACATAGAATGGCGATAATAACGGTATAATCACGAGTTCGATAAAACTAGGTAGAATATGGTTCCCTTAACTTAGGTACCATGACAAATCAATATGGACATTCTTTATATAGAATTGAGGTCCACATGAACATTAGATCAAGCAAGATACCCTCATTCTTATCATAGAATTGGGGTTTACAAGAATGACACGATATGGCATGATATCATCATCCCATCAAGAATTTCTTATGATATACTCTTTGTATAATCATAAGGGCCGGTATACCATGTTTCTTTAGATTGACATGGCAAGGATCGTGTAATGGGTTTTTAGGGTACAACCAGCTCAGTCGGCCTTGAGGGAATCCAAGGCTACGAGGAGTCTTACGGAGGTCTCTATGACTAACTCGCTAGTCCCAAGGAACGGAATGTCCAAAGGAGAGCTTGTATGTCAATGAGAATTGAGTGTGATCGATAAAACGCCGTGAAAAGTGGGACTATACTCACGGAGTGGAGAATAGTGCCGATATATATATATATATGTATAATATATAAACCATCGGTTAGCAAATCAGAGGAAAAATCAGTTTACAGTAAAATAACGACTTAGGTCAAGTCGTTTCTCAAGTAATTAACGCCTAACAGAAGGGCGTTTACACATGGTCCGTTTTGCAGAATTTTCAATAATTCAATAATTTATTTAAAACGCGCCTTGGGAAGGGGCGTTTCTTCAAGAGTTGACGACTACAGTAGCAGGCGTCTTTTTATTTACAATATTTTTCAGAACATATTTATTTTCAGAAATTATCAAAAACGCGCCCTTGTCAGGGGCGTTAATTATTAAATTCTTATTTTCACAAAATATATATTCCAGGATTTTAAAAGATACGCGCCCTAGTAAGGGGCGTTTATTTTTAATTCACGCCCTATGATGGGGCGTTTACATATGGAAAACGACCTAGTCTAGGTCGTGAATTCAAGAGATACTGGGAAAGCAAGATTTGCACGATAATCAATGATAACAATCATATAGTCATGACAGGAAATTGGCAGGAAATCAGATGCAGTATTTTAGATTGGATGTTTCATGCTTATTGACTTTTAACCGTTAACAATTATTGATTGATTTCATGTAATTGCATGGATAATCCGTTCTGAAGATTTACATGAAATTAACGCCTGTGTACAGGGCGTCAAATATTAAATTGACGACCTGGACATGGTCGTGTCTTGTAAATTAGCGCCCTTGACAGGGGCGTCTCTTTCAAAATATTTCAGAAAACGCATGAAAACTATAATAATCATATGCATGACATGCTTATATATATATATATCTTGCATTAATTTCATTTGGGCTACAGTAACTTGAGAAAATCCTACCTTTAAGAGTTGATTTGGAGATGACCGTGAGGGGTTTTTGGCTAGCAGAGGATGATGGCTTTGATGAAGAGGCTTCTACTGCGACTTACGAACAGTGGCAGCAACAACAAGGAGAAGAATAATCGTTCTTCAGAGATCTTCACGCTACAGAACCTGTAGAGGAAGAGAAAGGAAGCAAATATGAAGATGTTAATATTCTTCATAGTTGTAATCGATATTTTAAGAAGATAGAAGAATATTACCTATTCTTCGGCAGCAGCAGAGTTTCCTGGACAAGAAGAAAATAATTATTCTTCACATAATCTGAAGCAAGAAAAAAAAGAAAACAAAAGAAAATAAGAAGAACAGTTTGTTCTTCACGTACCTAGCAGCAGACGTTCGATCAAATGGGTTTAGGGTTCGTTCGATCAAGACTATTTATAGGATTTTGGAGTCCTAACAAGAGTAGGGTTTGATTGAGGGTAGTATATCCCTAATAGAGTCCTTACTCTAATAGATACTTACTAGATTAGGTTGATCTTCCCTGGATAAGCTCTGGGTTGGAACGGTTCACGAACTGAATTAACGCCTTAGGTCAGGGCGTGTATTCGTTAATTGACGCCTTACTTTAGGGCGTTTCTTAAAAAGCGCCTTGAAAAAGGGCGTTTCGTGTTTTAAAACACGCCCAAGATAGGGGCATTTCTTTTACTTACCCATTTGGTCGCGTGAGAACTGACGACCGCATGTGTGGGCGTCCTTTCTTTAGTCACGCCATGTATAGAGGCGTTTCTTTATAAATTAACGCCTTAATAAGAGGCGTTATTTTTAATTTTGTTTTATTTCATCCAATTAACCCTATTCCTTTTATATATTACTTCTGTAATATATATGTTTTAATTCATTTCAATTATTCATTTATTAGGGTTGCTACACCCTCCCCCACTTAAAAGAATTTGGTCCCCAAATTCAATATATATATAATTATACATGCGGAGAGTGTAGGACATATACCTCTTAGAATAACTCGGGAAATCGTTTCTTCATAGATTCCTCGGTCTCCCATGTCGCTTCGCGTTCAGGATTCTTATTCCATTGCACCTTGATCATGGGAATAACCTTATTCCTTAGAGCTCGTATTTCTCGATCTAATATCTTCAAGGGCCTCTGTTCATATGTGAGATCTTTCTGGATCACCAGATCTCCATGCTCAATAATATGTGACGGATCGTGCACATACTTCTTCAACATAGATATGTGAAATACATTGTGTACCTCGGACAACTGAGGAGGCAACGCGATGCGATAAGCAACCTCGCCAACTCTTTCGAGTACCTCAAATGGTCCGATGAATCTTGGCGTAAGCTTGCCCTTAACACCAAATCTTCGTATGCCACGTCCAGGGGATATTTTAAGAAATACATGATCTCCGATTTGGAATTCAAGATCTCTTCTTCTTGTATCTGCATGAGTCTTTTGTCTGGTCTGAGCAACTTGTAATCTTTCTCTGATTACCTGTATCTTCTCAGTTGTATCCCTTACCATGTCTGGACCTAATAGTTGTTTCTCTCCAACTTCGTTCCAACATATGGGAGATCGGCAACTCCTTCCGTATAAGGCTTCGAAAGGTGCCATTTGGATACTAGCTTGGTAGCTATTATTATATGCAAATTCAACTAAAGGTAAGTGGTCATGCCAGCTTCCTCCAAAGTCAATAATGCATGCTCTCAGCATATCTTCAACAACTTGATTAGTTCGCTCGGTCTGACCATCCGTTTGTGGGTGAAAAGCAGTACTAAAGTTGAGCCTTGTCCCCAACGAATGTTGTAATCCCTTCCAAAAATGAGAAGTAAAACGGGGATCCCTATCAGACACGATTGAGACAGGAATTCCATGTATCCTGACTATTTCTTTAATGTATAGTGCAGCTAGCACATCAATCGACCATCGGCTTTTGATTGGCAAGAAATGTGCCGATTTAGTCAATCGGTCAATGATAACCCAGATTCCATCATGTCCTCCTTTAGATTTAGACAAACCCATGATGAAGTCCATACCAATATCCTCCCATTTCCACTTAGGAATATCTAGAGGATGTAGTTTTCCCGCAGGCTTTTGGTGTTCCGCCTTGACCTGTTGGCATGTGAGACAGCGTGATACATAGTCCGCTATTTCTCTTTTCATATTGGGCCACCAAAAGTTCCTCTTTACATCTTGGTACATTTTAGTTGATCCAGGATGAATAGTGTATCTTGATCTGTGAGCTTCATCTAAGATCTTCTTCTTTAATTCCGGACAATCGGGTATACAAGTTCTATCTTTGAACGATAATCTTCCATCAGAAGTTAGTTGAAAATCAGATTGTCCTTCTAATCTGCCTTTGATTTCTATTAACATAGGATCATCATCCTGAAGTGTTTGTATCTCAGATAACAAATCTGACTGTATGCTTACATGGGATAGTGTGACAAATTTGGATTCCGTGTCCAAGCTTATATTGAGCTCGGAGAATTGTTCAAGTAACCTCCATTCTTGTATCATACAATTTGCTATCTTTGCTCTCGGCTTTCGACTAAGGGCATCAGCCACATAATTACCCTTTTCGGGATGGTATTGTATACTGAAGTCGAAGTCCTTGAGATATTCTAGCCAACGTCTTTGTCTCATGTTCAGCTCCTTTTGTGAAAATAGATATTTGAGACTTTTGTGATCGGAGTATACAGTAAACTGTACCCCATAGAGATAGTGTCTCCATATCTTTAGGGCAAATACTACCGCGGCCAATTCCAAGTCATGGACGGGGTAATTCTCCTCATGCTTCTTCAGTTGACGAGAAGAGTATGCTATGACCTTCCCATGTTGCATTAGAACACATCCGAGGCCAATGCCAGAAGCATCAGTGTAGACCTCGAATTTCTCTCCTTCAATTGGTAGGGCTAAGACCGGAGCTGTGGTGAGATGATCCTTGAGAGTTTGGAAACTGCTTTCACATTCCTCACTCCATTCATATCGGATCTCCTTACGAGTTAATCTTGTAAGTGGTACGGCGATCTTAGAGAAATCTTTGATAAATCGCCGATAATAGCCTGCAAGACCTAAGAAACTTCTGATCTCGCTTGCATTAGTGGGTCTCTCCCAGTTTCTCACAGCTTCAACTTTTGACGGATCCACAGATAAACCGTCCTTGGATATGACATGTCCGAGAAAAGCCACTTCTTCAAGCCAGAACTCGCATTTGCTGAGTTTAGCATATAATTGATTTGTCCTCAAGACTTGCAATGCAATCCTCAAATGCTCTTCATGTTCTTCCTTAGTCTTAGAATATATCAATATATCATCGATGAAGACTACTATGAATTGATCCAAGTAAGGCCTGAATATGCTATTCATTAACTGCATAAAGGCAGCAGGGGCATTTGTTAGTCCAAAAGGCATAACAACAAATTCGTAATGGCCATACCTGCTTCTGAATGCGGTCTTGTGAATGTCATCATCCTTGATCCTTAATTGATGATATCCCGACCGGAGATCAATCTTGGAGAAATATTTGGATCCTGAAATCTGATCAAACAATTCATCGATTCTCGGCAGTGGATACTTGTTCTTGATAGTAAGATGATTCAACTGTCGATAGTCAATACACAATCTCATGGATCCATCCTTCTTCTTTACAAATAAGACTGGTGCTCCCCACGGGGAAGTACTTGGTCTAATAAACCCTTTTCGGATTAGTTCCATCAACTGCTCCTTCAACTCCTTGAGTTCAGCAGGGGACATTCTATATGGTGCCTTTGAAACCGGACCAGCACCAGGGACTAAGTCGATGGTAAAGGCCACATCTCTTTGCGGGGGTAATCCCGGCAATTCTTCCGGAAATACGTCTGGGAATTCTCGTACTACTTGAACGTCTTCTATCTTGGTTTCCTTAGCTTCTTTATTAGTGACAAAAGCAAGGAAGGATACACATCCTTTCCTGACGAGCTTGCTTGCTCGAAGAGCCGAAATAAGAGGGGATTTGCTTCGACTCTTAGGACTAGTATAAGTCAGTTCTGGAAATTCTTTGAAAACAATCTTGCTATTACGGCAATCAACCGTTGCCTGGTACTTAGATAACCAATCTGCTCCTAGTATAACATCATATTCTTTTAGATCTAAGCAGATAAGATCAATAGGAAAATTCTTTCCTCGAACCAACACCTCACAGTTTTGGTAATGATGCGTGATATCCGTCTCGTTTCCGAGAGGAGTAGACAACACTATTTTCATCCATTCTGGTTCTAGAGGTAATGGGTCAGCAAACTTCTTGGAAATAATGGAATGCGATGCACCCGTATCAAATAAGACATGTGCATATTTGGAACAAATTTTTAATGTACCTTCCACCAATCCGCCTTCTTCTTCTGGTTCGGTCTCTTGGATTGCATGAAGACGCGCGTTCCATGTCACTGGGCGTTTACCCTCACCGTCTTGGTCATTCATTAATGGACAATCGGGAATCCGATGTTCACGACTCCCACAACGGAGACATGCTCCTAATTTCCTCCAGCATTCTTCTGTTTTGTGACCAGCCTTGTCACAATGCTTGCATACTACGTTTGAAGGGGTAGTGGTGATAGAGAAAGGCTTGGATTTCTTGTACTTCTGATCTTGAGAGGAAGAACCTCCATTATTGGGCCTCTTCTTAAAGTTGGGTTTAAAAGAACCCGAACTTGTGACTTGCTCCTTTTTGTCTTTCCCACGGATCCTATCAGATAGTTCCGTGGCATCTTCAAGCAACTGAGCTCGGCGCACTATTTCAGTATAAACTTGAATATCCATAGGCGCCAGTTGAGTAATGTAGTGGGGCCTAAGCCCATTAAGAAATCTACGGGCTTTCATCTTTTCCGTGCCAATTAAATGCTTAGCATATCTAGACAGTCTAGAGAACTGTGCTTCATAATCAGCCACCGATAAAGATCTTTGCTTTAATGCGGCAAATTCGGCGGCCTTCCTTTCCTGGACCCTATCAGAGAAATATTTGGCGTTGAAATATTCAACGAATTCACCCCATGTAACTTGAGTTGGGTCAATAGTAGCTTCAATCGACTCCCACCAGCATCTAGCATCCTTTTCTAACTGGAAAGTAGCTAATAAGACTTTGTCCTGATCCGTGCATTGCATGACACGGAATATACGTTCAATCTCCCGAACCCAATGCTCGGCATCGTCTGGATCGGTCGATCCCATGAACTTCGGGGGATTCATATTCTTGAATGCTTGGTGTAAGCTTCCAGCTCGTGGAGCACCACCTTGTGCTACCTGTTGTAGCACTTGGGTCATCCCTTGAAGGGTACGCTGCATGTTGCGCCATTGAGCACGTTCGGCAGCCATTATCCTACAATTACAATAGCTATGTTAGTATTATATCACTATGATCTTATAAAGGACTCATTGATCATTTAACCCTTGGTTCTACCCACTCTCACTTGGTTAAAGGTTTTGAAACCTATCCTTGGACTTGGGTTTCCTAGGAATTGAATACCTTAGGCTCTGATACCACAAAGACTGTCACGCCCCGAGCGCGGAAGATACCCGGAGATGCGCGACGTGTCTATATCAATCATGTCAATCAGAGTGGTCATGTATTCGACACAAAGACAGAGATGCGCAAAATAGCAAGATAACCCAATCCTTTATTTCATAATGGATAGACTATTACAAATCCAATACTCTGTTAAATAAAAAGGAAAAGAATACATAGTTGACTCAAGAAACTATGGAAAAGACTAGACGACACTTGTAGAAGCTCTATCACTTTCACTCTTGACCATTCCCATCCGATTGACTTCCATCGTCGTCGGACTTACCTGAAAAGTAAAAAGGGACAAACGGAATGAGCGAACGCTCAGTAGGAAATTATATCTCAAGTACTAGCAAGTGGTTTAAGTAATTACATTTTTATGGATGCAATAAAGCTATGCATGCTCGCATGAAACGACAAGATAGAGAGAATGTAATATCAAGAAAATAAGATGAACTTAGTCATGAACAAGATACAAGTTATTCAAGATATTCAAGCAAGTACATTTAACAAGTCATGTCAAGAACTTTGGCTATCATGTATCAAGCAAGTAAATTACCCTTTTTCGGGCCACGCATTTCATTTCATGTCAAGTACGAGTCAAGTACAAGATGTGTGTGGAATGTCCAATCAAGCAAGTCAAGTACTCGGTATAATGCCAGATACCTTATCATTTTAACTCCCATGGGCACAAGTACTTTCGGGTGCTCCTCCCAGGACCAGATCGGGCCCTATATGCGCAGGCATTTATCATGTGTTTTGACATCCACTCTTGTTTATATAGCCAATATAGAATTTCAATAATCAAGCTTGTAGATACGTATGACAACTTTGATAGAATAGAGTCCAAAATATGACAAAGGACATAGAATGGCGATAATAACGGTATAATCACGAGTTCGATAAAACTAGGTAGAATATGGTTCCCTTAACTTAGGTACCATGACAAATCAATATGGACATTCTTTATATAGAATTGAGGTCCACATGAACATTAGATCAAGCAAGATACCCTCATTCTTATCATAGAATTGGGGTTTACAAGAATGACACGATATGGCATGATATCATCATCCCATCAAGAATTTCTTATGATATACTCTTTGTATAATCATAAGGGCCGGTATACCATGTTTCTTTAGATTGACATGGCAAGGATCGTGTAATGGGTTTTTAGGGTACAACCAGCTCAGTCGGCCTTGAGGGAATCCAAGGCTACGAGGAGTCTTACGGAGGTCTCTATGACTAACTCGCTAGTCCCAAGGAACGGAATGTCCAAAGGAGAGCTTGTATGTCAATGAGAATTGAGTGTGATCGATAAAACGCCGTGAAAAGTGGGACTATACTCACGGAGTGGAGAATAGTGCCGATATATATATATATGTATAATATATAAACCATCGGTTAGCAAATCAGAGGAAAAATCAGTTTACAGTAAAATAACGACTTAGGTCAAGTCGTTTCTCAAGTAATTAACGCCTAACAGAAGGGCGTTTACACATGGTCCGTTTTGCAGAATTTTCAATAATTCAATAATTTATTTAAAACGCGCCTTGGGAAGGGGCGTTTCTTCAAGAGTTGACGACTACAGTAGCAGGCGTCTTTTTATTTACAATATTTTTCAGAACATATTTATTTTCAGAAATTATCAAAAACGCGCCCTTGTCAGGGGCGTTAATTATTAAATTCTTATTTTCACAAAATATATATTCCAGGATTTTAAAAGATACGCGCCCTAGTAAGGGGCGTTTATTTTTAATTCACGCCCTATGATGGGGCGTTTACATATGGAAAACGACCTAGTCTAGGTCGTGAATTCAAGAGATACTGGGAAAGCAAGATTTGCACGATAATCAATGATAACAATCATATAGTCATGACAGGAAATTGGCAGGAAATCAGATGCAGTATTTTAGATTGGATGTTTCATGCTTATTGACTTTTAACCGTTAACAATTATTGATTGATTTCATGTAATTGCATGGATAATCCGTTCTGAAGATTTACATGAAATTAACGCCTGTGTACAGGGCGTCAAATATTAAATTGACGACCTGGACATGGTCGTGTCTTGTAAATTAGCGCCCTTGACAGGGGCGTCTCTTTCAAAATATTTCAGAAAACGCATGAAAACTATAATAATCATATGCATGACATGCTTATATATATATATATCTTGCATTAATTTCATTTGGGCTACAGTAACTTGAGAAAATCCTACCTTTAAGAGTTGATTTGGAGATGACCGTGAGGGGTTTTTGGCTAGCAGAGGATGATGGCTTTGATGAAGAGGCTTCTACTGCGACTTACGAACAGTGGCAGCAACAACAAGGAGAAGAACAATCGTTCTTCAGAGATCTTCACGCTACAGAACCTGTAGAGGAAGAGAAAGGAAGCAAATATGAAGATGTTAATATTCTTCATAGTTGTAATCGATATTTTAAGAAGATAGAAGAATATTACCTATTCTTCGGCAGCAGCAGAGTTTCCTGGACAAGAAGAAAATAATTATTCTTCACATAATCTGAAGCAAGAAAAAAAAGAAAACAAAAGAAAATAAGAAGAACAGTTTGTTCTTCACGTACCTAGCAGCAGACGTTCGATCAAATGGGTTTAGGGTTCGTTCGATTAAGACTATTTATAGGATTTTGGAGTCCTAACAAGAGTAGGGTTTGATTGAGGGTAGTATATCCCTAATAGAGTCCTTACTCTAATAGATACTTACTAGATTAGGTTGATCTTCCCTGGATAAGCTCTGGGTTCGAACGGTTCACGAACTGAATTAACGCCTTAGGTCAGGGCGTGTATTCGTTAATTGACGCCTTACTTTAGGGCGTTTCTTAAAAAGCGCCTTGAAAAAGGGCGTTTCGTGTTTTAAAACACGCCCAAGATAGGGGCGTTTCTTTTACTTACCCATTTGGTCGCGTGAGAACTGACGACCGCATGTGTGGGCGTCCTTTCTTTAGTCACGCCATGTATAGAGGCGTTTCTTTATAAATTAACGCCTTAATAAGAGGCGTTATTTTTAATTTTGTTTTATTTCATCCAATTAACCCTATTCCTTTTATATATTACTTCTGTAATATATATGTTTTAATTCATTTCAATTATTCATTTATTAGGGTTGCTACATGCTACTAAGTGAAGAGTAATTTCTTGCTTGTTACATGACTTTCTAGTGCATAGCCTTCATGGTTATGAAAAGTACATTCTTGTTACATTCTTGCTCATGAAAAGGCCAAATTGACATTCTTGATATATTCTTGATTAGTCATATTCTCATATCTCAAGCGTTTTATCTTGTTACTTTGGCTTTATTTGCATGCTTTTTCGTATTTGCATGATTTAGCTTATTCTTTAGAGCTAAAAATGTTAATTACTTAAACTTGCCTACATGTTGATACGAAGATGCCTATTGGGCAAGTGTGCTCATTACCCAACTTTTCAATCTTTTTCAAGAAATTCTAGTGAGTCGGATTCAGAATACTCAAGTGATGAATCTGAGAGCGATTGAAGGATAACGACTTGAGAGAAGCCTTAGTTATCAATGTCTAGTTGAGTCATGATGTAATTTTATTTTCTTGAGTTTAGTGAAAAGATCTTATGTACTTTGGAAATTATTTTATGAAATAATAAATTTGAAGGATTTTAGTGAATTACATTGTGCAATTACCTTTTTTTTGTGATTGTCTTGCACTCTGATTATATTGCTTGCTTGAGACATACTAGCCGACTGTTCGCATTCCCGATTATTTCCGTGGCATAATCTCGGGACGTGACAATTAGAGTGGTATCAGAGATGAGGACTAGAAGTCCTAGGAGAAAAAAAATCATGTCATAGGTTAAGTCCAAGGTTCAAGAACCCATACCTACGAAATTATGAAAGAAATTCCCAACCTATGAGAGGAATTGGGTAAAACATGGGATGAGATAGTAATTAGAATTAATTCGAAGGCTTAACCTCACTCATTCCATTAGAATTAACAAATTCATTGCTTTTCTCAGGTACCTCACTCTCATAATGGCACATCGCGTAGACTGGAACGGTATGCAAGAGACCGTTGTGGGTCTTACTCAAGTGTTACAAACTATGGCTCAAGCCGACGCAAGGGCAAGAGCGGGAGACTTACATCGTAACTTCCGGAGCTTCAATCCTCCTTGATTTTCGAGTTCCTCTAATCTCGATGAAGCCAAGAATTGTATAGATGAGATGAACCGCATCTTTGAAGTTATGCAATGTGCTGATTAGGAAAAGGTCTATTTGGCAACGTTTCAATTAAATAAAGATGCTCGTACATGGTGGAAGTCAGTTCCGGCACCGCCAGCTGATGCACCTCATACTTGGGAGGGTTTCCTTACACTCTTTCGAGCTAGGTATTTCTCCGAACATATTAAGGAGACGAAGGCTATGGAATTCTCTTCGTTACGCCAAGGCATGATGACCGTAGCGGAGTATGAACTCCAATTTCTAGGATGGCGCCTTATGCTCCTCACTTGGTTAGCACCGACTTGTTAAAAGCTAACCGATTTATGGATGGATTGAGGCCCGGATTTATTCAACAACTTGGGACTCAGAATATCCGTACGTATGTGGAGATGGTCCAACAGGTGCATCTATGTGAAAGGACCCTAGAAAAGGTCGATAAATTAAAAGGCAAGGGAGAGGAGTCTGGCCGAAGGTCTGATCGGCATGAAAAGAAGAGAAAGTTTAGTACCACGGAACCCTACAAATCCCGTGATAGCAAGAAGAGGTCCCGAAATGGGAGTGGTAGTGGCTACCACAAGAATAAGAAGGTCAAGGAAGAAGACAACCAAGTCGCCACAGCTTGCACATTTTTCGAGAAGTTTGATCATTCGGCTGAAGAATGCTGGAAGCATCTCGACGCTTGTCTACGATGTGACAGTCGGGAGCACCGCATGCCGGATTGCCCCCTTATGAAGGGACAATCTTCCGGTGGTGGACGTAAGCGACAGGCTCGTCTCAATGCTATTATGGAAGAGGAAGAAGTGCCCAAAAATGATGGGCTAATGGAAGGTACTATCCAAATCTATTCCCATCCTACTTTTGTACTATTCGATACTGGTGCTTCTCATTCCTTTATATCTTCTACTTTTGCAAAAACTTTACCTATTTCATAAGTTCCTCTACCTTCGGACCTTGCTATTACTACACCTTTGGGTCCTGGAACCAAACTTACCAACTATTATCCTGATAGTGAGGTAATGGTAGAAGGTCACAATCTTCCTGTAAACCTCGTATGCCTTGACATGGAGGGCTACGATGCTATTTTAGGTGTAGATTGGCTTGTAGACCACAACGCTTATATAAATTGCCGCAACCGGATTATCTCTTTTCGGAAACCTGGTCTACCAAGGTTTTCCTTCCTTGGTATCAAATATAGGAAGCATCCTGCCATTATTTCATCTCTTCACGCTTGTAAACTTATTTCGCAAGGATGTGAAGCTTTTCTTGCTTCCGTAATCATTACCGAGTCCAAAGAGATCGTCTTAGAAGATATTCCTATAGTGAAGGAGTTTCCTGATGTTTTTCCAACTGATTTGCCAGGTTTACCGCCCGATAGGGAAGTAAACTTTTTCATTGAACTCATTCCCGGAGCAGCACCTCTTCTAATAGCTCCCTACAGGATGTCCTCCACAAAACTCAAGGAATTGAAAAAACAACTTCAGGAGTAATTAGATAAGGGTTTCACTCAACCTAGCACATCCCCCTGGGGTGCGCCAGTTATATTCGTCAAGAAGAAGGATGGATCCCTCAGGCTATGTATAGAATACCGGTGACTGAATCAACTCACAATTAAGAATAAGTATCCGTTACCGCGTATAGATGAACTATTGATCAGATTTTGGGAGCAGCATATTTTTCCAAGATAGATCTCAGGTCGGGTTACCATCAGCTCAAGATCAAAGATGAATACATACACAAAACTACTTTTCGGAGCAGATATGGCCACTATGAATTCGTGGTAATGCCATTCGGGTTAACTAATGCCCCGGCAGCTTTTATGCAACTCATGAATAATGTCTTCATACCTTATCTCGACCAGTTTATAGTCATCTTCATTGATGATATTCTTATTTACTCCAAAATAAAGGAGGATCATGAAGAGCACTTAAGAATAGCCTTGCAAATGCTAAGAGAGCATAAACTCAATGCAAAGCTTAGTAAGTATGACTTCTGGCTAAGGGAGGTCTCTTTCCTTGGCCATATTATTTCAAAGGAAGGTATCGATGTCGATCCTTCTAAAATAGAAGCTGTCAAGAATTGGAGTTGGCCGACAACTGTGTCTAAAGTCAGAAGTTTTCTAGGTCTGACTGGTTATTATAAGAGATTTATTAAAGATTTTTCAAAGATCGCTGTTCTTTTGACTAGACTCACAAGAAAGGAGAATCCTTTTATATGGTCAAAGGACTGCGAGGAGAGTTTTCAAACTCTTAAAGAACACCTTACCACTGCACCCATATTAACATTGTTGGGTCCCACAGAGTGCAATCCGATCTAGAAGGGGGGGTTGAATAGATCCTATTAAGAACGTTGGCCTATTTAAATCTTGACTAGTAAAAACATAAACCACTCTTATAAGGTAATTGAATTACTTAAGCATATAGCGCAGCGGATTAGATAAGAATGAAACATGTAATGACGTTAAACTCTCAATGCTCAGTTCAGACAGAATAAGTTCCTTGGGAAAGCTTTCACCTTGGTCCCTGTTTGCAAGGGTACAGCAGGCAGCCTAAGGTGCACATGCAGTTAGATACACAAGGGAGAAAGCTGCTCACACACATGATAACTTCCTCTGCTTGGGAGATGCTCCAAAGTGTCTGTAAGCAAGAGTGCTGCAGACACCTGAGAGGATTCACGAAAGCTATGATAGCAGGAGGATCGAGATGAGACAGTTGTTCAAGCTGAATGCTTGGGTGGCAGAGAAAGTAAACAGCGTAAGTAACACATGAACCTGTGAAGTAGGGATAGAGGTGTTGTGCCCCTGGCTCCTGTGGCTTGTGGTTTTGATGATTGGCTTTAGGGGTTTGTGATGATTGGTTTTAATGTGAGTTAATCACTGTGAGTCACCATGGTTTTATTCAGTCATTTTATCAGATCATAACTCAGCCATTCTTATATTCAGTCTGTCATTCAAATGTTCATTCAGTCTTTCATATGTTCAGACTGTTTATCTGCTGCATAAAGCATTCATATGCATTTATAGAGTCTGCACATTTGCATCAGGCAGCAAGTGTGTACAACGCCCTGTGTAGGCACGACAAGTCCATACACTGGTTGCACATTGCACAGCTGCAGGCACTTCTAAGTCTACACATCGTGTAGCTTGCTGGCATAGACTGTACACTCATCTGTCTGCATGTGTCACCAAGTCCACACATTGCATCGTGTGTTTCTTTATGAAGTCTATACATTGGCATGCAGCATCTCTTGAAGTATGTACATCCTCTTCAAGCATTTCAAAGTCTATACATCGCCTTCAGACTTTCAAGTCTATACACTCCATGATCTTCCAAGTATGTACATCCAAAGTGTAACTTCAAAGTCTGAACATTGTCTCACTCCGTCAAAGTCCATACATTTGTCTTCTCTTCAAAGTCAGTACATTGGCGTTGGGCATCCAAGTATATACATCGCCTTCTGCAAGCTTTATTACAAGTCTGTACATCGGCTTCGCATCTGCAAGTCTGTACATTGGCTTCATATCATAAAGTCTATACATTGGCTTCGCCTCTCCAAGTCTGTACAGCAACATTTAATAGGTAAAGTCTATACATTCTTCATCTGGAACTGTGCAAGTCTGTACATCATCATTTGCCAAAGTTTGTACATTGGCATCTGTTCCTACGTTGCACTTCCAAGTCTGCACATTGGGTTCTTTACCTACGATCAGCTTTGAAAGTCTGCACATTGGTAGTTTTACCAACGTTGCCTTGCCAAAGTCTATACACTGTGTTTGTTCAAGTCTGTACAGACTTAGCCTTGTTCTAGTCTATACATCGACCAGCTATAATTGGCAAGTCTACACATCGTGATTTCATCATGTCTGTACAGCCTCTTCATTGAAAGTCCACTCATCACTCAAGTCTATACATTGAACTGCTCTTCAAAGTCTGTACAGCGTCCGTCTCAGCCAGCGTCTCATGCTGCGTCTTAGGCAAGTCTGTACATCGGCTTCATTCGCTCAAGTCCATACATCCACAGTGGTTCATCAAGTGTATACATTCACTAGTGGTTCTTCCATGTCTGTACAACGCTGAAGCCTTCTCAAGTCTGTACAATGCTTGAGCTTCACCAAGTCTGTACATCGCTTCAAGCGATTCAAGTCAATACATTGCTCACCGTCTTATTAAGAGTCTCACACTGGTTCCAAGTCTGTACACTGGTTAGGCTTCGTGAAGTCTACACAGTGGCTGAGCTTTGTAAAGTGTACACATTGGTAAGGCTCGTTTGCATTGTTCATAAGTCTATACACTGCCATTCATGCGCATTGTTCATAAGTCTATACACTGCCATTCGTTTGCATTGTTCTTATGTCTGTTCACTGCATCGTCTCAACTTGCGTCTCACTGAGCATCCATTCACTGTAAAGTCTATACATAGTTCATCGTCTTAGGGTACGTCTCATGCTTTTGTCAAAGTCTATATAGTCTGTGTTAGCGCAGCAAGAGTGATATAGAAGGGGGGATGAATAGATCACTCCCAATTTGCAGAAACTCAGGCGGAAAATAGATTCTACTGCTAACGCACCTCCTTACTCGTACACAGAGAAATATAGATGAGAGTGAAGAACTGATCACTTGAAGGCAAAGGGACAAGCATATGAAGAGCACAGAAATCAATAGCAAACCACAGAGGAGGCACTCGATTTTTAGGTGGTTCGATTGCAATCCGCAATCTACATCCACCCCTCACTCCAACTAGAGTGAGGATTCCACTAGACAAAGCTAGATCACAGCAGACTCAGTCAGCGTACAAGATGCTGCCACACAGCTTGAACACCCAAGGGAAACAAATCCCTCGACCAAGCTCTGCTACCCACAGAACTTGAAACCTGTTCTAGCTCCCAGCTAGAACACAACTGGAGAATCCTCTCCCTTCCTCCACACACGGAGGGAAACTGTTAATGACAACCTGTCACTAACAACACCAGAGATCACCGATCTCTCTTCCTCTGCAACTCAGAGGGAAACTGGAGTAGTACTCCCTTCCTCCACACACCGGAGGGAAACCAATTCAAATCAGAATGGAAGAACGAAAATAAACGAAAGCAAAGTAGAAACAAAAATAATGAAGAGGAAATCGGTTCTGAAACCCAATACAACTATAGCTTCAAATGAAGCAATTCATCAATCCACACACACTCTCTCTCTCTCGAACAAACTTCTCTCAGATATGGAACTCTCTGCTCTTTTTCTTTTCTGGATCGTGCAGACTCTCACCAATGGCTTCTACTTTTTCTTTTCACGATCGAACTTCTACTGAAGGATGAAGCTCTATATTTATAGCAGATAATGGCGTGTGGCTGCCAGGTTCCCGCCCATGCACTTTTGGCCAGATCATTTGAATTTCGACCACATGGCAGCATCCTGACAAGGTTGCCATCCACGTGTCATGCGCCTGTTGTCTTGGATCACGTGTCAGGTGATAACCTCGATTCACGTGCCCAATCATCAGCCTGAATCGCCTGCAGACAGACAGATGGAATGTATAGACTTAGTTAGTTCAGGCTTTTAGCAAGAATGTATATACTTCAGAAACATCAACTGAGTAACTGTGTACAATCGTGAGAGGATGTATAGACTTAATGAATAAACGCATGTGTAGACTTTACCAGGGTATGCACAATGCAATGCGTTGACACTACACTACGTGCCAATGCACTGCGTTGACGCAATGCAATGTGTCTTTGAAAGCTGTAAACAGCAAGGCATGCTGTACAGACTTCAGACAGCATGCATCAGATGACTCTGTATGGACTTGAAGAGCCTTAGCCAATGTATAGACCTCTGGAGGAGACAAATGTGTAGACTTCACATTGCTCAGCCACTGTGTAGACTTCACGAAGCCTAACCAGTGTACAGACTTGTAATGAGTGTGCTGTGAGCTCTGAAGACTCAAGTTGTAATAACAGAATGTATAAGATTGTGGTCGTACAACCCAATGTGTAGACTTGTAAAAAGGTGGACAATTGTCAGACATTGATGCTGATCAAAAAGACCCTTGGTCAACAGCCAAGGCGTCAACACTTCCAGCGTGCAGCGTCGCCTCAGCTCCTCAAGAAAAATGCTCACTCCCTAGGCAAGCTGACCAATGCGTCAACGCATCCAGTGTCAGCGTCGACGCAGTGAACAAGAAGGAAGCGAAAGACGCACCATTGCGTCTACGCAGTCAGCCAAGTGCGTCAACGCACTAAAGGCATGCTACCCATGAAGTTAGATAGGCTGTACAGACTCTGTGGATGTAAAGCAATGTAGACTACAGACTGTATAGACTTGAACCAAGACGAGGTGAAGACTTCACGTTGTATAGACTTGCCAAATCAGTTGGGCGATGTACAGACTTGAACAGATCCAGCTGAAGGATGTATAGACTTGGAATCCACTGTACACGACTATACAGACTTTGAGGCTTAATGCAAGGGCTAGTGTACAGACTTCTAAAAACTGATGCGTTGTATAGACTTTCATGAGACGCTAAAGTCTATACAGACTAGACCAGTGAGACACTGATAGAGACGATGCAATGCGATGTGGAGACTTTAACATTAGACGCTGCATGAGACGGTAGGCTGTACAGACTTGCAAAGAGTGTAGAGTGTATAGACTTGAAAGTCTCAAGGCGAAGTGCAAACATGCTGAGTTGACACTGCAGCCCAATGAGTTGACGCTGCAACGTATTACTTTTACGTTCAACAAATGATGTATAGACTTAATCAAATGAAGAACCTGAACAGAAGAGTCTACGCATCAGCACACTGAGTTGACGCACTGGTGTGAGAACAGAGACATGCAATGACTGAAGGGTCGACGCATCAGCACGCTAAGTTGACGCACTGGTGTGAAGACTATGCAGACAGAGTGTAGGCAGAATTAAGGAAGAACATGTTATCTGACAGCCATTGAACTGTACTCACTCACATGATGAAACAGCATTAATCTAGAGATAGAAGATTGATTTATAGTGTGAGACATCATCAAAACCCTAGGGATGCAACAATCTTCCTCTTTTTGATGATGACAACACTATGAATCAAGCAATATCAAGATTCAACAAGAAATTTATATCAGCTGCAACAAACAGATTAAATTCAAGGCATGCTCATGCAAATGAATTAAACATTCCCTACAACACACTCTCATCTCCCCCACAACTCATAACCATTTCTTCCACGAAGCAACATGACTCCCCTCAAAGCTCAAGACAAAACCAATACTCACTAATATTGCAAACTTCTCACTGAAATTGCAGACATTGCAAACTTCTCTCCCCCTTTGACATCAGCAAAAAGAACTACAGAATGTGTGACAGTGCTGGAAACATGAGGACTAAGGGCAATAACTTCTTAGTACAGAAAGTCACGAGTAGGTCTTAAGAGAATAAGTGAGTTTCTAATCTCAAGAGAAGATTCTTTAGACTTCAGTACACAATAGAGAAGTAGAATGATAGATAAGTTTATCAGCATACATAGTGGATGATTGAGAGCAGGAGTTCACAAGTATGGCCAGATATAGCTGATCATTCCCACAAGACAGCAAGAGACTAAATCAGAGAGATGTTCTCAAGGTATTGAAGACAAGCAATCCATTAGTTGCATAACAACAAGGAATTTTTGTTGGAGATGATTTTCAAGAAGATCAATGAGTAAGTTGGTAGTTCACTTCCTTTGACATTAGGGAGAGACCTTGATTAGAGGCCTGAATTCCCAGTTACTCAGAGTGAGTACCTCATTACTTCCTTCCTTTTTTTTATTAAGGAACAGAGTTAGTAACTATGGCTTTTGACATGAGGAAACACCTTGATTAGAGGCCAGAGTCCCCAGCTACTCACCAGCAAGCCACCATTGCTCTATCATGACTTTTCATTCATTTTAAGCATTTGACACCTCATGACTTGGGAGAAATATTCATTTCATTGATGAAGCTCCCAGTTTCTCAGTGATCAAAATAGAACATGTTTGTTCAGTTAAGCCCTTGAGTTAAAGAGATAGAATGATTGAAGACAATACCAAAAAGGACTTTTCTTGAATTGAGTCTTGAAGTCTAGATTTCAAGTTGATTGGGTCAGATATCAAGACATACAAGTTTTTGGCCTGAACCATAATCAATGACAATGTACGAAGATATACTTTATGCAATTAGTCCAGATCTCTGAAAGAGTACCAAAGGAAAGATTCTAACTTGGAGATTAGAGTCACTAACTTATAGACTTAAGAGATAAGTGACACTCTACTTCCTGAGAGAACCACACTAAATCAGTCATGCAAGACCAGCAAAGGTACACATCTGGACAGCCCTTTTGAATCTGTCAAAGAACTTCTCTTCTCACTTCACAACTCAGCTCCCCCTAAGACATAGCATTCCTCAATAAAACATTCCAGCAAAATCTCAAGGCTTTCCTTTATTTAGAGCATTCCTGAAAGCTAACCAGTAAGCATTCTGAACTCCCCCTTAAACTAACATGCAAGAAGACTAAACATCAGACAAACACAACTCCCCCTCACAACAAGAACATGCTTCATAATTAAGATAATTTGTATAAGCCTAATTCTCTTCTCAATGTGGAAAATTTTTCATTATCCAGAGGTTTTGTGAATATGTCAGCAATCTGATTATCTGTGACTACATGAATCAGTTCAAAATTATTCTTAGACACCTCATCTCTTATAAAATGATGTCTTATCTCTATGTGTTTGGTTCGTGAATGCAAAACAAGATTTTTAGCAAGATTGATGTCACTAGTATTATCACAATAAATAGGTGTGCACCCCAGGTCTACTTGGTAGTCCTGAAGCTGGTGTTTAATCTATATGACTTGTGTTTCACAACTCTCTGCAGCCACATATTCAGCTTCTGCAGTGGAGAGGGCCACAGAATGTTGTTTCTTGGAGCCCCAAGACACTAAACACCCACCCAAGAATTCACAATGGCCACTTGTGCTTTTCCTGTCTAGTTTACAGCCTGCATAGTCAGCATCTGTGTATGCTACTAGGTTAAGTGTGTGAGATGCAGGAAACCATAAACCAAGAGAGTGACTAGCTGACAAATATCTGAAGATTTTTTTAACTGCAGCTAAGTGTAGTTCAGTAGGTCTAGACTGATACCTTGCACACATTCCTACACTGAATTGTATATCAGGTCTAGAGGCTGTCAAGTAAAGTAGTGATCCAATCATACCTCTATAAAGTTTGGCATTTACTTCTTTACCTGTCTCATCTGCATCCAATGAAGTATTGGTGCCCATGGGTGTAGTAATGTACTTTAAGTTTTCCATGCCAAACCTTTTGAACAGTTCCATTGTGTATTTGGTTTGGTTGATGAAGCACCCATCTTCTAGCTGCTGTACCTGCAATCCAAGAAAATATTTTAGTTCACCAACCAAGCTCATTTCAAATTCAGCAGACATCATGGTTGAAAATTCATCACATAGTTCATGCTTAGTTGATCCAAATACAATGCCATCTACATATACCTGAACTATGATGAGATCTTTATTCATGCCCTTGGTAAATAAAGTCTGATCAACTTTACCTCTTTTGTAGCCCTTGCTGATCAGAAATTTAGATAATCTTTCATACCAAGCTCTTGGAGCCTGCTTTAGACCATACAAGACTTTGTTTAACCTGAAAACTTGGTTAGGTTGAGGAGAATATTGAAATCCAGGAGGTTGTTCAACAAAAACTTCTTTTTTAATGACTCCATTTAAAAAGGCACTTTTAACATCCATTTGTTGGAGTTTTATGTTCTTTGAGCATGCAAAGGCAAGCAACAGTCTTATAGCTTCCATCCTAGCAACAGGTGCATAGGATTCATCAAAGTCTACACCGAATTCCTGACAGTAGCCTTTGGCTACTAGTCTGGCTTTATTCCTCGAGATAATTCCATCTTCATTCATCTTATTTTTGAACACCCACTTGGTTCCTATGACATTAATACCATCTGTTCTTGGGACAAGCTCCGAGACATTATTCCTTTCAAACTGACCTAATTCCTCACTCATAGCATTGACCCAAGCTTGATCAGCTAAGGCCTCTTCTACTGTTTTGGGTTCAATTTGTGAGACTAAAGCAATTAAGTCATCATTATTCACATTTCTAAAATGAGACCTAGTCCGAAGAGGATCTTCAGGATTGCCTATGACTTTATCTAAAGGATGGTCTTTAAGAAATCTGATATTTGTTGAAGACTCACCTGTTTCTCTTGGCCCTTCCTGATTGGGGGAATTTGTTTCTCCATTTGGCTGAGTCTTCTCTTCTTCCTGTTGGTCTTCTAGAAAGTCTCTACCATGATTGGAATCCCTGTCAAGATTTTCAACATTAGAGACATCTTTCTTTTCACTAAAAAGGATGTGTGGAGATTCTTCCACTTTCTGATCTGATATGTTAAATACCCTATATGCCCTTGACACTTCAGAGTAACCCAAGAATATTCCAGGTGAACTCTTGGCTTCAAACTTGTCTAAATCTTTCTTATCATTGTTATGAATAAAACATTTTGCTCTAAAAATTCTGAAATGAAACAAGTTCGGTTTCTTACCTTTTAGAAGCTCATAGGGTGTTTTCTTGTGTATGGGTCTTACCATGGCCCTGTTGATTATGTAGGTTGCTGTATTGGCCGCTTCTGCCCAAAACCTTCTAGGTAATTTACTTTCAATCAACATGGTTCGGGCCATTTCCACCACTGTTCTATTTCTTCCCTCCACAATCTCATTTTATTCAGGTGTCCTGGGAGAAGAAAACCTGTGAGTTAGTCCTTCTTTGTCACAAAGATCAGTAAACATGGAGTTTTCAAACTCAACTCCATGGTCAGATTGAATAGAACTAACCTTGTACTTTCCTTCTTGTTTGACCTTATTGAAGAACAAATTAAACTTTTGAAATGCATCACTCTTATTTGCTAAGAAAAATATCCATGAGTACCTAGAGAAGTCATCTATGATGACATAGCCAAACCTGTTTCCATTAAGACTCTGAGTTCTAGTTGGACCGAAAAGATCCATATGAAGAAGTTCCATTGGTCTAGAAGACAATGGCTCAGATCTCAATTTAAAAGAATTTCTGGTCTATTTGCCTAGAGCACAGGCATCACATGCTTTTGATATTGAGTTGAATCTAATTCTAGGCATGCCTCTAACTAAATCATGCTTGACCAATTTATTTAAAGTTGAAAAGCTAGCATGACCTAGACGTCTATGCCATTCAAAGGCATCATTTTCAGAATTGGCAGATAAGCAAATAGTAGATTCAGAATTCTCATCTAAGTTTACAATGTAGACATTATTAATCCTATTGGCTACAAATTTAACCATGTCAGAATTTGTTTCAAGGATTTTACATGAACTATCATCAAATACAACTCTGTGACCCCTGTCACGTAATTGGCTAATGCTAATCAGGTTGTGTTGAAGCCCTTCCACAAGTAATACTTTTTCAATGGAATTTGTGGAAGACTTACCTACTGTGCCAACTCCAATTATTTTACCTTTGTTCTTTCCTCCAAACTTGACCAGACCCCCTGGCTTCATCTCTATCTTGCTGAACTTGGATCGGTCTCCTGTCATATGCCTGGAGCAGCCACTGTCGAGGTACCACTTATTGTCTTCAGCTGCCAGGCCGACCTACACAAATATATCAAGCAGAGTGATTTGGAACCCATAATGAGTTGGGTCCAAGGACATTGTTCAAATCTCTGATAAAGTGTTTAGGTATCCAGATTTGTTTCAGCATGGTTTTCTCTGGCACCTTCCTTTCTGGTTTATTAAATTTGAATCTAGCTGAACTGGAGAAGTGAGTTCTATTCCATTCATTAGTCTTCCTATTCCTAGAAAATTTCCTGTAGGCTTGTTGATTAGCATATCTTTAACCATGAAAGTTATTTCTCCAGTAGGTCCTGTTTGGACCCATCTGATTGTTGTAATTCCAGCTCTTATTCTGATTTACTTTCTTGGTCCATCTACCATTTGTGTTCTGGTAAGTGGGCTTAGTGTTATTCTTCATAAAATTCATTCCCATCTTAAATGGTTGTCCAGTACTGATTTTTGTATTTTCTTTAGGACTTTGAATTCCCTTAGAGCTGTTTGAGCTGGATGGTGTGTCCAGCTTTTCTTTTCCCTTCTCTGGACAGAAGGTGATGGTCTTGAATTGCAAGGGTCTCTTGTTGGTTGGGTCATAGCCTAGACCTTCCTTATTGAAATTGACCCTAGTCCCTAGTATAGCATCTAGGCTAGTCTTTCCTTGGACAAACTTTTCTAAGATTTTTTGTTTGTCTTCCAACTCCTTTTGAAGAGACTCAGAATTCTTTAGGAGTTCAGCATTTACTTTTTTCACAGCTTCATATTTCTCTGAATTCACTCTAATTTCATTCATGCTTTCTTCAATTTTAGTTTTGAATTCATTGAGCTATTTTTGACTTTCTTGAATTTCTCCCTTAAGCTTATCATTCTCTTTCCTTAGTGAGGTCATTTCTTCTAGTTGTTCTTTTAGCTTTTCATTTTCCTCACAGACCAGAGTTTGTTCTTCAATATTTGTGTTAAATGTTCTTTTCAGAACTCTGTGCTCTTTGCTAAGAGAATTAAATTTATCTAGCAAGTCACCATAAGCATCCTCCCAGTCATCAATTGAGAAATTTTCAAAAACGTTTATTACCTCCTCTTCACTGTTTGCCATAAGGCAAATTCCATCGTCATATTCTTCTGAGGAAGCATCTTCGGGGTCTTCTTCTTCCTCACTCCATGTGCAGACCATCGCCTGTGGCTTCTTCTTCTTCTGCACCTTTATGTTTTTCTTCTGAAGATAGGGACCCTTCTTCTGGAGGTCTGGGCATTCGCCTCTCATGTGTCCCTGTTTGTTACAATTAAAACAAGTCAGTTTCTTAGGATTTCTATCCCTGTAACTGGTAAATTCAGCATTCTTGTTAAAGGCTTGTGGCTTCTTCTTCCTAAAGGTCTTTCCCTTTTTCTTCAAAAATTTTCTGAACTGTCTAGTGAGCATTGCCTGCTCCTCCTGGTCGAGATTTGATAAACCTTCAAGCTCGGACTCAGACTCGGGGCTACTGCTGCTGCTCCCACTGTTACTACCCTTGTTGCGGGAAGCTCTTAGAGCTACATTTTTACCCTTCCTCTCACTTCCTTCTCCACCTCCTTGGAAATTCATCTCATAGGTCATAAGGGATCCTATGAGTTCATTCACAGTCAAGACTGTCAAATCTTTTGACTCCTCAATCACAATGGCCTTAGTGTGCCATGCCAGGGATAAAGATCTAAGGATTTTTCTGACTATATCTGCCTCAACAAGATCCTTCCTAGCCCTTTAAGAGTGTTAGTGATCAAGGATAACCTGGCATACATTTCGGCTATATTCTCATCTGCATTCATCTTAAACATTTCATACTTAGAAGTGTAGAGGTTTACCTTCGAGGCTTTCACTTGAGCTGTACCTTCATATATCAATTACAGCTCATCCCACATTCGCTTGGCAGTTCTGTATGCAGATATACGAGCATATTCCTCTGGATGAACAGCACACTGGATTATGTTCAGCGCCGTCCAGTTGAGTGAAGAGAGCTTGACATGGTCATCTGTCCAAGCATCCTCGTTTGGTGGCAGCTCATATGGCCCCACCGTGATTACTCTCCACAGTTTATGACTCTGAGCCCTAATGAACACTTCCATCCTGTTCTTCCAAAACAGATAGTTACTACCATTGAAATAAGGAGGGCGACTAATGGATTTACCTTCGGCCATGAAGGTTCTAAGACCACCAGCATTTCCTTGACCGTTCGTCCACATGGCGTAAACCTGCTCTGATACCAATTGTTAGCGCAACAAGAGTGATATAGAAGGGGGGGATGAATAGATCACTCCCAATTTGCAGAAACTCAGGCGGAAAATAGATTCTACTGCTAACGCACCTCCTTAACCCGTACACAGAGAAATATAGATGAGAGTGAAGAACTGATCACTTGAAGGCAAAGGGACAAGCAGATGAAGAGCACAGAAATCAATAGCAAACCACAGAGGAGGCACTCGATTTTTAGGTGGTTCGATTGCAATTTGCAATCTACATCCACCCCTCACTCCAACTAGAGTGAGGATTCCACTAGACAAAGCTACATCATAGCAGACTCAGTCTGCGTACAAGATGCTGCCACACAGCTTGAACACCCAAGGGAAACAAATCCCTCGACCAAGCTCTGCTACCCACAGAACGTGAAACCTGTTCTAGCTCCCAGCTAGAACACAACTGGAGAATCCTCTCCCTTCCTCCACACTCGGAGGGAAACTGTTAATGACAACCTATCACTAACAACACCAGAGATCACCGACCTCTCTTCCTTTGCAACTCAGAGGGAAACTGGAGTAGTACTCCCTTCCTCCACACACCGGAGGGAAACCAATTCAAATCAGAATGGAAGAACGAAAATAAACGAAAGCAAAGTAGAAACAAAAACAATGAAGAGGAAATCGGTTCTGAAACCCAATACAACTGTAGCTTCAAATGAAGCAATTCATCAATCCACACACGCTCTCTCTCTCTCGAACAAACTTCTCTCAGATATGGAACTCTCTGCTCTTTTTCTTTTCTGGATCGTGCAGACTCTCACCAATGGCTTCTGCTTTTTTCTTTTCACGATCGAACTTCTACTGAAGGATGAAGCTCTATATTTATAGCAGATAATGGCGTGTGGCTGCCAGGTTCCCGCCCATGCACTTTTGGCCAGATCATTTGAATTTCGACCACATGGTAGCATCCTGACAAGGTTGCCATCCACGTGTCATGCGTCTGTTGTCTTGGATCACGTGTCAGGTGCCAACCTCGATTCACGTGCCCAATCATCAGCCTGAATCGCCTGCAGACAGACAGATGGAATGTATAGACTTAGTTAGTTCAGGCTTTTAGCAAGAATGTATATACTTCAGAAACATCAACTGAGTAACTATGTACAATCGTGAGAGGATGTATAGACTTAATGAATAAACACATGTATAGACTTTACCAGGGTATGCACAATGCAATGCGTTGACGCTACACTACGTGCCAATGCACTGCGTTGACGCAATGCAATGTGTCTTTGAAAGCTGTAAACAGCAAGGCATGCTGTACAGACTTCAGACGGCATGCATCAGATGACTCTGTATGGACTTGAAGAGCCTTAGCCAATGTATAGACCTCTAGAGGAGACAAATGTGTAGACTTCACATTGCTCAGCCACTGTGTAGACTTCACAAAGCCTAACCAGTGTACAGACTTGTAATGAGTGTGCTGTGAGCTCTGAAGACTCAAGTTGTAATAACAGAATGTATAGGATTGTGGTCGTACAACCCAATGTGTAGACTTGTAAAAAGGTGGACAATTGTCAGACATTGATGCTGATCAAAAAGACCCTTGGTCAACAGCCAAGGCGTCAACGCTTCCAGCGTGCAGCGTCGCCTCAACTCCTCAAGAAAAATGCTCACTCCCTAGGCAAGCTGACCAATGCGTCAACGCATCCAGTGTCAGCGTCGACGCAGTGAACAAGAAGGAAGCGAAAGACGCACCATTGCGTCTACGCAGTCAGCCAAGTGCGTCAACGCACTAAAGGCATGCTACCCATGAAGTCAGATAGGCTGTACAGACTCTGTGGATGTAAAGCAATGTAGACTACAGACTGTATAGACTTGAACCAAGACAAGGTGAAGACTTCACGTTGTATAGACTTGCCAAATCAGTTGGGCGATGTATAGACTTGAACAGATCCAGCTGAAGGATGTATAGACTTGGAATCCACTGTACACGACTATACAGACTTTGAGGCTTAATGCAAGGGCCAGTGTACAGACTTCTAAAAACTGATGCGTTGTATAGACTTTCATAAGACGCTAAAGTCTATACAGACTAAACCAGTGAGACACTGATAGAGACGATGCAATGCGATGTGGAGACTTTAACATTAGACGCTGCATGAGACGGTAGGCTGTACAGACTTGCAAAGAGTGTAGAGTGTATAGACTTGAAAGTCTCAAGGCGAAGTGCAAACATGCTGAGTTGACGCTGTAGCCCAATGAGTTGACGCTACAACGTATTACTTTATGTTCAACAAATGATGTATAGACTTAATCAAATGAAGAACCTGAACAGAAGAGTCTACGCATCAGCACACTGAGTTGACGCACTGGTGTGAGAACAGAGACATGCAATGACTGAAGGGTCGACGCATCAGCACGCTGAGTTGACGCACTGGTGTGAAGACTGTGCAGACAGAGTGTAGGCAGAATTAAGGAAGAACATGTTATCTGACAGCCATTGAATTGTACTCACTCACATGATGAAACAACATTAATCTAGAGATAGAAGATTGATTTATAGTGTGAGACATCATCAAAACTATAGGGATGCAACAGTCTGTTCCTGTGTTACACTACATGCCTCACTCTAAGCCTACACACTCGTGAGTGTCTCATCAAGTCCATACACTGGCCTTGAGCTAAAGTCTATACAGTAC
This sequence comes from Amorphophallus konjac, assembly GCA_022559845.1. NCBI lineage: Eukaryota > Viridiplantae > Streptophyta > Magnoliopsida > Alismatales > Araceae > Amorphophallus > Amorphophallus konjac. Next base: position 253,910,961 of record CM040125.1, on the reverse strand, counting down.
CTCAGGCTGAGCAAGTCCATACATTGACTGCTGTTCTTCAGAGTCTGTACATCGCAGTGAGTTGAAGGTTGCCTAAGTCTATACAGCCGTTAGCATCTTATGTGAAGTCCATACATTGAGTAAAGTATATACAGCCATTGCTTGTGTCGCCTTACACGACCAAGTCTGTACAGAGTTTGCATTGCATCTCATGAAGTCTACACATTGGTAAAGCTAGTGCATGCATTGTTCATCACCTGTCTTGTTCACTGCGTCGACGCTGACACTGGATGCGTTGACGCATTGGCCTGTTGCCAAGGGCCTGAGCATCTCACTTGAGGAGCTGAGGCGACGCTGCACGTTGGAAGCGTTGACGCCTTGGGCTGATGTCCAAAGGTGTCTTGATCAACATCAAGTCTGTACAGCATGAAGTCTGTACATTGGCTTTTGTCTTGAACAGAAGGCCTTAGTCTACACACTCTTCTGTTATGATAATGCACCCTTCAGCAAGTATATACACTGAGCATGCATGAAGACTGCTAAGTCTATACACTCCCTCACTCTGTACACACTTGCTATATTGATTTCTGAAGTCTATACAATGCTTTGCATTCACAGAGTCTGTACAGGTTGTTCAGACTTAAACTGATGACTTATCCGATGCTATCTCTGACAGGGATTCTTACCGAGATTGATGACCTGGCTCATGATCCCAGGAGGATGAGGTATGCAGATGCTGACATGTGGATGAAGCCGCCTCGGTTCTGGCTAATTCCTTGGGCGGGAAAATGTGGAAGCCACGCGCCCAGGGGCTGCTGCTGCTGCTACTATATATACGATCCTTCTTCCACTAAAGAAGGAGGATCGAAAGAAAAGGAAAAAAGTCTATACATCCAGTCTGAGAGCAGCAGAGTATTCTCTATCCAGTGAGTAGAGAAGAAGAAGAAAAAGAAGAGTGGCAGAGTGAGAGAAGCAGTAGAAGTAAAAAGAGAAAGTGAGAGAGCTCGCGAGTGAGAGAAGGAAGTAGAGAAGAAAAAGGAAGAGAAAGAAGAAGCTTCATCTGAAGACTAGCTCCTACTGGACCGTGGATCAGATCCAGGCCAGTCAGCTCCGTTGAGAGCCACATCTGTGTTTTCATCTGTTACAGCCTTCTAATTGCTGTGTTATTTTCGTTTATTGTTTTCCTTTGTTTTCTGATTACCTTTGTACTTCTGATCCTCTGGACTGAGGTCAGGTTCCTCTTGTGGACTCAGGAGAAGGGAGATCTGATCTCCGATATTGGGCTTGTGGTTGCAAGTCCAGGGGGTCCTTCCTGGTCTGGAGGAAGAGAGGTCTTCGACCTCTAGTTTCCAAGTGGCTGGTAGCCACTTGGGGTGTCCCTCCGGTTGGGAGGAAGAGGGGAGGTTGTTCCCCTGGTCAAGCTGTGTGGCAGCACCTTGTTTGCAGACTGAGTCTGCAGTGTTCTAGCTTGTGCTAGTGGAAGCCTTACTCCGGTTGGGAGTGAGGGGTGGATGTAGGTCTGTGGACCGAACCACCTAACTATCTCTTGTGTAGTGATCTGATTGTTTGCTTTGCTTCCGCTAGATGCTTGAATAGGCGCGCTCCAAGTGTTTGTATTTGAGTTGAATCGAATTGGTTCTAGTCTGTGTCTATCTCTAGCATCCAAGTTTTTATTTGGCCATTATTCATAGAGGGATACATTCACCCCCCCCCCTCTGTATCCGGGCCTAGCACCCTAACAGTTGGTATCAAAGCGGTGTCTGCTTAGAAGGTCCAGCGACCTGCAGATCCGATCTTGCAATCTTCGGTGCTAATTTGTTCTTAGTGCATCAATATTCCTGTTGCATTGAATCTATCTGCTATCTGCTTCAATGGCTTGTCCACCCGTCTTTAGTGGTTCTGATTTCAACCAGTGGCATAGTGCTTTACGTGCTTATGTTAAATCTGTTGATCCAGACCTGTGGAAAGTGATTTCACATGGTCCTCATAAATTACCAAAGAAAAGGTCCAAATGGACTGACAGTCACGAATCAATGTATGAGGAGAATCAGACAGCTATAAATCTGATGAAAGCAGCCACTGACAAAGCCTTTCACTCATGTTTCCTTGATTGCAGATCTGCAAGGGATATGTTGGAGATGATGAAGAGAGCCGGGAAAGGAAATCAAACAAGATGCATGATGGCCAACAGAAGTAATCAAGGTGGTAGCGATCAAGGCAGCAATCAAAGTGAAGACGATAATGATGAGGAGGTAAACCCTTTTGAGAACTATACCTTGGATGATTGGGAGAATTCATATGCTGAATTATTAGAGTCTCATGAACAGTTAAGAGAACAATACAAAAAATTGAAGAAGAATAGTTGGTCAGACAGTTTCAATTCTCCATGTAAAAACTGTGCTGAACTGAAAAATGTTCATGATGCTTTTATGTCTGATATTCAAATGTTGAAGAAACAAATTTCATTACTGGAAATTGAAGATCAAGATCATGTAAAAGAAATCTCTAAACTTGAAAAGAAGCTTAGCCTAGCTAGTCATGATTCTGTTCAGAGTAAGGATTTGCTGAAAGAACTTGAATGTGTTAAATCTGACTTAAACAAGCTGAAAAATGAGAATGACTCTCTCAGAAAGTTTTCTAAAGAAAATGAAGAACAATTAGAGAAACTTAAACGTGAGAATGATTTGCTAATAGAAAATTTTAATGCCATAAAATCTGTAAACATAGAATTACAGAAAGATTTTGAGAAACAACAAAAGGAATTGAAGGAGCTTGAAGCTAGGAGAGAAAGCATAGTTAACTCATAAGATCAGACTCTAATAAATGAGTTAATTCAGAATGACAAGCTTAAAGAAGAAAATGAGAAGTTAAAATTGCTGAACTCTTCAATATCTGAAAGACTTCTTACTTTGGAGAAAGGGAAAGTCATCTGTACAAACGAGACTGAAGAGGTAGATGAGCTGAGAAAGGAAATTGAAGAATACAAAACAGCTAACAAGGTTTTGAATGAAGCTGTCAATTACTGTGAGCAAGAGATTGCCAGTTATGTGATACATATTCTCTCTTTAGAAAATGAAATTCATGATTTGAAAGTTTCCTTGTCTAAATTTGTTGATGGGCAGAAAAACCTAGACAAGCTACTAGGTATAAAAATCAAGCCTAGGAAGGAAGGGCTGGGCTACAATAAGATAAACAAGAAGGAACTTCAGAACAAAGTTATGACATCTTTTGTAAGTGGTTCAGATGTAGCCACCACCTCTAAAGACAAACAGCCCATTGCTCAGAAAATGTTGGGAGCAAAGGATAACTTTAAGAAAGAGGGACTGGGCTACAGTCCAGTCATGAGGAAGGTCGATGGATCCAACTTGAAAACTATTTTTGTTAAATCTTCTGAACAGGAAAAGCCTTCTACTACATCTTCACCTCAGTATAAGGCTAAGAAAATAGAAAAATATGATAAAAATTAGAAAATGATTGGAAAACAGAAAATAAATAAAAAGGGTCCATCAGTGTTTGCTGATCACAGTCCTCACACACACTCACATGCATCTAAAAAGAAGATTATCTGTCATTACTGTCATAAAGCTGGACATCTGATGCATGAGTGTAAGTTGATGGAGAAGGATGATAAGAATGCTAGGAGATATCATGATAAAAATCCTTCATCTCAGAAAAGGAAAATTGAGTGTTTTCATTGTAGTAAACTAGGACACAAAATTTCACAATGCTGGTTTGTTAGTAATAAAAATAAATTTCATGCAAACGATCATGCTCTTAACAAGAACAAGTCTGCTCCAATAAACCAGTATATGACATGCTTTAATTATGGAAAATTGGGTCATAAGAGATTTGAATGCTGGCTGAATGCTGGTAAGAAAAGTTCTAATTCATGCTTTCACTGTGGCAAGATGGGCCACATTGCAGCCCACTGTTGGCATGCTCAGGGTAGAAAATTAAATTCTAAACCTGCCATTGGAAAGTCTCCTGCATGCTATCACTGTGGGAAGCCAGGCCACAGAGCTGGAGATTGTTGGCATGTTCAGAATAACTCTGCTAAATTCCATGTTGCGAAATTTACATGCCATCATTGTGGGAAGCCAGGTCACAGGGCTGCAACCTGTTGGCTGGCAGGATATCAAAACCAAACAGGTTTTGGCAAACAAAATTTTTATTCTGATAACGAGAAATCTCATGCATATGCACATAGAATTCATGCTAACAAGAATGTGCATAAATCAGATCTGAAAACTGCCCCTATAAATGTGTTGAGAAAACCTGCTAGGAATAATACTGTTTTGTCAGGACCCAAGACTTCTTGGGTACCTGTTTGTGCAAAATAACATTGCTATGCAGGTGTGCCTTGGGACTGGAATAAAAAGGGGTAATGATCCAAGGCACTCAAGAAGAAAACCTCATACTAAACTTTTCAGGTAAACTTCCTGCTCTTCTTGTTTTTAGTTTAAATGCATAGCAAGTTAAATCTATTTTTGCATTTTCATTTGCCATGTGCATTATTTTCTGATCATGCATTTGCTGAGAGTTCTGTGCAAATATCAGATTAAAACGGGTTGTCTGTATCTGATGCATACATAGGCTAATTGCAATTGCTTGATAATTGTGTTATGATTAAACTCTGAAAACAAATTACATTTCAAATTTTCTGAAAAATCTGAACTGCTTATGAGTGTGACTTGAAACTTGTGTGTTGCAATAGCTCACTGAAATTCTGAATTGCATATAGGACTGCATGTTGAATAATTATGCATGACCTCAATGGTATATAAATGGTAAGGTACCAAAAGGCAGGGAGGTCTGTCTGGAGGTTCTTACTATGTGTGAGGTGGTCTTTTAGACCAAGTGCTCCGCCTAGTACCATGGGTCATTTTGCTTGATAGGACAGTCTGAATGTGCATGAATCATTTGATATCATATGTTCAGTTTTCAGTGCAAACATTGCATGTTTTCAGGGGGAGTTAGTTGCATATCCTTGCATAGCATTCAATGTGAGTCTTTGTATGTCCCTGCATACATATAGTGCATTGCATTTCCTTATATTGAAAAATGCCAAAAAGAGTGATTGAATGCATGTTGTCAGGGGGAGTCAATGCATTGCATATAAGTTGTCAAATGCATACATTTGTCAAAATTCATTGCATATCCTTTCTTATTCATTTGGTTGACAAACCTTAATCATATTCTGAAAACTTTGAGCTTCACAATCTCTCTTAACAATTGGTATTTCTCCTATCAATTGGTATTATTTGGGTTCAGAATTCCATCAGTCCTTCATGAAGATTTCAATGGGCTATCTCGATCATAAATCTGAAAATTCTGAACTAGAAATCTTCTATTATACAGTTTTATGAATGTCTGAAATAACTCATGTGGTTTAAGTTTAATGTTCATGGAGTTTGACCTTAAAATCTCTTAAAAATATCTGAAGCATGTTTAATAAACCTTAACCATTTGTTTCATGCTGTGTCTTGTGAAAATTTTTTGAAATCTGCACTTTTGAATACATGACTTTAATTGGTTAAGTACATGAAACTTTTATTGATTTGAAGCAAATGAATGTCTCTGAAATGTCTAAAGGGTTATATCTGTCAGAGCAATGACATTGGTCACTGAGAAACACAAGTCCAAAGGACTGTGTCATGAGGTGCCTTAGTTAACTCTGCATAAAATTCATTGAAAATTAGGCAGAGCAATGGCATGCACACTGAGAAATACAACTCACTCATTAAAAAATGATTTGTAGTGTGTCATGATGTGTAAATGCTAACTCTGTTCACATAAAGCATGATAGTTAGTCACACTAAGGGCTTAGGGATATTGGCCTCTAATCAAGGTATATCCTCTAGTTACAATGTGTGCACTGAACTAGAGTGCTCGTAAAATTTGTAGCAAGAAAATTGTTGAACAAATTGAAATATCTGAATATTGATGCTAAAATCAAATTGCTACAACCCTAGATAAAATCATATGACTTCATAATTGCTTGATTTCAATACTAGTGCATGTAATTCTGGAAGAAGTCAATAGATTTGATTGTGTAAGAGAAAGGGAGATTAATCAAGATAAATATGAGGGCTTGGTTCATTTTTATTAAACCATGGTTTTAGATATCAATACAGAATTTTACTGATAAACTCTGCATACATTATGGTTAAACCATGCTGAACAATAAAGCTCATTCATAAGCCCTTATAATGGAAGACTTTGAAAACTTATGTTTTGGATTTATGAGATTGCTATCTCTCTGAAAATCTGATTGAATTTCTTGTGTTTGGAGCTTCTTTGAAAATCTGCTACTTGAAACTCTTCTGCTCAATATCATTGATTCATTGACCTGAACCTCTCCTTGTTATCCATCTCATAAGATTCCACTTATTGAGGGGGAGCTTCCATGTCATATGCATCATGCTGCATAGAAACTCTTAAAGGGGGAGAATTGTGCTCTTGCATTTTGGTATCTCCTTCTGCATCTGCATTCATATTGATTATATCAAAGGGGGAGATTTTTACCAAAGGGGGAGACTTTTATTCAATCATTGCATGCTGGTTTGCTTTCACTTCTCAAAATATTTTCTTTTTGATGAAGTCAAAGGGGGAGAATAGTTTGAGTCATCAGAATGACTTTCATAAGAATGTCTTACATCATCAGAATGACTCACTGTGTATTGTTGCCATCATCAAAAAGGGGGAGATTGTTGTGCCCCTGGCTCCTGTGGCTTGTGGTTTTGATGATTGGCTTTAGGGGTTTGTGATGATTGGTTTTAATGTGAGTTAATCACTGTGAGTCACCATGGTTTTATTCAGTCATTCTATATTCAGTCATTTTATCAGATCATAACTCAGTCATTCTTATATTCAGTCTGTCATTCAAATGTTCATTCAGTCTTTCATATGTTCAGACTGTTTATCTGCTGCATAAAGCATTCATATGCATTTATAGAGTCTGCACATTTGCATCAGGTAGCAAGTGTGTACAGCGCCCTGTGTAGGCACGACAAGTCCATACACTGGTTGCACATTGCACATCTGCAGGCACTTCTAAGTCTACACATCGTGTAGCTTGCTGGCATAGACTGTACACTCATCTGTCTGCATGTGTCACCAAGTCCACACATTGCATCGTGTGTTTCTTCATGAAGTCTATACATTGGCATGCAACATCTCTTGAAGTATGTACATCCTCTTCAAGCATCACAAAGTCTATACATCGCCTTCAGACTTTCAAGTCTATACACTCCATGATCTTCCAAGTATGTACATCCACAGTGTAACTTCAAAGTCTGAACATTGTCTCACTCCGTCAAAGTCCATACATTTGTCTTCTCTTCAAAGTCAGTACATTGGCGTTGGGCATCCAAGTATATACATCGCCTTCTGCAAGCTTTATTACAAGTCTGTACATCGGCTTCACATCTGCAAGTCTGTACATTGGCTTCATATCATAAAGTCTATACATTGGCTTCGCCTCTCCAAGTATGTACAACCACATTTAAAAGGTAAAGTCTATACATTCTTCAGCTGGAACTGTGCAAGTCTGTACATCGTCATTTACCAAAGTTTGTACATTGGCATCTGTTCCTACGTTGCACTTCCAAGTCTGCACATTTGGTTCTTTACCTACGATCAGCTTTGAAAGTCTGCACATTGGTAGTTTTACCAACGTTGCCTTGCCAAAGTCTATACACTGTGTTTGTTCAAGTCTGTACAGACTTAGCCTTGTTCTAGTCTGTACATCGACCAGCTATAATTGGCAAGTCTACACATCGTGATTTCATCATGTCTGTACAGCCTCTTCATTGAAATTCCACTCATCACTCAAGTCTATACATTGAACTGCTCTTCAAAGTCTGTACAGCGTCCGTCTCAGCCAGCGTCTCATGCTGCGTCTTAGGCAAGTCTGTACATCGGCTTCATTCGCTCAAGTCCATACATCCACAGTGGTTCATCAAGTGTATACATTCACTAGTGGTTCTTCCATGTCTGTACAACGCTGAAGCCTTCTCAAGTCTGTACAATGCTTGAGCTTCACCAAGTCTGTACATCACTTCAAGCGATTCAAGTCAATACATTACTCACCGTCTTATTAAAAGTCTCACACTGACTCCAAGTCTGTACACTGGTTAGGCTTCGTGAAGTCTACACAGTGGCTGAGCTTTGTAAAGTGTACACATTGATAAGGCTCGTTTGCATTGTTCATAAGTCTATACACTGCCATTCATGCGCATTGTTCATAAGTCTATACACTGCCATTCGTTTGCATTGTTCTTATGTCTGTTCACTGCATCGTCTCAACTTGCGTCTCACTGAGCATCCATTCACTGTAAAGTCTATACAGACTTCATCGTCTTAGGGTACGTCTCATGCTTTTGTCAAAGTCTATACAGTATGTTCCTGTGTTACACTACATGCCTCACTCTAAGCCAACACACTCGTGAGTGTCTCATCAAGTCCATACACTGGCCTTGAGTTGAAGTCTATACAGTACCTCAGGCTGAGCAAGTCCATACATTGACTACTGTTCTTCAGAGTCTGTACATCGCAGTGAGTTAAAGGTTGCCTAAGTCTGTACAGCCGTTGGCTTCTTATGTGAAGTCCATACATTGAGTAAAGTATATACAGCCATTGCTTGCGTCGCCTTACACGACCAAGTCTGTACAGAGTTTGCATTGCATCTCATGAAGTCTACACATTGGTAAAGCTAGTGCATGCATTGTTCATCACCTATCTTGTTCACTGCGTCGACGCTGACAATGGATGCGTTGACGCATTGGCCAGTTGCCAAGGGCCTGAGCATCTCGCTTGAGGAACTGAGGCGACGCTGCACGTTGGAAGCGTTGACACCTTGGGCTGATGTCCAAAGGTGTCTTGATCAACATCAAGTCTGTACAGCATGAAGTCTGTACATTGGCTTATGTCTTGAATAGAAGGCCTTAGTCTACACACTCTTCTGTTATGATAATGCACCCTTCAGCAAGTATATACACTGAGCACGCATGAAGACTGCTAAGTCTATACACTCCCTCACTCTGTAGACACTTGCTATATTGATTTCTGAAGTCTATACAATGCTTTGCATTCACAGAGTCTGTACAGGTTGTTCAGACTTAAACTGATGACTTATCCGATACTATCTCTGACAGGGATTCTTACCGAGATTGATGACTTGGCTCGTGATCCCAGGAGGATGAGGTATGTAGATGCTGACACGTGGATGAAGCTACCTCGGTTCAGGTGAATTCCCTGGGCGGGAAAACGTGGAAGCCACGCGCCCAGGGGCTGCTACTGCTGCTGCTATATATACGAGCCTTCTTCCACTAAAGAAGGTGGATCGAAAGAAAAGGAAAAAAGTCTATACATCCAGTCTGAGAGCAGCAGAGTATTCTCGATCCAGTGAGTAGAGAAGAAGAAGAAAAAGAAGAGTGGCAGAGTGAGAGAAGCAGTAGAAGTAAAAAGAGAAAGAGAGAGAGCTCGCGAGTGAGAGAAGGAAGTAGAGAAGAAAAATGAAGAGAAAGAAGAAGCTTCATCTGAAGACTAGCTCCTACTGGACCGTGGATCAGATCCAGGCCAGTCAACTCCGTTGAGAGCCACATCTGTGTTTTCATCTGTTACAGCCTTCTGATTGCTGTGTTATTTTCGTTTATTGTTTTCCTTTGTTTTCTGATTACCTTTGTACTTCCGATCCTCTGGACTGAGGTCGGGTTCCTCCTGTGGACTCAGGAGAAGGGAGATCTGATCTCCGGTACTGGGCTTGTGATTGCAAGTCCAGGGGGTCCCTCCTGGTCTGGAGGTAGAGAGGTCTTCGACCTCTAGTTTCCAAGTGACTGGGAGCCACTTGGGGTGTCCCTCCGGTTGGGAGGAAGAGGGGAGGTTGTTCCCCTGGTCAAGCTGTGTGGCAGCACCTTGTTCGCAGACTGAGTCTGCAGTGTTCTAGCTTGTGCTAGTGGAAGCCTCACTCCGGTTGGGAGTGAGGGGTGGATGTAGGTCTGTGGACCGAACCACCTAACTATCTCTTGTGTAGTGATCTGATTGTTTGCTTTGCTTTCGCTAGATGCTTGAATAGGCGCGCTCCAAGTGTTTGTATTTGAGTTGAATCGAATTGGTTCTAGTCTGTGTCTATCTCTAGCATCCAAGTTTTTATTTGGCCATTATTCATAGAGGGATACATTCACCCCCCCCCCTCTGTATCCGGGCCTAGCACCCTAACAAGAGGATATGGAACAAGCTCACAAAGTATACTACCCACAACACAAAGATTTTAAAGTGGTTCGGTTGTTATCCCACAACCTACGTCCACCCCTCACCAAACTCGGTGAGGCTTTCTAGTTAACACATAGCTTGATCCGCTGAGCAGCACAGCTTGCTTACACAGCTGAGCATCACAGCTTGCTTTGCGCTAACTAACATCTTGAACCACCTAGAGGATCTGATCCTCTCTTCCTCTGAAACCACAGAGGGAACCCTGTCCTTAAATAGGGGATCATAGAAACTAGATGTATTGGTGATGGAAGAACAATAACAATAAACAAAATACTACAAGTGTAGTGGAGAATTAATAGAGACAATGTAGACATCGGCTGAAGAATGGATCAAGACAACGGAGCTGGTGAGTGCAGCTACAAGATTGGATCAAAGAATCCTTTTCTTAAAGAACCGGTAGACTGCAAGATTTTTCTTCTCTCTCTCAAGGCTGCTCCCTCTTCTTCTCTTTCTTATTCTTTCACAGCACTGGACTAAGTCCCATAGGTGCTGTGGCTACTCTCACACTACTTAGGATTGTTCTTCGTAGATTGGTCTAAGGCTTGGCACTTTGTGGATGGCAGCAGCAGCAGCCCCTTCTTCAGTTGAGGAAGCTTGGTATAAATAGGTAAAAACTAGTTGTGAAGCCAGGGAAAAAATGGCACCAAGAAGACTCTGATGGACCATTGTACCGGCTGTATTTTTCCCTCCATAATTTTCCTTGAAGCATGCGTCAGGGTGACGTGAGAGCTTGGAGTCTTCCAGGCAAGTTCCTTGTTCCACGGTGGCAGCACCTGGAAGAAGTGAGTGAGTCTTCTCATTTAAATGCTTGGAGATCTTTTCATTAAATGCTTCTATAGGCCTGCTGTCTTCCATTGGTTGAGCCCAGCTTTTAGTACAAGGATAGGTACGATGACAGACAATGTTAGGGAGCAGATCAGATTTTCCTTTAGATAGCATCAGATATTCACAATAAATCTCCCTCCGATAAGCAGTCTTCCCATCCTGCATAGGTGTACTCTTTTGCATACAATGGCTGGTTGGACAGCCCATTGATCGACAACAAGATAGTGGTAGACTGTGGAGTGTCCTATTCACAGTAGTAGATAGTCTGTACAAGCAGACAGATAAGACTAACATCGCGACAGACTGAAGTGGCTCTTCCAGCTAGATTTCTGACAAAACCGTCACCATAAGGTAGACAAGTGAGAGATAAGATGGTTGAGCAAGCGTCAAGCGTTGGGACATGGTCCAGACCCCAAAATCTTTGATTTTGATGATTTACGGTAGACTTTTTCTCTCTCTGGATGGCCCACATGATCTGACAGTTTATTGGCTTGAGGATTTCTGGAAGAACAAGGGTGTGTCGACACTTTTCTAGCAGTGTGTCGAGACATCCCATTGAAAGCCTTGAAGAATCGTTCTGGTTGAATGTGGATGTGTCGAGACTTCCCTGTCAGTGTGTCGAGGCATCCCTTTGAAAGCCTTGAATATAGTTTCTACCGGTTTCAAATGCGTTCTGGTTGAACGTTGATGTGTTGACTCTTTATAATCAGTGTGTCGGGACATTTAATGAGTGTCTTGAAGATATATGGCTGATGTGTCGAGACAACGCCAAAGGGTGTCGGAACATGTGAGCCATGAGAAGAGTTCTCGCATGAGGGTGTTGAGACAGAAGTGCCAGTGTGTAGAGATTTTCATACGAATGTGTCGACACTTTTCACTCAGTGTGTCGAGGCATTAGTGAGTCCAGAGTCTTAGACAGAACAGCTTCGGCTTGATTTCTTCTGGATGTGTAGAGTCATGGGTTAGATGTGTCGACACATACTTTTATGCCGAAGCTCAAGCATTGAAAATCTAACACAATCTCTTCTAGATGTGTCGGGATATCTTTAGGCCGTGTCGATACATCACTTAAAGAGATTCTTCTGCACTTGTTCGAAGGAAGTATTGCAAAAGACCTTCATCATCATGCTTATTCATCATTGTCTTCATGTGTGCACGGACCTTCTAATGTTGAAGACCTTGATTTATCACATAGAGAAAGTGCACAGACCTGGTTATCTGTTGGCCAGAGGTTGCACGAACCTTGGTCTTCATAAGTGCTCAGACCTTAGTTCATAGGAATAGAACATGCACCGACCTTGATCTTCAGCTAGCCAGAGGTTACATCGACCTTGATTGAACTAGCACCGAACTTGTATGTTACGCTGACGAAGCATGCACTAACCTTGTAGCAGATGTTCACTGACCTGATGTTGCCAGAAGATGCACCGACGTTGCATGCATGTGAGCAGCGCTGTGCACTGACCTTATCTGATTTCCTTCTATCTTTGCAGACAAAATTTGTTGCCGGTGTGGGCTTGACCTGAAATTTGTCTCTATCAAATGCAGATCAACTATATTAATGAATCATAGTCAGACATCATCGAAACAAAAGAATATTATACGTAAGCCCAACATACATAGTCAGCCATTATCAAAACAATGGAGTTACACGTGTTATGCACTTGTCCAACATTCTCCCCCTTTTTGATGATGGCAACTATGAGCTATGAGTCATTATGATGTCCAGGTTTGAGTCATTATGAGTATATTGAAGGTCAGAGATTAAAAGAATGTAATCGTGAATAAAAGCATAAAGACCTTCAATCATTGGCTCTCCAGATAATTTTCTCCCCACATATTCTTATGCAAGTATTCAAGACTCTCTCCCCTATGCATTCCTTAGTTAATGACACATACAATTCTCTCCCCCTTTGACATCATCAAAATATCATACTAGAGAGAGTATATGGCATAAGTAGGAAGGTAGGAGTGAAGGAAATTTCAGCACATCAATTGTTGGAAAATTTTAGCAAAGGATGTATAGTGTAAAAGAGATTAGATACCTGGAGGGAGCAACTTAAAGTGCAGCAACCTGAGATACCTTTCCAAAGATGCCTAAATCTCTCCTCCTTTCGAATGCCAATTGATGGAGGGATATATCTTTCGTTAGGCAAATTATGGGCAGGTATGATTACAAGCAGTGCAGTCAGTATTCCAGAATTCTAGAAAAAGATGTGGAAATACATGCCAATGATTGTACACTTACTAAGCTTGACAAGTTAACCGATGTGAACAACCAAACTTGGAAGGGTAGTTTTTAGGACAAATACCAAAGAGTGATATGGATTTATCGAACATGGGAAACAGTTAGAATCAATGGTATTATCTGTTGGCTTGCCAAAGATAGTTGAAATTTGAAGGCATGGTTGCAGCAGCCAAAGAGCACAATTTTGATTTCAGATTTTTCAAGATTTTTAGTGGTTTTCTATTTTTCAGACTTTTTGGGTTTTCTATGCAAGATATGTGTGTGCATAGTTGAAGAATGCAGTCCACCCAATTGCATGAAACAATATGAAACCAGTTGAGTTGTAACCATAATGCCAATGATTGTTAGGACTTATGGCAGATGCACATGAATGATGATTCCAATTGTTATGTCCAATGGATGATTGCAAAGTTATACACATGCAACAATGCTAGCGATGACTGAAGCAAATATGTTTCATGCAAGGTAAACACCAAGGAGCATCAAGATATGATGTTTCAAGAAGGGATGGCATGCTCCGACATTAATTGATGGGAATGTAATGATTTCTAATGTTAGAAGTCATCAAAGAGCATTGATACCATTTGTCTAGAGAGGGCAAAGATCAGGGGATATAGAAAGACAGTTTTTCTTTATAGAAGATGAAGGTTCTTTAACCTGAGACCAAGTTCATAAATCAGAGTTATGGAATTTTTAGAATTTTCAGTTATAGAACCCAAATGAACTAGCCCTTACACTTAGATTGGTTTAATGTTAATGAATTCTGGCCTACTCAGTATAATCACATGAAAACATTTGTATTCAACGTTGATAGAGATGAACTAGAAATTCATATCAACGTCAGATTGACCTCCTCTTATCTTACACATTCAATTCCATTGGCTCCTTTGAGAGAAACTCTTAAAAGTATAGAAGTTAAATAAGTATGAAGACTAAATGGAATTTAAGAATTTTGATAGATGTGCATTTAGCTTTTGCAAACACAACCATAATATTCATTGAATATAGGAGAATATTTTACGAGCAATTGAGTCTAGTGCATGCCTCATATCCGTAAGGACACACATTGTTTAGATGCAAGTATCCCTAGGTAATTGGTAAGACTGATTGTCATGCTTCAAATAGAACAGAGATAACATTGTCACCTCATGACATATCGTTCCACATATTTTTGATGAGGGGACATGTTTCTCAGCAACTAGCCATTGCTCTACCTCATGATATACCTTAAAACATAGCAGAGTTAACAAGGGCACTTCATGACATGCCTCAACTCAATTCATTTTGATGCGGGACGAATGACCGACTCGGGCTAAGACGTACGACCGACTCGTTGTGCGGCCAGCACTAACACGTTAAGGCAAGCCGGGCGGCTGACCACCGTGGTATTCTCCGGGTGGAGACGTCTCTCAACAGCAACTCTCTTGAGCCCGACGATCGTCCCTTGTGAGGGAAACGTGGGGATCGTGGCGATTAAGAAACCACCGTCGCCTAGGGTGCTAATTCGCGCTCGGTGCTCGATTGGAGCCACGGAACGGGCGCTCACAACTTACAATCGCGGTGAATTTGAACTGGCTAACGGCCCTAATCTCACAAACACAGCAATATAGAAAGTATACTAAACAGCAAATGTGAGGATCGGAACGAGCACGTACCTCCACGCCTAGGCGTGGGGAAGATTCCCGGCCGATTTCCGAACAACCCCGATATACAAATGTAATAAGATTACACTTTCAGAAATATTTTCCCACTCCACGCAGGGGGGTATAGGGCTACAAATGCCAATTTTGGGGTTGCTGGAACCCGGGTTGACGGGCCACACTCGTAGGAGGCGAGGAACGCGTGCCGGAGCCGCTCGGGTACGCCGACGGAAAACTGATCCGGTTCTGCCCGCGCTGGTCACCCTGCGCAGTGAGCTTGCGGAGGCTGGTACGGCTGGATCCGATGCCCGATCGGAGCGCCGTTTGTTGGAAAATGTCGGTGACTGAATGTAGTATCTTCACTCCGAAGATCGCGAACAGATGCCTTCGGATCTGGGCGCAGTGATGAATCTTCTGAGGTTCTGGTTTTGTGCTCATAGAACTGTACAGAAACACGGTAAAATGTTGGGAAAATGGTTGCCGGTTTCGGATCGGGGCCTTCTTTGTGGGAGAACGTCGGTGACGCCCTGAGAAAGAAATACTCTGAAGACTTCTCACACGGATCTTGGCCGGATGAAGGTGGGGCCGGCTCTAAAAGTTTACTCAGATCTCAGCCGGACCTGCTCAGACCTGCCTGCGTGATCCCACGAGAACTATCGGTACGATCAGCACCGGTCACGGATCGAGGCGAGATTAGTGGCGACGCGAAGGCGACTTGAAATACTACGATTGATCTTCAGGAACCAGCTTCATATGGTGTTGGGGTCGGGATGTAGAATTCAACACACTGTCACCTTCAATTTTGGGCAGCAATCTGGGGCAGATCTGTGTGCCTCCACGAGAAAAATCACCACCGTTGCTCACGAACTCGGATCAACACGAAACCAAATCTGAATCCTTGCTAAATTGTAGTATTATCAAGGATAAATCAGGTGAAGATAGAAGAGAAGAGGAAGAGGGGGGTAGATGGTCGAGTCTCATGACCTGAATACTATCCAGTCACAAGATAGGGTTGGGAGTCACACCCAAGGAAGAAGAAGTGAATCACTCACTTAATGCAATTTCTCGCAAAATCTTTTCATTCTATTAAGCATAAACACTATACATGCCTTCTTATAGGGAAATAGAAGGGGTAGGGGGAAGGGAACTTGCGCAAGATGCAAGTAGGGGGAGGGGGCATGCGCATGGAATAAGACTCTTGGTGAAAGGGAAATGGAGAAGATGACAAGGGGACATGGTGGCTCACCTACCCTTTGAAATTCAAAGGTAAGAAGGTAGGTGGCAGCCATTGGAATTTGACTAGCAGCCTTCTATTACTCCATGTGGTGAATGGAGGTGGAAGAAATACAAAAAAAACACAATTCCTAGCCTAATAAGCCAAAAGAGGGGGCGCCCCTTTCATTGGGCCTTGAATGGGCCACTTTGGTCCATGGCTTAACCAAGCCCATTCCAACCTAGATGGCTTAAGGCCATTCCACCCTTGAAGGCCCATGAATGAAGAGAGCCCACTCTAGATTATCCAATCTAGATAGCCCATGTGGAAGGAAGCCCATATGGCTTATGGATCCATTAGAAATGGACCAAGGCCATTTCTACTTATGGAATGCTTAAGGGGCTTTAACAAATTGGCCCATTAGGAGCCTTACAACCAGCCCTTTAGCAAATTACACATACAATAACCATTACAAGACCAATTCAATGCCAAAAGGGTATAAATTCAAGCCAAATTATCCCCCTTTTGAAGATAAGCCAATGTAGTCCACTTGGCGCTCCGCGTATGGCACCGTCGGTTCGCCGACGTGTCACGTGATCGCCCTGGTGTCCGCACCAATTCTCCCCGGGTGGGAGGAACTCGACCCTGTCGAGTAAGGGTCCCGAAGCTTGCGCTCTCCGCATGTGACCAAGGCGTTGGTCATCGTGGGGCATCCTCGCCAACGCACTAGGACGTGTGGGTATGCGCCATTCCTTGTGGTGATCACCTGCTCATCCAGTATACAATCTATATGCATGCGTTGAGGTTAGAAAGGTGGACTCTCGGGTGAGGGGTCACTCCCAATAGAAAGATAAAGCTTGAAACTCACTAGGGATCACCGCGGGTTCCAACATGCTACTAATGGAAACATGGAATGTTGAATTGACACCATCGTCATTCGGTAGTTCAATATCGTACGCTTTCGGACCCACTTGTTTCTTAACCCGGAAAGGGTGGGTATCGTGGACTTAGAGTTGCTTTACGGCCCCAAGAGGAACCGTTCAGGTATGACCCTGATCTTGACGTACTCTCCCTTTTGAACTCACGGACATGTAGCATGCATCAGCTAATTCCTTATGCGCGCATGGCTGGCCTTTTATTGACACGACTTAATGCAAACCGTATGCATGAAAGAAAACAAACCGTAGAAACAAACACACACATTACCTTAGACAAACCTATGGTTATGCAGACTATGCATATGCAATGGTGGACCAGGACACCCGAACATGTGCCCCGTATACACTAGTGGCAACCGGTGGTTGGCGGAAAGTGGGACTCCTAGACATCCTACTTTGTCCCTAACATGCGGCTGCCCATTGGATTTGGGAGACTTGGGAGGGCTAGGAGGGCCGGATGTAGGTGTATCAGGCTTGGTGGGCGTAGGTGGCCCGGCCCGTGGGAAAGGGATGTGAAAGTGGACTTCCTCAAAGAGGTGGAGTGGAGGTTGGGGGCCAAAGGGCCCATGAAGAAAGGGATCGAAGGGATCAAAGAATGTGTGGCCCCTCGATATGGATTCCCTCATCTCAAGGTCCCATGTGTGGAATTCTAGAAGGTGTTGATGGTCACCTTCATCCATCGACGTAGATGGGACTGTGTATAGCAGATAGGGCTCCTCCCTCGGGATAAAAGGAGTGAAGTCAGGCTCGGCCGGTAAGGGGAGGAGTAAAAGAACCTCCATGGTGATATGGCACACAGTGTACACGGAGGTGATAGACCCTAAGGATGGATGTGTGAAGCTACGACCTATAGGTTGGTCAAAGCCTGGAGCCAACAAGTGCATAAAAGTTAGTTGCCGGTCTAACCCTTTAAGAAGGTCATCCAATGTATCCACACGGTGACTAGACCGGAAAGTGGTGTGAAATGAATGGATTGGCACCAGAGGTAGGATAGGGTCCATAGATGGGAGGGGAGATGGGACCAAACCTATCTTAAGCCAGCTAAAGAGTGGCTCGGCTATGAGTAGCTTTCCCGTTAGAAACACGGGTAGCTCTGACTGAGAAGGCTCCAAATAAAGATTGGAGAGTGAGGCTTCTCCAACCCTTTTTTCCCCTAGAGCTCGAGATGTCCGAGTGGGACACTGTCCTGCAAAGTGGCCGAATCCCAGGCAGCGATAACACTGCTGTCGTGAACCACTACGGTCCTTGATAAGTGCGTCCTTACCCTTATCCTCCTGACGGACAGGGGGTATAGGCAAAGGGGCTCTCGTGGGTGGGGAACGAGGATCCACTATGATGGGGAGGGGACCGTGGGATGGAACCATAGATGGCACCGGAGTGGGACTACCGGCTGTTACCTCCTTAGGTTCGTGTTTGGTTCCTCCCTGGCTAGGAGGTAGGCAAGGGGGAAGCAGGGACTCGATATAAGCACACTTCCTATCCACTTTATCCAAAATGAGTTGGAAGAGTTCGGCAATGGTGGGGTTTGGAGTAGGAGTAATGTGGTGGACTCTCCCATATGAACTCGGCTTAGTCGTGGACCTAGGCTCTTCTACATGCGCGGCGCGTTGCCTCCGATTATGGCCCACTTGGGTGGATGTGATTGGGTGGGGTCGGTTGGAGGTGACCGGGCTGGGTAGGTAGACCATCCTAAGTTCGTCCTTCATCTCATGCCACGACTCGATGGGCCTTTGCCTCCTAACCTCTCTCATGCGCTCAATGCTCTCCCATTTCCAGGCGGCTTTGTGGACAAGCCTCTCTCGGGCAAAACTAACTTGCATGGCACCGGACATGGTGTAACATTCAAAATATTTGTCCATCGCGGCCTCCCAATTGAGGTAGTCGCCCGGATCATTAGAGCCATAAAAATCAGAGGCTTCGGGCCTACGGAAGGGGAGAGGATGGTTGCCAAGCCCATGGGTAGACCAACGGCCATATTGCCCGGGTGATGGGGATTCCATGTGAATTTGGTGGAACTATATGCTAGACATGACTATGTGAGAATGCACTAACTAGGAACCTAGACTTAACCCACTATTCGGTACGTGACGGAGCTAATCGATCCGAAGATCACTCGCACAAGTGTGCGGCCTTCCTGATAGGCGTAGCCTAACGTTCGTGTCACACCTTTTGATATACCGAGTAGAGGAATGCAAATGTAACCTTGAACTTGAATGACCCTAGACTTGAACGACGCTCTGATACCAATTTGATGTGGGACGGATGACCGACTCGGGCTAAGACGTACGACCGACTCGTTGTGCTTCCAGCACTAACACGTTAAGGCAAGCCGGGCGGCTGACCACCGTGGTATTCTCCGAGTGGAGACGTCTCTCAACAGCAACTCTCTTGAGCCCGACGATCGTCCCTTGTGAGGGAAACGTGGGGATCACGGCGATTAAGAAACCACCGTCGCCTAGGGTGCTAATTCGCGCTCGGTGCTCGATTGGAGCCACGGAACGGGCGCTCACAACTTACAATCGCGGTGAATTTGAACTGGCTAACGGCCCTAATCTCACAAACGCAGCAATATAGAAAGTATACTAAACAGCAAATGTGAGGATCGGAACGAGCACGTACCTCCACGCCTAGGCGTGGGGAAGATTCCCGGCCGATTTCCGAACAACCCCGATATACAAATGCAATAAGATTACACTTTCAGAAATATTTTCCCACTCCACGCAAGGAGGTATAGGGCTACAAATGCCAATTTTGGGGTTGCTGGAACCCGGGTTGACGGGCCACACTCGCAGGAGGCGAGGAACGCGTGCCGGAGCCACTCGGGTACGCCGACGGAAAACTGATCCGGTTCTGTCTGTGCTGGTCACCCTGCGCAGCGAGCTTGCGGAGGCTGGTACGGCTGGATCCGATGCCCGATCGGAGCGCCGTTTGTTGGAGAATGTCGGTGACTGAATTTAGTATATTCACTCCGAAGATTGCGAACATATGCCTTCAGATCTTGGCGCAGTGATGAATCTTCTGAGGTTCTGATTTTATGCTCACAGAACTGCATAGAAACACAGTAAAATATTGGGAAAATGGTTGCCAATGTCAGATCGGGGCCTTCTTTCTGGGAGAATGTCGGCGACACCCTGAGAAAGAAATACTCTGAAGACCTCTCACACGGATCTTGGCCGGATGAAGGTGGGGCTGGCTCTGAAAGTCGACTCAGATCTCAGCCAGACCTGCTCAGACCTACCTGCGTGATCCCACGAGAACTATCGGTATGATCAGCACCGGTCACGGATCGAGGCGAGATCAGCGGTGACGCAAAGGCGACTTCAAATACTACGATTGATCTTCAAGAACCAGCTTCATATGGTGTTGGGGTCGGGCTGTAGAATTCAATACACAGTCACCTTCAATTCCGGGCAGCAATCTGGGGAAGATCTGCGTGGCTCCACAAGAAAAATCGCCACCGTTGCTCACAAACTCGGATCAACACGAAACTAAAGCTCAATCATTTCTAACTCGTATTAGTATCAAGGATAAATCAGGTAAAGCCAGAAGATAAGAGGAAGAGGGGGGTAGATGGTCGAGTCTCACAACCTGAATACTGTCCAGTCACAGGACAGGGTTGAGAGTCACACCCAAGGAAGAAGAAGTGAATCACTCACTTAATGCAATTTCTCACAAAATCTTTTCATTCTATTAAGCATAAACACTATACATGCAATCTTATAGGGAAATGGAAGGGGTAGGGGGAAGGGAACTTGCGCAAGATGCAAGTAGGGGGAGGGGGCATGCGCATGGAATAAGACTCTTGGTGAAAGGGAAATGGAGAAGATGACAAGGGGACATGGTGGCTCACCTACCCTTTGAAATTCAAAGGTAAGAAGGTAGGTGGCAGACATTGGAATTTGACCAGCAGCCTTCTATTACTCCATGTGGTGAATGGAGGTGGAAGAAATACAAAAAAAACACAATTCCTAGCCTAATAAGCCAAAAGAGGGGGCGCCCCTTTCATTGGGCCTTGAATGGGCCACTTTGGTCCATGGCTTAACCAAGCCCATTCCAACCTAGATGGCTTAAGGCCATTCCACCCTTGAAGGCCCATGAATGAAGAGAGCCCACTCTAGATTATCCAATCTAGATAGCCCATGTGGAAGGAAGCCCATATGGCTTATGGATCCATTAGAAATGGACCAAGGCCATTTCTACTTATGGAATGCTTAAGGGGCTTTAACAAATTGGCCCATTAGGAGCCTTACAACCAGCCCTTTAGCAAATTACACATACAATAACCATTACAATCCCAATTTAATGCCAAAAGGGTATAAATTCAGGCCAAATTATCCCCCTTTTGAAGATAAGCCGATGTAGTCCACTTGGCGCTCCGCGTATGGCACCGTCTGTTCACCGACGTGTCACGTGATCGCCCTGGTGTCCGCACCACATTTATTAAGAGACATATTTCTCAGTGGGCCAATGTCATTGCTCGACTATTTTGCCATTAGAAATACCACAAAAACATATTGTTTAGAAACAATACTTGGACAGAAGTTTCTCAATCATAATTGCCTTTGTACTTAAAATAAACTTTCAGATTTCAAAAGGCATAACTGGACAACAACATGAGAAATTGGTTTAAGTCTATTAACCCCGATCATAAACATTTTCAAGACAATTAGACTTCAAGAGACATGAAATCATTAATGTTAAACCAAATTCATTCATGTTCAAGGCAGTCACAAATCTCTATAAAAGAAGATTCCTCTTAAAGATTTACTCTGATAAACAACCTTGATAGCAGATAGAGAGTCCTCTAAGAAGTTCAAGATAATTTGAATCCAAGTTGAACCAAAACAGAGATAGGCATTATGATGCGGTGGATTGGTTCAGGAAGAGAGTGTAGCATGAATTGAAAGTAGGAGTTGGAGATGAACACTCCCCCTGAAGATGATGCACTGAGCTCAGACTGGAATGAAAATGATATGTTCAACATATGCAAGGAAGTGTCGACACTTGCACAGTAATATGTCGACACTTCAGCTCAGATAGAGTGCAATTTTCAGCCAGGCTGAACTGAGGGTTCGACTTGTCAGGTTGTGAGGTCGACCTTTCTGACAGTAGGGTAGAGTTTTGACTGAAAGTGTCTTGAAGGATAAACTCCCCCTGAAAAGATGCAATCTATGCAAGAACATCAACAATATGTAGAATGAAGCATGCAGAATTTTGATGTCGGCTCCCCCTGGTTCCATGCATGGGTTATAGTGAAATGTGCAGCGTATGACTCGAATGAATGCACAATGTAATAAAAATGCTACAAGATGATTATGTATTTTTGTGTTTCTCAAACATGATATGCAATGGAGTGTATGAAACCACAATATCATGCAATCATGGATTTTCTGAAATGCATTCTGAATAGACATGCAAGTTGGTAAACTGTGAAATGCAAGAACTCCCCCTCTGTCTAGTGCTCATGGAAGTTAGGACAGACAATCATCATCATATTTGTCCACAAGGATGATGAGTTGGGATATGTGCAGCCATGAAAGACATCATCAAAATAATGATCATCAATGCTAAGGAAGAAGCTCACATGGTTGTTAAATGGTAGACATGATTAAAACAGTAACACAATTATCATAACAATCTCATCAACATGACACATTTTTCATGAATTACAAAACTGAACTAATTGATCTTTGCTACAAGGCGGAGGTGTGGATGTGAGATCCTGCTCACACATAGTGAGAGCTCCGGGCAAGCTTGACTTGCCTTTCTGCTCTAGACCATTTGAAATACCAAAGGTCACGCAAGGTGCAAGCAATCAATCTAATCTAGAAACTCATCTTACACAAAGAGGATAACTCAGCAGTTCAGGGAGACAACTTCTTGCATGATTTATTGACACATAACACCCCTAATATGCAGTGACTTACAATGCAAGCCTATCATGCAGCAATTAAACAAATGACATTATCTACATACCTGTGCCTTGAGCTTTTATTTTCGTGAGCATCCTGTGTTTAGCCCAAAGGCACCCTACACCCGAAATTCTTATTTGAAATTTTTTGGTACCTAAGCTTGCTTGGGTCCTTATTTTTTAGCAGCAGTTCTAGCAATTGATATTCTTTTCTTTGCTTCCTTCTGTTGTGCCCCTGTGGTTTTGATGTCAGCAAGCACTATGAGTATGAATGATTGATCACCATGTGTCTGCATATGAATGATTGATTAAGCATCTTATTTGCATGTCATTCTATCAAACAGGTTGTGTGCATATTCATCTCATTGCATATAGGCTAGTGCACTTCCATGCATGCATGAAGAGTCATATGGGTTCTGGTATATAGAGTGCGTCGACGCACTGTAGTGGCTGCGTCGACTCAGTCTAGTATTTCTGGAAGGATACCCATTCTTGAAGGGGGTGTGCGTTGACGCAGTATGGGCACTGCGTTGACGCGGCCAGTTGTGTGTTCTTGCATTAACTCTGTAGAAACACATGCATACTCGGTGCATTGTTAGTTCTCTTGCACATTGCATCGATGCAATATCTGCCATATGCATACACTGCATCGGTGCATTCATCAGTTGCTTAAATACTAAGTCGGTGCAGAGTATGCACCGACATGTTGTTGTGCCCCTTGTGCCTTAATGATGTTGTGTAGTTTTGATGACAGCAACCACTATGAATGATGTGAGAGTAGAATATTGAGTCTGTGCATACCTTGTTTACGCATTGAAAGTCGATGCGTGTTCATTATGCATACAAAGTCAGTGCATAGTTCATTGATAAGTCTGTATAACTTTTGTTGATTTGATCGTTTAAGTTCGTGCATCATTTCATCAGAGTATGTTCATTATGCATTCAGATCAAACTCTAGGGACAGCAAGACAGTGCAGAATTTCATTTTATGTAGAAAAGAGTCAGTACACACTTGGCGTGTGCAAGGCTGAACTTGGTACAAAGGGCTCTTAATGCATTCATGAAGTCGGAGCAACCCTTGTAGCTGCACGTAACCTAGTCGATGCATCCTTAGTTGTTACACGTAACTAAGTCGGAGCAAGTGTCAACCATGCGAGAGTTGAGTCGATGCAACTCCTGTTGCTACATGCGATTAAGTCCGTGCATTTGTGCATCTTTCACAACAAAGTCTGTACATTCTTCAGTAGCAAGTCGATGCATCTTTTGCTCCATGCAAACAAAGTATGTACATTCTTCAGTTGCAAGTCGATACATCTCTTGCTCCATGAAAATAAAGTCTGTACATTGTTCAGTAGCAAGTCGATGCATCTTTGTCTCCATGCTCACAAAGTCTGTATATTCTCTGATGGCATGTCCGTGCATTCATCTTCATTGTGCATACTTTCCTATATTCACACTGCATTATGTGCATCAAGTATGTACAAGCTTAGATCAAATTTTGAACTATCTCAGTGCATCCTCTTCTCTTCTCTTTCAGATCAATTCAAGTTGGTAACTAGTCTGACCTGATAGAATATCTGCTCGAGGAGCTTAAGAAGGGCACGTGATCCAAGAATGGAGGAAGTGCCAGGATCATGACACGTGTATTGCAGCAAGATGAAATGCTGCCACGTGGTCAAGGCGCTAGGGCGGGAATTCGTGGAAGACACACGCCCATCTATCTGCTGCTGCTATAAAAGGGGGACCTCTCCATCCAGAGAATAGTAATCGTGAAACGAGAGATCGAAGTAGATAAAAGAAGAAAGATCTACAGCCAGCATGATCCAGAGAGGAGAAGAGAGTAGCAGCAGAGAAGTGCAGAAGTGAAAGTGAGAGAGCTCGTGAGATTGAGAGAGATTGAGAGAGAGAGAGAGAGAGAGAGAGAGAGTGAAGAAAGAGCTTGAGGAGAAGAAGATAGAAGATTTTCCTGAAGATTAGTTCCACTGGACCTTGGATCAAATCCAGGCCAGTCAGCTCCCTGAGAGCCACATTTATGTTGCTATCTTTTACAGCTTTCAGTCGATGTATCATCTTTTGTTTTCATTTGAACTCTATTTCAAGCTGTTAGTCAGCAGAGCTAAGCTGTATTGCTCAGCGTTGCAGAGGATGATTCCTCTGGACAAGAAGCTGTGTTGCTCAGTGGGCGAGGTGGATACCTCGGACAACAAGCTGTGTTGCTCAGCGGGCGAGGTGGATACCTCGGACAGCAAGCTGTGTTGCTCAACAGTTGTAGGCAAGCTGTAAGGCCCAGCGGTTTAAGCTGTGTATCAGCAAGAATCCACACTCAGGTTTGAGTGTAGGGTGGATGTAGGTCTGGAGGACTGAACCACCTAAAATTTCTTGTGTTATGTGGTTTGCATGTTTTTATCTATCTCGGTTAGATGAATGCGTAGGCCGATCATTTGTTCTTTATCTCTGGCTTGTGGTTACTGTGCACATCGACTGTTTAATGTGTATTTCAGTTTCGGTAGAATTGAATCTGTTTTCAATTTCACATCTCTGAGTGTTTTGAGTTTTTATTTGGGTAATTTTTTAAGGATAGATTCATTCACCCCCCTCTAAATCCATCGCACCAGCTACAACAATTGGTATCAGAGCAGGTTGTTGTGCATTGGGTCTAACGATCCGCAGCAGATCCTGCATCTTTTGTGGTGCATTTCAGAGTGGGTTTCTTGTGTTCGGTGTTTTGTTTCTCTAGTTTAGTGCCTCAATTTGCTCAACTGATTTCGTTGCATTTATTGTCTTCTTTTCAAGGTGTTAGATCTTAGTTTATTCAGTTGCTTTTCAATGGCTTTACTTCCTATCTTTGATGGGTCTAATTTGAACTCATGGTTAGGTGGCCTATTCGTTTACGTAAACTCCATTGACCCAAATCTGTGGAGTCTTATTTCAGAAGGCCCACATAAGCACCATCAGGATCATACCAAATGGTTGCATAGGGACAAAATGAAAAACAATGAAAATAGTATGGTCCTAAACATCCTGAAAGCTTCAGTTAATGACAATATGATTTCTCTTTTTCCAGGATTTACATCTGGAAAAGAAATATACGATAAAATCATTTCTGCTCATAACAAACAAGATGGAGTATGTTTGATGGCTAATCAAAGGGATCAGACTGAAGATTCATCATCTCAGGTAAGCTTCGAATCAGAAGAACTTTAATTTGATAAATTAGTTGAGATGTATGAAGAATTGCTAAAGGTGTCCAAGAAAATAAAATCTGAAAATATAGGATTGAAGAAAAAGATCAAACAAAGTAAAGCTGAATTCTCTTGTGAAGCTTGCCCTACTCTGAAGAAGTCTTATGATATGTGTTTGCTAGATGTTCAAAACTTTAAGGAACAAAATGTCTCTTTAAAAATTGAGAATCAAACATGCTTGAATAAGATATCTGAACTGGAGAATCAGCCGAATGAAAAGAATGATGAACATCCAATCAGACTGTAAGAGTTGAATAAGGTTAATTCTAAATTGGATAAACTGAGACTTGAAAATGAAGAAATTCAAAGGAATAAAAAAAACCTTAAAGGTGAAATAGAGAGAGCTAACAAGGAAAGTGTACAGGGCTCCTCTCTCAAATCGATCTGCCACAAGTGCTTAGCTTTAATAGAACGCAATGAAGATCTGTATGATGAAAATGAGGGGCAGAGATGATTGATCGAATCCCTAAGAGAAGAAAACAAAGAATTGTTAATTGAGAAAATTAAAGCTGAAGAAAGAGAAGAAAAATTGATTGAAAGACTCGAATCTATATCAAGTGGTGAAGAAATTAAGAAGCCGACCAACGAAAACATTGAACTGAAAGCTGAAATTGAAAAAGTAAAATGGTTGAACACTAGCATGTCTGAAAAACTTCTCACCTTAGAAAAGGGAAAATCTATCTGTGATGAAGAATCAAAAATTTTGAGCAATCTAGAATAAGAAATTGAGAAGTATAAAACTGCAAATAAAGTTCTAAGCGAATGCGTTAATTGCAGTGAACAGGAGATAGCCAGTTATGAATTTCACATTGCTTCTTTGGAAAATAAAATTCATGATATGGAAAAATCAACATCCGAGTCTATTGAAAACAAGAGAAAAATGAAAGCTGTCATGAAAAGTAAGGATGAGGACTCAAAGGAAGGGGTAAGCTGTAGTACTGATGTTAAGAAAAGTGTGAGAAACCAACTATACACTACCTTTGTGCAAAGTTCTGAGGCAGCTGGTGTCACAAGTCAGTCCCCAATGCAAAATAAAGATATGAAAACTTCTTCATCATCTATCTTTCAATTTAACGCTCAGAAAAATGAAAAACGAACAAAAAGTGTGAACAAGAATAAACATTTGAACAAGAATGAAGTCAAAAAAGTCCCCACTCGAGTCATGGAATCTACTAGCTCTGCTGAATCTGATAGCTCTATACTTACTGCTCTTGGATCGTTTACTTATGCAAATAAAAAGAATGGCTCATGTCATTATTGTAGCAAGATAGGGCATGTAATGGATGATTGCAGATTGTTAATCGAAGATGAGCATACTGGTGAAGCAATACATTCTAGGAATTCATTTGGTAGAAACTATGCCACTAGGAAATCTGATGCTTCATGTTACTACTGTGGAAGGCATGGTCATTTAATGAATAAGTGCTTTGCTATGAAATTCGATGATAGGATGTATGCTAGATTTTCTGCAAATCATCACGAGTATAGAAGAAACAAACATGTGTTTAACCAGCACATTATCTGCTTCAATTGCAACAAGCCCAGTCACAAGGCTGCTGAGTGCTGGTCAGGGTCATATTGGGATAAATCTGGATTCAAAGGTAAGCACCTAAGGTGCTTTGAATGTGGAAGGCATGGCCATACAGTCAAAGACTATTGGCATGCTCAGGGAAATAGATTTAATTCTAAATCTGTAAAAGTTCCTGCTCCCAATGCTGCTGATAAGAATAAAGCTGTTAATAAAAGAAAATTTT
Source organism: Amorphophallus konjac (assembly GCA_022559845.1). NCBI lineage: Eukaryota > Viridiplantae > Streptophyta > Magnoliopsida > Alismatales > Araceae > Amorphophallus > Amorphophallus konjac. The sequence continues at coordinate 253,882,939 of CM040125.1, read as the reverse complement.
TTCTATGTTTTGAATGTGGAAAGCCAGGTCACAGGGCTGCAACCTGTTGGCTGGCAGGATATCAAAGCCAAACTATTTTTGGTAAACAGAATGTTAATTCTGTTAACAAAAATCTTCATGCATATGCACATAGAATTCATGCTAATAAGAATGTGCATAAATTAAATCTAAAATCTGGTGTATCATGCCATTACTGTGGACAAATAGATCATTCAATGAATAATTGCTATTTGATGAGAATTGATGACCTTCATGCACAAAAATTGATTAGCATACCTGTTAGAGGTGTCATTGTTAATTCAGGACCCAAGATATCTTGGGTACCTGTTGCATCAAAATGATGTGTTTGTTGCAGGCGTGCCTTGGAGAGGAATAAAGAGCGGTAAATAAGCCAAGGCACTCAAAAGAAAACCCCTTTCTGAACTTTTCAGGTAAATTCTCTGCACTTCTTGCTCTTAGATTCATTGCATATCTTGTTAAAATAAATGTTCATCTATATAGAATTGCTAAAAACATCAGTTTCTGTCTGAGTCTGAAAATTGTGAACGTTATGCTCTTGATCTAATGCTTGAATCTGCATTTCACATTCACTGAAAATCTGATAGGACTGCATGTTGTATTGCACTTCAGAGATAGTCTGAATCTACTTGTGAAAAATCTGTTTAATCCCCTATAAGATGTCATTGCACATGGTAATTTTTAGAATCTTCATATATATTACATGCATTCAGGGGGAGTTTGTTGAGTCTTTGCATGTCTTTGCATACATATAGTTAATTGCATTGCATTTCAGTACATTGAAATTGTCAAAAAGATTGTGTTCATTAAGGGGGAGTATAAAACAAGATTGTGTTGAGATCATCCAATTCACGTATCTGAACTTAACTCTGATTTGATTTTGAATCTTGTGAGCTGGTCTTTCTTGAGCAAATCTGTCTGATGGACCTCTGAATATCTATGATTCACTATGATATATTCTTTGATGCACCTATTAATTGTCCTGATTGATAGTGTTGCCACAGTGAGTCGACATCATCTTGGAATTGCTTTGTCAATTGTCGACACCTTCATTGTTGTGCTCATCTTTGTTACATACTTGAAACTCTTGTGCAGTTCACAACTTGAATGTTGTTGAATCTCATTGAAAATTTAGAAAATTGAGAAGAGTTCAATTCGTATACCTTTATCATAAATCTGGAAATCAATTCATTAAAGAATCTTCTATTATAAAGATTTATGAATGGCTAAAAGATCAGATTAGTTTAAGTCCAATATATTCATTGAGCTTGGATATGAATATCTTGAAAGTATCTGAGTCAACTTTAATAAACTTTAACCAACTATTTCATGTTGAATCTTATAAAATCTTCTGAAATCTGAAAATGTTAAAATCATAGCTTTATTTGGTTAAATTATATGAAATCAGTATTGTTTTTAAACAAATGATGAATCTGAAACGTTCCTAAGGGTAAATTCTGTCAGAGCAATGATTTTGGTCACTGAGAAACCATGTCCATTGACCAAGAAGTCTAGAGGACTGTGTTATGAAGTGCCATAATTAACTCTGCTAAATAAAATTCATTGAAAATCTGGGCAGAGCAATGGCTTGAATACTGAGAAATATACTTCACTTATCAATGAAATAAGGTGAAGTATGTCATGAGGTGTCAATACTATCTCTGAAGTATGACAATTAGTCATACTAAGTGCTTAGGGATACTGGCGTCCAAACAACGTGTATCCTCTAGCCACAAGGTGTATACTGAACTTAATTGCACCTGGTAAACTTGCTATGAAATCTTGTACTGTGCATAAAGAAAAATCTAAAATTATTTGAAGAAGTATGGCTGATCCTCAGGAACCAAATTTGAATTCCTTCATGTTGTTTAACCTCAATACTAATGATTATAATTTCTAAAGAAGTCATTAAAATTGACTGAGTAAGATGAAAGGAGGTCAGTCAAGATATAAATATGAGGGCTTGGTTAACTTTTATTAAACATTGATGTTCAGATATGAGTACAGAATTTTATTAACAAACTGTGTATACATCATATTTAAACCATGATGTTCAAATAAAAATTCATAAGCCCCTATAATGGAAGAGTCTGAACCATCCGTTTATTCAGATTTATGAAATAAGTATCTTATTGAAAACATTCTATTTCCTTGAAAGATCGTGTATTCTGCATGCTGCCATGTCATCCTTCCTGAATGTCTTCTTGACATATCCCTCTCCTTACACCCTTGAAAGCCTTGCTTCATTCAGATCAGGGAGCATTGGATTGTTAAGGTCATGTCTAGACTGCACTTATTGCCTTTTAAAGGGGGAGGTTTGTTCGTCTTATCAAAGGAGGAGGATAGATTGATTGTCTCATCTGCATCATGTAAGCATTAGGTTCTCCATGAATTGCATTAATTATTCTTAAGGAGAGAATCCATCTGCTCTGAAGCTACAACGAAGCGTCTATTCAGGAGGAGTTTCTTTGTCTATGAATCATGCTGCACATTAAAGGGGGAGATCTTGTCAGCATCCTTCATGTCCCTTTCTCTTTGCTGTTGTTAAAGGGGGAGTATATTGCGCCTTTTGTCTCGGGGAGATTTTGATTCAGTCATATCATGCACGCTTTTATTTCTCTCTCCAACTATTTTCTTTTTGATGAAGTCAAAGGGGGAGAATAGTTTGGGTCTGTGTGACTCATAGTGTTGCCATCATCAAAAAGGGGGAGATTGTTGTGCCCCTGTGGTTTTGATGTCAGCAAGCACTATGAGTATGAATGATTGATCACCATGTGTCTGCATATGAATGATTGATTGAGCATCTTATTTGCATGTCATTCCATCGAACAGGTTGTGTGCATATTCATCTCATTGCATAAAGGCTAGTGCACTTCCATGCATGCATGAAGAGTCATATGGGTTCTGGTATATACAGTGCGTCGACGTACTGTAGTGGCTGCGTCGACTCAGTCTAGTATTTCTGGAAGGATACCCATTCTGGAAGGGGCTGTGCGTTGACGCAGTAAGGGCACTGCGTTGACGCGGGCAGTTGTGTGTTCTTGCATTAACTCTGTAGAAACACATTCATACTCGGTGCATTGTTAGTTCTCCTGAACATTGCATCGGTGCAATATCTGCCATATGCATACACTGCATCGGTGCATTCATCAGTTGCCTAAATACTAAGTCGGTGCAGAGTATGCACCGACGTGTTGTTGTGCCCCATGTGCCTTAATGATGTTGTGTAGTTTTGATGACAGCAACCATTATGAATGATGTGAAAGTAGAGTATTGAGTCTGTGCATACCTTGTTTATGCATTGAAAGTCGATGCGTGTTCATTATGCATACAAAGTCAGTGCATAGTTGTTGACGCCTGGAAAATGAGCAATGGCGGAGACAAAATTGAAAAGAAGATCAGACCAACAGTGAAAGATCAATGACGAAGCTCGTCAACCATCTACCTGGCAGAAACCTCTTCCCGGCCAGGCTAATGTCTAGTGTCGTCGTCTAGCAGACAACGGCACCGATGAAATAACAGTCACCTGACTGATGAGACCTCCTACCATATTTTAACAAGAGCTGTATTGCTGCCCTATCCAAGAATCCACAGATGACATGTCAGAAGGAGTCAGATGTTGACTTATTGACAGATGAGGCGGGAGTAAAGATGAAGATGAAGTCGGAACCAACAAATGAAGATTGTGAAGACTTCTACAAAGTCAGAGCAAAAGAAGAACCGTCTCCATGTGAGGCATGCCGTGCTGAAGCCTTCCCGGGTTAAAGATGATACCCGGTTTTGTCACCGTTCAGATGGCAATACTGATGAAACCCCTGTCTACGGACTGATGAAACCCCTGTCTACGGACTGATGAAAACCGTAATAATGATCTCGATACAAGATGCGTCACCAATGGAAGACCCTTTTGGGTGATGATGCCCTTGAAAGACCCAAATGGGCCTGTGAAAGTGGCTAAAATACTTTAATTGGGCCTGCAATATTGGCGCCGAGAGTCACTTACCGAAGCTCAAAAGATGCTACCGAGAAGCTGAAGGCAAGCGCGCCGGGAAGCCATGCCCTTTGGCGCCGGGAGGCCTCCCCGATTGAAAGAGGCGCGCCGGGAAGCTGCCTTCTTCACGCCATGATGAAGCCTGCCGAGAGGGGGGGAACGGGTATAAAACCCCCTCCCTTCGAACAAAAAAAGAGGACGGAGGAGAGAAGAAAACACAGAACAGAAGAACAAAAAGAGAAAAAAGAAAGAGACAGATAGAGAAAGAGAGAAGAAAAAAAAAGGAGAGCTCCAGAAGGAGGGACTCGAAGAAGCGAAGAAATATCTGAGAAGAGACGAAGGAGCAGAAGCTCAAGGTGGGCAGCCGGGGAGGGAGAGGAGTCAATGCTCCGCCCTCCCCCCCCTTTCATCTTCTTTGTTTCTGTTTTCTTCTTTATGTAACCATGCGAGTCTTATCTCGATTCATCGGTTGTAACCGGAGTATCCCGGCCCCCATTCATCTCCCTTTCCTCCATCCCCTCTATGTGACTGGGGTGAGTCCAGGAATGATGTGATTGTATGAAATGCTCCAGTGGCCCGTTTGGGCACTAGGCGATTGAAGTATTTGTCCGCTATCTCTCCGTCTGCTGCTATGCCTTTCCTTTATATGTTTTCATTTTAAGTCCAACTGAAATGAGCCGATGTCCCTCTCTGATTCATCATCGTTTGCATAAAGTTTCCCAGGCTTGCCCTAGGGCCAGAGACAGACCATCTCTTGGCTTCTAGGGCAGTCTGCTACCGATATTGGCAGTAACTCCGAGGGCTTGCTCGAGATCCTCTTCCCACAGGAGTAAGCAAGCTGTTTCAATAAATTGATACCGATGGTTTCTAAGCCGGCTCCAGTCCGAACAGTTACATCAGGGTCGCCCCTGGGGTCAGAGATGGCCATCTCCTGGCTCCCAGGCGACCAAAGATGCCAGCAAAGGAGTCCCTGAGGGTCAATAATAATATGACGATTCAGAGCCCCATCCTGCAGTGATTCCTTCGATTCCCCTTTGAACCCATCCCATCTTTGGCAAATCAAACCCATGTCTGTGTAATCTCTAGCCTACCCTCTAAATCCAGCCTCAATCCGAGCCAGAAATCTCATAAAATCCCCAAACAGAGTATCGTTTGAGCTCTGCAAATCATGAAACCCTGTAGCAATTCCATCCTCTCGGCGTGCAAAATTCCCCGCCGAGAACTACGCTGCCGAGAGACCTCCTTCTTCAGCAAACCGACAAAAGTCTCTCCAAGCCACTTCCACGTGAACCCCCCCAGCTCTCCGCTTCCCGGCACCACCTTCCCGGCGCGGTAATGGGCGCGCCGGGAAGCCCCTGGCCGAGACCTTCCCCTTGCCTTTGGCCTCTCGGCGCCAGCCTCCCGGCGCGATGAGGAGCGCGCCGAGAAGCCTCCACGCCGGGAGCCTCCCTCCTGCCTTCTTTTGCATTTGGAGCCACGCCGGGAGCCTCCCTCCTTCCTTCTCTGGCCAATTTAAACCCATGCCGAGAGCACCCCCTCTGGCCAATTTAAACCCGTGCCGAGAACCCCCCTTGGCCAACCTATAATCCCACGCCGAGAGCCATCTTCTTGCCAACGAAAACCATGCTGAGAGCCTCTCCTTTGTCCACTCCTTTGGCTTTTCGTCCATTTATTCTGGGGCGTTCGTGAGTCGTCATATGTACCCCAGGGGATAAATTAACTGGGGATTGACCTCCCCTACATTCTAAGGTCCCTAATAGGATTCACATGCCACCCCGTGGGTCTGACGAACCTTGTCTCTACATGAGTTTCGTCAGTCTCCGAGAAGGGGAATAGTGACCGATGCCAGAGACATGGATAGTCTCTTCGAGCCTTAGTGCTCACTCATTTTTCCGGCTTTCATCCCGGCACTCCGTGGATGTCAGCCTATACCATTCTCTGGCAAATGCTCGGTCCAGGGGAGGTGCTGCCAAAATTCTCTCAGGAAGATGAAAGTCGACATCAGGTTGTCCCCCGGGCTCTGCATGATAATGGTGACAGGGTTTTCTCTCGACCCTAGTCTTCCTAAATCCCTCTTCTATCCTGATGCTCCTGTAAAGCCCAAATCTAATCCAGCTCAGATTTGATGAACTGATCCACTTTGACCTCACAGAACCTATCTGGCTTGTCCTGCATCGCCAAGAAACCCAAAACAGAGCCTCCGGAACCCCTTTCGGGTCCTCACGGCGCCAGAACACCAACACTCTCTCGACGCCATGGCTCCCGGCGCGGCCCTGGGCGCGCCGGGAACCCTCATGCCGAGAGCTCCCCCTCCTCCTCAACCATGCCGAGAGCCTCTTCCTCCTCCTTTCAACCAGGCCGAGAATACCCCTGGCCATCTCCCCTTCGTGCCAAGAAGCTCTCCAGTTGGCGCGCCGGGAACCCTGGCCATTTTGCCTTTACGCTGGGAACCTATGCACACTTGAACTGCATTGATAGCCTACCCCAAATTTTATTACTGGGCCTTCAATCCAAATTTTGTTCCGGGGGCTCCGCCCCCGGAAACCCCCGCAAGGGGCGCTGCCCCCTTGACCCCCGCGACCTGACAGGTCGATCCACGTGCGAGGGTGCAACATTAAGCATTCGCTTACATTCCGTCGTCCCGCAGCGGGTTCACGAATAACCCCTTTAGCTCGGGAGGGCTCTGCCATTGCACGAGTGCCGCCGGCTTCTATAGGGAATATCAAGCATTGCCCCATGGCAGATACGCGATTCAGGAAGCTTAACACTTCTCTCTCTCTTGGCTTTCATCCCGGCACTCCGTGGGTGATAGCCTATTTCCCCCTGGGCATAATCCAGATAAAAGGGGAGATGCTGTCGAAACGTCGATCGATGTTTTAAACCCCCATTATGGCCATGGCTCAGCCTGTCTGTGACTGAAATTTCCCCTTCCCCCCTAAGCCCGGTCTCTGAACCGCTGACTTAACGATATCGTCTGTTTCTACAGTTGATGTTATTATCTTGCCAGCCTTCTTGGCTCTGGTATGAAATTCAAATTGCGCACATGAATATATTTTTTTTTGCCTCTCGAGGCCTCCTATTTTGGCATTTAATCAAGGGTTGTCCTTCCTTGGAAGGACGTAATTAACGTCATAGCCTTTATGGTATGACGGACTTCTGGTCCCGACTCGGACCTCACAATCGACTGACCAAGTCAGGTCGAGCGCACGATAAAATCGTCACTCCGGTGACTGGCACGCCTAACAAATCCAAAATCCAAATAAAATAAAATCTATAAATAAATAAAAAATCCGCGTCCACAATAGTTCATTGCTAAGTCTGTACAACTTTGTTGATTTGAGCGTTTAAGTTCGTGCATCATTTCATCAGAGTCTGTTCATTATGCATTCAGCTCAAACTCTAGGGACAGCGAGACAGTGCAGAATTTCATTTTGTGTATAAAAGAGTCAGTACACACTTGGCGTGTGCAAGGCTGAACTCGGTACAAAGGGCTCTTAATGCATTCATGAAATCGGAGCAACCCTTGTAGCTGCACGTAACCTAGTTGATGCATCCTTGGTTGTTGCACGTAACTAAGTTGGAGCAAGTGTCAACCATGCGAGAGTTGAGTCGATGCAACTCCTGTTGCTACATGCGATTAAGTCCGTGCATTTGTGCATCTTTCACAACAAAGTCTGTACATTCTTCAGTAGCAAGTCGATGCATCTTTTGCTCCATGCAAACAAAGTCTGTACATTCTTTAGTAGCAAGTCGATACATCTCGTGCTCCATGAAAACAAAGTGTGTACATTCTTCAGTAGCAAGTCGATGCATCTTTTGCTCCATGCTCACAAAGTCTGTATATTCTCTGATGGCATGTCCGTTCATTCATCTTCATTGTGCATACTTTCCTATATGCACACTGCATTATGTGCATCAAGTATGTACAGGCTTAGATCAAATTTTGAACTAACTCAGTGCATCCTCTTCTCTTCTCTTTCAGATCAATTCAAGTTGGTAACTAGTCTGACCTGACAGAATATCTGCTCGAGGAGCTTAAGAAGGGCACGTGATCCAAGAATGGAGGAAGTGCCAGGATCATGACACGTATATTGTAGCAAGCTGAAGTGCTACCACGTGGTCAAGGCGCTAGGGCGGGAATTCGTGGAAGATACACGCCCATCTATCTGCTGCTACTATAAAAGGGGGACCTCTCCATCCAGAGAATAGTGATCGTGAAACGAGAGATCGAAGTAGATAAAAGAAGAAAGATCTACAGCCAGCACGATCCAGAGAGGAGAAGAGAGTAGTAGCAGAGAAGAGCAGAAGTGAAAGTTAGAGAGCTCGTGAGATCGAGAGAGAGAGAGAGAGAGAGAGAGAGAGTGAAGAAAGAGCTTGAGGAGAAGAAGATAGAAGATTTTCCTGAAGATTAGTTCCATTGGACCTTGGATCAAATCTAGGCAAGTCAGCTCCATGAGAGCCACATTTATGCTGCTATCTTTTATAGCTTTCAGTCGTTGTATCATCTTTTGTTTTCATTTGAACTCTATTTCAAGCTGTTAGTCAGCAGAGCTAAGTTGTATTGCTCAACGTTGCAGGGGAGGATTTCTCTGGACAGCAAGCTGTGTTGCTCAGCGGGCGAGGTGGATACCTCAGACATCAAGATGTGTTGCTCAGCAGCTGTAGGCAAGCTATGAGGCCCAGCGGTTTAAGCTGTGTATCAGCAGGAATCCACACTCAGGTTTGAGTTTGGGGTGGATGTAGGTCTGGAGGACCAAACCACCTAAAATTTCTTGTGTTATGTGGTTTGCATGTTTTTATCTATCTCGGTTAGATGAATGCGTAGGCCGATCATTTGTTCTTTATCTCTGGCTTGTGGTTGCTGTGCACATCGACTGTTTAATGTGTATTTCAGTTTCGGTAGAACTGAATCTGTTTTCAATTTCACATCTCTAAGTGTTTTGAGTTTTTATTTGGGCAATTTTTTAAGGATAGAATCATTCACCCCCCTCTGAATCCATCGCACCAGCTACAGCACCTTCTAGTCACCCACTCTCGTCCAGAGACAATTAATGGATGTATGCCCATATTTACCACAATAGAAGCAACGCATAGGGTATTTATCAATTTTTGTGTGTGCATGTGCATTGTTCCATTGCGAGTGAGCATATCTACTATCATGTTGATTATGAGAGTAGCTCCTACCTCTTAGTCGCCAGCAATCCTGGACTGTGTGGCCAATCTTTCCACAGTGGTAACAGCAAGGAGGGTGATTTCTGTTGAAAGCCACGGGGTGTGTCGACCTGTCCGAATGGAAGTGTCGATTCTTCTGATTCCCCATGCGGTTCTGTGCAGAGTTCTGCTGCATACGACCACTGCCATTGTTGACCTACCTTTTGCCCTTAATTTCAGTAGCAATTCTTGAATTATTTCCTGCTCTTAGTTCATCATTATTCAAGGTGAGACAGTCATGTACAGTGTGGCCAAACATGTCATAATGAAAGCAATAAACATTCATTTTATGAGAGGCATGGTAGTCATCCTGGCTTTCTCTGTTGTGCATGTCAAGACCAGCAGACTTAGGGTTCTATTGTTGCATGAGAGCCTTCCCTTTCTGCTTACAAATGTGTTTTTGTTTTTTCTGATCAGCATGCGGTATTGGGAGGCGGAAAGAGGTGCTGACTTCATTCTTACCCTTGACAGAAGTAATGTAGGCTTTGCTTCCGAAGAATCGTCGATTTTTAGGTTTGTAACCCAAATCTCCCTCGTGATGACTTACTCTTGTTTCCAAGAGTCTGTTCATGCTTTCCTTATCCTGCATACACTTAGACATAGAGTCATTTATATCTTTGATTTCATTCTCCAATGAAGAGACATGCAACTCGGTTTCAGCGAGGTCCTCCTCACACACAACCAATTACTCATTGAGCATAGCATTAACCCCCTTGTAATTTTCAATCTCCATTTGAAGTTCATTCAGTTTTTCAGAACTGTCATAGGAAATACCCTTTCCCTTCTCATAAATGGACAGTTTTTCAAGCAACATGTCATTTTGTTCTTTTACCATTTTTATTTCTTCAATCAACCTTGTATTAGGGATTAGCTTGTCCGACATAGTTTGTTCATTAGTGATTGATTTAGGTTGGTTTTGAAGTTTCTTATGATTTCTTCCAACCTAGTGATTTCAACTTGAAGGATTCTCATTTCATCGTTTAGACACATGATGGTTTGTTTGTTTAGATCCAAGTCAAAGGCAAGAGTATCGTTGAGCTCTTTAAGGTTGGAAAAATTTTCACAAGCACGACTCTTACCTTAACTATTTTTCTTCAAATCCTTTTTCAATCTTTTGTTTTCAGATTTCATCTTTTTGTACTGCTCGATCAACTGATCATATGCACCCATAAGCTCTTCAAAAGTAAGGTCTTCAGAATCAGAGCTTACCTGAGATGAGGATGGATTGCTTGACTGTTCTGATCGGTCAGCCATAAGGCATTGATGCTCTTGATCTTCTTTCTCGTGGATATTCATCATCACTTCCAGAACTTGCTTAGCTGTGCTGCAGGTAGACACAAGATCAAGTAGGTGGAAAAACCTTCGAAGCATGTGTAGCAGATGAAGCCATTTTCTCAAAATGCACTGGGATATTTCCCTGTAGATCGTAGGATCTAGGAAAAGCAGAGCTAGGCTCTGATACCAATTGTTGGGTCCCACGGAGTGCAATCCGATCTAGAAGGGGGGTTGAATAGATTCTATTAAGAACTTTAGCCTATTTAAATCTTGACTAGTAAAAACATAAACCACTCTTATAAGGTAATTGAATTACTTAAGCATACAGTGCGGCGAATTAGATAAGAATGGAACATGTAATGACGTTAAACTCTCAATGCTCAGTTCAAACAGATGAATTTCCTTGGGAAAGCTTTCACCTTGGCCCCTATTTGCAAGGGTGCAGCAGGCAGCCTAAGGCGCACATGCAGTTAGATACACAAGGGAGAAAGCTGCTCACACACGTGATAACTTCCTCTGCTTGGGAGATGCTCCAAAGTGTCTGTAAGCAAGAGTGCTGCAGACACCTAAGAGGATTCACGAAAGCTATGATAGCAGGAGGATCGAGATGAGACAGTTGTTCAAGCTGAACGCTTGAGTGGCAGAGAAAGTAAACATCGTAAGTAACACATGAACTTGTGAAGTAGGGATAGAGGATATGGAACAAGCTCACAAAGTATACTACCCACAACATAAGGATTTTAAGGTGGTTCGGTTGTTAGCCCACAACCTACGTCCACCCCGAACCAAACTCGGTGAGGCTTTCCGACTGACACACAGCTTGATCCGCTGAGCAGCACAGCTTGCTTACACAGATGAGCAGCACAGCTTGCTTTGTGCTGACTAATAGCTTGAACCACCTAGAGGATCTGATACTCTCTTCCTCTGAAACAACAGAGGGAACCTTGTCCCTAAACAGGGGATCGTAGAAACTAGATGTATTGGTGATGGAAGAACAGTAACAATTAGAAACTAAATACTGCAAGTGCAGTGGAGAATTAATAGAGACAATGTAGACATCAGCTGAAGAATGGATCAAGACATTGGAGCAGGTGAGTGCAGCTACAAGATTGGATCCAAGAATCCTTTTCTTAAAGCACCGGTAGACTGCAAGATTTTTCTTCTCTCTCTCAAGGCTGCTCTCTCTTCTTCTCTTTCTTCTTCTTTCACAGCACTGGACTAAGTCCCATAGGTGTTGTGGCTGCTCTCACGCTACTTAGGATTGTTCTTCGTAGATTGGTCTAAGGCGTGGCACTTTGTGGACGGCAGCAGCAGCAGCCCCTTCTTCAGTTGAGGAAGCTTGGTATAAATAGGTAAAAACTAGTTGTGACGCCAGGGAAAAAATGGCGCCAAGAAGACTCTGATGGACCATTGTACCGGCTGTATTTTTCCCTCCATAATTTCCCTTGAAGCATGCATCAGGGTGAAGTGAGAGCTTGGAGTCTTCCAGGAAAGTTCCATGTTCGACGGTGGCAGCACATGGAAGAAGTGACTGAGTCTTCTCATTTAGATGCTTGTAGATCTTTTCATTAAATGCTTCTACAGGCCTGCTGTCTTCCATTGGCAGAGCCCAGCTTTTAGTACAAGGATAGGTACAATGACAGACAGTGTTAAAGAGCAGATCAGATTTTCCTTTAGACATCATCAGATATTCATAATAAATCTCCCTCCGATAAGTAGTCTTACCATCCTGCACAGGTGTACTCTTCTGCGTACAGTGACTGATTGGATAGCCCATTGATCGACATCAGGATAATGGCAGACTGCAGAGTGTCCTATTCCCAGCAGCAGACAGTCTGGACAGGCAGACAAATAAGACTGGCGTCGCGACAGACTGAAGTGGCTCTTCGAGCTAGATTTCTGACAAAACCGTCTACATAAGGTAGACAAGTGAGAGATAAGATGGTTGAGCAAGCGTCAAGCCTTGTGACATGGTCCAGACCCCAAAATCCTTGATTTTGATGATTTACGGTAGACTTTTTCTCTCTCTAGATGGCCCACATGATCTAACAGTTTATTGGCTTGAGGATTTCTGGAAGAATAAGGGTGTGTCGACACTTTCCTAGCAGTGTGTCGAGACATCCCATTGAAAGCCTTGAAGAATTGTTCTGGTTGAACGTGGATGTGTCGAGACTTCCCTGTCAGTGTGCCAAGGCATCCCTTTGAAAGTCTTGAATATAGTTTCTACCGGTTTCAAATGTGTTCTGGTTGAATGTTGATGTGTCGACTCTTTATACTCAGTGTGCCGGGACATTTAATGAGTGTCTTGAAGATCCATGGCTGATGTGTCGAGACAACACCAAAGGGTGTTGGAACATGTGAGCCATGAGCAGAGTTCTCGCATGAGGGTGTCGAGACAGAAGTGCCAGTGTGCAGAGATTTTCATACGAATGTGTCGACACTTTTCACTCAGTGTGTCAAGACATTAGTGAGTCCATAGTCTTAGACAGAACAGCTTCGACTTGATTTCTACTGGATGTGTCGAGTCATGGGTTAGATGTGTCGACACATTCTTTTATGCCAGAGCTCAAGCATTGGAAATCTAACACAATCTCTTCTAGATGTGTCGGGATATCTTTAGGCCGTGTCGAGACATCACTTAAAGAGATTCTTCTGCACTTGTTCGAAGGAAGTATTGCAAAAGACCTTCATCATCGTGCTTATTCATCATTGTCTTCATGTGTGCACAGACCTTCTAATGTTGAAGACCTTGATTTATCACATAGAGAAAGTGCACAGACCTAGTTATCTGCTGGCCAGAGGTTGCACGGACCTTGGTCTTCATAAGTGCTCAGACCTTAGTTCATAGGAATAGAACCTGCACCGACCTTGATCTTCAGCTAGCCAGAGGTTGCATCGACCTTGATTGAACTAGCACCGAACTTGTATGTTACGCTGACGAAGCATGCACTAGACTTGTAGCAGATGTTCACTGACCTGATGTTGCTAGAAGATGCACCGACCTTGCATGCATGTAAGCATTGCTGTGCACTGACCTTATCTGATTTCTTTCTATCTTTGTAGCCACACTTTGTTGCCGGTGTGGGCTTGACCTGAAATTTGTCTCTATCAAATGCAGATCAACTATATTAATGAATCATAGTTAGACATCATCGAAACAAAAGAATATTATACATAAGCCCAACATACATTGTCAGCCATTATCAAAACAATGGAGTTACACATGCTATAAACTTGTCCAACAAACATTACCCACTGAAGGTGGTGGATTTGAAGTGTATGTGGATACGTCTGGCGTTGGATTAGGGGTGTGTCCTTATGCAAAGTGGCAAAGTGGCAAAGTGATTTGTTATTCATCAAGGCCCTTAAAGCGTCATGAAGAAAATTACCATGTGCATGATCTGGAACTGGCTGCGGTTATATTCACATTGAAGATTTGGCGACATTACCTTTATGGGGAGAAATTCACCATATTTTTAGATCATAAAAGTTTGAGATATCTTTTCACCCAGAAGGAGTTGAATATGCGACAATGCAGATGGTTGGAGTATCTCAAGGACTTCGACTTTACTATCCAATATCATCTAGGAAAAGTAAATGATGTAGCTGACGCTCTTAGCAGGAAGCCAATGACAACTCTAGCAAGCCTCCGGAAAGGTATAACTTGTCTTATTGAAGATTTTTCTCATTTAAATCTTGATATTGACAGAGAAGGAGAAGGAGGTATGATTGCCAATATAAGATCTCAATCTGCATTGATCAAGGACTTAGTCCAATTGCAAGATAATGACCCTACGTTGATGGAGATTAAGGGTAATACTGATCAGAGGCTGGAATTTTCTATCTCAAATGATGGAAGACTATTATTTAAGGGTCAGATTTGTGTGCCAAATCATGATGACACTAAGAAATTGATCATGGAAGAAGCTCACAAATCAAGGTATGCTATTCACCCTGGTGCTATCAAGATGTATCAAGATTTGAAAAGAAACTTTTGGTGGCCCAATATGAAAAGAGAAGTAGCAGATTTTATGTCTCGGTGTCTCACTTGTCAACAAGTAAAAGTAGAACATTTAAAACCCGCTGGTTAATTACACCCCTTGAATATTTCGAGTGGAAATGGGAAAGTATAGGGATGGATTTCATCATGGGGTTGCCTAAGACAAGAGGTGGACACGATGGTATATGGGTGATCATAGACCGATTGACTAAATCTGCACATTTTCTACCAATCAAAAGTCGATGGACTGTGGATGTACTAGCAGCATTATACATGAGGGAGATTGTCAAACTACATGGTGTCCCTGTCACCATCATATCTTACCGAGATCCTCGGTTCACATTATAATTCTGGAAGGGTCTACAACATTCATTAGGGACCTGACTAAATTTTAGCACTGCGTTCCATCCATAAACTGATGGTCAAACTGAAAGAACAAATCAAGTGGTGGAAGATATGCTCAGGGCATGTGCTATTGATTTTGGAGGAAGTTGGCATGATCATTTGCCTCTTGTGAAATTTTCATACAATAATAGTTACCAAGCTAGTATTTGATGTGACACCACCTATGGACCTAAATTGTAAGCAAGCAACTTGAGCAGCAGACTCGCTCTAGCGAACACGTTCGCGTAGCACACACTAGTTCCCGTAGGCGACTCGGCGATGATGGAGAGGGTCCGAGGTGGGACCTTGATGCTCCAAGGGTTGGCTAGCTTGGTGAGGACCCCAAATGGGCCAGGGATGCCCAATTCATGGGTGGCCAGCATACCAAGGGCGTGGGATATAGGGGATCGCTGACAACTCACCCGCGGTGATCACTCACGTCAATAGAAATTTTGGGCCGAGCTCTCACTTCCTGTCCGACGAAGCAACAGAGATAATACTATGCTAAGCAATGAATTTAAACCCGCCAAGAGGGGAACCGAGGCTCACCTAGTCGGCGTGAAGACGCCGACTTCAGCAGGAGATGGGGGCGAGCGGGGAAGCATGAGCTTACCCGCACGTTGAGCCAATGAAGCTTCAAACCTGTGAATTATCAATTTACCATCACTACGCCCCTTGCAAGGGGGTTAGACTAGGGGTGGGGAAATGTTTTACAACAAAAATGTACCTCCACACAGGGAGGGGCGATCAGTCGGCCAGGCGGTGTTGACAGCTAAAATATGAACAAAGATAAAGATGGGACCAGACCAACGACAAAGACTGGAAGATGCCTGCAAAGTCAGGATTGAGGGAGGATCCTCACCAACAACCAATTGCCCGGCTAGGACCGTCTCAGGCCTAGCTAATGTCCGGTGTTATCGTCATCATTCAGATGCCAATACTGATAAAGCCCCAGTTTGTTCACTGATGGAACCTCGAGATGATCTCAACAAAGCTGTGTCACTACTAAAGGGGCCTCTTTCGGCTCTGATAAAAGTCAATACAAAATAACTAAGAGAAGCCAAGGCAATTATGCGGCCTAAAAGCACTAAATGGGCCGACCGATTGGGCTTCTGACCATGGCGCCGGGAACCTCAACGAAGGGCCGCTGGACGCGTCGAGAGCCTGAAGGAAGGCGCGCCGGGAACTTCTCCCATGGATACAGGCGCCGAGATCCCTTTCGCAAGGCAAGGGTTCTATAAAACCCATTGCTTCTCCCACAAGAAAGAAGCGCGGACAGACAGAATAGAAGAAAAGAAAGAGGCAAAAGAAAAAAGAGCGAAGAGATAGCCAGAAAGAAAAGAGATAGGAAAAGAGAGGGAGAGAGTCTCCGTCGAAAGAAGAAGCAGAAGAAGGGAAGGAAGAGAGGCTCCAGGTGGGCTGATAGGGGGAGGGAGAGGAGTCAATACTCCACCCTCCCCCCATGATCGATGTTTTCTTTCTTTTCTGTTTCTTATTACTGATTCTCCGTATGAAATAGTAGAAATCTTGATGTTTGGATCATTCATAAGATTCTCTCCTTTTTCCTCTCCTGTATGTTTCTTGGCTTCAGTTATGAAGTCGATGTAAGTGAAGGTGAGATGAATAGATGCAATGGCCGTGATGGATTTTTAGGCGATGTTATCTTCTTTTGTCTCCATATGTACGCATACTGTTTGTATGAATGCCCCATGGGCGAAATGACTCAGGCTTCGGAGTCAGGTCTGTTCTTCGAACAGGGACGAAGGTGGAACCCCCACCCTTGTTCAATGGGTTGCTGGGTTCTATTCTCTTCTCTCTTCCCGCTTCAATAGCATGCCTTCCGTGTGTATTTGAGTTTGTTCCTCAAGCCCCTTGTGCTGTCCGGGAACCAGAGACATTAATCTCTTGGTTCCCTGGCCCGCCGGCTATAAATGATGCATTTGAACCCGTAGACGAATGCTACCCTGGATCCCCATTCCAATCGTTGAATGATTAGGGTCTGAGGTCTCAGCATCAAGGGTTCTCTCGTTGCAGATCTGCTTCCCAGATGATACCATGCTAGTCCGGGGGATCAGAGACAGCCATCTCTTGACTCCCCCAGACGTCTGGCAGTATACAGATAAAGGCTACTCAGCCCCGATGATGGTCTCTCCTCCTCCTGATGATCTGGCCTCTCAGATCCCTTGGCATCCTTCTAGCAGAGGTGTTCGTGAAATCTCCTCATACACCCCCGATTCGGCCTCAATCTGAGCCATAAAACCCAGAAATCCCAAAAACAGAGCATCGCTTTTGAGCTCTGAAACCCTGAAATCCTTCTGCATATTCATCTTCTCGGCGTGCGAGTTTCCCCGCCGAGAACCGTAAGGCCGAGAGGCCTTCCCCTCCTTTCAGCTAAACGACAAGTCCTTTTGTGAAAAACCCACAGCCACAGCCTCCCGGGGCTAGGCTCCCGGCGCGGCCATGAGCGCGCCGGGAAGCCTTGTGCCGAGAGCTCCCTCCATCCACCAAATGCCCAGGCCGAGAACCCCCCCCCTTGGCCAACCAAATGTCCTGGCCGAGATCCCCCTTTCCTTTGGCCGATCAAATCCC
This sequence comes from Amorphophallus konjac, assembly GCA_022559845.1. NCBI lineage: Eukaryota > Viridiplantae > Streptophyta > Magnoliopsida > Alismatales > Araceae > Amorphophallus > Amorphophallus konjac. Next base: position 253,865,471 of record CM040125.1, on the reverse strand, counting down.
TGGCCGAGATCTTCCTCTCCTGGGCGCGCCGAGAAGACCATGGGTCGAGAGCCCCCTTCTTTGGCTGACCAAAACCCTAGCCGAGAACCCCCTTTCTGGCCGATCAAATCCCTGGCCGAGAACCCCTTTGGCCGACCAAACCCCTGGCCGAGACCCTCCTCAAGCCAATAAAACCCACGCCGAGACCCCCTTGGCCAACCACTAAAACCATGCCGAGAGCCTCTCTTTTGGCCAAATAAAACCATGCCGAGAGCCATCTTCTTGCCAATAAAACCATGCCGATACCCCTGCTTTGGCCAATGAAACCCAGTCCGAGGCCCTCCTCTGCATTGTCATCCTTCGACCCTTTCGGTTCCCTATACATCCGTCTAGGGGATGCTCAGAGATCATCATATGTGCCCTGAGGTGGTACAATAATGGGGAAGACCTCCCCTACGTTCCTACGTCCCGAATTTAATTCACATGCAACCCCGCGGGTTTGATGGACATTGTCTTTACAAGGGTTTCGTCGGTCTCCGAGAAGGGGAATAGTGACCGATGTTAGAGGCATGTACAGTCTCCTTGAGCCTTAGTGCTCCCTCACCTTCCGGCTTTCATCCCGGCACTCCGTGGATGTCAGCCTATATCATCCTCTGGCAAATGTTCGGTCCAGGGGAGGTGCTGCCAAAATTCTCTCAGGAAGATGAAAGTCGACATCAGGTTTTACCCCTGGGACTTTGCACGCTGAGGACCATTCAAAACTATCTCGGTGCCACAAAATGAATAGCTCTCGGCGCCAACTTTCTTGCGCCGAGAACCCCATCTCCTGGGCGCGCCGGGAAGCCCCTGGCTTCGTTGCCACCGCGCCGAGAAACTCCCCCCCCCTTTTTGGTCTCTTGCGCGCCGAGAAGCCCACAGCTATGGCCATTTGGCCCTTGCGCCGAGAAGCCTGCGCCGGGAACCTCTCGGCCTCCTTGCCTTCGCGTCGGGAACCTATGCACACTTGAATTGCACCGATAACCTACTCAAATGTTGTTACTGAATCTTAAATCCGAATTTTGTTCCGGGGGCTCCGCCCCCGGAAACCCCTGCAAGGGGCGCTGCCCCCTTGACCCCCGCGACCTGATCGCGCAGGTCGATCCGCGTGCGAGGGCGCGACATTGAGTGTTTGCTCGTTTTCCGTAAATTCGCATCGGGTTCAGGAATAACCCCTTTAGCTTGGGAGGGCTCTGCCACTGCATGAGTTCCACCGGCTTCTATAGGGAATACCAAATATTGCCCCATGGCAAATATGCGATTCGGGAAGTTCAATACTTCTCTCTCTCTTGGCTTTCATCCCGGCACTCCGTGGGTGATAGCCTATTTCCCCATGGGCATAACCCAGATAAAGGGAAGATGCTGTCGAAATGCTGATCGATGTTTTAAACTTCGTCACGGTCGCGGCTCAGGCTACCTGTGATTGAGATCCTCCTTCCCCCCTTAACCCCGGGCTTTGAACCGCTGACTTAACGATATCATCTGTTTCTACGGTTGGTGTCATTATCTTGCCCGCCTTTCTGGCTTCGGTATGAAGTTCCATTTCCGCACATGAATATACGTTTGCCTCTCGAGGCCTCCTACTTTTAGCGTTTAATCAAGGGTTGTCCTTCCTTGGAAGGACGTAATTAACGTCATAGCGTTCATGGTATGACGGACTTCGGGTCTTGACTCGGACTTCACAATCGACTGACCATGTCAGATCGAGCGCACAATAAAATTGTCACCACGGTGACTGGCACGCCAATAAATAAATAATAAAATAAATAAATAAATAAATAAAATAAACCAAATAAGATAAATGCGTCGAACAGACGGGGAGGGGAAAAACTAGCTTAGAGGATTAAGACAAGAAGCTAGCCGAATATGTCCACTCTAAGGAACAGGGGATAGACTGTAACTGTCGGTGCCGCTGCGGACTCTCGCGGACTCCGTTGTCAACAAAACTAGTTGGATAATCTTTGTAGTTGACCTAGGAGGATGCCCATATTTTGGGGGAATTTCTGGATGACGGCGTTCGATGGGGCAAGGTCGTAAACAGGGCCTCTGTTCTCTGATTCTGACTACTACGGTACCACTACAGCAGGAAGACGAGGTCACCACGGGAGCTCCAGAGCTTTACCTCAGGCGGGGCCAGAGTCGCTGGTTTCGTTGTCGAGCCCTCTTCGAACAGAGACCCGTGAGGGCACCGGAGGAGGTTGGAGTAGATAGATAGATCCCGAACAGTGATAGGGTGTCTGTTTAGTTCGAGAGGGATCAGAACAGCGCACTCGGGGGAGAAAAAGGAGTACTCTTGGCTCCGGATGCCGAATGGGGTGCCGCTTCTTGAGTCTGGAAGTATAATTGTTGTAGAAGAGCTCAGCCAATCCCCGCCTCCATATCTTCAAGGGTTGGCTGTGGGAGGCTCTGCAAGAAGCTTCAGGTTGCCAGTCTGGAGGAAGACGCGCAGTGTGGGGAGAACGACTCTCCCGGGCAGCCACGAGCTCAAGTTGGGACAAGACCACCATCGTTGCGAAGAAGATAGGGAGACGCTTCCAACGATATATGGTACGCCATTTGAAGCTTCTTGGTGATGTCATGGCAGCCTCAGAAAGTAGCTGCTACTCTGTTGCGTGTGAGCTGGGAATAGGATGAAGGTGTAGGGTTGTGTGTATGAGAGTGGGATGGCGAAGGGAAACAAGGGGGGAATGGGGAGGGCGACCAGGGTAGGAAGGGGGTGTTGGGGAGGGGTGTGGGGCAGCTAGAAAGGGAGGGAGATTCAAATTTGGGCCTTGGGTGAAGCCCCTTCAGCCTTGGGGATGTGGAGAGGTGCTTGGGGAAGGGAAAAGGGTAGTTGGTGGTTGGAGGATGGAGCAAGGATTGGAGGATTCCACCTTGGGGTTGGGGGGGAGTTGAATGAGTGTATGGGGAAGGGGAAGAGGTCTTAATGAGAGGTGAATGGGGTGGAGAGAGATAAATTTCAAAATTTAGGGGTGGGGGAAGAGAGAGAGAGAGAGGGGTGACCCCCTTAGAGAGAGAGATATATATATATATATGAGAGAGATATTTCAAGAGAGAGAGGGGAGATAAAATTCCAAGGGAATTTCTAATTTCATTGATCATCAAAGGTTACAAATGAGAGAGGGGAGGGGGCTATTTATAGACTCCATACTTTTCCTAGGAGCAAAGTGACCTTGACAAACCCACAATTGACCAGCCTGTCCCAAGGGGGGGAGCCCCTGGGCCTAGCCCAATGAATTGGGCCCATAAACCTATCTAATAAACATAATGACTGAGAACTTAGGTAATTGACCCTTAAACCTAGGTACCTGAATCAAATAAAGGGAAAATTATATAAACATGACTCAAAGAAAATATAAAAATTACATGACTAGACTCAGAAAAATACGACGAACACAATGGCGCATGTCGACGAAAAATCCGAGCCTCGGAAAAATGTGGAGGGGCAAGGGATGTCCCCATCATACCCCCGGGGTGGGGAAAACTCAACCCCGTCGAGTATGGGTCCACCGGGGAAGTGGCACACGAAATGTAGCTCCGGGCGAGCCACGATCTCCAAACTCAACCCCGCGTCCATAGCTGGGGGAGGGCGCTTCAGCTTCTCAATGTGGCACGGGCACACTCTTTTGCCAGCGATGATTTCGTGCTTGCCTAGTATTGCCTCCGTGTGCTCACGTCGGGCTCTCAGGCTGATATGAGGTGGCACTCCGAGGGTGTCTCTCTGAAAAATAGGCGTAGGCTCGAGGCACTGACTAGGATCCACCGCGGTGCCCATATAGGGTGCCGGGTCCGCCACGTAGGAAATGGGGTGAATCTCAAAACCCATTAGTAAGTCTAACCCGTAAGCCGGTTTGCCAAAGCCACTCGGAACTTGGCAAGGTCCAAGTCCTCGTGCCCTCAAGTTGGAGGTGACCCTAGGGTAGAGCAACTCCAATGTCTCCATCGATAAGTTGCCTACTTGGAATTCCAAGTGGCACATGCGAGCCTTTGTCCACTCTTCGTGAACCTCACTGCTCGTTGCGAATTGCTTACATGTATGCTCGTACCATGCATTATGATGCGGTAAGTGGGTGTAAAAGTGGATAGTGTACAAAGGTGGACCGGGGCAACCATAAATTATCCTATCATGCTTTGATGACATGTGGACCTTGATGAACTTAGGTGGACCGGGACAGTCACAAGTTGCCCTATCATGCATGGACTTTATAACAATGGTTGGAGGGCCGGGGCATCCGTAAGGGAATCTATTATGCATGGGTATAGCAAATGTCGGAAGTCCCGGACATCCTTGAATGCTCCTAACATGCTTAAGACCCATGATGAATGAAGGTGGACCATTACATCCGAATATGGACCACTCATGCTTCCTACTTGACATGTGGGTGATATGAATGAATGGACCCAACATAGTGTTCATACCAAGTGGTGTGGCAAGCCTAGACACTTGCATGCTTATCCCAAAGGTGACTTCTATGTGCATAGGTGTTGGACAACCTTTGAACTTCCATGTGCAAGGGTCGAAGGGGTCAAAGAAGGTATGTGTCATGGAGTGGGGCACTTCATTGTTTTCTAGGTGTATTTCACCCATGGTCATGGTTCCCTTGGTGTGGACCGGGTCTTGGGAGAGGTGGGCTTGGTCCAACATGGTTGGTTGGGATAGGAAAAGGTTGGTGGTGAGTAAGGTGGGTGGGTATAGGAAGGGATCAAAGGGGTCATGGTAAGGGTCACCTAGGGAGAGGAACTCTAGGTCCTCATGGTCCTCACATAGTGGTGAGTCATCCTTCTCTAATGAAATAATTGGGCCAAAGTCTTTGGTGGGATGGTCGGCCATGAATGGAGGGCTTGACGTTCTACTCGAGATAAGCAAGTCTAATTCGTAGATAGCATCGGGGTCATCGGGTGTATGGAGGAATAGAAGGAGGTCGCTCATATAGCAACCAACGGTGCAAACCGAGGTGATAGACCCGACACATAGGTGTTGGAGGTCAAGGCTCCTATGTCGGTCGGCCATTGTGGTCAACATGCCAGTCAACTCCATTTGCCATGCTAGGCCCTTAAGAAGATCCCCTAGTGTCTCCACTTGGTAAGATGATTAGATGGTGGTGCGATAGTAGATGAAGGGCACTATGGGGAGGTGTCGCTCTAAGGAAGGGTGGGCCATGATCGGGTGAGCTGGATTCTCCTTTAACCATCTAGCCAAGGACCCACTTATGATGAGTTCACTCCCAACTAGAGGAGAGGGCATAGAGTGAAGATCATATGCGAGGCTTTGTCCTCGTCTTGGGCATGTGTTTCTTTCAAAGTGGGGGTTGGACCCGAGGTGTTCACCACTATGGGGTCGGGTGTCGGGATTATGGGTTCCTCTACCAAGGAGGTGAGAAGGTCCTTTGTGGGTGGGGTGATGATGATCGGCGCATGGTGCGCCCAGGGTGGTGGGTAAAGGGAGGCTTGGGTTAGGATAGGGAGGGGAAGTAGTGGAGGCCTAAGACATGGTAGAGTTGGGGTAGGGAGTGGCAGATGGGTTGGGTGAGGAGGATTGGGTTGCTTGGTCTTAGGAGGTGTGTCCCTTTTAGGGGACGATGGAGGGGTAGTGGTGGAATCCAAGGGGGTTTGTAGGGTATGGATTTGGTGAGGGGTTTTGGGTTGGGGAGTGGTGGCCGTCATGGGCCTTGTTGGAGGGGTGGACATGGGGTCTCCTTGGGTTTGAATGGTGAGGGTTGGGTGAGTGACTTTGGGTTGGGGAGCGGTGGCCCTCATGGGGGGAACTGAGTCAATTAATGGTCTCTTGCCCTTGGGATCGATGTGTTGTGGAGGGGTAGGGGAAGTGGGAGTGCTCCTTGGGCTGTGATTCTCTGAGTGAGAAGTGTAGGTTTTCCTAAGTTCAGTCTTCATCTCTTCCCAAGTGCTAATCGGGGCTTCCCCGCGAATCCTCCTTAAACCCTCCACAATTAACCAATGATTTTTAGCTCGTTTGGAGAGGTGCGCCTTGGCTAACCTCATTCTCCTTCCTTCGTTCAAGGGGCACATTTTAAAGAATTGATCCATGGAAACCTCCAAATCTAGATAAAGGCTTGGGCTGTAGGATCCATCAAAGGCAAGGGGTTTTGGCTTTCAAGAGTCCCAAAAAGAGGGTTTCTAGATTTTCCCAAAGGTCACTCTCATTCTCTCTTGGTGCTTGCCCATTTCCCTCAAGTCGGTCGAGTCGGAACATGATGTCTTCAATCCGATCAAGGACCTTAGGTAGGGCTTCTATGACGGAGGTGTTACCGGCCACTTTGTTGGCAGCAGAGCTTCCATGAGGATTTGGGCCTCTTGGGAAAGGTGATGGGGATGGGTATGACAGGTGTGAAGTGGCCATGATGATTAGGAGAATAAATGCAATGGCCCTAGGACAAGACTTAGTAGAGACAAGTCTAGAACTTGCTCTGATACCAATTTGATGTGACACCACCTATGCACCTAAATTGTAAGCAAGCAACTTGAGTAGCGGACTCACTCTAGCGAACACGTTCGCGTAGCACACACTAGTGCTCGTAGGTGACTCGGCGATGATGGAGAGGGTCCAAGGTGAGACCTTGATGCTCCAAGGGTTGGCTAGCTTGGGGAGGACACCAAATAGGCCAAGGATGCCCAATTCACGGGCGGCCAGCACACCAAGGGCGTGGGATGTAAGGGATCACTCACAACTCACCCGCGGTGATCACTCACGTCAATAGCAATTTTGGGCCGAGCTCTCACTCTCCGTCCGATGAAGCAACAGAGATAATACTATGCTAAGCAATGAATTAAAACCAGCCAAGAGGGGAACCGAGGCTTACCTAGTCAGCGTTAAGACGGCTCCGACCGGAGACGGGGGCGAGCGGGGAACCGTGGGCTTACCCGCACGCTGAGCCGATGAAGCTTCAAACTTGCGAATTATCAATTTACAATCACTACGCCCCTTGCAAGGGGGTTTGACTAGGGGTGGGGAAGTGTTTTACAACCAAAATGTACCTCCACACAGGGAGGGGCAATCAGCCGGCCAGGCGGGGAGGGGAAAAACTAGCTTAGAGGATTAAGACAAGAAGCTCGCCGAATCTGTCCACTCTCCGGAATAGGGGACAGACTGTCACTGTCGGTGCTACTGCGGACTCTCCCGGACTCCGTTGTCGATGAAGCTAGTTGGAGAATCTTCGTAGTTGACCCAGGAGGATGCCCAATTTTTGGGGGAATTTCTGGATGACGGCGTTGGATGGGGCAGGGTCGTGAACATGGCCTATGTTCTCTGATTCTGACTGCTACGGTACCACTACAGCAGGGAGACGAGGTCACCAAGGGTGTTCCTAAGCTCTGATTCAGGCGACGCCAAGATCGCTAGTTTCGTTGTCGAGCCCTCTTCGAACGGAGACTCGTGGGGGCACCGGAGGAGGTCGGAGTAGATAGATAGATCCTGAACAGTGATAGAGTGTCTGTTTAGTCCCAGAGGGAACAGAACAGCGCACTCGGGGGAGAAAAAAGAGAACTTTTGGCTCCAAATGCCGAATGGGGTGCCGCTTCTTGATTCGAGAAGTATACTTGTCGTAGAAGAGCTCAGCGAAGCCCCACCTCCATATCTTCAAGGGGTTGACCGTGGGAGGCTCTGCAAGCAGCTTCAGGTTGCCAGTTTGGAGGAAGACACGCAGTGTGGGGAGATTGGCTCCCCCGGGTACCCACGAGCTAAGGTTGGGACGAGACCACCGTCGTTGCAAAGAAGACAAGGAGGCTCTTCCAACGGTATATGGTATGCCCTCTGAAGCTTCTTGGTGATGTCGTGGCAGCCTTAGAAAGTAGCTGGTACTCTATTGCCTATGAGCTGGGAATATGATAAAGGTGTAGGGTTGTGTGTATGAGAGTGGGATGGCCAAGGGAAACAAGGGGGGAATGGGGAGGGCGACCAGGGTAGAAAGGGGGTGTTGGGGAGGGGTGTGGGGCAGCTAGAAAGGGAGGGAGATTCAAATTTTGGCCTTGGGTGAAGCCCCTTCAGCCTTGGGGATGTGGAGAGGTGCTTGGGGAAGGGAAAAGGGTAATTGGTGGTTGGAGGGTGGAACAAGGATTGAAGGATTCCACCTTGGGGTTGGGGGGGAGTTGAATGAGTGTATGGGGAAGGGGGAGGGGTCTTAATGAGAGGTGAATGGGGTGGAGAGAGAGAAATTTCAAATTTTAGGGTTGGGGGAAGAGAGAGAGAGAGGGGTGACCCCCTTAGAGAGAGAGAGATAGATATGAGAGAGATATTTCAAGAGAGAGAGGGGAGATAAAATTCCAAGGGAATTTCTAATTTCATTGATCATCAAAGGTTACAAATGAGAGAGGGGAGGGGGCTATTTATAGACTCCATACTTTTCCTAGGACCAAAGTGACCCTGACAAACTCACAATTGACCAGCCTGTCCCAAGGGGGGGCGCCCCTGGGCCTAGCCCAATGAATTGGGCCCATAAACCTATCTAATCAACATAATGACTGAGAACTTAGATAATTGACCCTTAAACCTAGGTACTTGACTCAAATAAAGGAAAAATTACATACTCATGACTCAAAGAAAATATAAAAATTATATGACTAGACTCAGAAAAATACGACGAACACAATGGCGCATGACGACGAACAATCCGAGCCTCGTAAAAATGTGGAGGGGCAAGGGATGCCGCCATCAATATTCAAATGGCACCATTTGAGGCACTATATGGAAGAAGCTATCGATCACCTATTTGCTGGAATGAAGTAGAAGAAAGGCAATTTCTCGGTCCCGATATTATCCGGGATACTACTGAAAAGATAAAGCTTATTCGGGAGAGACTCCAGATAGCTCAAGATAGGCAGAAATCTTATGCTGATAACCGAAGATGCGACCTAGAATTTCAACCAGGAGATCATGTATTTCTTAAAGTTTCCCCAGGTCGAGGTATTCGGAGATTCGGTATCAAGGGAAAGCTTACTCCAAGATTCATTGCCCCCTTTGAGATTCTCGAAAGGGTTGGTGAAGTAGGTTATCGAATAGCTTTACCCCCTCAACTATCTGAAGTTCATGATGTATCTCACGTCTCAATGCTCAAGAAGTTTGTACCTTATCGATTACATGTCATCACTTACGACAATCTAGAAATTAAGAAGGATTTGACATACGAGCAAAAACTAGTTAAAATCATTGAACGAGAAATGCGTCAACTGCAAAATAAAACTATTCCTATGGTCAAGATTCAATGGACCAAGTTATGGCCGCATGAAGCAACATGGGAAACCGAAGAAGCCATGCACAAAAGATTTCTAGAATTATTTGAATATAAGTACATTCTCCATAGATCCATGTATTGAATTTGGGGATAAATTCTTTTTAAGTGGGGGAGGGTGAAACGCCCGAGAATTTTCTAAGAATTTTTTCAGATTTAAAATATAATTATTAAGCATTTAATAGGCTATAAATGAATTTTGGTTAATTAAATCTAATTATTTAAGCCCTACATAAGTCCAAGAGGATTAGGCCCATATAATAAACCCAATAGGCCCAAAAAGATTATTTTGGACCTTAGCCCATATTCTAGAAGCTAGGAATGGGTGTAAACACGGAATTAAAGGAGATAATTACTCCTTGGTATATAAGTAAAGGGATAATAATGAAGATAATATCAAAAGAGATCGAAATAGTTGAAATTCGGCGCTCAATAAGGCAAACGGTCTATCGCGAGACCACAAGGGACAGTAAGCGGTCTAGTCCTAGACCGCTAAGCTCTGTCAATTCCGTGAATATGAGAAAGCGTGAAAAGATTAGATTTTTAGCATCCAAATCACATAGGATCGATTCTATCTATTAATTAGATAAGTCTAGAAGGTTAAAAGATCGAATTGAAGGCCTAATTAGGACTCTAAGTTCGTTCTAATCCTCAAACTCTAGCAAAAACCTATAAATAGATCCCATATTTGACGTGTGCGACCCTTACTTTTGGAATGCGTGGAACTCAGGTAAGGAGGATGAATTAGATGTATGTTTCTTCTAGGAATTTGTTTATTATAATTAGAACTAACTATCCTCTGAATTTCATTCTCGGGGATCAAGTATACAAGGAGTTTGAGGCTTCCAAAGTTACTGATCCAACACCAATAATTCAGGAAATAGTGTGGCCGACCCAAGAAGATCAGAGAAATAGAAGCCCTAAACGAGGTAATTAGACAGAAGTTCTTTAGAGCATTTTGTTCATGTTAGTACCCTCTTCTTACCCTCAAAATTTCACATCTGTAGGTCAAGAGAATCAGGAGATACAAGGGCATGAAGTTGCTCATTTAGTTCAGGATGAGCAGAGAACTAGGGTTGACTTTCAGCCTTAAATTTAAAATTTAAAGGCCAAGACAGAGGTAGGTTATATCATGAATGGCTCAAACTTGAAGTTAGGAATAAAATCCCTCTGGTTTCATTCGATTTCATACATTGTTCCTTGAGAATTTCATGTTTTCATTAGGACTATGCATCTAGTTAGTCTTCATGCATAATTCTTAGGCTTAACGAAGTAAAAAGGAATTTTTTTATTGTTTACATAAACCTATGCATATTGTTGGCCCATATTTGTTCTATCATGGTTATGGTAGTTTATATATGTTGATTTCCATGCATGATATGCATTAGTTTAGTATTTAGTCTTATTATCTTTTGAACTCGGATTTACACAAGAGGAAACAGTCTTCCTGTAGACCGCCAGCAATTCTAGCGGTCGTACGATAGATCGCTAGCCCAAGTTAAACGGTCATGTATTAGATAGTTTCCTATTTCTGATTTTGTAATAATGGTAACCCGAACCATATTGCAGAATCAATCATAGTTATTATATAATAAGCCTTGTTAACTAAGTTTTATTCCTATTTTAAGTACTGATTTCCTATACTTAGTTAAATTTCTGGTTCATCATAATAGATTTCATGTTTTGTGCACATTGGTAGTATTTTTAACTTATGTTAATTTATGACCAAAATAATATACTTTTGTAATTAAATACATGTTTTAAATACAGGATTCATGATTTAACTTGATCATTATTTTATCACGATTCTCTCTCTTCTAAGAGTCATTTTCTTAAGTACATGGCACATATCCTGGTATGTTGTCATTAGTAACACTTTTACATATTAAGAACACAATCTTGGATATGATGACCTCTCCTTTGGATATTCCTTCCAACAGACTAGGAAATCTTATTTGAAGGTGTCCGTAAGACTCCGCAAGCCTGGGATTCCCTCTAGGACGCCTACCTGGTTGTACCATTAAAACCCATTATTTAGAAAGCACTTTTACCGGTGTTTTAGGTATTCCGAACCGTAGCGGCCATATGAACGACCGTCTGACTTCTGCTAGCAGCCATACACTAGACCACTAACGGATACCTAACGGCCATCCACTAGACCGCTAACGCTCTAGAAGGTTTTACTACAATCAATGTCGTTACTCTATGAAACAGTCCATGTCTAGACCGCCAAGCGTGCTAAACGGCCCAGTAATAGACCGTTTTGTTCCTGATTGTATCTAACCCAAGGTTTGACTTTCAGGGTTGGTTTTCTTGAGATCATGGAATTATCTGGACTCTGAATTTATGTTAATAAGTCAAAGTAAATATATGAAGTATAAGAAATGTACCGTTATATTGCCAACTTTTCTTTATAGCATAACCTAGTTATTAATTCATTCTTTGAAATCTATTATTCTTAATTGAAGCATTCTTATACTTTGGTTACGTTACCATGGAACTTTTGTTTAACTTGTACATTATTGGCCACGTTATTATTATAAATGTGGAAGTAACTTGATTTATACTTGAAGATGCAATTCGAGCACTGATTGTATTCAAGGGCTCAATGCTAGTCCCCTCGGCTGATTGTCAGACACATACTGTAAACCATGGGGTATGATGCTACTGGCGTCGCATTGTGCTGGGAGTACTTTCTCTATAAATAAGTGAAATGTCCACGGGAGATCCACATGAATTCACGAAGTATTTGCTACTAAGTAAAGAGTACTTTCTTGCTTATTACATGACTTTCCAGTGCATAGCCTTCATGGTAATGAAAAGTACATTCTTGTTACATTCTTGCTCATGAAAAGGCCAAATTGACATTCTTGATATATTCTTGATTAGTCATATTCTCATATATCAAGCATTTTATCTTGTTACTTTGGCTTTATTCGCATGCTTTGTCGTATTTGCATGATTTATCTTATTCTTTAGAGCTAAAAATGTTAATTACTTAGACTTGCCTTCATGTTGATACGAAGATACCTACTGGGGAAGTGTGCTCATTACCCTACTTTCAAATCTTTTTCAAGAAATTCTAGTGAGTCGGATTCAGAATACTCAAGTGATGGATCCGAGAGCGATTGAAGGATAACGACTTGAGAGAAGTCTTAGTTATCAATGTCTAGTCGAGTAATGATGTAATTTTATTTTCTTGAGTCTAGTGAAAAGATTTTATGTACTTTGGGAATTATTTTATGAAATAATAAAGTTAAAGGATTTTAGTGAATTACATTGTGCAATTACTTCTTTTTGTGATTATCTTGCGCTCTGATTATATTGCTTGTTCGAGGCGTATTAGCCGACTGTTCACATTCCCGATTGTTTCCGCTGCATAATCTCAAGACGTGACACTCACATTACATTGTTTGTGTTGTTTCGGCTTGTTCAAGCCCATTAGTGATGTTTTGTGTTACATTCACATATTCTTTGTTGTTAGGCCCATTTAGGCTAGCCAATTTTGTGTGTTCATTGTCTAGTCCATTGTCCTTGGTCTATTTTCCATTGGTCTTTGCATTAGTGGGTCAGCCCCCTCTTGTTCTCAAGCCCGTTAAGCCCTTACTTCTCTCATTGTATTAAGTCTCCATTTGCCCTCATGGAGCATCATTCCAACCCCTTGTACCATCCTTCTTCCCAATTTTCTTCTTATTCCCGCGTGGAATCCTCTTCCCACGCAGGCCCATCTTCTCGTGGTCCCTCTGATCCATCCGAGGAACATGCTAATCTCATAGCCCATCTATCATGCCTTATTCGCCAAATGGACCCGGCCCAGGCCCAAGGGCTCATTGCAAATTACCTTGATGGGCCCGTCTCACATAACGGGCCTCATTCTCTTAATGGGCCGCCTCCTCTTAATGGGCCCCATTCTCCTAATGAGCCTTCTCATCATTTTAATGGGCCCTCTTCTCATCTTAATGGGCCCCCTTCTACCTTTAATGGGCCTTCGTCTACTCTTAGTGGACCTTCTCCCTTTAGTTGGCCCTCTTCTTCGCTTTGTGGGCATGCTCCTCTTAATGAGCCCACCCCCTCTACCCATGTTGTTGTTGGCCCAATGGGTCCCCATGTTCATGATCCTTCCAGGCCCACATATCCTTCCACTCTTGGCATGGGCTTCTCTTCTCCTCAGTATGGATCCCTTTATCCGGCCCAATATCATCATCCTGGTTCATATTCATAATCTCTTGCTCAAGTTGGCCTGCATTCTTCTCGATCTCTCCCCATCCAGGAGATGATTGCCCAAACCCAACGCCGGCTTGATGAACTAAAACACCGAACTGATCCCAAATCCTCCTTGAATGTTCCATTTGCGTTCCAAGGTCTTCGGCTTCCCCCCCATTCACAAATTCCCACATATTGCCGTTATGGTGGAGTCGGTGACCCATATGTGCACATAAAGGAGTTCGTTTATGAGTCGGCCCAATTTCGACATGACCAACGCTTGATGGCATATTTGTTCGGTCTGTCATTGGAGGGCCTGCCTCGAGATTGGTTCTTTTCTCTTCCACAAGAGAATATCGTGAGTTTTCAAGCTATCCAAGAGGAATTTCTTTAGCAATTTCAGGACCAGGTTGGGCCCAAGTATTCTGTTGTGGACCTGGCCCACGAGAAGATGAATCCTGAAGAGGATTTCTACACCTTTGTTGATCGCTGGCGTCGCCTTGCCACACAAGTCCTATGGCACATTCCGGAGCATGAGTTGATCAAAATGTTGGTTTCCAACGCAATGCCCGAGTAGCAGTTCATCTTAGCCCTTAAAGATATTACCTCCTGGTAACAACTTTTTAGCCGAGCCCGCTTCATCCGCCAACAACTCCAAGGTTCCCTTGGCCCTGAGTCTCCTTAACATTCTACACCCACATATGCCTCTTATCCATCATCTTCCATGAGTCAGCCCTCCACGAGTTAGCCCTCCACCATTTATCCTTCCATGAGTCAGCCTTCCGCTCCTACATACCCGTATACCCCCGCATAACAATCTTCTGTGGATCCATCTTTTGCCTCCTTACACCCCCATGTGTCTTCACATGCGTCTTCACCCCCAGTAAAGGGAATACCACATCCCGAGCAAGTGGATGCCATCCACTACATACCTCCCCTCTCTGCTCATCATGCACCTTCACCGAGTCCATCCACTAGTGGCCATGCGCCATTGCCTACGCTGTTGGATATTGTGTTTTGATGATGACAAACACTATGAGTCATATGTATGATGTCATATGTGTTTTATGATTCCATATGTGCTTATTGCATACAACATGGGTTTTTCTTACATACATTACATACAGCATGGGTTTTTGTTACATACAATGTGTGTTGCATACAATGCTCATATTGCTGTATAGATGAATTACATGGAATGAATTGCTGCACATATGCATGTTTGTGAATGTCTCTGTACAAGTCTTGCATAGAGACTGGTACAACTGTTCATATGTGTCAATGCACCTCACGCGTACACTAAGTCAGTGCTAGTTCGAGTCTTGGCTTTCGTAAGTCCGTGCAAACCTTCTCCTTGTTGCTCACATGAACTCGGTGCAAGTTTTGTCTTGAGCATCTGAAGGACCGTGAACATATAGGAGCTCGGTGCAAACACTGTGTAGGTCAATGCATGTAGCAAGGTCAGTGCATTGTAAGGGTCTGTGCATTCACTATTCATATACTCGGTGCAATGTCATTTGTCCTCCTTGCACCTGAAGTCTGTGCATTCACTATTCATATACTCGGTGCAATGTCGTTTGTCCTCCTTGCACCTGAAGTCTTTGCATTCACTATTCATATACTCGGTGCAATGTTTGGTTAGCATGCATAGATAGTTCGTGCTCTTCACTGTAGCGAGGTATGTAAGGG
This sequence comes from Amorphophallus konjac, assembly GCA_022559845.1. Classification (NCBI taxonomy): domain Eukaryota; kingdom Viridiplantae; phylum Streptophyta; class Magnoliopsida; order Alismatales; family Araceae; genus Amorphophallus; species Amorphophallus konjac. Next base: position 253,850,322 of record CM040125.1, on the reverse strand, counting down.
TCAGTGCATCCCTTGTTCATTCTCGCTTCATAGTCGATGCACACACATTAGCAGGCCAGTACAATATTTGCACATACCATATTAAGTCAGTGCAAACATTGTTCTATATCATATATAATGTCTAATAAAATGTTCTCTTAACTGATAGGATAAAGTGATCTCGTGAGCTCGAACTGAGAAGGCATGTATTCCTAGAATGCTAGAAGTTGACACGTGATCCAAGACAATGAGCAAGCCAGTGATCCTGACATGTGGATAGATGAGGACCAGATCCTGACACATGGCTGAGAGTCTTCTGGAAGCATTTGGGTGGGAGTATCCCCTCCACTCACCCAATGTGTGAGCATGTAAGTCCGAGACTGAAGTCATATATAAACCCTTTCTCTGAAGAGATTGAGGGTGATGCGAAGAACATAGAAGAAAAAGAGGGGGAGAGCAACAGAAGAAGAGAGTCTTAGTGAAGAAAAAGAAAAGGAGAGTGAGCCTAAGTCTGAGAAGAAGAAGAAGAAGAAGAAGAAGAAGAAGAAGAAGAAGAAGAAGAAGAAGAAGAAGAAGAAGAAGAAGAGTAGAGCGTGAGAGAAAAAGAAATAGAAGAAGTGGAAGAGACAGATTGTAAGATCGAGAGAAGTAAAGAGAGAGCCAGTAGAAGAAGAAAAAGGATGAGGAGTTTCCAGGAGAGCGAGAGAGCATACTGAGAGAAGAAGAAGAAAGAAAGAGGAAGAGAGTGTAGAGAAGAGAGGAGGGATAGTGAAGAAGCGGCTGAAGCACATTGAAGATCTGTTTCAAGATTGGCCTCGTGGATCAAATCCAGAGCCATCAAGCTCATTGGAGCTATATTCTGATTGGTTTTTCTTTTGCCCTTTTATTTGTTCTTTTCTATATCCTTAGTGTTTTCCGTTTCCATTATTTGGGATTGGGGTTCCTCCTGTGGATTCAGGGGAAGAGAGACTTGGGTCTCTGGTTGCTGGTGACTGGGTGTCACTAGCGTTTCCTTCCAGGTTGGAAGAAGAGAGGAGTGTGTTCTTCTGGCTCAAGCTGTTAGGCAACGTTTGTAGGCAAGATGTGACGCCCAGCGGTTTCAAGCTGTTTGACTATAGTAAGCCACACTCTGGTTGGAGTGTGGGGTGGATGTAGGTCTGTAGGACCGAACCACCTAAAAACTCTCTGTGCAGTGGATAGATTGCTTGGTAGTTCGATAGATGCATGATTAGGTTCGCTACATCTAATTTGTTCAGAGTTTTCTGCATCCACTATGTGATTAAGTGGTCCATCCTTTTGTCCACGTTAAGTGTTCGAGTGTGAGTCTTCTATGAACAGTGATTCTGTTTGAGCCTTATGAGTGTTGTAACTCCGCACTTTGACTAGTTATAGTTTTAATTGGGAAAGTTTTTATAGAGGGATTCATTCACCCCCCTCTGAATCCGTGTACGCACCGTTGCATCTATCCTCTACAGTCTAACAATTGGTATCAGAGCGGGTTCTGACTTTCAGATCCAACGATCTGCAGAGGATCCTGCCAACGTTTGGTGCTATTTCTGGGTGCGGTTTAACGGTCTTAGTTAATTGCTTTGAATTGCTGATAATCTATTTTGATGGCGCATCCTCCAATATTCTCTGGTTTACATATTAAATTATGGTTGTGTCTCATGCGTAAGCATGTTAACTCTGTGAATCCTCAACTGTGGAAGGTTATCTCTCACGGTCCTCATGAAATTCCTAACGATAAGTCCAAATGGACTCATGTTCACAAGTTGGAAAATGATGAAAATGTGAGACCTCTAAATCTAATGAAGGTTGCAATTGATTTGGATGATTTTCTTTTTATCTCAGGTTGTAGCACTGCAAAGGAAATATTTGATAGAGTGACTGCAACACATGTGGAGTAAGAAGAAGAATGTCTCATGGCAAGAAGGAATGATCAATCAGATGAGTCTCCATCCCAGGTAAACTCTGAGACCGAGGATATTAGCTATGATGATTTAGTTGCCATGCATAAGCATCTACTGGATAAATATGAAAGAGTTAAATCAGAAAAGAGAAAATTAAGAAAAGAGAAAAATGTTGAAATCACAAGTCTAAAGGCTGAAAATGAAAATCTAAAATCAGAATTGAAAAATAAAGAAGGATCATGTGAAGATTGTTCATCTTTGAAAAAATTGTGTGACAGCATGGAATCTGATTTGAGCCTAAAAGACACCTTGATTGATTCATTAAAAGAAGAAATGTTGCTCAATGAAAAAGAAATTGAGAAACACAACTACAAATAAAGTTTTGAGTGAATGTGTTAATTGTAGTGAACAAGAGATTGCTAGTTATGAGATACATATTGCATCCTTAGAAAATCAAGTTAAAAAACTTGAAAGACTAAAACAAGAAAATGAAGAATTGAAAAATCAGAATAAGAAATTGATGGTTCTAAACACAGTTTTGTCTGAAAAATGGCTAGCAATTGAAAAGGGAAAATATATTTTGAAAGAAACTGAAGTCAACAAGGAACAAGAGCTAAAACAGGAAATTGAAACATTAAAAAATCTAAGTGATGCACTGCATAAACAGGTCATTTCATGTGAGACTGAAATTGTTGGCTATGAACTTAATGTTTCATCTTTGCAAACTGAAATCCAGGAGCTAAGAAACCCACTGTCCGAATTTGTTAATGGGAAGGACAATCTTGATAAGATCCTTGGAGTTAAAATAAATTGTCAGAAGGAAGGGTTGGATTATAACCCTGTCAATAAAAGAAAATTTGGAAATAAAACTCAAACTTCTTGTGTTTTTAGTTCTAATACACATATCTTCTAATTCACTACTCAACGAACTGGAAACCAAAATAAGAACTTGAGAAAGATTGAAAAGCAGAAAAAGAATGCCAATCTGGATAAATTTAGAGTTGTTTCTGCTAGTGCTATGAACTCTACTCATTCTGCTAACTCTGAGAATCTTGGTAGTTCATCTGTGCATACTGTTAAAAATCCCTAAACTCATTTACATGCAAACTCGAGAATCAATTCATGTCACTGTTGTAGTAGGGCAGGGCACATGAAGCATGACTGCCATGTTATGAAAATTGATGATATGAATGCTTGTAAAAATGTGAATGCTGCTGAAAATAAGGGTAAATTATATTCTCATCATACAAATCCTTATGAGAATCAACATGTCTTTGATAGAAATAAGTTTGCTTCAATGAATCAGCATGTTGTGTGTTTCAATTGTTGAAAGCTAGGTCATAGGGCTAGTCACTGCTAGTCGATTATTGAAAGAAGAAACTTCTTTTATTATTATACCTGTAGTAAGAAAGGCCACATGACAGCCAAATGCTGGTCTACAAATCAAAATAAGAAACCTCACTTTCAAAATATCCATCCTGAATACTATGTAAATCATGGTTTTCAAAGAAATAAATCTCTTTCAAACAGTCAGCATATTCAGTGTTTTAATTGTAGAAAATCAGGACATAAGGCTAGAGATTGCTGGTCTACTGACTATGATGAAAGAAAATCTCATGTCAAAAATAATAACCTGTCGGCTTACTCACAAAAATCTAATAATTATACTTTTGAGAGAACTGTGAGAACCTCAGGTTATTGTCATTACTGTGGTAAATTTGGGCATAACATGGAAAATTATTTTATGTTGAAATTTGATGATAATACTGCCATGGAATCGTGGAGAACTCTTGCCAGAGGAATTAGTAACAAGAGAGAACCCAAGAATTCTTGGGTACCTCACTGGGCAAAATGAGATTTTATCTTTGCAAGAGTGCCTTGGAAGGTGGAGAATAAAGGGGTTTAATAAACCAAGGCATCCAAGTATGGTAAAACCCCGTTCCTGCACGTTTAAGGTAAATCAACTGAATTCTCTATCTTCATATTACTGCATAATCTGCTAGAAGTGTTAGAATAATTGTTGATCTCACAAAGTTGTGTCCTCATAAGCTATATGTTTAGCCCACAATGAGGATATCTAAAATCTGAAGAAAAATTGTCGAAATCTCTGACTATTTTCTGAATGTTCAAAATGTGTTGAAAAATCTTGCTTCTACTATTGCATGATTGAGTTTGTCTACAAGGAATAAAACGATCTGATTGTGTGACTTCTGAAGAGTTTAGTTTGAAATTGTTCATGCATACAGTAAGCTGCTGCTCGTGATGCATTCTGAAAAATTGAAGTGCATAAATCTGATCAAATAAGAATGAAACAATCAACTGTGCTGCACATCAACTATCAATCTGAAACTCATGCATAGATTTGCTGCATTTTTATATATATGGAAGTTCATATCATTACATGCATTTTGCACAGAACATTATTGGTAATTGTTCACTGCACACTGTCAGGGGGAGTATATCTGTCCCATTGTCAGCTTTCATACCTCATAAGGAATACTTGCAGTGTAATTCATCCAAGGGGAACTTTTGCATATGCATACATGTTGATAATCGCATTGCATATCACCTTTTTTCGAAAAAAAAACCCAAAAAGAAGTGACTCACTACATCTAGTCAGGGGGAGCATTCTAAACTTATAGGTCTTTCACAAACTGAACTCTTCCTGTCTAGCCATTTAAATCATTCTCCCATTCTTGAGTGTTAGCAGTTCACATCAAATTGAGTCCAGTTAATCTCAGCTGTCATTATCTGTATTCCCACTTGCCTTGAATCTGGAGTCTCTATCTGTTACTCCTCAATTTGTTTAAGGAAAGCCTCACTTGAATTCATCCCTGTCACTTCTGTCAAGCTGGTCTGACTGAACTCCAGACTCAGCTATTAGTTTCTGAACTGAATTATTCTTGTGCTGCATCCTTGTAAACTCATTGCCTCCTAAAAATCAGTCTGACGCATAAGCATGTGTTTCAATTTTTCACCTTCCATGCATGCGTGATAATGTCTTCAACTGCTCTCTAAACAACATCTCTCGTTGCTACTATTGATTGGATGCCACTGAATGTGTTGATCTATCTGAATCTGGAAAGATTTCAATTGGCGTACCCTAATCATAAATCTAACATCTTTCGAAAAGAAGAATCTTCTATTATAATGGCTTAAGAATGTCTAATGAATCAAATTGATTTAAGTCTAATGTATTCATTAAGTTTGGGTGTAAAAGACTTGAAAGTATATGAATCATTATTTTAATAAATCTTAACCAATTATCTCATGTAATTTCATGCTAAACCTTCTGTAATCTGAATTTTTAAAAATATGGCTTTCTTTGGTTAAGATACATGTGGTAAGTATTGTTCTTAAACATTATAATGTATTGAGAAATGTCTGAAGGATCTGAAAAATATTTGAAAGAAATCTTGGTTAGAGCAATGACTTTAGACACAGAGAAACTAGGCCCTCTATCAAAGAAGTGGAGTAAACCCATGTCATGAAGTGCCATAGTTATCTCTGCTGTAAAAATGATTAAAAATCTAGCAGAGCAATGGCATGGTCGTGTTGAGTAACTGGGGATTCTTGCCTTTGACCAAGGGTTCTCCTCACGTAAAAAGACATTTTTATTGCCAACTATGTTCTCATGACTTAGAAGCAATGTAGTTATCACACTGAGTAACTGGGTCACTTCACCTAAGACGTGTTGTGTCTCATGTAGAAAGGTGTTGATCAACCAAAATTTCAGGAAAAATAGTGTGCTAATCAAAAGAAAAATCTGAAAAATTAGTGTAATAAGAGACAAGTTCAGATACATTCATATTTGTTTAATCTCAATACTATCTTGTGTAACTCTCAAAGGAGTCATTGAATTTGAATGAGTAAGATAGAATGAGGTTAAACAAGAATATCATATGTGCAATTGGTTCATCTTTATTAAAACTTATTTTCAGATATGAGTATTGAATCTCATTGACAAACTCTGTATACATTTTGCTTAAACCATGATGGTCAATTTAGACTCATTCATAATCTCTTATAATAGAAGAGTCTAAAATTCAGTTTTTAAGATTTATGAATTTGGTATCCTATTGGAAATCCGTCCACCTCATCTATTCATTGGCAATTCAGTCAACTTTCTGCTCAATTTTAATGTTCTTGAAATTCCTGTTGAAGTTGCTGCTCACTGTTCTTGATCATTCCTTACTCAATTCCTAATTGTTGTTGAAATTTTCTATGACTGATCATGTGTTTTTGTTGATATCTCTTTCCACATAAATTGATATCAGATTTGAATCTGAATGTCTGATGACAATTCTCACTCCAATTCTTCTATTCTATCAAATGGGGGATTTTTGTTTCATCACCATCTTTCTGGTATTAAGAGGGAGAATTATATGTTGTTTCATCAGTCTTGTCCAAGGGGGAGAATGTGCTTTGCTGGTATGTGCCACCTCCTTAGGCATCAGGACCTCCATTCACCTTTCATAGGAGGAGAGTAGTGTGTCTCATTGTCTGCATTTGTGCTTAAATAAATTGCTCCATTTTAGGTCCTTTCTTTTTGATGAAGTCAAAGGGGGAGAATAGGAGGTGAGTCATATGTCATATTTGTGGCTTATATGTGGAGTCATATTTACTGTTTGCATGGAGTCATATGTCTGCATGCATGACATGTTGAACATCTGGTTCATTTGACATATTACATGGTCATGTTGACTCATATGACTCATAGTGTTGCCATCATCAAAAAGGGGGAGATTGTTGGATATTGTGTTTTGATGATGACAAACACTATGAGTCATATGTATGATATCATATGTGTTTTATGATTCCATATGTGCTTATTGCATACAACATGGGTTTTTGTTACATACATTACATACAACATGGGTTTTTGTTACATACAGTGTGTGTTGCATACAATGCTCATATTGCTGTATAGATGAATTACATGGAATGAATTGCTGCACATATGCATGTTGGTGAATGTCTCTGTACAAGTCTTGCATAGAGACTGGTACAACCGTTCATATGTGTCAATGCACCTCACGCGTACACTAAGTAAGTGCTAGTTCGAGTCTTGGCTTTCGTAAGTCCGTGCAAACCTTCTCCTTCTTGCTCACATGAACTCGGTGCAAGTTTTGTCTTGAGCATCTGAAGGACCGTGAACATACAGGAGCTTGGTGCAAACACTGTGTAGGTCAATGCATGTATCAAGGTCAGTGCATTGTAAGGGTCTGTGCATTCACTATTCATATACTCGGTGCAATGTCATTTGTCCTCCTTGCACCTGAAGTCTGTGCATTCACTATTCATATACTCGGTGCAATGTCATTTGTCCTCCTTGCACCTAAAGTCTGTGCATTCACTATTCATATACTCGGTGCAATGTTTGGTTAGCATGCATAGATAGTTCGTGCTTTTCACTGTAGCGAGGTATGTAAGGGTCAGTGCATCTCTTGTTCATTCTTGCTTCATAGTCGATGCACAAACTGTAGCAGGTCAGTACAATATTTGCATATACCATATTAAGTCAGTGCAAACATTGTTCTATATCATATAAGATGTCTAATGAATTGTTCTCTTAACTGACAGGATAATGTGATCTCATGAGCTCGAACTAAGAAGGCACGTATTCCTAGAATGCTGGAAGTCGGCACGTGATCTAAGACAATGAGTGAGCCAGTGATCCTGACACGTGGACAGATGAGGACCAGATCCTAACACATGGCTGAGAGCCTTCTGGAAGCATTTTGGCGGGAGTGTCCCCTCCACTCACCCAATGTGTGAGCATGTAAGTCCGAGACTGAAGTCATATATAAACCCTTTCTCTGAAGAGATTGAGGGTGATGCGAAGAACAGAGAAGAAAAAGAGAGGGAGAGAAGCAGAAGAAGAGAGTCTCAGTTAAGAAAAAGAAAAGGAGAGTGAGCCGAAGTATGAGAAGAAGAAGAAGAAGAAGAAGAAGATGAAGAAAAAGAAGAGTAGAGCGTGAGAGAAAAAGAAATAGAAGAAGTGGAAGAGACAGATTGTAAGATCGAGAGAAGAAAAGAGAGAGCCAACAGAAGAAGAAAATGGAGGAGGAGTCACTAGGAGAGAGAGAGAGAGCATACTGAGAGAAGAAGAAGAAAGAAAGAGGAAGAGAGTGTAGAGAAGAGAGGAGGGACAGTGAAGAAGCGGCTGAAGCACATTGAAGATCTATTTCAAGATTGGCCTCGTGGATCAAATCTAGAGCCATCAAGCTCATTGGAGCTATATTCTGATTGGTTTTTCTTTTGTCCTTTTATTTGTTCTTTTCCATATCCTTAGTGTTTTCCGTTTCCATTGTTTGGGATCGGGGTTCCTCCTGTAGATTCAGGGGAAGAGAGACTTGGGTCTCTGGTTGCTGGTGACTTGGTGTCACTAGCGTTTCCTTCTGGGTTGGAAGAAGAGAGGAGTGTGTTCCTCTGGATCAAGCTGTTAGGCAGCATTTGTAGGCAAGCTATGACGCCCAGCAGTTTCAAGCTGTTTGGCAGGAGTAAGCCACACTCTGGTTGGAGTGTGGGGTGGATGTAGGTCTGTAGGACCGAACCACCTAAAAACTCTCTGTGCAGTGGATAGATTTCTTGGTAGCTCGATAGATGCATGATTAGGTTCGTTACATCTAATTTGTTCAGAGTTTTCTGCATCCACTATGTGATTAAGTGGTCCATCCTTTTATCCACGTTAAGTGTTCGAGTGTGAGTCTTCTCTGAACAGTGATTCTGTTTGAGCCTTCTGAGTGTTGTAACTCTGCACTTTGACTAGTTATAGTTTTAATTGGGTAAGTTTTTATAGGGGGATTCATTCACCCTCTCTCTGAATCGGTGTATGCACCATTGCATCTAGCCTCTACAGTCTAACATACACAACCCCCACAACCATCTTCATTACCTTCCCATATCCCTCGGCATCCACCTTGCTCGAAGCGGGCTCCTTGTCCTCTGTTGCCGGAGTGTTTCACTGACATTTTTAGGGCTTTGATGGCCACTCACGCGTTGTAGCTCCCTTCAGTTATGCCCTGCCGACCCGCGGTCGGGAATATGCTTCAGTATTGTGATTATCATCTCCAGCAGGGGTATTTGGTTGAGGATTGCCACGAGTTTCGGGAGTATGTTTATGGCTTGGAAGCCGTGAAGAGGATCGATTGGTCCGCAATTCACAAGGTTATTCTTTATCTCCGTAGCAAGCAGCAACAGCAAGCGTCGCCTAGGCAGCCATCTCTACTACAAGACCAGGGGCACCCCTACGGTTCTTTATATGGCATTGCACCCCCTCTGTCACCTACTCCATCACATGTTCCCTCACCTATGCTTTTGCCTACCTCATCACCATCTTCATCTCCAGCTACCCCATCACCTTCACCATCTCCTACTCCATCTCCATAACCTCTATCAACCCAAGCCTCTACTCAGGCTAGCGCCACCCTTTCCTCCTCCATTTTCATTACCACCACTTCCATTCCTAACGCCGCCCGGCGGGTTGTGCCGATATGCCGACGGTGGGCGCCGCGACCCTCCTTTTCACCGTCTCCACCACCGTTACCATTGCCTAACCCTCCCTCACTGTCACCGCTTCCTCTCTCCAAATCACCTACAACATCTCCATCCCCATCACCATCCGTATTGCCTAACCCTTCACTACCTCTGCCACCTTCATTACCTCCATCACTATCTCCGCCATCTTCACCGCCTTCTCCACCTCCATCATCTCTACCCAAACCTGAGCAAGCTTCACCACTATCCCTACCTACACCTCCACTTACATCCGAACCTTTCACCTCCACTTTGTGTTTTCCACCTACACCTTTGCCCACACCCATGCTTGTCATTGCCACTATTCCTCTACCACTTTCTACCCCACCTTCCAAGCCTTCTACCTCCAGTCCACCTATTTCCACCCCACGGAGCGGGTGTGCGCTACCTTTGGTGCCCCTCGGGTCTAGTCCCCAGGGAGACAATGAGTCAAGTCAGGACGATTCAGTGCCGGTTGTGCATCTCAAGCTTCAAGATTTTATCTGCCGGATGCCAATCCGCGTCCTGATCCCTGGCTATTTTGGGGATGATTAGCCTGCACTTCTCACGACGGTTGTCAAGAGGAGCTCTCTCACATTAGCGCCAATTTCTTCACAAGCGAGGCTGGTGGCAATCTCATTACTCGTTGATGGGTTCACTATTGATACTGTTATCACATCTCGCTCGATTGCTGTTCAGTTCACTGGCCAAGAAGGGCTCTCTATCCGAGTTATGCTAACTTATACGGCCGCCAAAGGATTGATGGATTCCATGTTCAAGGGGCAATTAGCCGTATTCTCAAGATTTCCCAAGGATATTCTGCACTTGTTATGCAATCTTCCTCGGTTCATTGGTGAGTTGGCAACGTCAACGCCGTGCATTACACTCCCTCAGTTTTGTCCTACTCTTCTGGTAAGGGAGTTATGCTTCATGCCCGATTGCCGAGTGGAGTTGCCGAATCTCATGTTGCTAGTGCCAAGTGACAAAACTCCGTGGTTTTTTGATATTCATTCATTTGAGGAATTATCTGTTCAAGAATGTCCGTCTATTGTTACCACCGGGTGTCTAGGGGCAATTGGCCCGATGAAGCTGCATGTTCATGACTGGGCTTGGCCATCTGTCAGATGGGCCCATTATTTAAGAAGACAATGCAGATCGAGAAGCCCGAAGGCTCGGGCCCTCGCCAAGTGGGTTCATTGTAAGAAAATTTTTGCCAAGAAGAGGCGACAGCGCAAGTACAAGAGCCACTAGTTGTGCACTCTGGGGTCCACTTCTTCCCATCATTTTTCTTTTCATTTATCCTTTCTATTGCTAAGCTCCCACCCTTGGGTGGTGTACTTTCCCTTTTCTAATCCTATTTCTATCATCTTCTCCTCTCCTCCCGGGTCCGCGAACCCTCACTTCTCTGCTTCTCGTTCGGGGCCTCCAAGTTTTCCCCATTATCATGATTTTAGGACCCCGGCCTATGTCCTCCTCTCTTCTCGATCTAGGGACTTCTTCTGATTCTTCTCCTCTAGTATCTCCGAGTTTCGTCTTCAATTCTCCTTCCCCGGCTCTATCGGGTGATTTTCATTCTTCTTCCCCAACTCTGTTGGGTGATTTTCATTCTCCTTCCCCGACCATGTCAGGTGATTACCCTTCCCTTTCCTCGACCTTGTCGTGTGATTCTCATTCTCCTTCTCCGACCCTATCGGATGATTATCATTACTTTTCTCCGACCATGTCGGATGATTTTCCTTCCCCTCTTCCTATTCATTCTTCTTCCCCCTTTCGGGATTCACACCCTTTTTCTTGCTACTTTCGAGGCTTTAGCCCGCCTTGATCTCAGCTGATCTCCATTTATTATGTATTTGGTTCCTTGTTATCAGGGTCTCTGCGCCTTAACGAGGGAGTTCTAGCCCTCGTCTCTCTTCCTTTTTATTCTCCTTCGTCCAGTTTGGTGTTTGCCGCTCCTTTGTGTCAAGGAATCTCAATCCCTTGTCATCCTCTACATTCTTTATCCTGTCAAGCAAGGAATACGAAGCTCGTGCTATATGAAGCTCGATGGTCAAGATTGCTTCAGGATGCTGTGTTCACTCCATGGATTGGCATGGTATCTTTATTTTGTGCAAGAAATATGCTGTCATTGCTAATATTTCTATTTATTCCTACGCATGATTATAATGGTGATTTCCTCAACATGATTGAGTGGCTTTAGGAACTCTTAGTTAGCTTAGTCAAAAAAAAATGAGTTCGCTTATGCAGCATCTCAGGCCGGTGATAGCTCCGTGCTGGGAGTCTAGTTTCTATCCCCAATTGTTATGGGTTATCTTGAGTTTGGGTTTTTCACACACTTCACGGCGAGCCATAGTCGATTCCTTTGAGCAACATCGTTGCTACTTTGGCCATACTTTGGGTATGCACGAAGTCTTTTCTTTTCTTTGCTCGGTCGAGTGTAGGGGCAAGAGATTGATGGATGAGATAACCAACCTATACAATCCCTAATACGGGAGAGGTCTCAAATAGGGGCAGTCTTGACCCTTGTAAAAATCAGCTTTCATGCTATATCTAGCCAATAAGGGCTGTCAAAAGAAATTCAATGAGAATCAATGAGAAATTATGAAATCAAAGGCATGGCAAGAGTGGCAGTACAGTTCACCGCGGGACGTCATGAGCCCGATCACACGCGTGCCTAGTAAATATGGGTCTCAAAATCAAAGACACAAAGCCCCGGCGTAACATACTATATCTTTGAGGGGTAGTGCCCTGGAAGGAATTCAAGTCTTGATATTGTTGACATGTTTTTCTTCTTTCAATGGATTGAAGAAATATCTCTCCTATCCCTTCTTCTAAATCAACGAGGAGGCTAAATGATTTAGAAGTAGGAGGGAATAGAAGTGTGTAAACCTGTGTGATCGCCACCAAGATGCCGAACGTGATGAACATGTCGTACCTTGGAAAGAGGGGGAGGTACTCGCCTTAGGACTGGCCCTGCGAAGATGGGCGGCTCAGGAGGAACCGCCTATAGAGATGAGCGGCTGCACGATAGACCGTCTGCAGGGGCTGAAGAGGAACGCGAGATGGAGAATGACTGGTAGATGAACGGCTCCAACACAACCACAGGACGAAGAAGAATGGTCCAGAATCCACCACTCATCTTCGTGAATGAACAATTGGGAGCCGCCTAAGACTGCCACGCCGTGAGTTGCAAAGGTCCAAGCTCCACCCTTTCCGGCCGGCTGGAAAGGATGGGCGTCGCGTTAGTGTGTTGCTGACCTGTAAAACCACATGTAGAACACAAAGGAAAACCCAAGTTAGAACTAGAAAGTATAGTAAATGCTCAAACAGACGGAAATGAACATGACTAAATAAAATGGGGGATACCTGGGGATTTTTAAACCCCTGGGGGCGTCAAAAGCATAGGAGGGTGTGAGAATGATGCACGAGAATGAGGAAAACGTGGAGGAAACGTGGAGAAAGTGATGCATACAAACAAGAGGGAACGACGAAACTAAATGTACTAATGACTCAAAGAACAACTACTCCCTGAACCGGAGACCTATATGGACGTAGAAGGCCTCCCTCCCTGGTGCTAGGTCACTCAAAGATTCGGCAGGGCTTCGCCGTCGACCAAAAAATCCCCCCCCCCTTTTCAAAGCTGGGCCTCAGGATCTATTTATAGAGCACCCACGGTCTTGAAACTAAATGTGCTAGGTCACTCTATGCATTTTTAGGTCGAGATAATGAAAGAAAAGTTGAACATAATTGAATTATCTTTCAACCAGAAGAAACGGCGCCAAAATTGACTCAATATTCGCAGAGAAATGGCTGGATGAAGTTGGGGATAAATCCATGAACGGAGAGAGAAAAATCTCTTAAATCTTCAGGATGCGAGCAGTTACACGGTCATACGATAGACTACTCATCATGTTGAGCGGCTATATGTAAACCGTCTCCCCTTGTCGGTGGAAATGATAAGAGAGATATCAATTGATTTATCCATTGAACCAACCGAAAATCTCGCCGTTGGACTCTAATAGATGAACGGCTAATTGAAGACCGCCCATGAATAAGAGCAACAGAGGACCAACTGTTTGTGCTTTGTCGGTGATAAATAGATAATTGGATAATTATTTGAGAACCAACCAAGCTTCAGGATTCTGGAGGTAGAACGGTTACTATTAGCCCGCCCATCAGGTTGAACGGCTAACATGAGACTGTATGGAAGCGTGTCGGTGGAAATTCAGAAAATCAAACAAAATATTCCATAAATATATGGATGGCCCATAAGCGACCGCTCAAATAGTTGTGCGCTCGGGGATGAACCGTACATGTTTCGGGATACTTGACCTTCACAAAAATGCTTAATTAACCAAAATCAAAGCCCATTAAGCCCTAAATTGAAAGAGACCTAGCCAGGGAGGGAGGCTATCCATAAAGTAAGGCCAGAGACGTTGCCTGGAAAATAACCCAATTAGTAATGGATAACTCGAGGCATCAATAAATGGGAGTAAGAGAAATGACTCAACTTATCGATAAAAAATGGGTGTCAACAGATGCCCCTCCTTAGCGTCCGCTTTGTAGGGGAGCGAGCGGAGGTGAAGCGAAAGTGACATGGAACATGGAGGTGAAGCGGAAATAAAGCGGAGTGGACTGAAAAGTGGGCGTTAAGGCAAAAGACACATGTTTTGTCAACGAGCGATAGGAATCTTCCGGAAAACTCGGAACCATTCACGAGGAACGATTAGACCAAAAGTGACACTAGTCTGGAGGAGCTAAACAAAAAAAAAACACACTATCAACCTCATGGGGGACACAATCCCTCGGACCAATGAGGAGACCAGAATAAGCAGCGAAAAATAAAGAAACAGACTAAAACTCTAGACGGGGACCTCTTAATCAACCGAACCAAGCGAATCGACCAGAGAGAACCTTCGAACTCATAGTGGAATTATTTCTCTTACTCAAGCACTGAACATATAGCTGACCATCACTTGGTGGGACATTTTGCAAGCAAACCATGGGTCATGAATGCTCAAGAGATGCGTATGATGCATGCTGGGCTAAAATGAAGGAAATCATTAAAACAAATGTAAAGAAAACCTTAAAAATAGAAAATACTCGAGAATAATATTGCTAGGCTGGGAGAGTCAGAGTCAACACACTATCCGCAACCACGGTGTGCACGATAGAACCATCCTCCCCAGGCTTTCCCATCCTAACGACCTATCCGAAGATCAAACACGTGAACCTGGATCATCATCATTTTTGTTAAAGGGGAACATCAGATCGGGAACACGTGAACAACCAACCGGTTCTTGAGATAATATATCATATAATACCATATAGTAATGCAGTAAGGGATATAGGGATAGAAAGCCATACTTGACTTACCTGTGTAGGCGAAACGGCAAGTGAAAGGTGATGCTGCAAGAAATGTCAGTAGCAATATTTGCAATGATGTCATCAAATAGCCAAGCTCATGAATTGAACACCAAGTGCAGAAATAAGGGCAAGACCATTTTCTCAAGCATGCACTGTCAAATACAAACTGCCCAAACTGAAGGACGGCTAGGTATTAACCATCTATAAACATGGAATTTGAACCGGGCTTAGGCAGTATACCGTTGGCAATGAACGGCCACTAACCAGCCACCCAACATTTGGACGGTCTATCGGGAGACCGCATAGCGTCTGGGGTTTTTAAACGTAAAACCCCTTCATCTCTCTCCTCCCCACCGTAACCGGTGGAGGAGGGAGAGGACGAAGGGAACCGACGCCGAGCCCCCCCCCCCAAATCTCCATTTTTCCTCATTCTCTCACACTCTCCCCCCCTAATCTCCCATTCTCGCGCTCAGTGATGCGGACGAAGCACCAGGCGCAACGTCCCGCCATGGCCACGGAGGAGGAAACGCCACTGCCGCGCCCGCCGGTGGTCGCTGCGGAGGAGGACACCGCCACGCCCGCGGTGGAGGGGGACACCGCCGCAGCAGCTGCTGACGCCGGAGAGAGAGAGGTGGCCGAGGAGCACGCCGTCGAACCGGTGGAGCAACCCACGGCGGCGAAAGGGAAAGCCCCACGGGACCCCGAGGTAGGCCCACAAAACCCTAGCCATCTTGATTTTTTAGCATGCATGTCAATTTTTAGGGGATAATGGGGAGATTAGGGTGCTGAGAGACCGGTTTGGGGGCCCACGGGGTGCCACCGCCGGCGGGGAGGACCCTCACCGTCGTCGGGGAAGACGACGATCGAGCGGTTCTTAAAGAACCACACAACCAAGAACGTACGGCTCACTTAGAGCCGCCCAAAACACACGCGGCCCATGGGTGGCCGTTCAAAACCAGAAGACAATAGGGTGGAACAAAGGATTAATGGTGGAAAGTCCACCGCACAACACCAGAAAGGGCCATAATAGGTCGTCCAAACTTTGGGAACTCAGAACTCGTGCGGCCCACATTGGACCGCTCACAACCCCGTGTGGCCTAGAATTGACCGTCCAAAACATAGAAACGATAGGTCCAAACATGAAGACGAACGGTGGGAGGTCCACCGTCTAACGTAAGAACAGACTTCCAATGGCCGTTCAAACCCTTGGGGACTCAGAACCCATGCGGCCCATTTAGGACCGTGCATCAGGAAAAGTGGCCCTATAGGGAGCCCGCCCTTATGACAGAAATGCAACCTTTATTGCTTTCATTTATTTGTTGGATAAAAAAGTTTGAACCTATTACTAAATGCACAAAATGAATGAATGCATGCAGAGAAAACGCAGGACCCGCACCTCATGGTTGCAGGTCCGCGCAGTGTATTTAGCACTGTCGGACTTCCAACAGGAGCGGCTGGCTGACATGGGGTTCACCCCATTCTTGAGTATTGAGGTGTGTCGGTTCGACACAGCTCTGCTCTATGCCCTGCACGACCGCTTGGACCCAGTGAGTCGTACGTTCCTTTTCCCGTGGGGGCATATGGTCCCTACGCTGGAGGATGTGGCCCGACTCACGGGCCTGCAGGTGCACGGGCCACCGTTTAGCGAGACCACTTTTCCCGACTACCGGGTGATGGCTCGGGAGCTACTGGGCCTAGAGCTGCGGCGTCCCGAGAGGCAGTCGACCCTCCTACCACGGGCTAGTCTTCAGGACAGCTTGGGACTGCGACGAGTGGGGATAGCGGTCGGAGAGCAACCGGAGCCGCACCTACAGCGGCTGATGGACCTGGCGAGACCGAGAGTAGCAGCGAGGTAGGAGCAGAGGCAGACAGAGTGCTACGGCGATTCTTGATGATGTTGTTCGGGCGACTCCTCTTCTCCACTCGGGCGGACGTGATGAGCTGCCACTTCCTTCCCTTCCTCGAGGAGCTCAGCCACGTGGATGACTACGTGTGGGGAGCGGCAGTCCTCGCCTTTCTCTTCGACACGCTGAGCTCGAAGGCCCGTCGGACCATGCTCGGGGGCTTCTCCCCCTTACTCCAGGTATGACCCCTTCTTTAGACTTAATTATGCAACTTCTACATATTTTTTAAATGCTAATGCAACACTGTGATGCAAGTGTGGGCCTACGTGCACTTACGTGGGCTAGGCAGAGGTGAGGAGACCCGTCTTGGGCTCTTGCCTATTGCCCGGAGGTGGACAGCACCTCGAGAGACCGTAGCTCTCAGTAGACAGGTCTGAGAGTTGCAGGACGACCTGGATGCTCTACCGTTTGCCTCGGTATGCTTCTAAACTTGGACTCTTTAATTAAATGTAGTTCTATATGATGATGCTGATGCGACTCCTTACTTTTACGGGTACGGTGGACACCATACACGGAGGAGGGACAGGAGGGGCAGCTCTGGGTGGCTGGGGCCCTCACCTTCTCGGGATGAGACGTGTGGCTCCATTGCGTGAACATGGTGGAGCTGCACTTCCGGCTGGTGATGAGGACCATTGGGGTCCATCATCCAGCAGTGGAGTTTTTGACAGTAGAGGGGCCCAGGGAGAGCGTCACACGGACGACCCGCGGTCTAAGAGCTGCCTTCGATTGGACGACAAGGAATGTCGCGTAGATAGTGGACTGGGCAGCGCTTGGGCGGGTGGTGACCGCCCGAGCAGACAGCGACTCAGCGTACTACACCGCATACGCTAGACACTACCGTGACCAGGTGTTCTAGGCTGCCCACCGACCGGTACGACTTCTAAACTCAAACTCTACTTATTATGCTTATGATTTCTATATGATGATGTACTGACACTTGGACCTCTAAATGCTGATTGACCCTGAGGGATGACTTGCGGAGCTGCAGGGGCTCCTGCACTCTACGATCAGGGAGCGGGATGAGGCCATGCAGGCCCTGGCCTTACAGGTGAGCTTTCTAAACCCTCAACCCTTTAAATTATGCAAATGCTTACGATTATGATTATGCGTGTGACTGACCTGGAGTTTTGGATGCAGCGCGTCGAGGGGGCCCAGCGACAGGGGGCCGATGATCCTTCTTCTTCACAGACCAAGACTCCCGCAGACCGGGCTGAGCGGGAGGCCGACTTCACTCAGATGGTAGCGCGGGCCAACGCGGCCGAGGTGGCGCTCACCAAGAGGGTACGCAAATCACTACTCTTTCCCTTGTTGTTTATGCTTATGAAATGTATGAAGTGCAATTCATTGACCATGATATGTGTATGCAGACTGAGCCGACCCTGTTGAGAGCAGAGCTGGAACAGAGCCGGGTAGCGGCTCGGGAGGAGGCGGCGCACTTGAGAGAGGAGACCGCACGGCTGCGAGAGGAGCTCGCACGGGGCCGACCAGCCGACACCCTCGAGATGGCCCTTCTGTGGGCGGAGCTGGAGCGGCTTCGAGCCAGCGCTACCGAGGCGGAGCGCTAGAGGACCGAGGTGGAGCAGGCTCAGTGCCATATTTCCATATTAGAGGGCATGGTGAAGATCCTCCGAGAGGTGAGTCAGTGACCATGGAGGAGCGGGGTTCCGAGTAGGACCCATGGATCCTATAGGACCTACCTGACAGGTTCCTCCGGCCACCAGAGGAACGAGGAGGAGGAGCGGCGGTGGCGCCGATGAGATGAGGCGACTTCCCCGATGGCCCCGCCATCGAAGAGACCTAAGGGCGGAGGTGACAGCGACATGTCGGAGGGAGAGGGCCCGGCTTGACTTTGTACTACGACTCTACTTTTGTACACATGATATGATATGATATGATAGTGATATGCATTTTTTTCTTCATTTTGATGCATGAATGTATGAATAAATGAATAAATACTAACCACGACTACTGACTCGACATGAGCGAGATGACACGTGCCAGTGAGAGACGACTGCGGGTGAGATGCGACTACGACTGTGACGACGTGACCACGAGTGAGAGACACAAACTTGGAGTGAGAGAGAGAGAAGTCGACTCAGAGCGAGGGAGAGAGACTCCAAATGAGTGAGAAGAGTGACGCCCAAATGAGTGAGAAAGAGTGACGCCAAATGAGTGAGAAGAACGGCGCCAAAGGAGTGAGAAAGAGTGACGCCAAAGGAGTGAGAAAGAGTGACGCCAAAGGAGTGAGAAAGAGCGACGCCAAAAGAGTGACAAGAGCGACGCCAAATGAGTGAGAAAGAGCGATGCCAAAGGAGTGAGAAGAGCGATGCCAAATGAGTGAGAAAGAGCGACGCCAAAGGAGTGAGAAGAGCGACGCCAAAGGAGTGAGAAGAGCAACGCCAAATGAGTGAGAAAGAGTGATGCCAAAGGAATGAGAAAGAGCGGCAAAGGAGTGAGAAGAGCGACGCCAAATGAGTGAGAAAGAGTGACGCCAAAGGAGTGAGAAGAGCGACGCCAAAGGAGTGAGAAAGAGAGACGCCAAAGGAGTGAGAAGAGTGAGAGCCCACAGGTTGAGTGGCGCAGGTACAAGACAGGTTAAAAGCAAAGCATCAGATGTTTACACGGTCTCCACATGTCATGCCCCGAGCCTTTATGACAGCGGAAGACTCGCTCGAGGAACGTGAACAGCCGGCATGGTAAGCCTCTTGTAAGCAAGAATGATCAGAGCGCAAGGCAATCACACATAAGAATGCAATCGCATAATAATTAATCAAACTCCAACTTATTTCATTAATGATCAAAATATTCTTTTACATAACTCTCCAACCATCTCTAATCCATCAGACTCAAGAAATAAGAAATTACAAAGACTCGATCTAAACATTGTAGACTTCCTAAATCTTCACTCTCATTTTGATATGATTTCCATTCGCTCTCGGACCCACTACTTATATAACCCGAATCCGGATTCGAATCACTTTCATTTCCTGAAAAAGATTAGAAATAGGTAATGATCACACTTGCCCAGTAGGTATCTTCGCATCAACATGAATAGCACCATTAAAGTAATTAGCATTTTAGCACTAAAGAATTTAGGTAAAATCATGTGAAATGCGATCAATCACGCGAGTAACCAAATTAACAAAACGATCATGTAAGATAGAATGAGTGCAATAATGAACTAGCAAGAACGTAACAAGAATATGATATTGGCCTCTCATAAATAAGAATGTATCGAGAATGTACTAGCAAGCCACATAATCATCACTCTAGTATCTTTAGCTTATGAGCAAGTACTTCATGAATTTCTATGGAATATTAAGCAAGAAAGTCATGTACAAGAATGTCATATCGTGCCGTGAATTTTCACTTATTTATAAAGAAAGTACTCCCAGCGTAATGTGACGCCAGTAGCATCATACCCCATGGTTTATAATAGTATGTTTTCGACAATCAGCCGAGGGGACTAGCATAGAGCCCTTGAACACAATCAGTGCTCGATCGCATCTTCAAGTATAAATCAAGCTACTTCCATGCATGTAACAATAAAGTATGGCCAATAATGTAATAAGTTCATGATAACAATAATAAATGAATGAACACTTCATATTAGAATATGAGAGATCAAGAATGACTTATACTATGTTATGCTCATGGAAATAATTCGGCAGCATAATGGTACATTTCTTACTTTCATTAAATTATATATCTTGACTCAATTTGGTAAGTCCTAGACTATTATTACTCCATCTAGGAACCTTAGAAAATCAACCTATGGGTCAAACCTTAGGTTAAAGCACTCAAACATTGTGACGGTCAAGGACTGGGCCGTTACATAACGTGACGCTCCAGTATTGGGCCGTTACAATGGTCTGAATCCGAAAGAAATAAAGATGGACTCAGTACATGTGACGGTCATTTATTGGGCCGTTATATGAGCCTGACGGTCCAACCTTGATCTGTTACATATCCAAAAACCAGAAACTATCGATAGTGTTTTCTAATGATTGGGCTTTCATGGTACAACTAACTCGGCGTCCTAGTGGGAATCTCAGGCTCGCGGAGAATTACGGAGGCCTTGAAACAAGATTTCCTAGTCCATTGGAAGGAATATCCAATAGAGAGATCCTCATGTTCATGAATAATGTTCCAATAGTGCAAAGTGTGAACTAATGGCCATATACCGGAATATATGCCATGTACTTAGAGAAAATGACTTTATTGATAGAGAGAGAATGGTAGCAACGTGAAACCAAGATAAAACTCTGTCCATACATCATTGAAAATCCATGATTTAAGTTACAAGACTATAGAATTTTGGCTGATGAAATTAACATAACTCAAAATAACTTAAGATACCTTAATCATGCAATTTCTATTATGAATCAGTAAATAAACTTAAAGTCATGATAACAGGTCCAAACTTAGCTATCTAAGCTTATTTATAAGTAAACTTAACTGGTTACCATTCTGCCTCGGGCTGACAGAACACAGGGGTCTGACGGTCTAACAAGAGCGCGTCACAGTACATGTGACGGTTTATTGAGGGGCCGTTATAGTAGTGTAACACTCCTGTTATGGTGCGTCAGAGACAACAGAGGAATTAAAATGCAACAGAGGGTGTGATGGCTTATCGTAAGGCCATTACAGTTTGTGAGGGTCTAAGTATGATGTGTTAGAGTCCCTACTAACAGTATAAAGAAATTAAACAACTATGATTTGAAACCATGTCATGTTTTGAAAAGAATTAACTACCCCAAGCATGACAAAACAAAGTAAAGGTCATCTAGATGCATATGTTGCAGTGAATTGACAAGATAATATTTTTGATCTTTGATTAGGGCTAAGGATATGTATGTATGCATGAACCCACTAAAACATGAAATCCATGATCTATAGTGTATGAAATCAAGCACAATCAGAGAAATTTTATCCTTAACAAGATGTTTTTACCAATCATGAGATGACCTACCTTTTAACTGGACTTTAAACTTCTAATTTGAGCATGAAAGAAGTGCCCTAGTTCTCCCTTTCCAATGAGTTTCCAACAACTTCTCGCTGCTCTAGCTCCTCAGCCTCTTGACCTAAGCACGTGAAATTTTGAGGGTAAGAAGATAAAAATAAGGTGAACAAAAAGTTCTAAATAACCAAACTCTAATTACCTCGTTTAGACGTCCTAATCTCTTGATCTTCAGGGGTCTTGTGTTCAGTTTCGTGGGTTGCTAAGGTCTGACCAGCAACTTTGGAAGCTTCAATCTCCTTGGTTGGTTGATCTCCTAGCACGAAATTTGGAGAGCTATTAGTCTAAAGTATTATAAACAAAACCTTCTAAAGAACTTACTCAAAATTATATCTCCTTACCTTGATTCTTTTCGAGCCAAAAGTAAGGGTCGGTCAGTTCAGAATTGGGTTCTATTTATAGGGATTTAGCTAGGGTTTGAGGATTAGATCGATTCTAGAGTCCTTAGTTGGCCAAAACCTGATCCCTAAGAGTCCCTAGTAAACTTACATATTCTCCTAATTAGGTCTCTTGCAGATAGGACTCTAAAGAGCCAATCTTTTTGCTCGTTCTTCCACTCACGGAACTGATAGAGGTGTAACGCATCAGGTCTAGTGCGTTACATAGCTGTAGCGGTCGCCCGATAGACCATTACATAAAACGTGTGTAGAGTTTCAATTTATTAAAACTCTTTTATTCGTTTATCCTTCTAATTATCTATATAAATGAGTATTTATCTTTAAAATTCGTGGATAGGCTAAATAACCTTCAAAAATATGGGCCAAACTTAATTGGGCTTGGTCCTCAACCCTTTTGGATCATATTTAGATAGGCTAGGTTAATTATTTTAACACAATTAGGCCTTATAATAACTTATTAATTCAATAATCTATTTATTAATTTATTTAGGCCTTTATAAATTCTAGAAAATTATTAAATAACCCAGAAATTACTTATATAAATTTTGGGGCACTACAGTCTCCACATAGACCGCCCAAGAAATGCACGGTCTAATACATACTGCACAAACAAGAAGAAAACCGGTCCTCACTTTACCGTTCAAATGATAGAACGGTCTATAAACGACCGCATGATTGTAAAGCGGTCAACTTTAGTCCGCTCAAACTCCAGTACTCTGGGTCTCTAGAAGGTGTTAAACGGTCCTCATCGGACTGCTCACTGATATAGGCGGTCTATCGTGAGACCGTCCAAATGGACGCCCTGTGAATTTTAATGGGACTCTCCTGGAGAGTCCTAAACCGAGGGTAAACCACTTTAACCCAATCCAAAGCCATCTTATCCCATCCTAAACTTATCCAACCTCACTTTTAAGGAATG
Source organism: Amorphophallus konjac (assembly GCA_022559845.1). Taxonomy (NCBI): domain Eukaryota; kingdom Viridiplantae; phylum Streptophyta; class Magnoliopsida; order Alismatales; family Araceae; genus Amorphophallus; species Amorphophallus konjac. Next base: position 253,827,310 of record CM040125.1, on the reverse strand, counting down.
TAGGTGATGTGAAACAACCCCTTGGACCTGAATTTGCAAGCAACTGGACCGAACGGCGATCTCTCACAAGCGGGTTCACCCGCGTCGCGCACACCCGTGTCCGTAGGCGGGCCGGCAATGATGGTGAGGGTCCGAAGTTGGACCTTGGGGTTCCAAGGGTATGGCTGGCTGGGGATGGACCCCAATGGGATAGGGAGGCCCAATTTCAAGGGCGGCCGGCAGGCCGAGGGCGTGGGATGTAGTGTCTCCCTCACAACTCACCCGCGGTGGCACTCGATTAGATGAAAAATTGGAACGAGCCCTCTCTCACTGCCGATGGCGCAACTAGAGATAATACTAAACTAAGAAAAGGTAAGAAACCAGCAGGGGAGAGTGGTCCGAAGCTCACCCGATCGGTGTGAAGACACCGATCCTGGCCGGAGACGAGGGCGAGCGGGGGAGTGTGGGTTCCCCGCACACTGCGTCGGTGTAGCTTCCCCTGTTCAAATATTACATGCACTACTCCCCACGCAGGGGGGGTTGGACTAGGGGTGGGGAAGTTTCAGATACAAACAAACACTACCTCCACACAGGGAGGGGCGTTAAGCCGGCCAGGCGGGGAGGGGAGGTTAACTAGCTAGTGCCAATCGTTCTGCCCCGTCCTAAAATGATCAGACAGGGTGCTGATGTAGATGCTGCCACGCACTCCTCCGAACTCAGAATTCAACGAAACTAGCGCCGAAACATCGCTGACGGACCCAGGCACGTCTGTAAATTTCTGTGGGCGGTCCCGAAGTCGTCACCGGCTGGTGTGGGCTCTGGAACAGGGTCCCTACGCTCAGACTCAGACTGTTCCCAGGGTGCAGCAGCAGATAGATGTAGTCACCACGCCGGCTCCCGAAGTCCAAACATGGAGGGACCAAAACGAGTACGACCGTGGACGAGTCTTCTTCGAGCAGCAGCTAGGGGGAGCACCAGACGATGTTGGGGAAGAGAGGGAGAGCCCGTTGAGTGAGGAGGGCTCTGGTCAGGTCCTGAGTAGCCTGTTCAGCGCACCTAGGAGAGAAAATTTGAAACGGGCAACTCCAAACTCCAAACGAGGTCCCGCTGGCTGCGTTGGATAGAGGACCGGTGGAGCTTCACCTTGGTCAAGTGGCGCACCAAGGGGAGCACCGGTGTGGTCGCAGGTGCTTCTGTAAGTCGCTTCTGGTTGTAGGCCGGACTGGTTCTGTGCAGTTGGTGAAGAATGGCTCTCCCGGGCAGCTCCAACCTCGGATTGAGGCGGGATAACCTCGCCTGCGAAGACGACCGGAAGAGATTTTCGAAAATGTAGGCTACACCTCCAGGGGCTCCGGGATGTGGTCGTGGGCGGCGCTGCAACAAGCTGTCGATCTGTAGGTCTTCAGCTGCAGACAGATGAGAAGATAGAATGGTTTAGGGGGTGGTTTCTTTGGTGGAGGGGAAGGGGATATGGATGTTTTGGTGGTGGGGAAGGGTTGGGAGGTGGGAAGGGAAGGTGGGGGGAGGATGGCAGGAGCGGAGCTAGCAGAGAGAGAGGGGTGGGTGCGCAAGTGGCCTTGGAGGAGGTGGTGGGTGCAAATGGCTTGGGGGAGTGGGATGGGTTTCCCTTTGATTTGGGTGGTGGGTTAATGGAGGGGTTAATGGTGGCCTAGGGAAGGGGAGGGGTTGCCTTGGAGAGGGGAAGGGGTGCTTGGGAGAGGGGATTCTCCCTAGGGAAAATGAAAGGTTGTATAGGGAAGGGGAAAGGTTGCTTGGGGAGTGGTGGGAGTAAAGGGGAGTTAATGGTCTTGGGAAGGTGAAAGGGTGTCTTTAGTGGGGTGGGATGATGTGGCAAGTGAGGGAGGAGAGAGAGGGGGCGAAATTTGGAGAGAGAGGGGGAGGAGAGAGAGAGGGGTTCGCCCCTTTTAGAGAGAGAGAGAAGAGAGAGAGAGAGAGAACGAGAGAGAGAGGGGAATCCACCCCTAGAGAGAGAGAGAGAGAAAGTAGGAGACACAATTCTTGTGGATTTTTCACTCAATAATTCATTAGCTTCAAATGGTGGGATTGGGGTCCTATTTATAGGAATCCCACAATTTAACATAAGACCTTGAGTTTTAGACTAGTGACAATAAACTAAGGGAGAAGGGGGCGCCCATGGGCCTAGCCCACTTAATTGGGCCCAACTGACTCATTAAACACTCTAATGCCAATTAACCTAGGTAGATGACACCTTAACCTAGGGACTTGACTCAAATAAAAGGAAAATTACATAATAAGAAAATGAAAAATATATCATATGACTCGAAATAAAGTGGCGAACAAGATGTAGCACTGCTGGCGAGCATCAGGATCCTCAAACAAATGAGATCACCGGTGATGTCCCCATCAGTAGGCCTCTAACCAAGCTCTATAAGTAGGAGGGGAGTCTAAATTCGTGATTCACACATCCTCCCTCTTCTAAGCCTTGAAACCTTTATTATTCATCACCAAATCATTATGAAAAGGCCTTTGGAGGGGAGTTCCATGGAGGGAGCGACGCTTGAAGGGCCAAGACCAGCCAGAAAGGAGCGGGAAGCGCTCCAACGGCTGACCGCAATCCCACGACATCTCAGCTCGAGCCCTCTGAGGGAGGTAAGTTATCATGAATTATTTCAGTTCAAATCTTTCATTTACTTACGTGTTCTTCTCTTCTTTCTTCATCTCAGCTTCTCCCTAGCCCTAAGCGCTATTCCACTTTGAAGTGGATGGCTCCCATGGTCCGTGTGTTGCCCCTAGGAGTGACATCCATACTGAGATCTTGGCACCTACAACCTCTCCTAGTACTAGGTCAGAACTACCCAAAACTTTCTCTTGACTGGCACATCATCTCGGCTTTAGTAGAAATCTGGCACCCTCAGACCCATACGTTCACATTCCCAGCCTTTGAGGCCACCATCCTACTAGAGGAGGTAGAGACCTACTTCTCACTTCCTAGGTCTAAGGTGGGACAAGAGGACTTAGTGTGTCATACAATGGCCCTTTTAGACCCTAGGCTCATCTTGGGAGGGTTCATACCGGATAGCAGGGACATCCATAGCTTCATAGGCCCACGTCAGATCAACCTTCTTCCCCTTAGCCAGTGGGTAGTTGAGCATTGTAGGAATCGGTGTGGGTGGGATGAGGCTATAGCTAAGGCCGCGTCCATTTGCTTGTATGGGGCTATCTTGTTCCCCTCAGTTGACCATGTGCTAGAGACTCCCCTTCTTAGTACCATCAGCGGCCTATGGCAGGGTCTTTCCATCTCCCAGGCCGTCCTCGCTTACTTGTACGTGGGTCTTACCTCAGCAGCCCTAGGAGGTCCTCTCTTTGGTTCCATGATACTTTTAGAGTGCTGGATGGGTGTCAGGATGAAATTCATTCAGAAGGAGGATGTCACTTCAGCTAGTAGATCTTTGGGAGCCACCCCCTCTTCTTCATAGGCGGCGCATTCGGATTCTCTCCATAGGTGGAGTGCAGGACAGCAGAGAAGAAGACCAGGGATGAGTGGCGACTGCACATCAACATGCTGCCCCTGGATTGGTTCGTGATGCGCCCGGACTTCCTTCGCGACACCACTGTCAGAGTTCCCAGGAGGCCAGGCTTGGATCTGAGGCTCGTGAGCGACACTATACTGGCGATGTACAGCCCACACCGATGTTACCTACAGGTTGGACTACCCGGGACCATTCTACCCGGAATACCCCACCTTCCCGCTCTACAGGCGAGCAGGATCGGTACAGAGGAGGACGAGCAGGCGGTCAGGAGTGCCCTGATCATGTGGGAGGTGAGCAGGGTGCTTACCCTTCCAGCATAGGTTGCAGAGATTCCGGCGACACGCCAGGCCTATGTTAGAGAGCTGAGAGAGATACGTCCCCACGGGGATGCCCAGCGGAGGACTGAGTGATTTTCTTTTCTTTTCTGATGTTTGATGTAGAGATTTATGCTTAGAGAGTTTGATAGATGGATGAATAAAGCTGATGATTTGATTGGTTTGAGTTTTGGCTTCTCCTTGTGTGATTGAGTGAGTTGGGATATGACTTCAGTGTTTACGCGGTCACACATAGACCGCTCAGAGATTAGGACCGCTCTCTTGGAGCTGTGCATCAAATTTACAGCGGGTTTGATAGAAGGGAGTTGAGCGGAGTTGATTTAAGACTTGGAACGGTCTAAATAAAACTGTATGAATTGTTCGACGGTCTGACCAAGACCGTTGAAATTAATAGAACGTTTGACAAATAGCCGTGTGAAGACTGAAGTGCTAAACCTTGAGCTTCAACCTGCCCCTGCACCCACAAAAAATAAAAAAGACATATTAAACCTGTTTTAGGCTTAACCCCTTGCCTGTAGCAAGTTAGGGAATGACCCGTTCTTGATTTTTGGTCAAGGGTGTAAGCCTTATTAAATAGGCAAACAAAATGATAATGAATGTAATGGATGCTATGAATGCAAATCATAAAAACACTTTTTTGTAATTTTAAAAATATTTAATTTTTTTTGGATTTTGGAATGTTTGATTTTTTTGAGTTTTGAAATATTTAATTTTTTGGGATTTTGAAATATTTTATTTTTTTAGGTTTTGAAATATTTAATTTTTTTGGATTTTGAAATATTTGATTTTTTTGGGTTTTGAAATATTTGATTTTTTAAGTTATGAAATATTTGATTTTTTTTAGATTTTGGAATATTTGATTTTTTTTGAGTTTTGAAACCAGCTTAAACCTAACAATGGGGAACCTCCCATCTCACTAGGGGTCTCCTAGGTCCAACATGTGCTAAAAGGGACCGCCCGCGGTCGGGGCCAATTTCGCTTAACGGTGCCTCTACTAAGGCCATACCCGAGGTGGGATCCATTCCTTGAAAAATAAAATAAGATTTAGCAGAAAAACTGGCGATATGTATAGGGGTTTTTTGGGTTTGAGTTCTTCTCACGACACCCCCTTTTCAAAGAATTTTGGTTTGTTGCGTCGGGACTTTGTGTCCGTCATCGAACCTACATCCGCTCTAGGCACGCATACAACCGGGCTCATAACGTCCCGCGGGGAAACTGTATTGCCACTCTTGCCATGCCTAGTTTCATTCTTTTTGGGGTCTTTCAAACTTTCGAGAGCTTTGAGCTTGCGAGGTGTTAGCTTTGATTTTTGCCCATTTTTTCTCTATTTCTTTTCTTTTTCTTTTTCTTGCTCTTTTATCTTACGGAGTAAGGTCATAACGGACTGCCCCTATTAAGACCTCTTTTATCGGGGGGCCTAGATCAGTTCTCACCCCCTTATTCACCACTTGCCCCTATTTTCAGCCGAGAGAGAAGATAAACAAGGATTTTCACTTCCCCAAAGCATGGCCAAGGGAGAGACGGTGTTGGGCAAAAGAAGCGAACCGGACCACAAGGGTCGTGTAGTGTGTGAATGTTGAGCCGGGGGTCTCCTTTCGTGATCAAGTGGAGGCACACCCCCTCCGCCGAGCTATTGCTGGCTTGAGTCTATGGGTAAAAGCGTTTTAAATACATCCCATTCCACGGATTTGGCAATTCTTCACCCTCCGCGTTCACTAAACGATACGCGTTACCAGGATAGACTTCCTTAACTACAAACGACCCTTCCCAGTTGGGTTGCAGCTTAGACCTGGGACCTACTGATCTGATAATTTTGCGTTTCAAAACCATATTACCCACTTGAAACTTTCTTTCAATAACCTTCTTTTGAAAATACCGCGAGACACGTTTTTGATAAACCGAGACATGATTGGCGGCATTAAGCCTCTTCTTGTCTAAGAGTTCCAGTTGGACTAGTAACGCCTCTCGACGTTCGTCGAGATTAAGTTCTTTGTCTAGCTACACTCTTAGGGAAGGGATCAAGATCTCGTACGGGAGTACCGCCTCCATCCCATAGGTGAGAGCAAAAGTAGTTTACCCTGTGGGAGTGCGGACGGAGGTGCGATAAGACCATAGAGCTTCTACCAGTTTATCGGCCCAATCAGCAAATTTGTGTGACTCGCATGTTTTCTTGATGATTTTTAGAAGGGTCTTGTTCATGGCCTCAGCTTGGCCATTACCTTGGGGGTAGTGTGGTGCTGAATGATGCAATGAAATATTAAATCTCGTACAGAGGTCCCAGAGTTCCTGAGAAACAAATTGAGGCCCGTTGTCAGTGACGATATCACTTAGCACCCTGAACCGCGAGATGATATTCTTCAAGATGAAGCGGCATACCGTGGTGGCTTTTATTTCTGTATAAGCTTCAGCTTTCGCCCACTTGGTGAAGTTCTCTGTAGCTGTCAGAATGAATGATTTCTGTTTAACCTGAGCATTAGGGTCACCAAGTGGTCCAATGATATCAAAGGCCCACATCGAGAATGGCCAAGGAGCAGACAGAGGATGGAGAGAAGAAGCCGGAGCGTGGATTTTATCGACATGAAGTTGGCATTGAAGACACCTACGGACATAGGTGGAACAATCTTCTTCTACGGTTGGCCAGTAATAGCCCTGCCTAAGAATCTTCTTCACCAACGCCTGCCCATTTACGTGCCCTCCACACTCACTGGAGTGAGCGGCTTCTACTTCCTTCCAAGCCTCATCGTCATCCAAACACCTCATTAGAACTCCATTGAGAGCCCGCCTATATAACTCTCCCGTGACAATTGTGTATTAGGAGGCGGCTCTCCTAATTACCTTGCACTACTCGGTGTTCTCAATCTCAGGGAAGGAACCATCCCTACAATACTGCTCTATCTCATAATACCACGTCAATTCTTCTTCTTCGATGATCTCCTCGAGCTAAGTTAACGAAACTTCTCTCACATCTTCCCTCTCCGCCTTCCTTTCTACAGACTTCCTAAGGTTATCGAACCAGGGATCCAGAAGGGAAGGAGTAATGGGGATCGCTTACCACTTCCCATTTCTCCACGGTTCCCGTTGCTTGCCAGCTATGCGTCATCATGTTCACGGCATTTTTCTGAATCATGGCTTGTAATTTTTATATTTTCTTGAGTCATAAATTATGTAATTTCCCTTTTATTCAGTCAAGTACCCAGGTTAAAGAGTAATCTACCTAGGTTAATTGTCATTAGAGTGGTTAATGAGTCAGTTGGGCCCAATTAAGTGGGCTAGGCCCATAGGCACCCCCTTCCCCCTTGGTTTATTGTCATTAGTCAAAAACTCAGGGTCTTTTGTTAAATTGTGGGTTTCCTATAAATAGGACCCCAATCTCCCCCATTTGGGGCTAATGAAGTATTGAAAGAATTTTGCCAAAGCATTAGTGCACTTCTCCATCTCTCTCTAGATCTCTCTCTCTCTCTCCCTCTCTCTACTTCTCTCTCTCTCTGAAGGGGGCGAACCCCTCTCTCTCTCCTCCCCTCTCTCTCTCCCTTGGGCGCACCTGCCCCTTCACCTCCCCCACTTGCCACATCAGCCCCACCCCCATTAATCACAACCCTTCACCTCCCAAGGCCCATAAACCCCATTTACTCCCACCACTCCCCAAGCGACCCTCCCCCTTCCCCATACAACCTTCCATCTTCCCAAGAGGAATCCCCACTTCCCAAGCAACTCTTCCCCTCCCCAAGGCAACCCCTCCCCTTCCCTAGGCCTCCATTAAACACCTCCATTAACCCACCACCCAAATCAAAGAGAACCCTCCCCATTTCCCCAAGCACCTTGCGTCCCCATCATCCCACCTCCACCCCCTTGACCATTTGCGCACTCACCCATACCCCTGCTAGCTCGCCCCTGGTCTCCTCCCTCACCACACCTTCCCACCTCCAAAACCCCTCCACCACCACCATTGCTAACCCTCCACTTGCATCAACCTAGTTCCACCACCATTCCCTTCCCCTTTGTCCAGTCTGCAGGTGGCAGAGAAAGGCTCGACTTGCAGAAGCAATCACGGATTCATACGGTGACGTCTGAGGGCGTATCATACCTTTCTGGAAAGTTCGTCCAATCATCTTTGCAGCCGAGGTGATCCCATCCCATTCTGAGTTTGGGGCTGTCCGGGAGAACCATTCTCCCCCGACTGCGCTGGACTCCATCTGCAGAGTACCTGAACCCGATTAGAAGCTGCACCACAACAAACGGTGGAAGATTCAGACCAAAAGCTTTTCTACAAAGTTCTTCCTCCTCAGTCCTCGATCATAATCAAGAAGCAGAACCGCGTTCGGCATCCGGAGGCCAAAGTTACCATTTTTCTCCCTCGGCTGCGCGGGCCTGCCTCCCACAGTCTGCAACGAACTGCCTCCACTCTTCTGAGCCCCCCAGTCCTCTCCAACATCATACGGCTTCCCCGCCAGTTTTTCTGCAAAGAGGGCTCATCCACGGTTCCATAAAATCCAGTGGTTAGTAATTCTGAGTCCGGGAGCCATCGGGACAACCTCTGCAATCTTCTGTCAGAAGCCTGAAGCTGCCTCGCCCAGATTCTGTCACCCTGTTCGGACCTCCACCTGGCCCAGCTTTGGCATCAGAAGAATTCCAAAAAATTCTGAAGCATCCCTGCCCCAGTTACAAAGAGTTCCTCGCTGGTCTCATCATCGGAAAAATTCCAAACCGGGAGTTACGACCTCAACAGTGACTGTCAGTCATCCACCACAGAAAGCAGGCAGATTCGACATCGGCGTCTCCTTTCGCGATTTCGGCGAATCTCCCTTCCCCGCCTGGACAGCTTACCGCCCCTCCCTGCGTGGAGGTAGTGTTTGCGTGTAAATCAACATCCCCACCCCAAGTCCACCCTCCTGTGTGAGGTGTAGTGCTTGTAATTACTTAAACAGGGTTCAAGCTTCACCGGCGCAGTGTGCGGGGAACCCACACTTCCCCGCTCGCCCATCGTCTCCGACTGGGGTTGGTTTCTTCAAACCAACCAGGTGAGCTCCTGCCCTTGCTCCCCCCTTAATATCTGTTTATTTAATATCCGTCAAACTAGTTCGCTGGCTAGTGAGAGAGTGCCCGTTCCCGGAGCCACCATCCTGAGTGGTCATCGTGGATAATAGTGAGTGAGTGACCTAGTGCCCCCAAGGCACCCGGCCGCCCTTGATTGTGGGCATCATACCTTCGGGAGGGTGAACCTTAGATGTGCTGGCCCTCTACCAGCAAGGGTCTTGTTCCATCACCTCGACTCGGCATCACCGAGTCACCACGGGTTGCGGGCGTGCACGGTGGTTCGGTCCAATTTCAAAGAAATCTCGAATATTGAGTTGTGTTTTGCGAATTAAGTCCGAGGAACCATAGCCACTTGCTGCAGCATTGTGTCACATCAACTTGGTATCAGAGCAAGTTCTAGACTTGTCTCTACTAAGTCTTGTCCTAGGGCGCATAAGCATTTAGAGTCATTCGGTTCATCAACATGGCTACCTCTCTTTGGTCCCACTCGGCCTTCCACAAAGGTCCGATCGACCACCCATTTTCAGACATCCTTATAGATGAGAGTATCACCTTTGATGGGTCACATGCTAGTGATTATGTTAGGTGGGAGACTTTCATGACAAAACACTTTGATAGGACTAGGGTCTATGGACATGCTAGAGTCCGCAGGGCCACAGGGCGACTTCGGGGACAAGCCAAGAAGGAGTGGGAACGCATAGTGAGCTTAAGGAGGATTTGGAGGCAAGAACCCATAAGATCATGGGAAGAGATGAAAAGTGAGCTTAGGAAGATCTACGCCCCCCGACCCTCCCACTCCTACCGTGAGGTCCATAACCCGAGGAGCACTCCCACTCCCCCTTTCCCTCCCCGTCAACCCAAGACCTCTATTAGGACCCAAACCCCACCACCCAAAGGACCCCTAGATTCATTGGAGGAGATAAGGATTGAGATCAGGAAGATCTTCACTCCCCAACCTTCCCACTCCTACGTCGAGAACCATAACCCGAGGAGCACTCCCCCTCCTCCTTTCTCCCCCAGTCAACCCAAGACCACCGTTAGGGTCCAAACTTCACCACCCCGGGTACACCATGCCCCAACTCTTATCACCCCATCCCCAAAAGACCTTCCCATTCCCTTGGAGAGTAAGACCCCCACACCCCAAAGGGATAAGATTGTAATCGAGGAACATGAGGCCTCCCCAGATTGGGAAAAAGAATACGAGTCACAATGTCATGAGTTAGGCCAAGAAGATCCCATCCCATGTGGAAGAAGCATCATGGCTCACTCCACCTTCACCATTCAAACCCACATGGACCCCATGTCCACCCCTCCACCTAGGCCCGTGACAGTCACCATTCCCCAACACCTTCCACTTCCAACTCCTATCCTACCCAAACCTAGCCCTCCACTACTTCCACTCCCAACCCCAACCCAAGTCCGGCCTCACTCACCACCCTGGGTACACCATACACCAACCTTTATCATCCTGCCCTCAAAGGACCCACTCACCTCCTTGGTAGAGGAACCCATACCCGACCCCATAATAGTGAACACTCTGGACCAAATCCCCGCCATGGAGACCACCCATGTCCAAAAAGAAGAAGAACCCTCACATGGTGGTCTTCGCCTTACACCACCCTCTCTAGATGGGACCGAGATCATCTTAGGAGAACCCCTTGTTAATTGGCTAAAGGAGAGCCTAATTAGAGAGATCACAGCCCATGTTTTCTCCCCCATGGAGCGAAACTTTCCCATAGTTCCCTTCTCCTCCTATCACACTACCATCCAATCCTCCTACCAAATAGAAACTTTAGGAGACCTCCTTCACGGCCTAGCATGGCAAGTAGAGCTGACTGGTATGTTGACCACGGTGATTGACCGACCTAGGAGCCTTGACCTCCTACACCTATGTGTCGGGTCCATCTCCTCAATCTACACTGTGGGTTGCTACACTAGTGACCTTTTACTCCTCCCTACACCCAATGAGCCCGATGCTATCCACAAACTTGAGTTGCTTATCTCGGGTAGAACAACCAACCCTCCATGTATGGCCGACCATTCCACCAAAAACTTTGGCCCGATCACTTTACTAGAGGAGGAGAGTCCGCCATCAAGGGGTTGTGAGGACCAAAAGGACCTAGAATACCTCTTCCTTGGTAACACATTCCATGACCCCTTTGATCCCTCCCTATGGAAGACACTGAACCCTTGGGACCTAGCCGCCTTACCCACCACCCACTCCCTCCTACCCTCACCCACCATGTCGAACCCAACCCACCCATTCCTCTACTTAGTTCACACTATGAGAGCCATGACTGAGGGAGACATCCACCTAGGAAATGAGGAAGTGATCTATCCCAAAATGTCCATTTTCTTGGACCCCTTCGACCCCCATGAGTGGAAACCCCCGAATCAACCCCCACCTAAAGATGGGACCATCTTGATAGGAATGCATGTGTCACAACATTTTTCATCATATGGTGAGGCTAGTCACGTCATTTGTGTCACATACACACTAGGTCCAGTGCACGATAGGTTTACATTTGGACAAGCTGATCTTCCCCCACTCTTCATCCGTCTCATGCATGATAGGGCCACTTGTGGCTGCCCCGGTCCACCTAAGTGCATCAATGTCCACATGGTTTCTAAGCATGATAAGTCAATTCATGGATGCCCTGGTCCTCCTAAGTCTGTCAAAACCAATCTAACACTTGATAGGGCTGAATTTGGTTGTCCAGGTCCTCCCTTCATCCCTATAGGATCATCATTCATGACATTGCATGGTAACATTCGCAAACATAACAACAAGAGCAGCAAGGTTCTTAAGGAATTAGCCGATTCCCACTGTCGCCTCCAAGAAATCCATGTCGGTGATTTTGTGATGGTGAGGACTGAGATTGTCTCAAAACTGAGGTCTCGTGGAGCAGGCTCCTTTCAGGTGTGGAGGCGCCTTGGCACGAATGCTTATGTGTTGGACCTCCCCGAAGAGTACGGAGTAAGCCCCACTTTCAATGTGGCTGACCTGGTGCCCTACAAGGGTCCCACGGTGACACCCAGTGAGGAGATCCAGCCTATCCCACCCCTTGAGAGAGCCCCCACACCAACGAGAGCTCCATATGGCCAGAGAAACCAGCGTGATCAAGTGGAGCGGATATTAGATGAACAGATCACTACCACACGGAGCAAGGCATATGAGCGATATCTGGTTAGGTGGAAGGGACGGCGACCTTCGGTTGACGCCTGGGTGATTCGGGAGGATCTCCAGCAGCTGGATCCTGACCTATTGGAGCAGTATCGCCGCAGGGAGGACCCTTACTCGACAGAGTCGAGTTCTCTGCACCCCGGGAGTATGATGGGGACATCGCTTACCACTTCTCATTTCTCCACGGTTCCCGTTGCTTGCCAACTATGCGTCATCATGTTCACGACATTTTTCTTAATCATGGCTTGTAATTTTTATATTTTCTTGAGTCATAAATTATGTAATTTCCCTTTTATTCAGTCAAGTACCCAGGTTAAAGAGTAATCTACCTAGGTTAATTGTCATTAGAGTGGTTAATGAGTCAGTTGGGCCCAATTAAGTGGGCTAGGCCCATAGGCACCCCCCTTCTCCCTTGGTTTATTGTCATTAGTCAAAAACTCAGGGTCTTTTGTTAAATTGTGGGTTTCCTATAAGTAGGACCCCAATCTCCCCCATTTGGGGCTAATGAAGTATTGAAAGAATTATGCCAAAGCATTAGTGCACTTCTCCCTCTCTCTCTAGATCTCTCTCTCTCTCTCCCTCTCTCTACTTCTCTCTCTCTTTGAAGGGGGCGAACCCCTCTCTCTCCCCTTGGGCGCACCTGCCCCTTCACCTCCCCCACTTGCCACATCAGCCCCACCCCCATTAATCACAACCCTTCACCTCCCAAGACCCATAAACCCCATTTACTCCCACCACTCCCCAAGCAACCCTCCCCCTTCCCCATACAACCTTCCATCTTCCCAAGAGGAATCCCCACTTCCCAAGCAACTCTTCCCCTCCCCAAGGCAACCCCTCCCCTTCCCTAGGCCTCCATTAAACACCTCCATTAACCCACCACCCAAATCAAAGAGAACCCTCCCCATTTCCCCAAGCCACTTGCGCCCCCATCATCCCACCTCCACCCCCTTGACCATTTGCGCACTCACCCATACCCCTGCTAGCTCCGCCCCTGGACTCCTCCCTCACCACACCTTCCCACCTCCCAAACCCCTCCACCACCACCATTGCTAACCCTCCACTTGCATCAACCTAGTTCCACCACCATTCCCTTCCCCTTTGTCCAGTCTGCAGGTGGCAGAGAAAGGCTCGACTTGCAGAAGCAATCACGGATTCATATGGCGACGTCGGAGGGCGTACCATACCTTTCTGGAAAGGTCGTCCAATCAGCTTTTCAGGCGAGGTGATCCCATCCCATTCTAAGTTCGGGGCTATCCGGGAGAACCATTCTCCCCCGACTGCGCTGGACTCCATCTGCAGAGTACCTGAACCCGATTAGAAGCTGCACCACGACAAACGGCGGAAGATTCAGACCAAAAGCCCTTCTACAAAGTTCTTCCTCCTCCAGTCCTCGATCAGAATCAAGAAGCAGAACCGCGTTCGGCGTCCGGAGGCCTAAGTTACCATTTTTCTCCCTTGGCTGCGCGGGCCTGCCTCCCACAGTCTGCAACGACCTGCCTCCACTCTTCTGAGCCCCCCAGTCCTCTCCGACATCAGACGGCTTCCCCGCCAGTTTTGCTGCCAAGAGGGCTCGTTCATGGTTCCAGAAACTCTGGCGGTTAGTGATTCGGAGTCCGGAAGCCATCGGGACAACCTCTGCAATCTTCTATCAGAAGCCTGAAGCTGCCTAGCCCAGATTCTGTCACCCTATTCGGACCTCCACCTGACCAGCTACGGCATCAGAAGAATTCCAAAAAATTCTGAGGCATCCCTGCCCCAGATACGAAGAGTTCCTCGCTGGTTTCATCATCGGCAAAATTCCAAACCGGGAGTTACGACCTCAATAGTGACTGTCAGTCATCCACCATAGAAAGCAGGCAGATTCGACATCGGCGTCTCCTTTCGCGATTTCGGCGAATCTCCCTTCCCCGCCTTGACGGCTTACCGCCCCTCCCTGCGTGGAGGTAGTGTTTGCGTGTAAATCAACATCCCCACCCCAAGTCCACCATCATGTGTGAGGTGTAGTGCTTGTAATTACTTAAACAGGGTTCAAGCTTCACCGGCGCAGTGTGCGGGGAACCCACACTTCCCCGCTCGCCCATCGTCTCCGACCGGGGTTGGTTTCTTCAAACCAACCAGGTGAGCTCCTGCCCTTGCTCCCCCCTTAATATCTGTTTATTTAATATCCGTCAAACTAGTTCGCTGGCTAGTGAGAGAGTGCCCGTTCCCGGAGCCGCCATCCTCAGTGGTCATCGTGGATAATAGTGAGTGAGTGACCTAGTGCCCCCAAGGAACCCGGCCACCCTTGATTGTGGGCATCATACCTTTGGGAGGGTGAACCTTAGTTGTGCTGGCCCTCTACTATCAAGGGTCTTGTTCCACCACCTCGACTCGGCATCACCGAGTCACCACGGGTTGCGGGTGTGCACGGTGGTTCGGTCCAATTTCAAAGAAATCTCGAATCTTGAGTTGTGTTTTGTGAATTAAGTCCGAGGAACCATAGCCACTTGCTGCAGCATTGTGTCACATCAAGGAGCATCTAACCGCTGGACCACAATGGTCTGAGTGGCGCGACTGAGGGGGAATAAAAGGGAAGAAGCGAGCGACGCAAGTGCATCGTCCAGGTGATGTGACACAACCTAGGACTTAAACAAACAAGCACAATCGCAATCAAACGGACCGATGTCGACGACTGCTCACCCGTTGCTCACCAAGACCCGGGGTAACTTGGCAATGCCAAGGTGAGGTTGAGGGGTTGGGCCCTTGCTGGTAGAGGGCCAGCAAGGCCAAGATTTTGAATCCCAAAGGTTGTGGATGCCCAATTCAATGGGGCCGACAAAGTGCCAAAGGCACCGGGTTACTCTCTCTTCCCACGGTGATCACTCAAAGCAACGGGGCTTGAGGATCGAGCTCTCACTCTCACGGCCAGCGGAACTATGAAGTAATATTGAAAGAACAAGAATGAATTAGAGCAAGGTTATAGAGCACTTACTCGACCGATTTGAAGAAACCGGTCCCGCTCGGAGACGAGGGCGAGCAGGGAAGCGTGGGTTCCCCACACGCCGCGTCGGGGTAGCTTGACCTGTTTAAGCTATTACAACACTACACCCCATGCAAGGGGGGAATCGTGGGGAAGGGAAGATGATAGTTACATCCAAACACTACCTCACACAGGGAGGGGCCTTCAGCCGGCCAAGCGGGGAGGGGAAACTAGTGCTAAGAGTGATGAAGAAGTGATGACACCGAATCAGCCTTCTCTCTGTAATAGCTGACAGACAGAGGGTGTGGAGGCCGCAGAACTCTCTCTGGAATTTTGCTAAGGGTGAGACTAGTGGGGATCTATTCGTCTCTGGAACAGGAGTGCCTCTGAGTTTTGTCAATTTCTTCAGGGGTCACTGGCGGCCTGGGCGGGAGTATGAACAGGGTTGCTGAATCTCGAACTGTCTGCAACAGACTATCAACAGCAGGAAGACGCAGCTGCCCCGACCGTTCCCGAACTCCGAATCAGTCACCATTAGAACCGTTCAAACCGTGTGTGAGTCCTCTTTACAGCAGAAGAAACGGGGATGCCAAAAGATGCCGGTGAAGATTAGAGGACTCAGAAAAGTGAGGAGTGGTCGATGCAGACAGTGGGAAGCGGAGTCGAACGCCTGAGGATGAAAATTGGTAACTTCTTCTGCAAGATGCCGAACGGAGTTTCGCTTCTTGGTTATGAAAGTAGACAGGGAGAGGAAGAACTTTTCAGAAGAGCTCGTGGCTTGATTCCTCCGGGGTTTGTCGTGGTGAAGCTTTCTCTCCGGATCAGGATCCCTGCAGAGCTAGCTCCTAGTTTCCAACAGCAGGTTGCAGCGGATGCCCTGGCAGTTTCCGACCTCGAATCAAGTGCTGTCAGAGTCTTTGGAATCGTGGACGAGTCCTCTTCGCAGAAAAACTGACGGGGAAGCCAACCGATGTTGGAGAAGACTAGGGGATGCAGAACCATGGCGACTGGTCGGTGCAGACTATGAGTAGCAGATCTGCGTAGCTGAGGGAGAAAAATGAGAACTCTAGATCACGAATGCAGAATGAAGTTCTGTTTCTTGATTCTGGAAGTAGACTGGGCGATGAAGAGCTTTGAAGAAGAACTCGTGGACTGATTCCTTCGGGGTTCGTCGTGGCAGAGCTTCAAATCTGGCTTAGGTCCTCAGCCGAGGCAGAACTGCGTAGTTGTGGGAGAATGGACCTCCTGAACGGCTCGGGGATTGGAAGAAGATGAAACCACTTCTGTTGCGAAGGAGACTGGTAGACGCTTCCGACGATGGCTCTTGGGTCTTCAAACGCATCCGGAGAAAGTCGTGGTGGCCGCTGCAAGTTGCTGGTTCATCTGCAACCTCTGGACAGCAAACTGCAACTTTGAAGTAGCTTCCAATGACCAAGAAAGAAGAAGGGGAAGGGGGTAGATGAGTGTAGGAGTGACCCTGGTTGTAAGGGGGTCTTGGAGGGGGTGTTCTAAGGTGTGGGAGGTGGAGAATATGGTCTGAAAGAGGGTCTAATAGATGGTGGTAGTGGGGGCTGCGAATTTGGTTGGAATGGAGAGAGGGAAAGGATATTCGAAAATAGGTTTAAGGGTGGGGTTAATTCTTTGTCTTGGGAATGGGGGGGTTGTGTTGGGGAAGGGAAGGGGTGCTTGGGGTAGTGGGAAGGGTGTTTGGGAAAGTGGGAGGGGTAGTTGGGGGTTGGATGGTGAGGAGAGGATTGGTGGAGGGGGTCTTGTGAAGGGGTGGAGTATTGATGAGGGTTGTGGGGAATGGGAAGAGGCTTAAATGGGGTAGGTGGGGAGTGGAGGTGGTTGGGAAGGGAGGAGAGAGAAGAAAATTTGAATTTGGGTGTTGAGGAGAGAGAAAGTGGAGTGAAAAAGAGAGATTAAGAGAGGGAAGGGTGGGGAATCTCTCCCCTAGGGTTTCTCACCCAAAAAATGGAATCTCTCCACTAGATAAGAAGTGTAAACTATCAAAATGGCAAGTTTTTTCATTCATTGATTCATTAAGTTGAAATGGGGGGAAATGGCGTCCTATATATAGAAAACCCACATTTCTACAAAAGTCCCTGACAATTGACTCAATGACAAATAACCGAGTGGGTAGGGGAGAGCCCTTGGGCCAAGCCCAATGAATTGGGCCCAATAGCTAACTAGACAACCTGATGACACTCAAACTTAGGGAAATGAACACAAGACCTAGGAACATGACTCAAATAAAAGGGAAAATACATCAAATGACTCAAATAAAAATTACATAGGACTCAAAATTAAATGACTAGAACATTCCGGATGCAACCGGGGCGAGGAGACGAGCTGTGAACGTGGGCATGGGAGGTGATGTCCCCATCATACTCTCGGGGTGCGGAGAACTCGACTCCGTCGAGTAAGTGTCCTTCCCTCCTCGGAGGGTGTAGAAGTGGTACTGCCGTCAAGTATTCCGAACGAGACCGATCTATCCACCTGCCGAGATAGCGCTCGTATACCTTGCTCCTGGTAGTAGTGACATGTTCATCCAATATTCGTTCAATGTGCTCACGCTGGGCTCTCTTGGCTGGTGGACTCTCATCACGGGTGGGTGCTCTCTCAACAGAGGGAATAGGCTCAATATCCTCACTAGGTACCACCGTGGGTCCCTTATATGGCACTAGGTCGGTGACACTGAATGTGGGACTTACCCCATATTCCTCGGGGAGATCTAACTCATAGGCATTTGTACCAATGCGCCTCAGGACCTGGAAGGGACCAGCCCCATGTGGCCTCAATTTGGAGATGGCTCCCGGGGAGAGCCTCTCCGTCCTTACCATCACAAAGTCACCCTCATGGAATTCTTGGTGACGTCGATGAGAGTCGGCTCGCCTTTTATAAGTCACATTCTTCTTGTTAATGTGCTTGCGGATCTCTTTATGCAATGTTGTGAATGCAGACATTCTAGGGGTGATGGGTGGACCTGGGCAACCAAAAGTAGACTTATCGTGTAATGATGCAGTGTAGACTTTGGTTAGCCTAGGTGGGCCGGGGCACCCGTAGGTGGCCCTATCATGCAAATTGGTGATAAATATTGGGGGACTCGGACATCCGTAGATGCCTTTGACATGCTTAAGACCCATGATGCATGAAGGTGGACCATGACATCCGAATATGGACCACTCATACTTTCTACTTGACATATGGGTGATATGAATGAATGGACCCAATATAGTGTTCATGCCAAGGGGTATGGTAGGCCTAGATACATGCATGCTTTTTCCAAAGGTGACTTCCATGTGTATAGGTGTGGGACAACCCTTGAACTCCCATTGGAAAGGATCGAATGGATCTAAGAAGGTGGTTATCATGGCGTGGGGCACAACTTTATTACCTAGGGATATGTGGCCCAAGGTCATGGCTCCCAAGGGGCAACCCGGGTCTAGGATGGGGTGGATTGGGTCAAACATGGTGGGTTGGGATAGGGAAAGGTGGGTGGTGGATAAGGTGGTTGGGTCCCATGGGTTCTTTGACCCCCATTGGAAGGGATCAAAGGGATCATAAAAAGGGTTATCGAAGGGGAGGGGCCCTATGTCCTCAAGATCCTCAAGTGGTGGTGGGTCATCCTCCTCTAATGAGACAATTGGGCCGAAGTTCTTTGTGAGTGGGTCGACCATGAGGGAAGGGCTTGACTTTCCACCCGATATAAGAAGCTCCAAATTGAGGAGAAGGTCGGGCTCCTCGGGTGTGGGGAGGAATAGAAGGAGGTCACTAGTGTAGCATCTAATGGTGCAAACCGAGGTGATAGACCCGACACAAAGGTGTAGGAGGTCAAGGCTCCTAGATTGGTGGGCCATGGGGGTCAACAAGCCGGTCAACTCATATTGCCAAGCTAAGGCCTTGAGAAGGTCCTCTAAGGTTTCCACTTGGTAGGATGTTTGGATTATGGTGTGATAGGATGAGAAGGGTATAATGGGAAGGTTTTTCTCTATGGGAGGGCAAACATAGGACATGATGGGGTGAATTGGTATCTCCTTTAGCCATCTAGCTAGGGGCCCATCTATGATTATAGTGCCTTTTGTGAGGGTTTGTGGTTCTTGAAGATCCAGATTATTTGAAGTGGTGACGGGTTGAGGTTCTTCCTCACCATTGGTGTGAACTCGGGCTTCCTTATGGGCGGGGAGAGGGTCGGGGCTAGCAACTATTCCTATGTGAGTGGGTGTGGCCTCCTTTCTCAAGGGAATGGGAAGGTCTTTTGGAGATGGGGTGATGATGGTTGGGGCATGGTGCACCCGGGGTGGTGAGTGAGGTAGAATTTAGGTTGGGAGTGGAAGTAGTGGTGGCCTAGATTGGGGTAGGGTTGGGGTTGGAAGTGGAAGGTGGGTTGGTTCAATTTGGGTTGATTGGGGGGGTGTACCCTTTGTAGGGGATGATGGAGGGATAGTGGTGGGGACCAAGGGGAATTGTGGGGTGTGGGTTTGGTGAGGGATTGTGGGTTGGGTGGTGGTGGCCGTCATGGGTCTAGGTGGAGGGATGGACACGGGGTCCAGTTGGGCTTGAATGGTGAGAATAGGATGAGTGGTGGTTCTTATTGGGGAAACTAGGTCGGTTAGGGGTCTCTTCCACTTGGGATCGGCCGGTTGTGGAGGGGGGGAAGTGGGGGCCAATTGAGTTTGGATAGTAAGGTTTTCGGAAGGGGGTTTTGGTTGGAGTGTGGGGACCTTTAGGGGATTTGGTTGAGAGGTGGATGCTTGGTTTATTTGGGTCTTAAGGGAGAGGACTTGGTTGCGAAGTATAGTTATGATGGTTGAGAGGTGATTTATTGGTGGTGGTGGGGGTGGAGACCAAAGGTCGGTCTCAAGTTGGCCGGGTGGGGATGGAGGAGTGGTAGTGCTCCTCGGGTTAGGGGTGTTTGAGTAGGAGGGGTGGGAATGTTTATGGATGTAGATCTTTCTAAGTTCTACCTTCATCTCTTCCCATGAGTGAATAGGTTCTTGGCTTCTAACCCTCCTTAAGCCCTCTATGTGTTCCCACTTACTCTTGGCTTGACCCCGAAGTCGTCCCTTGGCCTTTCGGACTCTCGCGCATCCATATACCCAAGTCTTTTCAAAGTACTTTTCTATGGTAGCCTCCCACCTAAGATAGTCACTAGAATGCGATCCGTCAAAGGTAATATCCCTATCTAGGATGAAGTCCATGGGTGGTGAGTAGGCTAAGTAGGTGGCCATGATGATCGGGGGAATCAATGCAAGGGTCGGATTGATGATGACTCCAATGCAAGCATGCCCTAGGACTTGACTTGATAGAGACAAGTCAATGACTTGCTCTGATACCAATTGATGTGACACAACCTAGGACTTAAAAAAACAAGCACAATCGCAATCAAACAGACCGATGTCGACGACTGCTCACCCGTTGCTCACCAAGACCCGGGGTAACTTGGCAATGCCAAGGTGAGGTTGAGGGGTTGGGCCCTTGCTGGTAGAAGGCCAGCAAGGCCAAGATTTTGAATCCCAAAGGTTGTGGATGCCCAATTCAATGGGGCCGACAAAGTGCCAAAGGCACCGGGTTACTCTCTCTTCCCACGGTGATCACTCAAAGCAACGGGACTTGAGGATCGAGCTCTCACTCTCACGGCCAGCGAAACTATGAACTAATATTGAAAGAACAAGCATGAATTAGAGCAAGGTTATAGAGCACTTACTTAACCGGTTTGAAGAAACCGGTCCCGCTCGGAGACGAGGGCGAGCGGGGAAGCGTGGGTTCCCCACACGCCGCGCCGGGGTAGCTTGACATGTTTAAGCTATTACAACACTACACCCCATGCAAGGAGGGGATCGTGTGGAAGGGAAGATGATAGTTACATCCAAACACTACCTCCACACAGGGAGGGGCCTTCAGCCGGCCAAGCGGGGAGGGGAAACTAGTGCTAAGAGTGATGAAGAAGTGATGACACTGAATCAGCCTTCTCTCTGTAATAGCTGACAGACAGAAGGTATGGAGGCCACAGAACTCTCTCTGGAATTTCTCTGAGGGTGAGACCAGTGGGGATCTCTTCGTCTCTGGAACAGGAGTGCCTCTGAATTTTTTCAATTTCTTCAGGGGTTGCTGGCGGCCTGGGCGGGAGTACGAACAGGGTTGCTGAATCTCAGACTGTCTGCAACAGACTATCAACAGCAGGAAGACGTGGCTGCCCCGACCGTTTCCGAACTCCAAATCAGTCGCCGTTAGAACCGTTGGAACCGTGGGTGAGTCCTCTTTACAGAAGAAGAAACGGGGATGCCAAAAGATGCCGGTGAAGATCATAGGACTCAGAAAAGTGAGGAGTGGTCGATGCAGATAGTGGGAAGCAGAGTCAAACACCTAAGGAAGAAAATTGGTAACTTCTGTTGGAAGATTCCGAACGGAGTTTCGCTTCTTGGTTCTGAAAGTAGACAGGGAGAGGAAGAATTTTTCAGAAGAGCTCGTTGCCTTATTCCTTCGGGGTTTGTCGTGGTGAAGCTTTCTCTCTGGATCAGGATCCCTACAGAGCTAGCTCCTAGTTTCCAACAGCAGGTTGCAGAGGATGCCCCGGCAGCTCCCGACCTCGGAATCAAGCGCCGTCAGAGTCGTTGGAATCGTGGACGAGTCCTCTTCACATAAAAACTGACGGGAAAGCCAACCAATGTCAGAGAAGACTAGGGGATGCAGAACAATGGCGACTGGTCGGTGCAGACTATGAGTAGCAGATCTGCGTAGCTGAGGGAGAAAAATGAGAACTCTGGATCACAAATGCCGAATGAAGTTCTGTTTCTTGATTCTGGAAGTAGACTGGGCAATGAAGAACTTTGAAGAAGAACTCATGGACTGATTCCTTCGGGGTTCCTCGTGGCAGAGCTTCCAATCTGGCTCAGGTCCTCATCCAAGGCAGAACTGCGCAGTTGTGGGAGAATGGACCTCTTGGACGGCTCGGAGATCAGAAGAAGATGAAACCACTTCTGTTACGAAGGAGACTGGTAGACGCTTCCGACTTTGGCTCTTGGGTCTTCAAACTCGTCCGGAGGAAGTCGTGGTGGCCGCTGCAAGTTGCTGGTTCATCTGTAACCTCTGGACAGTAAACTGCAACTTCGAAGTAGCTTCCAATGACCAAGAAAGAAGAAGGGGAAGGGGGTAGATGAGTGTGGGAGTGACCCCTGGTTGTAAGGGGGTCTTGGAGGGGGTGTTCTAAGGTGTGGGAGGTGGAGAATAAGGTATGGAAGAGGGTCCAATAGATGGTGGTAGTGGGGGCTGCGAATTTGGTTGGAATGGAGAGAGGGAAAGGATATTCGAAAATAGGTTTAAAGGTGGGGTTAATTCTTTGTCTTGGGAATGGGGGGGTTGTGTTGGGGAAGGGAAGGGGTGCTTGGGGTAGTGGGAAGGGTGCTTGGGAAAGTGAGAGGGGTAGTTGGGGGTTGGATGGTGAGGAGAGGATTGGTGGAGGGGGTCTTGGGAAGGGGTGGAGTATTGATTAGGGTTGTGGGGAATGGGAAAAGGCTTAAATGGGGTAGGTGGGGAGTGGAGGTGGTTGGGAAGGGAGGAGAGAGAAGAAAATTTGAATTTGGGTGTTGAGGAGAGAGAAAGTGGAGTGAAAATAGAGATTAAGAGAGGGAAGGGTGGGGAATCTCTCCCCTAGGGTTTCTCACCCAAAAAATGGAATCTCTCCACTAGATAAGAAGTGTAAACTCTCAAAATGGCAAGTTTTTTCATTCATTGATTCATTAAGTTGAAATGGGGGGAATGGGGTCCTATATATAGGAAACCCACATTTCTACAAAAGTCCCTGACAATTGACTCAATGACAAATAACCGAGGGGGTAGGGGAGAGCTCTTGGGCCAAGCCCAATGAATTGGGCCCAATAGCTAACTAGACAACCTGATGACACTCAAACTTAGGGAAATGAACACAAGACCTAGGAACATGACTCAAATAAAAGGGAAAATACATCAAATGACTCAAATAAAAATTACATAGGACTCAAAATTAAATGACTAGAACATTCCGGATGCAACCGGGGCGAGGAGACGAGCTGTGAACGTGGGCATGGGAGGTGATGTCCCCATCACCAGGATGTTGTGAGAATGAGGAGTATGAATATAGATAAGCTTCCGGAATTGCCTAGCCAAGAGCGTGACCAAATCTTGATAGGGCTTGAGTTTAGGGTCACGGGTGCGGTATGTTGACAAAATTGACGCAGCACCAATTGAGAATCTCCTATGATGTTTAGGTATCGCGCGCCCATGAGGTAGGCGTGCTTCAGACCGGCAAGGAGAGTCTCGTACTCGGCTATATTATTTGTGGCAAGAAAAGAGAGTTGATAGGCAATAGCGATGGTTACTCCATCCGGAGTGAGGAGAGCGGCGCCGATTCCACGGCCCTGAGAGTTGAGAGCACCATCGAAATGAAGAGAGCAAAAAGGAAGATTAGTGATTATAGCCAAGTGTTCATCAGGAAACTCGTCCTGAATCGAATCAGTGCGAGGGATAGGAGAATGAGCAAGATGCTCAGCAATGGCGTATCCCTTGATCGCTTTATGGACAATGAAGGTGATATCAAACTGAGAAAGAAAGCTATGTCAGCGAGCTAATCTGCTAGAAAGGACATGTTTTTCAAACATGTAACGAATGGGGTCCATTCTAGAGATCAGCTTAACCTCATGGGCAAGGAAATAGTGTTTGAGTTTCTGAGATACCCACACTAGCGCTACACAGATCTTCTCCATGGCAGTATACTTAGATTCAGCCGGATTAAACAACCTCCAAAGGTAGTATGCTGCCCTTTCCCCTTCCTTCATCATCCACCTGAGCCAGGACAGCTCCTAGGGAGTCCTCAATCACAGAAATGTATAGGATCATGGGTTCCCAGCGACGGGTGGTTGCAGAACTGGGGGATTAGAAAGATAAACCTTGAGATCCTCATAGGCCTTCTGACATTGTTCGTTCCATTCGAATTTGGCTCCCGCCTTTAACAACTCATAGAATGGGCGGCACCTTTACGAATGTTGAGATATGAATCTTCTAATGAATTGTAAATGCCCAATCAAACCTCTGTGTTCGGTGATGTTCTTAGGCAGCGGCATCTCCATAAGGGCCTTTGCCTTATTCAGATCGATCTAAATCCCCCATTTACTAACTATAAACCCCAACAACTTCCCTGATGCAACTCCGAACATGTATTTCTTTGGATTCATTTTCAATTTGTACTCCCTAGCCCTTTGCAACACCTTGGCTAAAATGGCGGGGCGCTCTTCCTTGGACCTCGACTTTACCAGGATATCATCCACGTAAGCTTCTAAGTACACATGCATCATGTCCTGAAAGATAGCCATCATTGCCTATTGATATGTGGCACCTGCATTCTTCAATCCAAATGGCATAACGACATAGCAGTATGTGCCCCAGGGCGTTGTAAAAGAGGTCTTCTCTTGATCCTCAGGAGCAAGACGGATTTGATTATAACCGGAATATCCATCCATGAATGAGAGGGCCTCATACCCAGCCGTGTTGTCCACCAGTACATCGATTTGAGGAAGCGGGAAATCATCTTTCGGACATGCCATGTTTAAGTCCCTGAAATCGATACAAATCCGAATTTTCCCATCTTTTTTCATTACCGGGACTATGTTTGCCACCTATTGAGGATATAAAACCCCTCTAATAAATCTGGCCTTGTGCAATTTGTCAACTTCCTCCTTTATCCTTAAGGCCATTTGCGGGGTGGAATCTTCTTGCCTTTTGTTTAACGGGTGTTGCCCCTGGTTTAAGACTCAGTCGATGTTCGACCAACGTGGGGTCAAGACCCGACATGTCCTCATAGGACCAGGCAAAAGAATCGTTGTACTCCCTCAACACCTTGATTAGCTCCTCTTCAACTTGAGAGGGGAGATTAGCAGAAATGAGTATGGGCCTGGGATCCTCTTTTATTCCAAGATTAATTTCTTTAGTGGGTTCATCCACTGCCGAGGACGGTTCATCAAACCTCTTCAAACCTTGCACGTACAAATCGACAGTGTCATCCACATCGCTTTCCCCATCATCGGCTGGGTCCTTCTCATCAATGATTTCATATACTCCTAATCTGTCATTGTTCCACACCCCTTCTAATTCCTCATCATCCTTTAAAACAATTGCGGTCTCTACAAACTCCGGGCACTTAAGAAGGGCATGGCATCTCTGGGCCAAGTCTTGCAAAAACCTATCTGGAACGGACTTAGAATGACGCATCACAGGGTGCGCCGCAAACGTGGATGGGCTGACTAGACTCAAACTAGGCTCTACCCCAACTGACTCAACTAACCTAGGAGATTCTGCACACTGTACATCTAACCTAGGAGATAAGAAATCTACTGGGAAAAAAGTAGGGGTCTCGTGCCCCTGGGAAGAGTATGGACTGAAAACAACGTAATCTTCCATTGAAACCTCCGTTTTAAAATTGACATTTTTTTGGGAAGTCGGAGGAGATCACGCAACAGGAAGAAGAAGACAGGGGAGGAGGGAGTTGCATTGGAAACAGATCGGGGAAGATGCAATCAAAGAATGGATTAGAGGATGAAAACCACATTTCGTGGAGTTGGGCATTCGGGGAAGGGGGAGTGAACAGGGTTGACAAATCAATGGGTGGGTAGTGCCCACATGCACATGGCACGAACAGAATTTCAGGCGGTCTTTCCACGAAGTACGGGTCGACCATAATCGGAGGGGAACGGGGGACAAACCCCAATTGTTGAATCAAGGAGGCAAGACGGGACGGGGACAGAGAAAAGGTAGTGATAGAGCTCCCCACTTGTCGTGTCCTCCAGGGGACTAGCTGAGTTGGAGAGTGCCTTACCAGCGACATCTCCTTCTTCTTCGGACGGTCTTCTTCTTCATTGAACAACTTCTCAAAGCAGCTACAGAAATCTTCCATATCACCCACCTGCCCCGTCAGCGGCGGCGGTGGATTAGCAATATCACAGGCAGAATCGATCTTCATATCAGCACAGGTCGGCGGCTTCTTCAAAGTGCCGGGCTGCAGCGGGCCTTTTACAAAATGTTGACGGTAATCCCACGTCAGTGGCCCGGAGTCTCCCAGAATGGACAATGCTGACTCCCGATAACCAAGGCCTCTGCGGCTCATCTTTCTGCCTTTAGGGACAGGCTTAATCTGCCCCTGCAATTCCGCACCGAGGCCCAGGCCCAGTTGATAGCCCAACTTCATAATCATATGCCACCCTTTCGAGTCTCTAATCTTGGACTTAATCTTCACGTTTACTGGTGCAGCGGCGGGTTTACGTGGCGCATATGCCCATGAATAATTTAAGTCCATCACTGAGAGAACTAGCATGTTACTCGGCCATAGAGTGGGGAGAATCTTGTCTGTAATCGCGTCCACTGACTGGACTGTGGAGATACTTTTCACCTTAACCACCCGGCCTTGGAATGGAAACTTCAGGCACTGGTGGGCAGTCGAGGGTACAGCATTTAGACTATCTATCCATGGATGACCCAGAATGGCTTTGAACATTGGGTCTATGTCCAACACGTAGAACTCTACATCCATCACCAAAGGCCCTAGCTCGGCCTGGATTGTCACGACCCAGTGGCACGCTAACCTGGAGTTGTCATAGGCTGCAATTTTGGTCGATGTTGGCTTAAGCATGTCTTCTGAAATGTTACAGGCACGCAGTGTACTTAGCGGACACACATTTAATGATGCTCCCGTGTCTACTAGGGCAGACTCAATGGCCACTTTGTTCAAAGAAATGGTAATGCACAGTGGCATCTGCCGTGCCTCTGGGGGTGCTAATTCTGACTCGGAAAATGAAATGGAAGGCCCCCTGGTAATAGTCGCCAACACTGAGGGAAAGTTGTCTACTGCCACATCCTCGCTAACCATAACCTTCTGTAGAAAATCCTAGAGGGCGTCTTGGTGTAGCGTGGATCTTTTGATCAACTCTAAAACGGATATCTTGGCCGACATCCGATCCAAGTGCTGTAATAGGTCATATTTCGTGCCTGGCACGGGGTCTAGTTCTTCTGTTTCGGCTGTAGAGAGGGGAACTTGGGGGTTGGGTGCAGACGCACCAGAGGAAGGGTAAACCCTATGAAATGGACGCCAGCTCCTAAGGGTGCAATGTCATGCCAGCATAGCTTGCGATGGGCCCCCGCTCGGCCCAGTGGGGTAGGTGGAAGGGATATAGATAGGAGTGAAGATGACGGAGGTTGGTCTGACGGGCCCTGGCAGAGCGGTAATGGGTGAAGGGTTGAGTGGAGGGGTGATGATGGAGGGTATGGAGAGTGATGGTGTAAAGGCTGGCGGAATGGTGGGGAGTGTGGCTGGTGCAAAAGGTGGTCAGGAAGAGATAGTGGGTGGAGCGGAGGCGAAGGTGGTGGGCCGGAGGATGGATGGAACAGGAGGCACGGGGGAATTGGTATGGTGGAAGGCCAAAAGGTGAGCGGGGGTCTCATCGTCGAAGGACCACCCAGCGTTAGGGGCTGGGTGGTGGACTGCATTAACTTGAGCCGGTGCCGGCGGCTGTTGGTGTTGTTGCTACTGAGGAGCGGGCAAATGTTCTGGCATGGGATTCTGATGAATCCCGAGGTCTTGCTGCTGTTGCTACTGCTGTAGTGGTTGTTGTTGTTGGAGGGGTTGTTGGAACTGCTGCTGCTGGGGTGCCACCTGCTGCGGCCTAGCTTGTCTTCTTCTCTCATTAATATTCTCAATTATCTTGTGCATTTGGGCCCAATCAATTCTCTGGCCCTCATGCAAATCATACACCAAATCTCTAAACTTGAAGCATCTCTCTATCGTGTGCTCGGGCTGCCGATGGTAGATGCAATACCTTGACTGATCGGCTGCCGGATTCCAATTCTGACGTTCGGGAGGCAATTGGATGTCACCAGTGTACATTAGAGCTGAAAAAATGTCGGGAAGGGTTTCTGGAAAGGGAGAATAGTTGACCCTCTTGGGCCCCGGTCGAGCAGGCCCATAACCAGCGGGTGGAGGAACGTTGTGGTACTGGGGTGGCTGTTGAGGCTGTGATGGCGGAGGTGGTTATTGCGGGTGCTGAGGAGCTGGGAAAGTGGGTCGGGGAGCTTGCGGAGTGGCGAACTGGGGGTTGCGTGGGGGTTGCTGGAAACGGGGTGAAGCAGGCTGGTTAGAAAATTGAACAACCTGGACCTGCTCGTTGACTTGGACTCCCTCAGTAACTGGGCCCTGGGATTTGCGGGTGGTCTTGGACTTCTGGGCCTCGAACAATGAATGGATAGGGGAGTCTTTAAATTGGGTCTAGATAGACTGGGCCCGACTGTACAACTGGTGCATGTTAGACATATCGTTCATTGCCAAAATATTTTGGAACGTCAGGGTAGCTGATGGGGACATCGCTTACCACTTCCCATTTCTCCAAGGGTCCCAATGCTCGCCATTGTGTTCATCTTGATTTTCTGAGTCTATCTATGTAATTTTCATATCTTTCTTTGAGTCTTAATCATGTAATTTTCCTTTTATTGAGTCAAGTACCTAAGTTAGTGAGTCATCTATCTAAGTCTAAGTATCATTAGGTGGCCTAGTGGGTTAACGGGCCCACTTCAATGGGCTTGGCCCATGGGCGCCCCCTTCCCCCCTTGGTCATTTGTCAATAGTCCAAAAGGTGAGGACTTTTTGTAAATTGAGGGTTTCCTATAAATATGACCCCAATCCCTCCATGGAGGACTAATGAATTATTAAGTGAAAATTATCCACAAGAATTGTGCCTCCTTCTCTCTCTAGCTCTCTCTCTATCTCTATTTCTCTCTCTCTCTCTCTAAAGGGGGCGAACCCCATTCTCTCTCCTCCCCACCCCCAATTTTGAAATTCACTCTCTCTCCTCTCCATTCACCTCTCATTAAGACCCCTCCCCCTTCCCCATACCTCCCATTTAATTCCCCTCCAACCCCTAGGTGGAATCCCCTTCCCCTAGGCACCTCTCCATTCTCCCAAGCAACCCTTCCTCTTCCCCAAGCAACCAATCCTTTTCCCAAGCCACCCCTTCCCCTCCCCAAGGCAACCCTTCTCATTCCCTAGGCCACCATTAACCCCTCCATTAACCCACCACTCAAATCAAAGGGAAACCCTCCCGATTCCCCCAAGCCCATTTGCTCCCCCATCACCCCACCTCCTCCAAGAGAGCCCTTCCTCCTCTTCCACCTCCCACTCCATTCCCCCACACCAGGTCCGCCCCCTGCCATCCCCCCCCTCTCCCCTCTCAATCCCAAACCACCCCTCCTACAACTACTACCAGCAACCCCTCTCTCCCCTTGCCATCCCCCCACTCCTTACCACCCCATAACCATCAATAGTCTCCTTTGCACTGCTCAGTTCGCAGGCAGCAGTAGGAGCTCCACTTGCAGAGCCTGCTCCGGAGTTGTTCGGTGTCATCTGGAAGCGTATCATACATCGTCAGAAAGATCGTCAAGATAGCTCCTCAGACAAGGTGGTCTCTCTGGCATCCGACATCCCTGCTGCCCGGTGGACCCGTTCTCCCCCGACTGCACAAGGTGGCCCTGGCTGGAAGGCAGAGCTGTAGTGCAGAAGCTTCCACGGCCTCACCCTTCCCTTCCAAGGCGCGCCGCTTGACCGGGTCGAAGTATTATCAGTCCCCCACGTAACCCCACAGGCGGGGCTTCGATTGGAGTCCGGGGCTGCCCGTTCCGAATTTTCTCCCCCAGGTGCGCTGAACAGGCTACTCAGGACCTGACCAGACCTCTTCTCACTCAACGGGCTCTCCCTCTCTGCCCCGACATCATCTCGTGCTCCCCCTAGCTGCTTCTGGAAGAAGACTCGTCCACGGTCGTACTCGTTTTGGTCCCGCCACGTTTGGACTTCGGGAGCGGATGTGGCAACTACATCCATCTGCTGCTACACCCGAAAACCAGTCTGAAACAGAGCGTAGAGGACCAGATCCAGAGCCTGCCCCGGCCGGTGTCGAAGACGGGACCGCCCCCAAAAATTCACAGGCATTTTTGGGTCCATCAGCAACGTTTTGGCACCTGTTCCAATGACTTATGAGTTCGGTGGAGTGTGTGGCATCGTCTACATCGACTCCCTGTCCTGTCATTCCAGAACTGGGCAGATCATTCGGCACTAGTTTAGTTAACCTCCCTCCCCGCCTGGCCGGCTTAGCGCCCCTCCCTATGTGGAGGTAGTGTTTAATTGTAACCCACACTTTCCCCTCCCCTAGTCCAACCCCCCCCTGTGTGGGGAGTAGTGCATGTATTGTTTGAACAGGGGAAGCTACACCGACGCAGTGTGCGGGGTACGCACACTCCCCCGCTCGCCCTCCTCTCCGAACGGGGTTGGTTTCTTCAAACCAACCAGGGTAAGCTCAAAACCTTGCTCCCATTATCAGTACTTGTTCTTTTAATATCCGTGAAATTGCTCCGTTGGAAGCGAGAGAGAGCGCCCGACCTCGGAGTGCTCCATTTCCGTGAGGTCACCGTGGTTTGTGAGAGAGAGTGACCTAGTGCCCCACTTGGCACCCGGACAGCCCCTTAGTTATGGGCATCTTACCCTCGGGTGGGAAACCTTAGCCCTGCTGGCCCTCAAACCAGCCAGGGTCTTGATCCACCACCTCCACTCGGCATCACCGAGTCACCTTGGGTTTGTGTGTGCAACTGTGATTCGGCGATTTACGCACCTCGTGCTCAAAATTGATTGTGTTTGCATAGTAGGTCCGAGGGCCCTTGTCTCTTTGCTGCATTTCCCTAGTGGAGTCACATCAAGTGGTATCAGAGCAAGTTTTAGACTTGTCTCTACGAGTCTAGTCTTAGGGCATTGGCATTTGGGTCTCCCTTGCATCTCGTTTTCCAACGCCCCTTGCATGACCACCCTAGGGAAACGGCCCAAGTACCCATGGACCGATTTGACGCCGTCATCAACAAATTTCATAACTGTCTAGATACCCTCACCACCCGGCTTGATCGGATTGAAGCAAAAAGGAACCACGGCCCTAGAGCTTGGTCACCTCGAGATGAATTTGGATGGGAAGCCAATGAACCCCCACTTAGGAGCTATGGCCTTAGAGTCTTGCCTCCACGGGATGAGTTTGATAGGAAAGGGTTAGACTATGATCCTTATTATTACTATGAGAGGTCCCAACACTACGAGCGTGAGGAGAGACGTCCCCGGGATAACCTGGACAACCAATCCTCAAGAATGATGCGATTCTCTAGGTCTCCTAGGTTCACTCCACGACCGGATGATGCCAATAACATGGGACCCCGTCCCAACCTAGACCCTCTCCTGAAGACACCCATGCCATGTCCAAACGGAAGTACCCCATTTCGGCCCACAAATCCTCTTCCCACCCCTCATCCAACAAGGGTCATCCCTAGTCAACCCATACCCCGGCGAGAAGGGAGTTCCAATGGGCCAAGTGTGGGTGAGACCACTCAGGGAAATAGACAACAATGCTCTAAGTGTAGAGGCTTTGGACACTTCATCCATCAATGCCCTTCACGAGAGATGTCCAACACACTAACTGAAGAAATAGTTACCCCTATCCAAAGGGAACTTGAGGAGGTGACCGAAGTCCATGAGGCTCCCCTAGATTGGGAAGAAGAATATGAAGCCCAATGCCAAGAATTGGGTCAAGAGAACTCATCCCTACCCAAAGAAAACCCATTGAGCCTAAATGGGTGCACCCTCCCCCGTGAGTTACAAGATGCCCAACCTAGGCCTCCACTACTACTCGTCCCCATCCTATCCCAAGTCCCCCATTACCCACCACCCCAAGAGTGCCATATGCTAGTCATCATCACCCCACCTACAAAGGACCTACTCACCTCCTTGGTAGAGGAAATCATGATCCCCACACCCGACCCCCTAGTAGGGAACACCCCAGAACCACTCCCCACCTTGGAGGAAAATCATGGCCAAAACGAGGAAGAAATTTCACGTTTCATGCAACCCCCGCCAATTGGAAGTGAACTTATCATAAGTGGGCCCTTGGTTAGATGGCTAGTGGAAAACCGGGCTCACCCTAGCCTGCCCCATGCCTACCCTTCCGTGGAACAACACCTCCCCATAGTACCCTTATCCACCTATCACACCACAATCCAATCATCCTATCAAGTGGAAACATTAGGGATCTTCTTAAGGGTATAGCTTGGCAAATGGAGTTAACTGGCATATTGACCACAGTGGCCGACCGACCTAGGAGCCTTGACCTCCTACACCTATGTGTCGGGTCCATCTCCTCAATTTACACTGTGGGTTGCTACACTAGCGACCTTCTTTTATTCTCCCTACACCCGATGAGTCCGATGCTATCCACGAATTAGAGTTACTTATTTCGGGTAGAATGCCAAGCCCTCCATTCATGGCCAACCATCCCTCCAAAGACTTCGATTCAATTACTTCATTAAAGGAGGAGGACTCACCATCATTTGAGGACCTTGAGGACATAGAATATCTCTTCCTTGGCAACCCATTTCATGACCCCTTTGATCCCTCCCAATGGAAGCCAATGAACCCATGGGACCTAGTCGCCTTACCCAGCACCCACCTTTTCCTACCCTCACCCACCATGTTGAACCTAACCCACCAATTCCAAAACTTAGCCCACACTATGAGAGCCATGACCAAGGGTGACATCCACCTAGGAAATGAGGAATTGACCCATCCCAAGATGTCCACTTTCTGGGACCCCTTCGACCCCCATGAGTGGAAACCCCCAAATCAACCCCCACCTAAAGATGGGACCATCTTGATAGGAATGCATGTGTCACAACATTTTGCTTCATCTGGTAGGGCTAGTAAGTCAAGTCGTCTCATTTGTGTCATATACACACTAGGTCCAGTGCACGACAGGTTTACATTTGGATATGCAGGTCCTCCCCCATTCATCATCCATCTTATGCATGATAGGAGTATACATGGAAGTCCAGGTCCTCCGGCATTCACTGCACCCATACCTGATAGAGCCATTTATGGATGCCCCGATCCTCCTATGTCCGTCAAAACCAATGTAAAACTTGATAGGGCTAAATTTGGTTGTCCAGGCCCTCCCTTCATCTCTAGAGGATCATCATGCATGACACTGCATAGTACCCATCGCGAGCACATCAACAAGAGCAATGAGGGATACAAAAAATTAGCCGATTCCCACCGTCGCCACCAAGAATTCCATACATGTGATTTTGTGATGGTGAGGACCGAGAGACTATTCCCTGGAAATGTCTCCAAACTGAGGTCGCGTGGATCAGGTCCCTTCCAGGTTCTGAGGCGGATCGGCACCAATGCTTATGTGTTGAACCTCCCCGAGGAATACGGAGTAAGCCCCACATTCAATGTGACTGACCTGGTGCCCTACAGGGGACCCACGGTGACACCTAGTGAGGACATCGAGCCTGTTCCACCCCTTGCGAGAGTCCCTACCTGTGGGAGAGCTCCACCAGACCAGAGAGGCCAGCGTGAGCAAGTGTAGCAGATATTATATGAACATGTCACTGTCATCTGGAGCAAATGGTATGGGCGCTACCTCGCTTGGTGAAAGGACCATCTACCTTTAGTAGACTTGTGGGCAACACTGCCGTGACTCCCTCCGCATACGATGGATCTTTACACGACAGAGTCGAGTTCTCTGCACCCCGGGAGTATGATGGGGATATCGCTTACCACTTCCCATTTCTCCAAGGGTCCCGATGCTCACCATTGTGTTCATCTTGATTTTTTGAGTCTAGCTATGTAATTTTCATATCTTTCTTTGAGTCTTAACCATGTAATTTCTCTTTTATTGAGTTATGTACCTAAGTTAGTGAGTCATCTATCTAAGTCTAAGTATTGTTAGGTGGCCTAGTGGGTTAACGGGCCCACTTCAATGGGCTTGGCCCATGGGCGCCCCCTTCCCCCCTTGGTCATTTGTCAATAGTCCAAAAGGTGAGGACTTTTTGTAAATTGAGGGTTTCCTATAAATAGGACCCCAATCCCTCCATGGAGGACTAATGAATTATTAAGTGAAAATTATCCACAAGAATTGTGCCCCCTTCTCTCTCTAGCTCTCTCTCTATCTCTATTTCTTTCTCTCTCTGTCTCTAAAGGGGGCGAACCCCATTCTCTCTCCTCCCCACCCCCAATTTCAAAATTCACTCTCTCTCCTCCCCATTCACCTCTCATTAAGACCCCTCCCCCTTCCCCATACCTCCCATTTAATTCCCCTCCAACCCCTAGGTGGAATCCCCTTCCCCTAGGCACCTCTCCATTCTCCCAAGCAACCCTTCCTCTTCCCCAAGCAACCAATCCTTTTCCCAAGCCACCCCTTCCCCTCCCCAAGGCAACCATTCCCATTCCCTAGGCCACCATTAACCCCTCCATTAACCCACCACTCAAATCAAAGGGAAACCCTCCCGATTCCCCCAAGCCCATTTGCTCCCCCATCACCCCACCTCCTCCAAGAGAGCCCTTCCTCCTCTCCCACCTCCCACTCCATTCCCCCACACCAGGTCCGCCCCCTGCCATCCCCCCCTCTCCCCTCTCAATCCCAAACCACCCCTCCTACAACTACTACCAGCAACCCCTCTCTCCCCTTGCCATCCCCCCACTCCTTACCACCCCATAACCATCAATAGTCTCCTTTGCACTGCTCAGTTCGCAGGCAGCAGTAGGAGCTCCACTTGCAGAGCCTGCTCCGGAGTTGTTCGGTGTCATCTGGAAGCGTATCATACATCGTCGGAAAGATCGTCAAGATAGCTCCTCAGACAAGGTGGTCTCGCTGCCATCCGACATCGCTGCTGCCCGGTGGACCCATTCTCCCCCGACTGCGCAAGGTGGCCCTGGCTGGAAGGCAGAGCTGCAGTGCAGAAGCATCCACGGCCTCACCCTTCCCTTCCAAGGTGCGCCGCTTGACCGGGTCGAAGTACTATCAGTCCCCCACGCAACCCCACAGGCGGGGCTTCGATTGGAGTCCGGGGCTGTCCGTTCCAATTTTTCTCCCCCAGGTGCGCTGAACAGGCTACTCAGGACCTGACTAGACCCCTCCTCACTCAACGGGCTCTCCCTCTCTGCCCCGACATCGTCTGGTGCTCCCCCTGGCTGCTACTCAAAGAAGACTCATCCACGGTCATACTCGTATTGGTCCTGCCACGTTTGGACTCGGGAGCGGACGTGGCGACTACATCTATCTGCTACCACACCCGAAAACCAGTCTGAACCAGAGCGCAGAGGACCAGATCCAGAGCCTGCCCCGGCCGGTGTCGACGACGGGACCACCCCCAAAAATTCACAGGCATTCCTGGGTCTGTCAGCGACATTTCGGCACCTGTTCCGACGACTTCCGAGTTCGGTGGAGTGCGTGGCATCATCTACATCGACTCCCTGTCCGGTCATTCCAGAACTGGGCAGATCATTCGGCACTAGTTTAGTTAACCTCCCCTCCCCGCCTGGCCGGCTTAGCACCCCTCCCTGTGTGGAGGTAGTGTTTAATTGTAACCCACACTTTCCCCTCCCCTAGTCTAACTGATGGGGACATCACCTCCCATGCCCACGTTCACAGCTCGTCTCCTCGCCCCAGTTGCATCCGGCATGGTTTAGTCATTTAATTTTGAGTCCTATGAAATTTTATTTGAGTCATTTGATGTATTTTCCCTTTTTATTTGAGTCATGTTCCTAGGTCTTGCATTTATTTTCCTAAGTTTGAGTGTCATTAGATTGTGTAATGTGCTATTGGGCCCAATTCTTCGGGCTTGGCCCATGAGCCCCCCCTACCCCTTCGGTTATTTGTTATTGAGTCTTTTGTAAGGGACTTATTGTAAAATGTGGGTTTCCTATATATAGGGCCCCATTTCCTTCATTTGGAGGTAATGAATGAATCAATGAAAAACTTGCCATTTTGAAAGTTCAAACCTCTTATCTAGTGGAGAGATTCCATTATTTGGGTGAGAAACCCTAGGGGAGAGATTCCCCACCCATTCCTCTCTTAATCTCTCTCTTTCACCCCTCTTTCTCTCTCCTCTACACCCAAATCCGAAAATCTTCTCTCTCCTCCCTTCCCAACCACCACTCTCCCACCTACCCCCATCAAAGACCACTCCCCTTCCCCACACATCCCATTACTTCACCCCCTAGTCCCAAGAGAGCTTCCACCAATCCTAGCTCCACCTCCCACCTCCCAACCCCCAACTACCCCACCCACTTCCCCAAGCACCCTTCCCACAACCCCAAGCACCCCTATTATGTTCCCCACACACCTCTTCCCATCCCCCAAGACCAAAATTTAATCCTACCCTTAAACCCATTTTCAAAGACCCTTTCCCTCTCACCCACCTTCCCAAATTCGTAGCTCCTCCTCCCACCACCTGTTAGACCCCCTTCCAGACCCCATTCTTACCTTCCCCCACCTTAGAACACCCCCTCCTAGACCCCCTCACAGCCCGGGCTTCCCCCACACTCATCCACCCCCATTTCCCCTCCCATATATCCCATTCCCCTCCATTATCTTCAACCTACAGCTCTCAACCGAAGATCTGCAGAAGAGCAGTAGCTTGTAGAGGCGACCACAGCTTCCCCCGGATGTTTATGAAGGATCAAGAGTCATCATTGGAAGCGGCTGCCTATCCTCTTCGCAACGAAAGTGGGTTCGTCCTCATCGGAGCTCGGTGCTGCCCGGGAGCCCCGTTCTCCCACGACTACGCAGGTCGGCCACTGCAGAGTTCTAGAACCGGAGGAAACGCTTCTCCACGATGATCCCTGAAGGAATCAGGCTTCCGGGTCTTCTGCAAAGTTCTTCCTCGGCCTGTCTACTTTCAGAATCAGGAAGCAGAAGTCCATTCAGCATCCGAGAGCAGGAGTTACCAATTTTCTCCCACAATCGCGTGACTCTGCTTTCCACAGTCTGCACCGACCCCTCTTCACTCTTCTGGTTCCACGGATCATCTCCGGCATATTTTAGGGTCCCCGTTTTGTTTTCTGCAAAGAGGACTCTCCCACAGTTCTAACGGCGCTGACGGCACCTCAATCAGAGTTCAGGAGCGGTCGGGACAGCCTCGTCTTCCTACTGTTGGTGACCTGCAACTGCCAGTCCGAAAATCAGAGGCCTTGTTCGAGCTCCCGCCCCGACCGGCAGCAACTCCAGAAGAAATTAAGAAAATTCTGAGGAAATCCCCTTCCAGCTACGAAGGTTTTCCCTCTGGTCTCGTCGTCAACAAAATTCTTGATCAAGATCTACAACAGAAACACCGACACTCTATCCCGACTCGCAGACAGCAAGCAGATTCGGAGTCCACCCTTATTCCTCGTTCTTTGCTATAGTTTCCCCACCCCGCTTGGCCGGCTGAAGGTCCCTCCCTGCGTGGAGGTAGTATTGTCTGTAATTTCATTAACCCCCACTCCAAGATCCCCCTCCTGCGAGAGGTGTAGTGGTGTACTTTGTTTGGGCAGGTCAAGCAACACCGCCGCGGCGTGTGGGGATCCACTCGCCTCCCCGCTCGCCCTCGTCTCCGATCGGGACCGGTTTCTTCAAACCGGTCGAGTAAGTGCTCAAACCTTCACTCCAGTTAGTGCTTGTGTTTCAATATTAGTTCTATTTCCGCTGGTTATGCGAGTGAGAGCCCGATCCTCAAGCCCCATTACCTTGAGTGATCACCGTGGGAACAGTGCAACCGGTGCCTTCGGCACTTCGTCGGCCCCGTTGAATTGGACTTCCAAATCCATTGGGAATCAAATATTGGCATTGCTGGCCCTCTACCAGCAAGGGCCCAACCCCTCAACCTCACCTTGGCATTACCAAGTTACCCCGGGCTTGGGTGAGCGACGAGAGAGCGGTGGCCCAATTTGGCCCGTTTTGAATGCGATTGTGCTTGCTTGCATTAGGTCCGAGGTCGTGTCACATCAAGTGGTATCAGAGCAAGTTCATAACTTGTCTCTCCACAAGTTGGTCCTAGAGCATGTTTATGTATTTAGAATCCTCGGTTGCATCTCCCATGTCCACTAGAATGGCCACTTCATACCCGTCATATCCATCCCCTTCAACTTTCCCAATAAGCCCAAATCCTCATGGAAGCTCCATTGCCAACAAAGTGGGTAGCAACACCTCTATCATAGAAGCCCTACCTAATGTCCTTAATCGGCTTGAAGATATCATGTCTCGACTCGACCGACTTGAAGGAAATAGCCGTGTACCAAGAGTGAATGAGAGTGACCTTTGGGGAAATCTAGAAACCATATTTTTAGAACACTTGAAAATCAAAACCCCCGCCTTTGATGGATCCAACAGCCCAAGCATTTACCTAGATTGGGAGATTTCCCTAGACCAATTCTTTAAAGGTTGCCCCTTGAACGAAGGAAGGAGAATGAGGCTAGCCAAGGCACACCTCTCCAAACAAGCTAAAACTCATTGGTTAGTTGTGGAAGGTTTGAGAAAGATCCGTAGGGAGGCTCCAATTAGCACTTGGGATGAGATGAAGACCGAGCTTAGAAAAACCTACACTCTCCAACCCTCTCCCTCCTACTCAAATCACCAAAGTCCAAGGAGCACTTCAACTCCATCATCCCCACCCAGTCAATCCAAGACCCCAATCACCCATTCCTCACCACTTCCCATCTCTCCTACCCCAACCACTACATTTACACCCCACCTCCAAGTCCACACCACAACCATAGGTCCCCATACCCAATTGGGCCCCATGACCAACTCTCCACCTAGGCCCATGGTAACCCTCACCACTACCTCTCCATCACCCCCAAAAGGGGACACTCCTCCCAAAACCAATCAACCCAAACCCCTTCAACCCACCCATCTTCCTCTCCCTACCCCAATCCAACTCCCACCAAAGCCTCCACTACTACACTTACCTATCCTAACCCAAGTTTCCCACTACCTACCACCCCGGATACACCATGCCCCAATCATCACCACACCCTCAAAAGACCCTCTCACCTCCTTGGAAGAAGGACCCATACTCGATCTAATAGCGGTGAACACCCCAAACCCACTCCCTACCTTGGAGGAAACCCAAGTCCAAGTTGAGAAAGAAACATCACACGATGGTCCTCACCTTACATCACCCTCTCTAGTTGGGACCAAGCTCATCTTAGGAGAACCCATTGTTAGTTGGCTAAAGGAGAGCCCAATTAGAGAGATCCGGGCCCATGTTTTCCCTCCCATAGAACAAGACCTTCCCTTAGTGCCCTTCTTCTCCTATCACACCACAATCCAAGCATCCTATCAAGTGGAGACCTTAGAGGACCTTCTCAAGGCCATAGCATGGCAATTAGAGATGACTAGCATGTTGACCCCTATGGTAGAACAACCTAGGAGCCTTAGCCTCCTACACCTATGCATAGGGTCTATCACCTCGGTTTGCACCATTGGTTGCTACACTAGCGACCTCCTTCTATTCCTTCCTACACCCGATGAGTCCAACCTTCTCCTCGATTTAGAGCTTCTTATCTCAGATAGAAAGCCAAGCTCTTCACTCATGGCCGACCCACTTGTCAAGAACATTGGCCCAACTATCATAGAGAAGGATGACTTAGCACCTTTTAAGGATCTTGAGGACATGGAGTTCCTCCCCCTAGATGACCCATTTTATGATCCATATGATCCATTCCAATGGGAGTCAAGGGACTCATATGACCCAACCATCTTACCAACCACCCACCCTTTCCTACCCTCACCCACCATATTGGGCCAAACCCACCTCATCCATGACCCGGGTTACACCTTGGGAGCCATGACCTTGGGACACATGTCCCTAGGTAATCAGGTTGTGCCCCACCCCATGATGACCACTTTCTTAGATCCATTCGATCCTTTCCAATGGGAGTTCAAAGGTTGTCCCACACCTATACACATGGAAGTCACCTTTGGGAAAAGCATGCATGTGTCTAGGCTTACCATACCCCTTGGCATGAACACTATGTTGGGTCCATTCATTCATATCACCCACATGTCAAGTAGAAAGTATGAGTGGTCCACATTAGGATGTCATGGTCCTCCTTCATTCATCATGGATCTTAAGCATGTCAAAAGCATCTACGGATGTCCGGGTCCCCCCACATTCATCACCACTTTGCATGATAGGTTCACCTACGGGTGCCCCGGTCCACCTAGGCCCACCAAAGTCTACATGACAACATTGCATGATAAGTCCACATATGGTTGCCCCGGCCCTCCAAAATCCATCAAAATCTTCTTGGCATCAAAGCATGATCGGTCTACTTTTGGTTGCCCAGGTCCACCCATCACCCCTAGAATGTCAACATTCACGAAATTGCATGAAAGCCTTTGCAAGCACATAAGCAAAAAGAATGAGGCTTATAAGAGGCAAGTCGACTCTCATCGGCGTCACCGAGAGTTCCATGAGGGTGACTTTGTGATGGTAAGGACGGAGAGGCTCTCCCCGGGAGCCAACTCTAAACTGAGGCCACGTGGGGCTGGTCCCTTCCAGGTCTTGAGGCGCATTGGTGCAAATGCCTACGAGTTAGATCTCCCTGAGGAGTATGCAATAAGTCCCACATTCAATGTTGCCGACCTAGTGTCATATAAGGGACCCACGGTGGTACCTAGTGAGGAGATTGAGCCTACTTCTTCCCTTGAGAGAGCACCCACCTGTGAGGAGAGATCACCAGGAAAGAGAGCCCAGCGTGAACAAATTGAACAAATATTGGATGAACAAGTCACTATCACTCGGAGCAAGGTATATGAGCGCTATCTCGGCAGGTGGATGGATCGGTCTCGTTCGGAAGACTTGAGGGCAGTACCACTTCTACACCCTCCAAGGAGGGAAGGACACTTACTCGACGGAGTCGAGTTCTCCGCACCCCGGGAGTATGATGGGGACATCACCTCCCATGCCCACGTTCACAGCTTGTCTCCTCGCCCCAGTTGCATCCGGCATGGTTTAGTCATTTAATTTTGAGTCCTATGAAATTTTATTTGAGTCATTTGATGTATTTTCCCTTTTTATTTGAGTCATGTTCCTAGGTCTTGCATTTATTTTCCTAAGTTTGAGTGTCATTAGATTGTGTAATGTGCTATTGGGCCCAATTCTTCGGGCTTGGCCCATGAGCCCCCCCTAGCCCTTCGGTTATTTGTTATTGAGTCTTTTGTAAGGGACTTATTGTAAAATGTGGGTTTCCTATATATAGGGCCCCATTTCCTTCATTTGGAGGTAATGAATGAATCAATGAAAAACTTGCCATTTTGCAAGTTCAAACCTCTTATCTAGTGGAGAGATTCTATTATTTGGGTGAGAAACCCTAGGGGAGAGATTCCCCACCCATTCCTCTCTTAATCTCTCTCTTTCACCCCTCTTTCTCTCTCCTCTACACCCAAATCCGAAAATCTTCTCTCTCCTCCCTTCCCAACCACCACTCTCCCACCTACCCCCATCAAAGACCACTCCCCTTCCCCACACATCCCATTACTTCACCCCCTAGTCCCAAGAGAGCTTCCACCAATCCTAGCTCCACCTCCCAACCCCCAACTACCCCACCCACTTCCCCAAGCACCCTTCCCACAACCCCAAGCACCCCTATTATGTTCCCCACACACCTCTTCCCATCCCCCAAGACCAAAATTTAATCCCACCCTTAAACCCATTTTCAAAGACCCTTTCCCTCTCACCCACCTTCCCAAATTCGTAGCTTCTCCTCCCACCACCTGTTAGACCCCCTTCCAGACCCCATTCTTACCTTCCCCCACCTTAGAACACCCCCTCCTAGACCCCCTCACAGCCCGGGCTTCCCCCACACTCATCCACCCCCATTTCCCCTCCCATATATCCCATTCCCCTCCATCATCTTCAACCTACAGCTCTCAACCGAAGATCTGCAGAAGAGCAGCAGCTTGTAGAGGCGACCACAGCTTCCCTCGGATGTTTCTGAAGGATCAAGAGTCATCATTGGAAGCGGCTGCCTGTCCTCTTCGCAACGAAAGTGGGTTCGTCCTCATCGGAGCTCGGTGCTGCCCGGGAGCCACGTTCTCCCACGACTGCGCAGGTCGGCCACTGCAGAGTTCCAGAACCGGAGGAAATGCTTCACCACGATGATCCCTGAAGGAATCAGGCTTCAGGGTCTTCTGCAAAGTTCTTCCTCGGCCTGTCTACTTTCAGAATCAGGAAGCAGAAGTCCATTCAGCATCCGAGAGCAGGAGTTACCAATTTTCTCCCACAATCGCGTGACTCTACTTTCCACAGTCTGCACCGACCCCTCTTCACTCTTCTGGTTCCACAGATCATCTCCGGCATATTTTAGGGTCTTCGTTTTGTTTTCTACAAAGAGGACTCTCCCAAAGTTCTAACTGCACTGACGGCACATCAATCGGAGTTCAGGAGCGGTCGGGACAGCCTCGTCTTCCTACTGTTGGTGACCTGCAACTGCCAGTCCGAAAATCAGAGGCCTTGTTCGAGCTCCCACCCCGACCGGCAGCAACTCCAGAAGAAATTAAGAAAATTCTGAGGAAATCCCCTTCCAGCTACGAAGGTTTTCCCTCTGGTCTCGTCGTCAACAAAATTCTTGATCAAGATCTACAAGAGAAACACCGACACTCTGTCCCGACTCGCAGATAGCAAGCAGATTCGGCGTCCACCCTTATTCCTCGTTCTTTGCTATAGTTTCCCCACCCCGCTTGGCCGACTGAAGGTCCCTCCCTGCGTGGAGGTAGTATTGTCTGTAATTTCATTAACCCCCATCCCAAGATCCCCCTCCTGCGAGAGGTGTAGTGGTGTACTTTGTTTGGGCAGGTCAAGCGACACCGCCGCGGCGTGTGGGGATCCACTCGCCTCCCCGCTCGCCCTCGTCTCCGATCGAGACCGGTTTCTTCAAACCGGTCGAGTAAGTGCTCAAACCTTCACTCCAGTTAGTGCTTGTGTTTCAATATTAGTTCTAATTCCGCTGGTTATGCGAGTGAGAGCCCGATCCTCAAGCCCCATTACCTTGAGTGATCACCGTGGGAAGAGTGCAACCGGTGCCTTCGGCACTTCGTCGGCCCCGTTGAATTGGACTTCCAAATCCATTGGGAATCAAATATTGGCATTGCTGGCCCTCTACCAGCAAGGGCCCAACCCCTCAACCTCACCATGGCATTGCCAAGTTACCCCGGGCTTGGGTGAGCGACGAGAGAGCGGTGGCCCAATTTGGCCCGTTTTGAATGCGATTGTGCTTGCTTGCATTAGGTCCGAGGTCGTGTCACATCACCAACCCCCCTGTGTGGGGAGTAGTGCATGTATTGTTCGAACAGGGGAAGCACACCGATGCAGTGTGCGGGGTACCCACACTCCCCCGCTCGCCCTCGTCTCCGAACGGGGTTGGTTTCTTCAAACCAACCAGGGTAAGCTCAAAACCTTGCTCCCATTATCAGTACTTGTTCTTTTAATATCCGTGAAATTGCTCCATTGGAAGCGAGAGAGAGCGCCCGACCCCGGAGTGCTCCATTTCCGTGAGGTCACCGTGGTTTGTGAGAGAGAGTGACCCAGTGCCCCACTTGGCACCCGGCCAGCCCCTTAGTTGTCGGCATCTGTGGACGCGGATTTTTTATTTATTTATTTATTATTTGTTCATTTATTTATATTTATGGATTTATTGGCGTGCCAGTCACATGTGTGACGATTTCATTATGCGCTCGATCTGACATGGTCAGTCGATTGTGAGTGATCGTGTCGGGACCTGAAGTCCGTCATACCATGAACGTTATGACGTTAATTACGTCCTTCCAGGGAAGGACAACCCTTGATTAAACGCTAAAGTAAGAGGCCTTGAGAGGCAAACAGATATTCACATGCTTAACTTTAAACTTCATACCAGGTCCGGGGAGGCGGGTAAGATAATAACATCAACCACAGAAACCGACTAGATCGTGTGGTTGGCGGTTCAAAACAGTTATACTTGGTGGAAACAAGGAGATAGAAGATATCCACCACGGAAAGGTAAAGCCATGGCCATGATATAGGTTTAAAGCTTCGATCGGTATTTCGACGGCCTTTTCTCTTAATCTGGATTATGCCCAGAGGGAAATAGACTATCACCCACGGAATACCGAGATGAAAGCCGAGAGCTAGAGAGGCCGAACCTCCCAACCCGTGTACATATGGGCTATGGGGCAATGTGTGATTTTCCCTTTGAAAAGCTAGTGGGATTCATGCAGTGGCAAGACCCCCCCGAGCAAAAGGGTTATTCGTAAATCCGTTGCAGTTAGGTGGAACATAGGGGTTATGACTCCCCTTCAATTTTATCCCCGGGACATATCGGGTGATCCACAGATATCCCTTTTGTGGGTTCGCTTTGGGTATTGGAATTCATTGGGTGGTAGATCGGGCTCTCGGCACGCTCTGAATGGACACAGGCTCTCGGCACGACCCAAAAATGGGAAGGCCAGGGATTCCAGCGCCAAAACCAAGAAGGCTGGGGGTTCCCGACGCCAAGACGAGAGGACTTAGGTTCCCGACGCGACAAAGAGAAGCCAAAGGGGAGAGGGCCTTCGGCGCAGGCTTCCCGGCGCGAGGAAGAAATGCTGGAAGAGGGTCTCGGCGCGGGATGGTTGAGCAAGGCTCCCGGCGCGACGAGGCTGCAAGGGGGGGTCTCCCGGCGCGGAGGATGCAAAGAGGACTCTGGAGGTTCTCGGCCCGGGCTTCCCGGCGCGCTGAGGTGAAAGGGAGAGGAGCTGCCCCTGGGGGTTCTCGGCGCCTGAAGAAGTGGCGCCGGGAGCTATTCACCCAGTTTACTGTAGGCTGAGCCGAGAGCAGTGAGGGCGCCGGGACCAGAACAGAGCTTACGGTACTCTATTTTGGGTATCTGATTGATTCATGCCAAGGGGAAGGATTTCTTTGGGGTCAAAAATAGGTCAGGGCATCAAAGTTTGAACTAG
Source organism: Amorphophallus konjac (assembly GCA_022559845.1). NCBI lineage: Eukaryota > Viridiplantae > Streptophyta > Magnoliopsida > Alismatales > Araceae > Amorphophallus > Amorphophallus konjac. Next base: position 253,782,470 of record CM040125.1, on the reverse strand, counting down.
ATTAGGCTTGGGCTTTATAAGACCATCTGGATCGAGGAGGAATTTGGGAAGGCCAAGGCGTAGAGGATCCCTGTCATCGGTGTCATACAGAGTCCCGGGGACAGCTTAGTGTCAGCTTTTCGTGGTCCTGGGAGAATTTTGACAGCATCTCCCCCGGACTCAGCATTTGCCAGGGAATGATAGACGATCACCCACGGAATGCCGGGGTGAAAGCCAAATAGAGGGTTATTGAACCCCTAACCATGTACGTGCCTGCAGCACTGTTTTGATATCCCTTTAGAGGTCAGCGAAGCTTATGCAGTGGCGGAGCTCCATTGCCTCGGAAGGTTATAAAAGCCGATCGAGTCTGGAAAACCTCGTAGAAAAGGGGAGGGTTATCCCCATTAATTGTCACCCCCGAGGTGCATATGATGGCCCAGGGCATCCCTTGACATAACAAGAGTATTTATGGGGTTTCTTCAGTGGTAGCAAAGGTTTTACGACTTGAGGTGTACAGGTTGGCTTTTCGGCACCAATGGCAAGGATGCCAGAGAGCTCCCGGCACGGGTTTCTCGGTGCGCTGATAGGATGGCCCGAAGGGTCTCTCGGCACATGAGGAAGAAAGAGGGCCTCCCGGCGCGCGGGGAAGAAAGCCAAGGCATAGGGGCTCCCGGCACGCAAAGAAAAAAAGGGGGGAGGAGCTGATCCTGGTGGTTCTCGGCGCCTGAAGAAGCGGCGCCGGGAGCTATTCACCAAATTTACTGTAGGTTGATCCGAGAAGTATGAGGGCGCCGGGATCAGAACAAAGCTTACGGTACTCTGTTTTCTGGTTTTAATGGTGGTTTGGGCTGAAAGCGACGGACTCTATGGGCTCTGAGCTGTCTGAAGCATCCACTTTGAGTTGGATTAGGTCTAGAATCCAGAGGAGTATTGGGATTTGAGAGGCATCTGGGAGGCCGAAGTCTGAATGCCCCTGTTCATCGCCATTATCATGCAGAGCTTGGGGACAAACTTAATATGGTCATTCGTCACCCTGGGAACCAAGAGATGGCTGTCTCTGGCCCCAGAGGAGACTTAGATGACATATACGGAGGAAACACACATGCTTGGAACCCCGGAGTTTTTCAAGCCTCAATCATTGCACAGCACGGCTTCATCCCAGCAGCCAAAGAATAATCTGTTCCGGGCTTTGGGGTGAGCAATAACAGTGCTACGAGGCAGATAAAGGACAGACGAAACTGATCATCATGCTATTGATTTACAAATAACACAGAGAATGGCAATAGGGCTTAAGAAAAAGCAAAAATCAAGCTCAAACTACAGCCCATCATACATATATATCCATTCGTTTGATGATGCCCATCACGGAAGACACATAGTCAGAAAACCCATATGAAACATCATTCCCATACCCAAACCGATTATAGGGAGAGAGTGAGGGAAAGGGGAACAGACAGATGCCGAGATATTTCGGCTACATTGCATGAATCGAGATAAGATTCGAAAGTATTACATGAAATAGAAGAAAAGAGAAAACAAACATGGGGGAGGGCGGAGCATTGACTCCTCTCCCTCCCCCGGATGCCCACCTGGAGCTTCTTCCCTGGGAATGGGTCTCTTCTCTCTTTCTTTTTCAGCGGAGGAGGCTCTCTCTCTCTCTGGTCTCTTCTCTTTTTCTTTCTTTTTGATCGATGGTCTGGCTTCTGATCCTCCGATCCCCTTTTCTTTCAAAGGGGGTATGTTTATATAGGTCTCATCCTTCTGTGCTCTCGGCGGAGGGCAGTCGGTGTGGCCAGTTCCATTCGAGACATCTCCCGGCGCGACAAGTAGCCCCCTGTTGAGGCTCCCTGCGCCACTAACAGGAGCCCAAATGGCCGGCCCATCTAGCGCCTTCAGGCCTCATTCGTGCCTTAGGCTTCTCTTCATGCTTTCTTTTGAATTAATCTTCATCAGAACCGAATAAAGCCCACCTTTAGTAGAGGCATGACTTTGTTGAGATCGTTTTGAGGCTCCATCAGTGAACGAACTGGGGTTTAATCAGTATTGCCGTATGAATGACGACAAAACTGGGTATGTTTCATCGGCATTGTCATCCGAACGGTGACAAGACCAGACATCAGCTTCAGTCTGACAGACTTCGGCCGGGTATGTAATCTGTGGAGAGGATTGCTCTTCTATTCTGACTTTGTAGGAGCCCTGACAATCTTTATCTGTCGGTGCCGGTTTCATCTTTATCTCATATTACATCCATTAGTAAGCTGACATCTGGCTTACCTTGACATATCATCCGTGGATTCTCGGACGAAGCAGTAGTAAAGCTCTTCTTAAAAGGCTGGGAGGTCCCATCAGTCGAGTGACTGCGGCTTCATCGGCGCTGCCGTCTGAATGACATCGGCACCGGGCATCAGCTTTGGCCGACAAAGGCTTTAGCCGGGTGAATGGTTGACGAGCTTCAACAGTGGTCTTCTACTGTTGGCCTGATTTTCTTTTCAGTTATGCTTCCACCCCTGTTCATTTTCTAGGTGTCAACAAATGCCCCCCACCTGCGGGCGACGTAAGTGCAGAATAAGCGACACGGGGTCTGCAGGTGTTCTTCATCATTTGAGGGTATATTCCTCAGTTTTATCCTTGACATTGTCCTTCAGCTTGATCATGTTGCTGTAGTAACCCTTTTGCATATCCATCTTTCATTTTGATGTCTTCATTTTTTGTATTTTCTTTATTTCCAGCATTTCGGAGCTTCTCGGCATGGACCTCCCGGCGCGAAGGATATCGGCGCGAGTGGGCGCATGGGCTTCTCGGCGCGCTTCACGGCCGACAGGGGTTCTCGGCCTGGGAGTTGTCGGCGCGACTTTTGGCTGACGGGGGTTCTCGGCCGGGGAGCTCTCGGCGCGCCTTTTGGCCGACGGGAGCTCTCGGCCGGGGGGTTCTCAGACTTTCCTTCCGTAGGGCTGACTTCTGGTAAACAGGTCAGGGCCCCCCGTTACAAGTCAGCACTGCCAGCTTCATTGTGCCGGACAGACGCGGATGGCCCGAACCCAGCAGGGGTTGATCCCATCACCCATTGTGCGGCCAATTTGACTTTCTGGCTATGCACTTTCGCTCTCCCTCAAGGGGACGAGATGATCATTAGACCCGAGGCTATATATCCGGCCTGCCAGATGGCTTGGGGGATGCGATTGTCTTTGTGCCTAGTGGCTCTGTGTTTAATTTACAAATCCTTGGGGGACTTGCATAGACATCGGACCCCCCGCTCTTCGAGGACTGTGGGTCCCTTTCATTTCTTCAATGCCTGGGTTTGCAGCATTTTCCCTGAGCTGGCCCCGAGAACTTTACAGTCAGACACACTGCTCCCTCGTATGATTGAGTTCGCTAGCGCTGAACCTGGTCCTTTCTTAGAACAGCTGTTCAAGATGAGGGGTAGGCTAATAAGAGTGCCTGTAGACACACCTGGCAGCATTCACTTTTGGAGCTTGGCAGCAGGTTCAGCTCCCTTGGTGGACCCTCAAAGGGAGTGTAAAATGGAGGAGGTGGAGGTTTATGTCCATCCTGTTTCGGGGGTCGCCGCCACCCGGCCTCTTTTAGAAACAGAATTGGTAAGGTGGGCCATGGCCATACGGCCCAGTGTATTAGTTTTCAGGAAGGGGGGCTTGCTCATTTTGGAGCCCTATTATCCCTTCCGCTTTGGCAGAAATTTTGGTTACGACCAGCATATCCCTCCATCGGCTGCTCAGTTTCCTCTGGAGAGCCGGGCCAAGCACGGGTCCAGTATTGCCGGCGACGGTCGGATATGGTGGGATTTCTTTCATCGTCGGGAAGACACAACTTTCAGGGTCCCGACCGTCTCCAATCGTCTCCCTCGGGTTTCATCAGACTATATCAAGTGGTGGAACATACGCACCAATTTTTATAAAGATGGCAGAGGCGCTTTCTGGGATGTGGCCGAGCGCTCCTTTTTGAAGCGGCAATCAGGGCCTGTATTTGATATTGACGAGGTCCATCTGAGGAGGCTTTATTCCCAGTACCAGAGGGAGGCAGAAGCTTATATCGTTGCCCGCCGGTCTTTGAAGGAGGCGGGTGCGGAACTACCCACTCCTGTCTTTTCTGAAGTTGATGTGGACACTTTCACCAGAGACTTGAGACAGCTGGGCCACATAGGGGACACTCATTTGAAGGTGCAATATCCATTCCCCTCGGAGGAACCACTTTCGAAGGCTACTTCTTGGAGGGGTCCGACAGACAGGTTTCATCCTTATAGGACCTTTGTGCGGAGGGAGGACCGCACCCAGTCATATTATCAGCACACCTCCTGGCTTTTTGTATTGTTAAATGTCCACGGGCTGACAGTGGAGAGCCCGGTAGCTGTCATTCTAAATAAGCAGCTTTTTGTTTCTTTCCATTATGTTGACGCCTGGTGCATAGATTACCTCGGCCTATTTCATTGCCTTGATTTCCATGGCCATAAGGACTTGGCCGCCCTGACGGAGAAGTGTCAGACTATTGGTGATGTATGCTGGCTCGTGAAGGAGGCCGCCTCCCGATCAAAGGAGGTAGCTTATATGTATTGGCCGCTTTCCACATTTTATGACGGCCCAGCAGGTGTGCTCCTTGTTTGTTTGATCATGGCTTCTTTCTTCTTATTGTCATGTTTTGCATATGTTGACTATGACTGCCTTTCTCGTGTCTCGTACAGATAGACCAGACATAAAGCGGCAGGGGCTTTACAGGAAGATAATTGCTCAAGCTGAGAAACCTGCCCACTTTGAAATTTCTGAAGCAGCACCTACGACCACTCCCCTGCCTCCGGGCAAGAAGAGGAAGCCTTCTGTGGTGAAGGTTGCAGTCGCCAAGGCCAAGAAGGCCAAGGTTGCTCAGACCCGGAAGTCGGCTTCGACTGCGAAGGAAGCTGGAACCCCTCTTCCGGATATCCCTTCATTTGACGCATTCGCATCTCAGAGGGAGGCCGCACAGGCATCTGCCGAAGGTGACGGTGATAGCTTGTAGCTGGAACTTCCTTTGTCATCTTGACCAATCTCCTAGGGAGTTCTTTGAGGCTGAGCTTCTTTTTATCTAATACAGCCCAGGAGCAGGTTGAAGCGCCTGTGGAGACGGACACAAGACTGCCTTCTCCCACCCCGGCTGGCGAGGAGGAGGGTAAATGTGCTTTTTCCATTTGTTTCATACTTCCGTTGTTTTCTTTGCTATACTTCTCAGAAGTTTTCTTTTCTTGTAGCAGTGGCAGTCGGGGAGCAAGCCGAGGCCATGATAATGACAGAAGAGCTGCCTCGACCACAGGAGGGTCACAAGACTCGGCCAAAGCAGAGTACTATTCCGGCCAGATGCATAATCACTCGATCTTCATCCCGCCATGCTTTAGAGGTACCGGCCCAGCATATAGCTAGTGTGGAAATATCTTCGGGCAGCTCCCAGGCTGTCTCCCATGAGGAGGAGGTAGATTTCAATGACAGCGAAGGGGAAGGTATTGCCAAGTCAGAAGCCCCTCCTGCACTTGCGAAAGGTGTTCCGTCTCTTCGACCCGCCGAACTATCAGCGTCATCCTCTGAGGAAGAATTTCAGGAGGAGTTTGCCGGACTCGATACTGAGATTGACATAACTCCACCACTCGCCATTTCGGCCACGGAGCTTTCTTCTCTTTCACCCCATTTTGAGGGTGCGGACCCTGCTCCAAAGGTGGGTTGTTCTTCATGTATGTTGCTTCATTTGTTTCTTTTATTTAGTGCTGAAGGTCGCTTTGCTTTGGTCTCAGAGTATTGTTGCTGCTACCTCGGCCACCTCCACATCCTTCATGGACATTTCCCTTGTAGATTTGGCTATTGTTCCTTTTCTGCCTTTAACTTGCACGGGGGCTCCTGAGATCATTCGCCCTGTGCCAGTGCGGATACAGTCCTCGACAGACTTGGCATCATTAGACTTGGGGGCTGCAGAAGAAAGTGTCATCCCTGCTAGGGCTTCAGATCTTAGAGCTGAAGCAGATCCGGCTAGGAGCTCTGCTTTCATACCGGCCGCAGTAATGTCAATCGCGCCCGAGTTAGCAATTCCTACCATAGTGGCTGCAGAGTCTGAATTCCTACCTACACAGTCTAAGGCACCTCTGTCCCCATCACCAGAAAGAGCAGCTGAAGGTGCAGCCTCCATTGCAGAGATAACCCCATTACTCATTGATTCTCCTCCCGCGGATGTTCTAGGTGTAGCTCCCGAGGCAGCAGCGGAGGAGGAGTCTTCAGTCCAGCAGGGGAGTACAGAGAGATACTGGCTAGCTCTTTCGGCAGATTTGCCTTCTTCGTCCACCCAAGCGGGCATTGGACTATGGGCAGATATTGACGGAGAGGTGACTTTCGAAGTCATCGCATCTGCTTCCTTTGGCTTTAATTCTCCTGACAGCTTCGTCTGGCAGCATCTGGACATGTTATGCCAGCTAGTAGAGTCTCAGCCTGGCTTGACATATCTACAGCTGAAGGAAATCGCCAATCGCCTCACTGCTGGCCTGCAAGCCATGGGCTGCCCTTTGGACACATGGGCTCAGCGAGTCTTGCTTTTGTTGAAATTCGTGCATCGGAGAGACTTCCTAGCACGGATTATGGTTGACAGGCTGACGGCGTTGAAGTTACAGAGGTCGGAATGCAAATCCGAGGTGGAAAAGCTAACGCTGACACTTAATGAACGCCAGGCCGAGCTACAGAGCATTATTCAGCGGGAAGAGGCTATCCAGAAACGGGTAGCCGTTTTGGAGGTGGAGCTCACTGAACTTCGGGCCGAGCTGCGGCAATTATCTTCTATTCGGCCACAGTCCACCGAGGAGGTGGCTTCACTGGAGGGTCGGGTGACGTCTTTCCAGGACCTGTCCATGAGGCTTCAGGAGGAGGAAGCGCGCCTTCATGAGTTAGGAGCCGCCCCCTATGTTGGTCTTCTGGCCTTTGAAGATATCTTTCGGCGGCCATGAATTATCTTCACTTTTTTTTCTTTTCTTTCTTTTTGCGACACAGCGTCCCCTCGGGGCCCCTTATGTACTCACTTCGTAATGAAATGAAAAGAGATCTTTTGGCTTCATGTGTATCTATCTTGTCTACCATGTGGTTTCATCACTTCGGGAAGTGGGGTAGTGGTTTTAGCAATCCCTCATGTGAATGGCTCGTACCTAGCAGGAGAGCGTCCACCCCTTCAGAGAAAGGATGGGGAACTCGCTCCACCGTGTGACGGGCATCCGAAGAGGTGCTTAAACCGGATTGTGTCGGTATCATCAAACGTCCCTCTTGGCGACATGTGCCATGAGGGAGACAATTTGCAGGGATGTGACAGAAGGGGTTTCATCAGAATAGACGGCAAGTCTAGACTGGGTAGAGGTTATGGCAGGTGGGACGTTTGAAGGGGGCATAGTTTTCATCAGAACAGACGTAGGGTCTGAACTGGGCAGGGTTTTATCATTGATCGGGCGCGGTGCCGGTCGATCAGCGGTGGTTTCATCATTGATATGGGGTTTATATCGAAGCGAAGGGTTTTATAAGTTTCATCAGAATAAACAAAAGGTCTAAATTGGGTAGGGTTTCATCATTGATCGGGCGAAGTGCCGGTCGATCAACAATTGATTTCCTCATCGATATTGGGTTTATATCGATGCAAAGGGATTTATAAGTTTCATCAGTACAGACGAAAGGTCTAAACTGGGTAGGGTTTCATCATTGATCGGGCGAGGTGCCGGTCGATCAACAATTGATTTCATCATCGATATTGGGTTTATATCGATGCAAGGAGATTTCATAAGTTTCATCAGAATAGACGAAAGGTCTAAACTGGACAAGGTTTCATCATTGATCGGGCAGGATGCCAATCGATCGATGGTTGGTTTCATCATCAATATTGGGTTTATATCGATGCAAAGGGATTTATAAGTTTCATCAGTATAGACGAAAGGTCTAAACTGGACAAGGTTTCATCATTGATCGGGCAGGGTGCCAATCGATCAACGGTTGGTTTCATCATCAATATTGGGTTTATATCGATGCAAAGGGATTTATAAGTTTCATCAGTATAGACGAAAGGTCTAAACTGGACAAGGTTTCATCATTGATCGGGTAGGGTGCCAATCGATCAACGATGGGACGTATGTGAAGGTGTTGGTCTCGTCAGGATAGACGTATGGTCTATTCCAACATGTTTTATCGCATGTGGGGCTTGCCAAGAAATGTGTAGGCTTCATCAGGACAGACGTGAGGTCTGAGCTGGACAGGCTTCATCAGGGTGGTGATGGGTTTCATTGTCGGTGGGACGTTTGAAAGCGGGTATGTAGGTTTCATCAGGGTAGACGTAAGGTCCACCCCGGGAAGGCTTTATCATCGGTGGGGCATAGAGCCAGATGACCGACGGAAGGCTTCATCAGTGAAGGGGAGGTAAAGGTAGCGTGCGGGTTGGCATGGAACTTTTAGATTACCACATTACTGACCCAAGTGCCCTTTCGGATTTTCACCGGATCCAGCCCCCTCTTGCTTTTGCCCACGCGCCCTTTCGGGTTTTCACGTGGCGGGGTACCCGATTTTGCCTGCGGTGCCCTTTCGGGTTTTCACCACAGCGGGGTTTTTTGGCCATTTTTGCCCTTATCCGGGATGTCCGAACAAGTCTGGCGGGGTATCTCTATTTTTAACCCCATTTTTTTTATATACATATGTTTCCTGAATCGGGACTTCAGCACGGATCAGGCGATGTGCTGCTTCATTAATATATGCTCTTATCATCGGTATTGGGTATATACCGACGCAAGGATTTTATAGGTTTCATCAGGGTAGACGTAAGGTCCACACTGGGCTGGCTTTATCATTGATCGGGCAGGGTGCCGATCGACCAATGGTAGGTCTCATCACGGCGGGACGTAAAGGGATATGCAAATTTGATAGGACGGGTTTCTTCGTTGATCGGGCAGGGTGCCCATTGACCAAAGGTGGGTTTCATAATTGGTATTGAGTTTATACCAATGCAAGGATCTTATGAATCTTCATCAGAATAGACGTAAGGTCTACCCTGGGCTGGTTTTGTTGCTGATCGGGCAGGGTGCCAATCGATCAACAGCAGGTTTCATCATCAGTATTGGGTTTATACCAATGCAAAGGTTTCATGGGTTTCATCGGGATAGACGTAAGGTCTAAGCCGGATAGGTTTCATTGCTGCTCGGGCGAGTGTGCCCATTAATCAGCAGCAGATTTCATCACGGTGGGACATAGCGAGACACGCAGCTCTAGTCGGAACAGATGTGAGATGTAGACCGAACAGGTTTCTTCGCCGATCGGGCAGGGTGCCCTGTCGACCAAAGATGGGTTTCATCATCGGTATTGGGTTTATACCAATGCAAGGATATCATGGATTTCATCAGGATAGACGTAGGGTCTAAACTGGATAGGTCTTACCGCTGATTGGGCAATGTGCCAATCAATCAACAGCAGGTTTCATCGTCGGTATTGGGTTTATACCAATGCAGGGATTTCATAGGTTTCATCGGGATAGACGTATGGTCTAAGCCGGATAGGTTTCATCATTGACCGGGCAGTGCGCCAATCGATCAAAGCAGGTTTCACCATGGTGGGACTTTGGCAAGGTATGAGGGTTTTATCAGGACAGACGTAGGGTCTGAACTGGGTGGGTTTGATCGTTGATTGGACGAGGTGCCGGCCGATCGACGAGAAGTTTATGACGGGAGGTGAGGTTTCTTTAGGATCACCATATTACTGGCCCAAGCGCCCTGTCGGGTTTTCACCGGAGCCAGCCCCCTCTTACTTTTGCCCACGCACCCTTCCGGGTTTTCACGTGGCGGGGTACCCGATTTTGCCTGCAGTGCCCTTTCGGGTTTTCACCACAGCTGGGTTTTAGCCATTTTTTCCCTTGCTCGGAAAACCTGAACAAGACCGGCAGGGTATCTCTATTTTTAACCCCATTTTTATTTATTTTTATTCTTTTATTCTCTCTTCCCCTCTTTTTGGGAGGGTAACAAGTCTGACTGTCATTAGATCATGATAAGGGATAGCTCGGCTAGGGCGGAGTGCCGCTAGACCAAGGAAGAAGGGTAACTTGGTTAGGGCGGAGTGCCGCTAGGCCAAGGAAAAGGGTAGCTTGGTTAGGGCGGAGTGCCGCTAGACCGAGGAAGAAGGGTAGCTCGATTAGGGCGGAGTGCCGCTAGACCATGGAAATGGGTAGCTTGGTTAGGGCGGAGTGCCGTTACACCAAGAAAATGGGTAGCTCGGTTAGGGCAGAGTGCCGCTAGACCAAGGGAGAAGGGTAGCTTGGTTAGGGCGGAGTGCCGCTAGACCAAGGGAGAAGGGTAGCTTGGTTAGGGCGGAGTGCCGCTAGACCGAGGAAGAAGGGTAGCTCGATTAGGGCGGAGTGCCGCTAGACCAAGGAAATGGGTAGCTTGGTTAGGGCGGAGTGCCTCTAGACCAAGAAAATGGGTAGCTTGGTTAGGGCAGAGTGCCGCTCGACCAAGGGAGAAGGGTAGCTTGGTTAGGGCGGAGTGCCGCTAGACCAAGGGAGAAGGGTAGCTTGGTTAGGGCGGAGTGCCGCTAGACCAAGGAAATGGGTAGCTTGGTTAGGGCAAAGTGCCGCTAGACCAAGAAAAGGGTAGCTCGGTTAGGGCGGAGTGCCGCTAGACCAAGGAAATGGGTAGCTCGGTTAGGGCAGAGTGCCGCTAGACTAAGGGAGCAGGGTAGCTCGATTAGGGCGGAGTGCCGCTAGACCGAGGAAGAAGGGTAGCTTTTAGCCTGATTACTCGGGGAATATTGGTTGGGCGGCATGATACAGCTTTAGGTGTCTACCGTTGAGTGGTGAGAATTGGATTTCCCCTCGATGGTTAACGACCATGTAGGCCCCTCCTTCGTAGACCCTATATATCACATAAGGACCTTCCCAATTAGGATTCAGCTTCCCTTTTGGGTTGGACGCCATGACTTCTCTTTTCTTGACCATGACGAGGTCACCTTTCTTAAATTCTCGTCCTTTTACGAGTTTGTTGAATGCAGTGGCCATGCGGGCCTGGTACATCTGGATATTCTTCTGAGCTTGGAGGCGCTTCCCTTCCAATTCTGCCAATTCTTGTAATCTTCTTTCTGCATTGGTTTGTTCGCCATGGGCCAGGTCATATTGGACTGCCACCCTGAGTGACGGAACTTCCAGCTCCAGTGGAACTACTGCCTCTGAGCCGTATACCAGCGAGTATGGCGAGCACCCTGTAGGTGTCTTGAAGACAGTGCGGTATGCCCATAGAGCTTCATACATCTTTTCTTTCCAGTCCTTCTTATTAGAACTGACGACTTTAGCCAACAAGGTGCATAATGTTTTGTTGAAGGCTTCTGCCAATCCATTTGCCTGTGGATTGTAAGGAGTGGAAGTCCTCCACTCGATCTTATACTTCTCGGCGAGCCGATAGATCTTTTGATTTCTGAAATGACTTCCATTATCAGATATTATTCGGCTGGGGATCCCAAACCGGAAGATAATGTTTTGTTTGATGAATCTGGCAACCAGCTCACCAGTCACTTCTCGTAATGCTATAGCTTCCGCCCATCGGGAGAAGTAATCTGTTATTGCCAGTATGTACTTATGTCCGGCTGAGGAGGTTGGTAGTGGGCCGACTACATCGGTTCCCCATTGTGCAAACGGCCAGCTAGGGATTGTAGGGTGCAGAACGGCAGGTGGCCTTCTAGGCACAGCAGCATGCTCCTGACATTTCTGACATGACTTCGCAAACTTGCAGCAATCTTCAAACATAGTGGGCCAATAGTAGCCCAGCTTCTTGATTTCTATCTTCATCTTAGGGCCAGCTTGGTGAGCACCTGCCGTCCCAGCATGTATTTCTTTCATCGCTTGCCAAGCTTCCTCAGTGGATAGGCAGCGGAGCAGAATCTTCTTGCATGCATCTGCCATTATTCGGAACAGAGTTCCATTTCTGAATTCATAAGAACCTTTGATCCTTAAAAGTTTCATCTTTTCTTCTCTTTTCTGCGGCAGCTGTTGGTGCAAAAACCATTGTAGCAGGTGCTGTCTCCAGTCAGATGCCTGTTCTGTACTAATCGTGGCGACTTCATTTTCTTCGGGGCAGCCTTCTAGCATGCTGGGGACTTGCCGCCGATTTATAACAACAATGTTCAGTGTCTCATCCGGTGGGACTGCTATTGAGCTGGCTAGCTTTGCCAATACATCATCCTAGGCATTATGTGCACGGCCCACATGCCTGAGCTCAATATGATAGAACTTCGCCATGAGGCGCACAGCTTTTTGGTGGTAGGGGTTCAACTCCGGCTTTCGCACTTCGAACTCACCTTGGATTTGCTTTATTATCAACATTGAATCCCCAAATACCTGAAGCATCTGGATACCCATGTGGAGGCTGATGTGCAACCCGATTATCAGAGCTTCATACTCGGCTTCATTATTAGTGCAGGGCTTGTTTATAGAACAGGAAGTATGCACAACCTCCCCCTCTGGCGATCTTAGCACAATACCGGCTCCGGCCCATATTCTGGTCTTTCCATTGGAGTCCGTCTCTGTCCTAGATGCTCCATCAAAGAATAGCTGCCAGGTAGTTGACTGAGCCTGGCAGGCTTCTAATGTTTCATCATCAGGTAACTCAGTCCCCAACATATCATTCTCTAGCACAGGGTGCTCTGCGAAGAAATCGGCCACGGCCTGTCCTTTTATTGCCCTCTGGGGTATATATGTGATATCGAATTCCATCAGAATTACTGCCCATTTGCCCAATCGGCCTTTCAGTGTTGGCTGAGTCAATATGTATTTGAGCAGATCTGCTGCAGATATCAATCTGATTTCGTGTGACAGCATATAGTGCCGGAGTTTTTTAACGGCAAAGACTAGTGCCAAGCATGTCTTTTCTATATAGGTGTAGCTTTCTTCAGTTCTAATCAGCCTCTGACTCAGGTAGTATAGAGCCTGTTCTTTGCCTTCTTCATTTATCTGTGCTAGCATTGCCCCCAGGGAACAGTGTGTGGCTGCAATGTATAGTATCAGGGGCTTGCCCTTAATAGGTGCCCCCAGCACTGGAGGGGTCTTGAGATATTCTTTCAGCTTCTCAAAAGCTTCCTGACAGCCCTCGTCCCAGAGGAACGGTACATCTTTCATCATGAGCTTGTGAAAAGGGTGGCATCTCCCCGACAGATTTGATATGAATCGTCGGATATAGGCCAAACGCCCTTGCAGAGATCTCAGCTCGTGGAGATTCCTTGGTGGAGGGAGCTCCTGGATAGCTTTAATCTTGGATGGGTCGATCTTAATGCCGCTATGACGGACAACGAACCCAAGGAATTTTCCACTGGACACGTCGAAGGCACATTTCATAGGATTCATCTTGAGTTCATATCTGCGCAGCCTCTGGAACACTATCTTCAGATCTTGCAGATGATCTTCTCTTCTGCTGGTTTTCACCACTAGGTCATCGATGTAGCACTCCACTTTCTTGAAGAGTAAATCATCAAAGATCTTTGTCATAGCTCTTTGATAAGTAGCGCCGGCATTCTTGAGGCCGAACGGCATCCTTTTGTAGTGAAATATCCCCTTCGGGTAACGGAATGCAGTATGCACTCTGTCTTCTTCAGCAATCCAGATCTGGTTGTATCCGGATGACCCATCCATGAATGACAGGGCTTCATGGCCAGTGGTTGCATCGATCATTACTTCAGTGATTGGCACTGGGAAATCATCTTTCAGGCAAGCCTTATTCAGGTCCCTGAAATCTACACATATTCTGATCTGCCCATTTTTCTTCTTCACGGGCACTATATTGGCCAGCCATGTAGTATATTGGTTCTCTTCAACAAAGCCCACATCGATCAGCTTGTCGACTTCTTTGTTGATCTCATTTATCAGTTCGGGACGCATTCTCCTGGCAGGCTGCTTCACAGGGCTTGCCTCTGGGTTTATCGCCAATCGGTGCTGTGCCACATCGGAACTCAGTCCCGGCATCTCATCATATGTCCATGCGAAGCAGTCTCAGAATTCTTTCAGAAACTGAATATACTGTTCTTTGACAGCTGGCTCCAGCAGTGCACTGAGGAACGTAGGCCTTGGCTCATCTGCTGACCCCAGATTCACTTCTATCAGCTCATCGACGGTGGCCTGGCCTCCATCCTCAACTTCGGGCGGGGCTTCTTGCAAATCAATGAAGCCTCCCGGGATATAATCTTCTTCATTCTCATGACTTTCTGTTTCATCACACCGATCATCAGCAGATGCTGGTGCATCGTATAAGGCCAATATGGCCGGATTCTGTCCAGTCTGCCCCGAGGACGTGACTGGCTCAGTGGAAAACTTCGACGTGGAGTCTTCTGTGCTTAGAGGCTCTTCTGATGTGGGCTCCCCTAAGAGGTTATCATTATGTAGAGCTCGGAACTCTTATAGAATGCGCCCAAACTCCAGGCACTCTTGCAGCTCTCTCGCTACTTGGTCTTCATCCGGGGTTCCGGTGTCAAATTGTGCTTCGGCCTGGAACAGATCCTCTTTGCAGGACGGATTCTCCCAGCACCAACCCTTCTTGGTCTCATCAGACGCCCTTGCCTCCGGCTGGTTGTCTTGGGCTTCATTGTCTGTTATGGATTGATACATAATCTCTTCATCTTCAAAGGGGTATTGATCATACCCTACTTCTGGGGAATCTTCATTCGGGTAGAAGGCTGAGATGACATCCACCTCGGCTTCATAGTATTCTTGCAGGGTATAACCCAGTCCCGGGTGTTGTGTGATCTTCCTCAGCTCCTTGCTATCTCGAGGCGGATCCCATAACTCCTTGAATGCTTTCTTCTGAGCAGCAGGCTGTATCGATGGCATTTGCATCTTGGAGAACATTTGTGAAACCCGCTGGGTAGTATAATCCAGGCCCGTAATTGGTACCATCAGGTTTGTAGCTTCTTCAGGGGCCATGCAATCTTGATCATCTTCTTCGACTGCCTCTCCGGTGTAGAATATGATAGGGGGTTCGCCAAAGCGAGGGATTTCCATAGTCTTTAGGGGCAGCACTGTCTGGTATTCTGTGCTGGCTATGGGCTTGACTAGACCCTGAGGAACTTCCACCTGTGTGTATTTTTCTTTCATCTTTTCTTCAGTATCATCTGGGTGTATGTCGGGAGGAGTGATCCGAGCAAAATCACCAGCATAGGAGATGTGAGACACCCCATGCTTTTTAATGTAGCCCTTTGGCGGCGGCGGAGACCAATTTCTTGCTTTCGTCGCCGGCTTTTCTTGGCTGACCACAGTTTCTTTTCCTTTATCCCTTTGTGACACCTCGGTGTAATAGGATGCATCGAGCATATGGCACTCGAACACTTCGAAGGGATGTAGGTCTGCAAACACCCTTTCCTCTTTTCCTTCATGGCAATATTTTATGCATTGGTGTAGCGTGGATGGCACTATCTGATATTCGTGCAGCCACGGTCTTCCCAGCAGGGCCTTATATGTGGTGTTGGAGTCGATTACATAGAATCGTACCACTGTAGTGAGATCGCCCAGTGTGAGATTGAAATCAGCCACCCCGAGAGGTGTTTCACATTTCTGGTTGAATCCTGCAATCTTCATATCTCTGACCTTGGTGAGCTACAGATCAAAGTAATATTTCTGATAGATGCGGTATGGGAGAATATTCATAGCAGCCCCTGGATCTATTAGTATTCTGCTTATCGGCTGACAGTTCAGGGAACCCCTCATATATAGTGGTCTATTATGGCCGGAATTTGGGATTAGCATATCATCCTCTGTGAATGTTACTGATGGACCAGCATTCACCTCTGTTAAGAGTGCTTCACATTGTGCCGGGGACTGTAGGGCATCCACAATTGCTTGGCGAGCTTCTTCACTCAGAGAGAGAATTTCCCAGATGGAGAATCTGGTAGGGAGCCTCTTCAGCATTTTCATGACTCGACTGCCCACCCGGACATTAGACAGTCTCATCTCCTCTGCCCATCGGGGCCTTGGAGGTTCATGTGGTGCCTGTGGCCTTGGCTGCCCAGTCCCAATTTTATCTTCTTCATCGGTCTCCCGGGAGGCTTCTTTTGTAGCGAATGCCCCTGCTTTTGCTAGAGGGTTACCTTCTTCATCTTCTTCATGCTGTTTCTGCTTTCCAGCCGCCGTCTGCTGGCATTTATTGCTTTTATCTGGAGCAGTACGAGCCGGTCGCTCATTTTCTAAGCTGGACAAGAACTCCAGGAATGAAGGGGCTTCATCTGCCTTCTTTTTGTCTTGGTACAGACTGGCAGGGGGAGGAACCTGGACACCTCGTATCTCTGGTTCCGGGATTTGATAGGGTTGCTCCCCTCTGAACATGATATTATGGTTGGCTGGTGGTGGGCGCCCCCATCTTCTCCCAGAACGTGTTGCATGGGCCGAGGTAGAGGCTTCGGCATGGTTAGCTTCTAGCGGAGCGTTGGATGCTTCCGGCTCATCTTCCTCCCCGGGCAAGGAAAAGAGTACTGACATAGTGTTACATTGTACTGTCGTGACCTTCTTTCCTTTCTTGGATTTGGGCCGTTTCTTCTTCTTTTGGGAATTTGACTTTGCCGGCTCCTGCCCCCAGAAGGGCTCATTTTCAACTTCTTCTTGTTCTACCTCTGGCTGCTCTTTAATTTTCAATTCTTCGAGCTGTTCCCAGAGTATACAGTCTTTCATCAGCAGATGCTTGGGCTTCTTCTGCTCGTACTCATCGAGCTCATTAATATATTGCTGCAGACGCCTAGCTGCAGGGCTTACTTCTTTATGTGTAGGGAGGGGAGTTTGTCACCTCCGGTTGTGAGTAGGGATCCGGATGACTGGTCCAGTCTCAGTTGTATGCCATATTGACTTTATTGGAGGCGGCTCAGGCCTTGGTGTAACACCCCGGATAACTGCTCCGCTGGTTTTGGCTACAGGAGTCTTCTTCTTTTTGCTTTTTATGGGTATCATCTGCCATCCTTCCTGATCTTTCTGCGGGGTGAGGAAGCAAGCTTCATAGGTATTCTTGGTGCATTCTTCAACGGTCTCTTTGGGCAGCTGTTGGTAGATTGAGATCATATTGGTAGCCACTCTCTAGGGTGGAGGCTCATGTGGATGAGGCGGCTTTACCTGGTAATCTCCCAGCTGCAGCTCACCCTTCTTGACCATTCCTTCCATGATATCTTTGAAGACATAACAATCTTCAATTGCGTGCCCCAGTGCGCGGTGAAATGGACAGAACAGCGGATCATCTTTCTTTGCTGCATCGGCTGGTCTTTTGGGTTCAGGCAATGTTACCTTATTGAACTTGTATGCCCAGTTGAACAGTGCGGCCGTCTTATCCTTTGGGAAGGAATATGCCTTTCTCATCTTGTCTCTCAGAAGTACTTTATCCTTCCTTTCTGCTGTATCTGCCAGCAGGGGAGCTTCATCTGCCCCTTTCTTCCCCTTCTGCTGCTCGAAGGTTCTGAAATCGACGGTGTTGGCCTCAGAGTGTGATGGCCGTCGTTCATTGGATTTTCCCTTTGGCATAGTGAGAACATTGGCGGTCGGACGCTTGGACAAGAACGTCTCGACCTCTGCCACTATATTGTTCAGTCGGTCGAATGTTCTGACATCTGCACCGATCATCTTTTCTAGCACCTCCCTCCTGAGGCTCTGCTTGCATATCTGCACCGCATCTTCCTGATGAGGAGGCCTTCGGCATCTCATGGCTAAATTCCTCCACCTTTTGATGTAGTCCAGTGCAGTCTCATCTTGTTTCTGCCTAGTTGCATATAGCTCTGCTATCGTGATTTCCCTTTCCGTGACATGAAATCTGTCGCGAAACTTTCTTTGCATATCAGGCCAATCAACCACTGACCCGGCTGGCAGGCTTGAGTACCATTCAAAGGCCAACCCAGTGAGAGATGAGCCAAAGAACTTGAGCAGATAAGCTTCGTCGACTGCTAGGTCGCCCATGATTGTAGTGTAGTAGGCTATATGCTCCCTAGGGGAGCCTTGGCCATTAAATTTCTCAAACTTCGGCGGCTTACTGACGCCTGGGGGTAGTTTCTTAGCAGCATATTGGGGAGGATAGGGTACCCTGTGCACATCATAGGTACCCGCATCACCACCAGTCTTTTCTGACAGCTTCATTTCCACAATTCTTTCAATCATCTGCTTGTGGGCCACAGCTGGATCTATCTCTTCTGGGAAGAAGTGAGCTTGTTGCTGGCTGTGAGGAGTTGTCATCACAGTGGCGCGCAAGATGGGCGTGGTAGGCTATGTCTGAGACACAGAGGGCTGAGCTGTTGTTTGCTGTGGAACAGGTTGGCTCGGTGTCTTGCCCTTATCAGCTAGGAGAGGATTAGCCAGAATAGTTGTTTTTGTGGAGCTGGATGTCTGCCCCGTAGGTTCAGCTTGCTTCGAGACTGATGTAGCTTCCTGTCTCTCATTGAGCTGTCTTCGGAGAGCGCTGATCTCCTGCTGATATCTCCTGAACATCATCTGGATCATGGGATCCATAGTTGATGGGATTTGTACATCTTCAGAAGTCCCTTCAGCATCATCAACAAAGGGGTTATCTCCATCTTCTGTTGTTACCACATTAACTGTCATAGTGGTAATCCTGCGGGCTTCATCATCAATTTTCATTTTATCCTTTGCGGCCTGGCCTCTTCTTGTGACAGGACCAGGTCTAGTTGCCAGTCTGAGCAATTCATCTGGCTGAGTTGGTAGTATATCTTGTCCCCTGGCCAGTCCAGCCATGTTGCAGGCGAAGATTTGCATCTTTCCTTTTCGCCTGTAGACCTTTCTTTTTATTTGGCTAGGATATCTGAGCCGGTCAAAGACCGATATTCTTTCTTCGTCTTCTTCCCCGTGCAGGTCTTCTTCATTATATCTGGCCCTGAGGCCTTCTCCATAGTCATTTGAATCGGAGGAGGAGGCTCCGATCATCATTTCTTGGAAGGTTTCTTCTTCTTCATCATCCCTGGTGCCCAAGGCACGGGATAGTCTTTGCTGACCTAGGGCAGAGCTCCCTAGGTAGTGGAAGTAGTCTTGGACTACTTGCTTTGTCTCTTCAGAGTTGCGCCTTTGCGGCTCAGGCTGGAACATCAGTCTTTCCTGGCTTCTTTGCTGATAGGCCAGTCTTGTTATCTGAGCATTCAAATGCTCGGCCTTGGAATATTTGAAGATGTCGGCCTGTCTGGCACAGGCCCTCGCTCTTCTTGGGACGGCAACCATGGCTGGTTCACACATTCCCGCATCGTTATTTCGGCAGCAGTTGGCAGCAACATCATGGTTCTTTCTCTGCCATCTTCTGCCCCCGGCCCTAGGGTGGGTGACAGCAAGGTCTTCTTTCTTCTCAAGTCTCCTACCCCTCATTATGGGGCGAGCAGCAGTCAGTTTTCTTTCTCCATTGTTTCTTTCATCTCTCCTACCCCAGGCTCTGGGGTGAGCAGCAATAGCATTTCCTATTTCTTTTCCCTCTCTTCTTTGGCTTCCCGCCCTGAAGTGGGTGACAGCATCATTGGTAGCCTTCTCCTCATCTTGAGCTGGAGCCCAGCTCTGCATCTTCTTCGGTCGCCAGACCTGTTTGTATTTTGCTGGCTTGGGCGCCAGTGGCTTCCTCTCATCGGCCTCCCAGTTGGCATGCCTGGTGGCCAGAGTTTGGAATCTGTTCGTAGTGGGCACTCGCGGGACGATCACATCTGGGTTGACCTCCCTCGGGCGGCCGTTGAGGTTCGTTCGGATCCCTCCGATCATCATGGTCTTTCCGGAGTTGGAAAGACAACGGTCAGCAGTGACATACCGGCTCCTCCGGTTGGTCCTCCTCCCCTTTTGAGCAGCAGCGGGGACCGTGCCCCTTTTCTGGACGTGGTGGACATAGCAGGCGACGGCCGTGGGGGCCATCTTCTCTGGCAAGCTGTCCTTCTGGACAGTGGTCTTCATTGGGGCACTCACAGCAGTGCCTTGCTCATGGTTATCGACCTTCAGAAGGTCGGTGTAGACGACGCCCAAGCAGTTGGGCAGCCCGACAGCTGGGGGAAACGAGCCGAACGCCAGTGGTACCGCCAAGTATCCCTCCTGGACATGCATGTCCACCGGTTGTTTGTTGAAGCAAACGGACATGATTCCAGCTGTCATTGTAGATTCCTAGAAATAAGGAAAGTACACAGAATCAGAAGTTTCAGGGGGGCCCGCCGGGCCTCCTACTTTAGCGTAAAGATGAAGGGAGACGATGTCCCACCGGGCGTGCCAGACTTGCGGACGTGGATTTTTTATTTATTTATTTATTATTTGTTCATTTATTTATATTTATGGATTTATTGGCGTGCCAGTCACATGTGTGACGATTTCATTGTGCGCTCGATCTGACATGGTCAGTCGATTGTGAGTGATCGTGTCGGGACCTGAAGTTCGTCATACCATGAACGTTATGACGTTAATTACGTCCTTCCAGGGAAGGACAACCCTTGATTAAACGCTAAAGTAAGAGGCCTCGAGAGGCAAACAGATATTCACATGCTTAACTTTAAACTTCATACCAGGGCCGAGGAGGCGGGTAAGATAATAACATCAACCACAGAAACCGACTAGATCGTGTGGTTGGCGGTTCAAAACAGTTATACTTGGTGGAAACAAGGAGATAGAAGATATCCACCACGGAAAGGCAAAGCCATGGCCATGATATAGGTTTAAAGCTTCGATCGGTATTTCGACAGCCTTTTCTCTTAATCTGGGTTATGCCCAGAGGGAAATAGGCTATCACCCACGGAATGCCGAGTTGAAAGCCGAGAGCTAGAGAGGCCGAACCTCCCAACCCGTGTACATATGGGCTATGGGGCAATGTGTGATTTTCCCTTTGAAAAGCTAGCGGGATTCATGCAGTGGCAAGACCCCCCCGAGCAAAAGGGTTATTCGTAAATCCGTTGTAGTTAGGTGGAACATAGGGGTTATGACTCCCCTTCAATTTTATCCCCGGGACATATCGGGTGATCCACAGATATCCCTTTTGTGGGTTCGCTTTGGGTATTGGAATTCATTGGGTGGTAGATCGGGCTCTCGGCACGCTCTGAATGGACACAGGCTCTCGGCACGACCCAAAAATGGGAAGGCCAGGGCTTCCGGCGCCAAAAACAAGAAGGCTGGGGGTTCCCGGTGCCAAGACGAGAGGACTTAGGTTCCCGGCGCGACAAAGAGAAGCCAAAGGGGAGAGGGCCTTCGGCGCAGGCTTCCCGGCGTGAGGAAGAAATGCTGGAAGAGGGTCTCGGCGCGGGATGGTTGAGCAAGGCTCCCGGCGCGACGAGGCTGCAAGGGGGGGTCTCCCGGCGCGGAGGATGCAAAGAGGACTCTGGAGGTTCTCGGCCTGGGCTTCCCGGCGCGCTGACGTGAAAGGGAGAGGAGCTGCCCCTGGGGGTTCTCGGCGCCTGAAGAAGTGGCGCCGGGAGCTATTCACCCAGTTTACTGTACGCTGAGCCGAGAGCAGTGAGGGCGCCGGGACCAGAACAGAGCTTACGGTACTCTGTTTTGGGTATCTGATTGATTCATGCCAAGGGGAAGGATTTCTTTGGGGTCAAAAATAGGTCAGGGCATCAAAGTTTGAACTAGATTAGGCTTGGGCTTTATAAGAACATCAGGATCGAGGAGGAATTTGGGAAGGCCAAGGCGTAGAGGATCCCTGTCACCGGTGTCATACAGAGTCCCGGGGACAGCTTAATGTCGGCTTTTCGTGGTCCTGGGAGAATTTTGACAGCATCTCCCCCGGACTCAGCATTTGCCAGGGAATGATAGACGA
This sequence comes from Amorphophallus konjac, assembly GCA_022559845.1. Classification (NCBI taxonomy): domain Eukaryota; kingdom Viridiplantae; phylum Streptophyta; class Magnoliopsida; order Alismatales; family Araceae; genus Amorphophallus; species Amorphophallus konjac. The sequence goes on along the minus strand of CM040125.1, from coordinate 253,760,746 downwards.
TCACCCACGGAATGCTGGGGTGAAAGCCAAATAGAGGGGTATTGAACCCCTAACCATGTACGTGCCTGCAGCACTGTTTCGATATCCCTTTAGAGGTCAGCGAAGCTTATGCAGTGGCGGAGCTCCATTGCCTCGGAAGGTTATAAAAGCCGATCGAGTCCGGAAAACCTCGTAGAACAGGGGAGGGTTATCCCCATTAATTGTCACCCCCGAGGTGCATATGATGGCCCAGGGCATCCCTTGACATAACAAGAGTATTTATGGGGTTTCTTCAGTGGTAGCAAAGGTTTTACGACTTGAGGTGTACAAGTTGGCTTTTCGGCGCCAATGGCAAGGATGCCAGAGAGCTCCCGGCACGGGTTTCTCGGTGCGCTGATAGGATGGCCCGGAGGGTCTCTCGGCACATGAGGAAGAAAGAGGGCCTCCCGGCGCGCGGGGAAGAAAGCCAAGGCATAGGGGCTCCCGGCGCGCAAAGAAAAAAAGGGGGGAGAAGCTGATCCTGGTGGTTCTCGGCGCCTGAAGAAGCGGCGCCGGGAGCTATTCACCAAATTTATGGTAGGTTGATCCGAGAAGTATGAGGGCGCCGGGATCAGAACAAAGCTTACGGTACTCTGTTTTCTGGTTTTAATGGTGGTTTGGGCTGAAAGCGACGGACTCTATGGGCTCTGAGCTGTCCGAAGCATCCACTTTGGGTTGGATTAGGTCTAGAATCCAAAGGAGTATTGGGATTTGAGAGGCATCTGGGAGGCCGAAGTCTGAATGCCCCTGTTCATCGCCGTTATCATGCAGAGCTTGGGGACAAACTTAATATGGTCATTCGTCACCCTGGGAACCAAGAGATGGCTGTCTCTGGCCCCAGAGGAGACTTAGATGACATATACGGAGGAAACACACATGCTTGGAACCCCGGAGTTTCTCAAGCCTCAATCATTGCACAGCACGGCTTCATCCCAGCAGCCAAAGAATAATCTGTTCCGGGCTTTGGGGTGAGCAATAACAGTGCTACGAGGCAGAGAAAGGACAGACGAAACTGATCATCATGCTATTGATTTACAAATAACACAGAGAATGGCAATAGGGCTTAAGAAAAAGCAAAAATCAAGCTCAAACTACAGCCCATCATACATATATATCCATTCGTTTGATGATGCCCATCACGGAAGACACATAGTCAGAAAACCCATATGAAACATCATTCCCATACCCAAACCGATTACAGGGAGAGAGTGAGGGAAAGGGGAACAGACAGATGCCGAGATATTTCGGCTACATTGCATGAATCGAGATAAGATTCGAAAGTATTACATGAAATAGAAGAAAAGAGAAAATAAACATGGGGGAGGGCGGAGCATTGACTCCTCTCCCTCCCCCGGATGCCCACCTGGAGCTTCTTCCCTGGGAATGGGTCTCTTCTCTCTTTCTTTTTCAGCGGAGGAGGCTCTCTCTCTCTCTGGTCTCTTCTCTTTTTCTTTCTTTTTGATCGATGGTCTGGCTTCTGATCCTCCGATCCCCTTTTCTTTCAAAGGGGGTATGTTTATATAGGTCTCATCCTTCTGTGCTCTCGGCGGAGGGCAGTCGGTGTGGCCAGTTCCATTCGAGACATCTCCTGGCGCGACAAGTAGCCCCCTGTTGAGGCTCCCGGCGCCACTAACAGGAGCCCAAATGGCCGGCCCATCTAGCGCCTTCAGGCCTCATTCGTGCCTTAGGCTTCTCTTCATGCTTTCTTTTGAATTAATCTTCATCAGAACCGAATAAAGCCCACCTTTAGTAGAGGCATGACTTTGTTGAGATCGTTTTGAGGCTCCATCAGTGAACGAACTGGGGTTTAATCAGTATTGCCGTATGAATGATGACAAAACCGGGTATGTTTCATCGGCATTGTCATCCGAACGGTGACAAGACCAGACATCAGCTTCAGTCTGACAGACTTCGGCCGGGTATGTAATCTGTGGAGAGGATTGCTCTTCTGTTCTGACTTTGTAGGAGCCCTGACAATCTTTATCTGTCGGTGCCGGTTTCATCTTTATCTCATATTACATCCATCAGTAAGCTGACATCTGGCTTACCTTGACATATCATCCGTGGATTCTCGGACGAAGCAGTAGTATAGCTCTTCTTAAAAGGCTGGGAGGTCCCATCAGTCGAGTGACTGCGGCTTCATCGGCGCTGCCGTCTGAATGACATCGGCACCGGGCATCAGCTTTGGCCGACAAAGGCTTTAGCCGGGTGAATGGTTGACGAGCTTCATCAGTGGTCTTCTACTGTTGGCCTGATTTTTTTTTCAGTTATGCTTCCACCCCTGTTCATTTTCTAGGTGTCAACAGCATCTTACCCTCGGGAGGGCAACCTTAGCCCTACTAGCCCTCAAACCAGCCAGGGTCTTGATCCACCACCTCCACTCGGCATCACTGAGTCACCTCGGGTTCGTGTGTGCAACGGCGATTCGGCGATTTACGCACCTCGTGCTCAAAATTGATTGTGTTTGCGTAGTAGGTCCAAGGGCCCTTGTCTCTTTGCTGCATTTCCCTAGTGGAGTCACATCAGTAGCATTAGAAATTAACAGTTTCACTTTTTCTTCTTCCGAGATCTACCCGGGCACACGCGAGGCCATCTGCCTCCATCTATCTTCATATATAGCAAAGTCTTCATCCGGCTTCATTTTTTCTGCAACCAGGTCGGTGAAAGAATACTCGGGCCCAACCCGATCCTGGAATCTCTGAATGAACTTCTCCTTGACTGTCTTGAAACTTTCGGCCTCCTCCAGAGGCAATGTGTAGAACCACTCCAGGGTGACCCCGTCCAAGGACCGGCGGAACAGATATGCCATCAAGCGATCATCATGCTGGAACTGTGCCGATTCATAGAGAAACTCCCTGACATGGATGAACGGGTTGCCATTCCCGTCATATTTTCAGTACACGGGGAGCTCAGACTGGGGTGTGAAACGAATGTCCCTGAAGTTAGGAATGGGGACATCAACCAAAGACTGCGGGCCGACCCGCTTGTGGAGGAGGTCAATTTGCTACTGCTTGGCAGCCCATTTGTCCAGAAGTTCCCGCTCCCGGGAAGGAGGAGATACGGCAGGAAAGATGGAACCGGAATACGGAGCCGAAGGGTGGACTGACTGAGAGAGTAGCCCATAAGATGGATAATGGGCCAAGGAAGGGCCCATATCCGAGTGAGCCAACTGGGCGGCCCTAGGTTGCAAACGGACAAAGTCTGTCGGGGCCATGAGGGCCTGCGGTGCTGAAGAGAAGGTGGTGTATGGATCAACATAAGAACTGGAAGGGATTTGGGTCTTCCCCTTATCAAGCGGCTGATGGGCCGAGGTAGAAGCCTGGCCCGCTTCCATATCAGAGAATCGAAGAGCTTGAGGGTGAACTGGGGTGAGATCAATGGGGGCCGCAGAGGTGGCCCCTAACCCAATAATCGGGGATGTGGTGGCTGTGGCAGCAGTCGTGCCAGAAGAAAGCATAGAAGGCGGGGCATCTGCCCCTTGCAGAGCTTGTTTCAAGAGATGAAGTTGGGTTGGATCAAGTTGGGCCATCATGTTGAGAACGTGACTGGCCGAATTTTGTGAAGAGGAACTAGAAAGAGAGGGTTGAGGGCCCTCAATGACAACGGTCAGGAGAGAAGGGGCGGTCCCCTCTCCTCCCTGCACATGGGCGACCCTAGGCAGGTCCTCGAGAAGTCTTTGAGGGAGAGAGTCCTCATGGGAATGGGAGAAATGGTAGGACGACATAGCTGGAGGTGAGTCGAACAAGGGATTGAAGTAGGAGATGAAATGGGAGTTGGCCCTAGGAGACGAACCTATGGGGAAGAGACAACTCCGCATACACCGATGACGATGGGGGAGGAGTAAGCAAACAGCCCTAAGCAAAGAGCTAAAACAAACAACCCAAATGGGATGCACACAATGGGGGGAAGAGATGAGAAGAGAATCAACCGGTTAATGCAACCAAGTTTCAGATGATGCGCGCAAGATTTTATAAATTCTCCCTTCTTGGATCTTAGTGAATTAATTAAGATTTAAGTTCACTCCACCAGAAGGTATCTAGCCAAGGTAAGGAATGGGCAACTGGCTGACACTAGATGACTCTCTCTCTCTCTCTCTGATGCAAACCCTAGACTGGGGGGTGGTACGGTACAACCTGCCCGGCGTCCGTGTGGAAATCCACGGCTCATGGGGGCTTACGGAGGTCCTCAGCAAGGTCCCCTAGTCGGCTCCAAGGAGTATGGAGACGAGAGGAAACCCTACCTCGGTAGGAATGCAACTACTAATGAGCGTATGTATGATCCTATGTGCACCGGAGTGCATGCAAGATTCTAGCCTAGATCTAGCAAGCAATGATCAAGAAAATAAGGATGAAACAAATATCAATCATGCACTCATATGAACAACAAAGGGGAGATCACTGATGGCACCGAACGATATGAAAATGATATAACATGATAAAGTAAGGCTAGGATGCCCTGTGGCAAAGACAGACGGTCTACAGGAAACTGTTCAAGGAGGTAGACGGTTCTGGGTGAACCATTCAACAGCAAGGATAACGACAAAAGAACAAATCTTCAGTGACTCTAAAATAAACTAAAAAAAAATCGAAATGGCTGGAAACGTACATGGATGGACGGCCTATAACAGACCACAAGAACTATGGAACGGTCCTGCAAAAACTACAGGCTGTCAGCAAAACCGATGGCACAGATAGGTAGGCTTACCTGTGCCAGGAAGATGGGCGGCCAATATGTGACCGCAGGAGAGAAGCGCGGGTGGTAGTTGACCGTAGAAGGTAGCAGGCTCACAGAACGAACAGGGCGGGAAGCAACGAAATGCTGACGATCCTCAGCTACACCAAGTCCCAGATGGCTCTCACAGAACCGCACCACCACGAGAAACACTAAAACTCAGATCCAGTAAACAACATGTGACAACTCAATACAACAGAGACTAACAAAGACCAAACAGGGGGGTCAGCAAACACTAACACGATGGGCATTAGGGGTCCCATCGCGATCGCCAAAAAAGGGTGGTGTTGACATGTTTTCATTCTTTCAATGGATTGAAGAAATATCTCTCCTATCCCTTCTACTAAATCAATGAGGAGGCTAAATGATTTAGAAGCAGGAGGGAATAGAAGTGTGCAAACCTGTGTGATCACCACCAAGATGCCGAACGTGATGAACACGCAGTACCTTGGAAAGAGGGGGAGGTACTCGCCTTAGGACCGGCCCTGCGAAGATGGGCGGCTCAGGAGAAACCACCTATAGAGATGAGCGGCCGCACGACAGACCATCTGCAGGGGCTAAAGAGGAACGCGGGATGGAGAATGACTGGCAGATGAACGGCTCCAACACAACTGCATGACGAAGAAGAAGAGTCCAGAATCCACCGCTCGTCTTCGTGAATGGACAATTGGGAGCCGCCTAAGACTGCCACGCCGTGAGTTGCAAAGGTCCAACCTCCACCCTTTCCGACCGGCCGGAAAGGATGGGCCTCGCGTTAGTTTGTTGCTGACCTGTAAAACCATGTGTAGAACACAAAGGAAAACCCAAGTTAGAACTAGAAAGTATAGTAAGTGCTCAAATGGACGGAAATGAACATGACTAAATGAAATGGGGGATACCTGGGGATTTTTAAACCCCTGGGAGGTTCAAAAGCATAGGAGGGTGTGTGAATGCTGCATGAGAATGAGGAAAACGTGGAGGAAACGTGGAGAAAGTGATGCATACAAACAAGAGGGAACGACGAAACTAAATGTACTAATGACTCAAAGAATAACTACTCCCTAAATCGGAGGCCTATATGGACGTAGAAGGCGTCCCTCCATGGTGCTAGGTCGTTCAAAGATTCGGCAAGGCTTCACCGTCGACCAAAAAATCCCCCCCCTTTTCAAAGCTGGGCCTCAGGGTCTATTTATAGAGCACCTGCGGTCTTAGCTCAAAATTAGGGTTTCTATGCGTTTTTAGGTCGAGATAATGAAAGAAAAGTTGAAGATAATTGAATTATCTTTCAACTAGAAGAAACGGCGCCAAAATTGACTCAATATTCACGGAGAAATGGCTGGATGAAGTTTTGGATAAATCCACGAACGGAGAGAGAAAAATCTCTTAAATCTTCAGGATGGGAGCAGTACACAGTCATACGATAGACCACTCATCATGTTGAGCGGCTATATGTAAACCGTCTCTCCTTGTCGGTGGAAATGATAAGAGAGATATCAATTGATTTATCCATTGAACCAACCGAAAATCTCAGCGTTGGACTCTGATAGATGAACGGCTAATTGAAGACCGCCCATGAATAAGAGCGGCAGAGGACCAACCGTTTATGCGTTGTCGGTGATAAATAGATAATTGGATAATTATCTGAGAACCAACCGAGCTTCAGGATTCTGGAGGTAGAACGGTTACTATTAGCCCACCCTTCAGGTTGAAAGGCTAACATGGGACCGTATGGAAGCGTGTCGGTGGAAATTCAAAAAATCAACCAAAATATCCCATAAATATATAGACGACCCATAAGCGACTGCTCAAATAGTTGTGCGCCCGGGGATGAATCGTACATGTTTCGGGATACTTGACCTTCACAAAAATGCTTAATTAACCAAAATCAAGGCCCATTAAGCCCTGAATTTAAGGAGACCTAGCCAGGGGGGGAGGCTATCCATAAAGTAAGCCCAGAGACGTTGCCTGGAAAATAACCCAACGAGTAACGGATAACTCGAGGCATCAATAAATGGGAGTAAGAGAAATGACTCAACTTATCAGAAAAAAATGGGTGTCAACAGATATCTCCCATCCTGCATAAAACTTGTCTCCTAGTTTTTCTTCTACTTCTTCCTCTTAGGCTGGGTTGTATCCCGGGTATGACCTTAGTAGGGGCACCATTCTTTAGAGGTGCTTGCTTGTGGCGAGCCACCCTCAAATGCATGCCTTGCTCAAGAGGAATCTTTAATGGGAGGGGAGGGACGACGATCCTTGGCCAGTAGTTCGAGCTCGTCTTGGGTGCTACAGATTGCTTTATTCTCAAAATTCTAAAAAAATCAGATATGTCAAATACTTCAAAGATCCAAAAAATCAGATATGTCAAATACTTCAAAGATCCAAAAAATCAAATATTTCAAAAAAATCCAAAAAATCAAATATTTTCAAAAAATCCCAAAAAAATCCAAAATTATAAAAATAAAAAATATTTGCTTTCCGTTCCCTTCTTCATGTGTTTTCTGTCTATTTGTTTTGAGGACAGGTATGATTCGTTTGTTCAGTGTGTAGGTTGCAGGTGTTTGAGTTTCTTTGCTCTACCTTTTGTTCTATTTGGTTCCTGTTCACATCTTTTGGATATGTTCTCTCCTTCTTCAATCTATATCTCTCGATCCGTTCTGAAGCTCATGTTCTTCTCAACTTTCACTTTATCTCATCATGTCTCCTTGAGAGGACTTTGCCTCACGATTATGAACCTGGCAGTTATGCTTCATCTGACCTTCCGCTTTGGTTGAAAAGCATATTTGTCATGTCTTTTGTCCCGATGTGTCCTTGTGACGTGTTTATGTCCCTCCTTGTCATCCCACGCATGTTGTTTTATCCCTCACCGCTTGTTATTAGTTATCTTGCATATGTTGTTAGTCGTCCCTCTATGACCCGTGTGTTGTCCCAACCGTGTGGTCATCCCTCATATTCTTGTCCCAACCATGGGTTGTCCCACCACATTATTGTCTTGTCATACCATATTCATCGTGCATACATGTGATTTGTTCATGCCATTGCATATGTGCTTGTTTGTCTTGTTGTATTATTTTCCATTCGTTTGATCATGTTGTGTTGTCTGTCGCTCAGTTGATCGTTATGTTATCTTTGTTATGTTCATGCTTGTTTATTCATGTTGTTGGTTGTCTTATCTGGAAATTCATGAAAATCTAGAAAATTTGAAAAACCAAAAAAATGCCATTTCGCTTGGCAGGTAAGTCAGGTATGGCTCTATCCCTTCTCATTGTTGCATTCATATATAGTATCTACATTATTATAGCCTCTCAACGACCGCCTGGTTATCCATGTGTTCTGGGATTTGATGTTCCCCTATAACAAAAATGATGATGATCTAGGAGCATACAGTTAATCGATGGATAAGCCGCTCGGTTGAGTCGGGTGGGGGACGATGGACTCTGTCTCGCACGCCGTGGTTGCAAGAAGACTGTTGACCCTGTCTTGCTCAGTCTAGTAATAATATCATTGAGTACTTTTTATTTTATTCTTTCTTTTCATTCATTTTAATGATTTCTTTATTTTTAGCCCAACATGCATCATGTCATTTTTGAGCATTCACTTCTCGTAATTCTCTCAAGGTTTCTCCTCAACAATGGTTGATTGTGCTTATTTCTCTTGGATAAGAGATCTTCATTCCACTCCGAATTTGAACGTCATCTCTGATCTTCCCGCTTGGTCTAGTTGGCCAGCGTGATTCTTGTCTGGATTTTATCTCAGTTTTATCTTTCCTTTTCCAGCTTCTCAGCTGTGTTCCTTTCCGATCCCCTCATTGTCCGTGGATTGTGTCCCCAATGAGGCTGGTCGTGTTTTCATCTCCTCCTTAGTTAGCTTCTCCAGACATGTCTCATTCTTGTCATCCATTCCTTGTGGTTAGTTTGGCATTTTTGGGAGAATTCCTATCGCTTGTTGGTCATGACGAGTGTCTTTTGTCTTGATGCCCACTTTTCAGTTCTCTCCGCTTCATCTCTACTTCGTCTCCATTTCACATCGCTATCGCTTTCGCTCCATCTCCTTTCCATTTCGCCTTCGCGTCGCTTTCGCTCGTTCCCTTGCAAAGCATACACATCAAGGAGGGGCATCTGTTGACACCCGTTTTCGACCCACAAGTCGCGTTATTTCTCTTATTTATCTCTATGACACCTTGAATTAACCATTGTTTTGGAGCCTTCTTTCAGCCTCTCACAAGCCCATTTCTTGGCCATTTTTCAACCCCATTTAGCATTGAAAGCTTTTACCTTTGATTCCCCAACTTTTGGGACCGTTCCAGGTCAGTTCGGAGCTCGAACAGGGGTCCGGAGGCACAATGCGCAAAGATGGCTTTTTGCTGTCAAACGGTCGGTTGACCGACCGTTTCTTGGGCCAAGAGGTCGGTCGGCCGACCTCTAGGCTGCAAGAGAGTCCTGCATGCGCAGGACTCTTTCTGATTTCTACTCGACATGGCCTCCTTCTAGGGTCCATAACTTATAGAATCCTCCTCCGAATTGAGTCCCATTTGTTTCTACCTCTTGTCCTTTATATTATATCGAGTTTGATCCATAGAACTCAAATTTTAGTGCACTATATCGTCAGGGAACATGGAGAAAACTTCTGGATTTATGCAATTTCTGCACAGATCAAACTCTATTTTCTACACAATGGGCCCTCCTTTCCACGTGAGTATCTTCTAGAATCCTCATCCAAATTGAGTTCTACTTATTTCTATCTCTTATCCCTACTATTATCTCAAGATTCATCTAAAGAACTCGAGTTTTGGTGGACTACATCTCTGGGAATCATGGGAGAAAGTTCTGGATTTCTGCACTCCTATATAAATTGCCCAGTTCGCAGTTGCGAAGTGGGGCTCTTTCTGGACGTGGGGCGAAGCCATGCTGCATCTCTAACTCACAACTTTGACCCCATCTTGAAGAAAGAAGTATTAGCTTTTCATTCCATCTTTCTGGGCATCATTTTGTGGTCTATTCTCTTAGTTATTCATCCCTCAATTTCACAAATAATCACAGTTTACATAGTTTTCTGCTACACATGCACATTTCTCCATATTGCGTCGCATATTCTCGCAGTTATACTGCGTGATTTCTCCTCATATTTATTTATATATCATCACAACACACACACACATATTATTTCCACCCTTCCACAGGGGTTAAAAACCTCCCCCGATGCATTCTCCCCCTTTTATTCGCCCTATTTTATCACTGCAAGATTGATGCTACACTTTGGTTTTCTAATGGGTTTTTCTCTTATCTTTCATCTTTGTTTTGCAGGAGAGCATGCATAGGACGTGAGGCCCTCTTCCTCTAGCCAACTGGAAGGAGAGGAGGTTGGATCCACAAGTTTCCTGCACCCTATATCAAGCGCGCGATCAAGACTTCATTTTTCCAAGGTACACGGCGCCATTCCCTTCATCTCTTCATCTTTTTGGGGTTGTCTTTCCTTGGTGGCGATCACGGTATGTCTTTCTCATCTATTCATCACCCCTTGTTCGTGCTTCCATGTTTATACTTCATACACTTGCATAGATAGTTAGTTTGGGGGTGGGGTAGATAGTTTATCTACACAGCTGAAACAAAGAACACCGAGGGAGAAGTCATCAAGGTAGAGTTATATGAAATCAAGAAAAAAGATGATGAGTCCGCCTTGGACTATATCCAACGTTGGAGAAAGCTCAACTCAAGGTGTAGGCGTCCGTCGAACTATGAAGATGCTGTTCAAATATGCAAACTCAATCTGAAGATAGAAATCTTAACAAGAATGATTGGCATTGAAATCAAATCCTTCGATCGATTGAATGATATGGTGGTTTATATTGAAGCCTTTTTGGTGAAATATCGCCCGACCGTAGCTATCCCAAGTCAAAAAAATGAGCCAATTGATGGGCAGCTGATGCAAAAGAAATTCAAGCTACTGATTTCCAGGCCTTCGAGAAGCAAAGGGAGAAGGCGAAAGAGGCAGCTAGCTCTTCTTCAGCTATGTCTACCAAGAAACAATCCTCGTTGAGAGATAAGATGAAGAAATCCTATTCCTTCCCGAAGGATAAAACTCAGATGTTCTTCGAATGGGCCCACGAGTACAACAAGTTTGTCCACCCAGAGCCCAAAAAGCCAAGTTATGCAAGATGGAAAGATGACCCCCAATTCTCCCCGTATCACCAACAGAGGAGGCATTCTATTGAGGACTGTTATCCGTTTAAAGATATTATTGAAAGACTAGTCCAAAAAGGTGAAATACAGATAGGTGAGTACAGGGTAGACCCACCGCGTCCTCACTAGATGCCCAGCCTTAAGAGGGCAGCCAATATGGCCTCACCACATCAGTCGAAGAACAATGTGCACTGAAGGGGCATTTCAAGCCTCTCGAATTATGGCAGGAAGCCGAAAGAGAGGCAAGATACAAATGGTGTTTTGTTCTAGGGGCTGATATAAGGAAGAAGAAGAACATTAAAAAAAATTCTAAAGATAAAAGATTTTACCACCCTATACTGCAATGTACTGTTGGCATCCTTCTAGTTGACAAATGCAAAAAGCAAAGTTGGCCGATGTCGAGGCCGACAACCGAATGATGAAGCTAAAACCCTCTTCGAGAGGTACTCTCCCCAGATTAAAAAATCCAGCAAGATACAACTACAGCGATGTACACTCCAGCATGTTATGAAAGATGCTCATAACCCTCTTCATAGAAGATGTGCTCCCGCCCTCCACAACCCCTCGCAGGTCACTACGTGTGAGAAAGGAGCAACCAGATGTTCAATAATCTTAAAGATGTTCAACCATCAGTGGCAGGGCCGACAGATGATCAACGATGTTAAATATGTGCAACTATTGGTGTTCGAGCCGACAAGTCTTCAATCATGGGCATCCAAGCCGACAGCTCTTTAACCATCGGTGTCTAGGCCTACAGCCGTTCAGAGATGTTCAAAGATATCCAAGCTCCTCAACCATCGGCGCCCAAGCCCATAGCATTTCAACCATCTGCGTGCACGCCGATAGCTCTTCAATCATCGGCATCCAAGCCGACATCATTTCAACCATCGACACCCAAGCCGATAGCTCATCAACCATCGGCATCCAGGCTGACAGGTATTCAAAGATGTTCAAAGATATTCAAGCTCTCCCACCCTCAGTGTCCAGGCTGACAACTGTTCAAAGATGTTCATAGATATTCTGTCACGCCCCGAGCGCAGAAGGAACCTGATACGCATGACGAGTTTATATCATTCATGTCAATCAAGCATAAGGAATTCAACCTTTAAGACAGCGTGCGCAAAAGTAAAGATAATAAACCAAAACCTTTATTACATTAACAACTTCAACTAATTCCATACATAATCCTTCAAAGTAAAGGAATACTTAATGACAAACTAGACTCAATAAAGAGGAAAATACAATGATAGACTCAAGTATAGGTAGACGCTTCAATAGTCAGATGGCTCTATACTCTTCATTCGTTTCCATTCCCGTCCGAATGATCTTCGTCATCGGAGTTACATGAAAAATAGGGGAAAAACTAGGGTGAACGAACGCACAGTAGGGATTATATCTCAAGATCAAGCTTGCTTTAAGTAAATTACATGTTACATGAACTATGCTAGTATAGCGATGCATGTACGCAAGATAAAGACGAGAGTAGAGTATCAAAAAATAATATAGATGAACTAGCAAGATTCCAAGATGATCATGTGAAGTATATCAAGATTGTCAAGCATGTAAATATCACGTCAAGTCATGTAAATTTTCTATTAAAATTTCAAGCAAGTAAATACCCATTCCGGGCCACGCAAGTCATGTCAAGTCAAGTCAAATACGAGAATGGTGGAATGTCAACACTCAAGCAAGTCATGCACCACGGTGCAATGTCACACCGTTATCAATATAGCTCCCTGGGCACAAGTACTTTCGGGTGCTCCTCCTAGGACCAGATCGGGCCCTATATGCACAAGCATTGAGTCATGTATATATTTTTAGACATTCACTATAGTTTATAGCCAATAGAGATCCAAAGGAAAGCCTCTGTAGGATGATGAGGTAGATTTCACGAATTTATGAGTTTAAGGATATAACTTGAACAAGGAAGTCATACCGATAAATCGCATTAAAAATCAAGACATATCTTGAAACTAGATAATTGGCGTCCACTCAGTCACCATCAATTACATAAATAGCGTCCACTATATGGTCGCTCATTCCTGTGAACAATACATGCACGATGAAATAGCGTCCATCCTCAGGTCGCTAAATTAGGGATATAGTGCCACTGGCCTGGTCTCCAATTCCTTCTGGCGTCCCAGTCACGATCGCTAATTACTGACAGAGATAAACTTCTCAACAGAGTGAAGAACCAGCACTCTATGAGGGCTTAGCATCACGTTTCTTCAGATTAACGTGACAAACAAAGGTTTCAAGGTTTTTAGGGTACAACCTGGTCGGCTGTCTTGAGGGATCCAAGACTAGCGTAGACTTACGAAGGTCTCAATGAAGAAAATACTAGTCCGAAGGAAGAAATATCCCGCGGAGGGTCCAATCATCACCAAGAGTTGAGTGTGTAATCGATAGAAATAAAATAGGGACTCCATCTACAGATGTGAGATGAGAGTGCCAAGTAAATCCGCGATATGGGCCAGAAAACGTGATGAAAACTAAGAGACAAGAATTGGCATCCATTCAGACAAGCTCTCAATCAGGATTGTACGTCTGTGTGAAATGTCGCCAAATCATTATTTTACAAAAATCTAGGAAAATATACTAAGAATTAGCGACACTTTTCACAGGCGCTAATTCAATAAATTTCCAGAAATCTATAACATTTAATTACAATGGGCAGCCTTGTACAGAGGCGCTCAAACTTTAAATAACGTCCAACCTTATGTCGTAGATTCATGTTTTCACACAATTTCTATTTTTACTAATTTTCTTATAAACAACGCCTCCTCACAAGGGCGCTCATTCATTAATTGGCAACTGTGGAACAGTCATCCATTCTTTTTCTACTACGCATCGGGCAGATACGTTCACAGACACAAATCACTATTCATTTGTACATGAACAGTAGCACTTCACTATTTACATGAAATTTCTAGAAACTAAAGACATGGATAGCTAGAGAAAAATATAGGGAAACTAGAATCATGCTCATGCAAGATTTTTAACGTCAGGTTTCATAGATATTAAATTTTAAACATGTAATGTTTATTAATTACACTTAAAAGAAATAACGACATGGGTATAGTCGCTCATTAATTTGTGACCAAAGAGCCGTCATAGATTCAAAAATTGCGACCCTCTACGCGGTCGTTCATTAATGGGCAGCCAGTACTTGGTCACTATTTTCATGTAGGCAGAAAGCTCAAAAAACTACGTAAACAGAATAGTAGAACTATGGAATCATGATATAATCCTACTTATGCATGCCATAGACCTTTGCTATTGATCTTGGGCCTAGATGCTTGAGAAAAACTACCTTTTTGGCTTGATCTGGATGACAGAAGAGAAAGAGATACGAAGAATATGCAGCAACAGAAACAACTGCAGCAGCAGTTACAACACCACGGCAGCAACCGCTCTACAACTACGACAAGGAAGAAGAAGAATACGATGCAACTTCTTTACGACAATAGGTAAAAGAGGATGTATGCTCCTCTCATCCTCACGCACCGACGGTAGCAGCAGCAGGCAGGATTAAGAAGAAGTAGATGATGCTCTTCTTCACGCTCAGCCACAGGAGGAGCATGGCAGCAGAGAAATATGGAGGAGGAAGAAACTCTTCCATGAACGTGGTTGACAAGGATGATGTCGACACTAAGAACTCCTTCGAACGCAGCAGTAGTCTTTCCTTATTCGAGAGAGGGGGTTATTTATAGAGTAGGACAACCTACGGGGTTTTAGAATCCTAATGGGATTTAATTCCCACGTAAACAATCCAAATGGATCTAGAGTTTCCCATGCTATTCCTCTCTATCCATATCTGCAGCTGCCCTATACAAATCCTTCAAAACCCTTAATTCCTCTTGTAAACAGCTTCGAACGCGAGTACGGTTGGCTTTTGAAAACAACCCACACTATATTCATATATGCGTATATATCCTATTTTTCCTTGTACGTAGGAAGGGTTATGGGCAATTAAGGCCCATTCACACGCGAGAGGCCCATATGTTAAGTGAGAGGGTTGTGCTGAAGGCCCATATAAAGGTTAAGGCCTTTTGGTTTAATCATTTGGGTTTTATAATTTGTTTGATGGGGCTCTTGTCTTAGGAGGATTTAATTTCTTTTATGAAATATTTGTATTCCCCATATTTTATCCGGGGTGCTGCACCCTCCCCCACTTAAAAGAATTTGGTCTCCAAATTCAATTGCATATAGACATGGAGGGTTCAGAACACTTACAATTTTGAAATAAGTCAGAGAATCTCTTCTTCATAGATTCTTCCGTTTCCCATGGGGCTTCGCGTTTGAGATTCTTGTTCCATTGAATCATCACCATAGGGATTGTCTTGTTCCTTAGCACATGAATCTCGCGATCAAGGATCCTCAATGGTCTTTGTTCATAAGTAAGATCCTTTTGTATCACCAGGTCGTCATGTTATATGACGTGGGATGGATCATGAACATACTTCTTGAACATAGATACATGGAACACAGTATGTACATCAGATAGTTACTATTGCAAGGCAATCCGGTTGGCAACCTCGCCAACTCTTTCCAATACTTCAAAGGGATCGATATATCTTGGTGTAAGCTTGCCCTTAACACCAAATCTTCTAATGCCTCATCTTGGGGAAACCTTAAGAAAGACGTGATCTCCGACTTGAAGCTCGAGGTCTCTCCTTCTAGTATCGGCGTAAGTCTTTTGTCTAGACTAAGCCATCTGAAATCTTTCTCCAATGATTGGAATCTTCTCGGTAGTATCCCTTACCATGTTTGGGCCTAGTAGTTGCCTTTCTCCAACTTTGTTCCAGCATAGTGGTGAGCGGCAACTCCTTCCATATAGTGCCTCGAAGGGTGCCATTTGAATGCTTACCTGGTAACTATTGTTATATGTAAACTCAACAAGGGGCAGATGATCATGCCAGATTCAAACAAAACCAATAATGCAGGCTCTTAGCATGTCTTCCACGACTTGATTTGTTCTCTCAGTCTGACCATCCGTTTGAGGATGAAAAGCCGTACTAAAATTGAGTCATGTTCCCAATGAATGTTGTAGACCCTTCCAAAAATGAGAAGTGAAGCGTGGGTCTCGGTCAGACACGATTGAAACAGGAAATCCATGCAGTCTAACGAATTCTTTGATGTACAAGGCAGCTAGAACATCGACTGACCATCGGCTCTTTATTGGCAAGAAATGTGCCGACTTGGTCAAATAGTCTATGATAACCCATATTCCATCATGTCCGCCTTTGGATTTAGACAAGCCCATGATAAAATCCATGCCGATATCTTCCCACTTCCACTTGGGAATGTCTAGAGGATGTAACTTATCGGTAGGCTTTTGGTGTTCCGCTTTGACTTGTTTGCACGTGAGATAGCGAGAAACAAAGTCTGCTACCTCCCTTTTCATGTTGGGCCACCAAAAGGTCCGTTTCAAGTCTTGGTACATCTTAGTAGATTCGGGATGAATCGTATACCTTGATCGGTGAGCTTCTTCTAAAATTTTCTTCTTTAATTCTGGATAGTCTGGTACACATGTCCTTTCTCGAAATAATAATCTTCCATCTGATGCTAGCTTGAAATCGGGCTGCTCTTCCAGCTTGCCCTTTATTTCTACTAACACTGGGTCATTGTCTTGAAGCTCCTTGATCTCGGAGAGTAAATCCGGTTGTATCCTCATGTGTCATAGAGTAATACACATTTTCTACTTGTCCGTGCTTATATCAAGTTTGGAAAATTGCTCTATCATCTTCCACTCTTGGATCATATAGTTGGCCAATAACGCTCTCAGCTTTAAACTAAGGGCATCAGCTACAGGATTACCCTTTTCAGGATGGTATTGTATTGTAAAGTTGAAGTCTTTGAGATATTCTAGCCAACGCCTTTGTCTCATATTCAATTCCTTTTGGGAGAATAAATACTTGAGACTTTTGTGATCGGAGTACACGGTGAATTGTTCTCCATAGAGATAGTGTCTTCGGATCTTTAAAGCAAATACTACCGCGGCCAGCTCTAGGTCGTGCACTGGGTAGTTCTCCTCATGCTTCTTTAATTGTCGGGAAGAGTAAGCAATGACTCTCCCTTGTTGTATTAAGACACATCCGAGGCCGATACCAGATGCATCGGTATATACTTCGAACTTCTCTCCTTCAGTTGGTAGTGCCAAGACTGGAGCAGTCGTTACATGATCCTTCAAGGCTTGAAAACTTTTCTCATTGTCTTCGTTCCACTTATAAGGAATCTCCTTGCGGTCAGCCTAGTAAGAGGAACATCGATCTTGGAGAAGTCTTTTATAAATCATCGGTAATAGCCAACCAGACCCAAGAAACTTCTGATCTCAGTTGCATTTGTCGGCCTTTCCCAATTCTTTACAACCTCGACTTTTGACGGAACAACAGATATGCCGTTCTTTGAGATCACATGTCCTAAGAAAGATACCTCCTCAAGCCAGAAATCACATTTTCTAAGCTTGGCATAAGGTTGATTCTTCCTTAGTATTTGCAATGTAGTCATCAAATGTTCTTCATGATCTTCCTCGATCTTTGTATATATCAATATATCATCAATAAAGACCACTATGAATTGATCTAGGTGAGGCCTGAATATGCTATTCATCAACTGCATAAAGGCTGCAGGGGCATTTGTTAGTCTAAAAGGCATAACAGTAAATTCGTAATGCCCATACTTGCTTCGGAATGCCGTTTAGTGAATATCCTCGTCCTTGATCCTTAATTGGTGATATCCCGACCTGAGATCAATCTTCGAGAAATATTTGGCTCCAGATATCTGATCAAATAATTTATCGATCCTCAGTAGTGGATACTTGTTCTTGATGGTAAGGTGGTTCAACTGCCGATAGTAGATGCAGAGTCTCATCGATCCATCCTTCTTCTTTACAAATAGGACAGGCGCTCCCCGCAAGGAAGTACTTGGCCTGATGAACCCTTTCTTCAAAAGCTCCATTAATTGTTCTTTCAATTATTTAAGCTCGGCAGGGGACATCCTATAGGGTGCCTTAGAAACTGGACCGACACCAGGGACAAGGTCGATGGTGAAGGCCACTTCTCTTTGTGGGGGTAATCCGAGCAAATCTTCCGGAAACACATCGAAAAACTCCCAAACCACGCGGATGTCTTCTATCTTGGACTCCTTAACTTTCGTGGCAGACACAAAAGCTATGAAAGCTACACATCCTTTTCTTAAGAGCTTACTAGCTCGGAGGGCCGAAATAATAGGTGGCTTGTTTCGACTCTGAGGACTAATATAGACAAGTTCTGGGAATTTCTTAAAAGTTATCTTGCCGTTTTGGCAATCTACAACTGCCTTGTGTATGGATAGCCAATCGGCTCCTAGTATGACATCATACCCATCCATATCTAGGCATATCAGGTCGGCAGGTAGATTTTTCCTATTTACCATAACTTCACAATTTAGATAATGGTGTGAAATCTCGGATTCGTTTCTGAGAGGAGTGGAAATAACCAAATCTATCCATTCAGGTTCCATAGGTAGTGGATCAGCAAATCTTTTGGACACAAAAGAATGAGTCGCGCCGGTATCAAACAAGACACGAGTAGACTTAGAACAAATCTTTAATGTACCTTCCACCAGTCCACCTTCGCTTTGCTCCTCCTCTTGAAGTACTTGTAGATGGCCTTGCTTCCTAGTTGAGCACTTCTCTTCATTGGCTTGATCATTTAATAAGGGATAGTCGGGAATCCAGTGATTACGACTCCTGTAACGGAGGCACGCTCCCAATCTCCTCTAGCATTCCTCGGCCTTGTCGTAGTGCTTGCACACCTCTTTGGAAGGTGTGGTAGTAATAGAGAAGGGCTTGTTATTCTTCTTAAATTTCTTCTCTTGGGAGGAATCTCCCCCAGTGCTCGACCTCTTCTTGTTGAAAGTAGGTTTGAAAGTACCGGAGCTTGTAACGTGCTCCTTCTTATCCTTTTCACGGATCCGGTAGGACAACTCCGTGGCGACTTCCAATAATTGGGCTCGCCTTATTATCTTCGAATAGACTTGAATGTCCATCGATGCCAATTGAGTAATGTCTTGCGGCCGAAGCCCATTAAAAAAACTCCTAGCCTTCATCTTCTCGGTACACACTAGATGTGGTGCATACCTCGATAGATGGGAGAATTGGGCCTCATACTCGGCCACTGATAACGTCCTTTGCATCAGTGTGGCAAATTCCATGGCTTTCTTTTCTTGATCCGGTCTGAGACATATTTGTTGTTGAAATATTCTACGAACTCACCCCACGTAACTTGCTCATGGGGTAAGGTAGCTTCTATCGACTCCCACCAAAAACGAGCGACCCGCTCTAGTTGGAATGTCGCTAATAACACCTTCTTTTCATCTATGCATTGCATTACACGGAATATCCTTTCGATATCTTTAATCCAGTTCTTGGCATCATCAGGATCGGATGAGCCGATGAACTTCAGTTGGTTCATATTGCGGAAACTACAATGGAGGTCTCCCGCTCCATCATTTGCTCTGCCCTGCGCCAGTTGTTGGAGCGCCTGGGTAAGACCTTGGACAGTGCGTTGCATATCGCGCCATTGAGCACGTTCGGCGGCCATGATCCTACAAGATTTAAGTAACTATATTAATATACGATTAACCAAAGGTCTTAATCCCTACGTTGACTTAACCCATAGCTCTACCCAATCTCACCGGGTAAAGGTATAAACCTATCCTTGGACTTGGTTTCCTAGGAATTGAATATCCTAGGCTCTGATCCCATAAAAACTGTCATGCCCCGAGCGCGGAAGGAACCCGATACGCGTAATGAGTTTATATAATTCATGTCAATCAGAGCATAAGAAATTCAACTTTATAGACAAAGTGCGCAAAAGTAAAGATAATAAACCAAATCCTTTATTCCATTAACAACTTCAACTAGTTCCATACATAATCCTTCAAAGTAAAGGAATACTTAATGATAAACTATACTCAATAAAGAGGAAAATACAATGATAGAAATCAAGAATTAGGAAAAGACACGACTGTGTAGATGCTTCAATAGTCGGATGGCTCTATACTCTTCACTCGTTTCCATTCCCGTCCAAATGATCTTCGTCATTGGAGTTATATGAAAAATAGGGGGAAAACTTGGGTGAGCGAACGCTCAGTAGGGATTATATCTCAAGATCAAGCTTGCTTTAAGTAAATTACATATTACATGAACTATGCTAGTATAGCAATGCATGTATGCAAGATAAAGATGAGAGTAGAGTATCAAGAAATAATATAGATGAACTAGCAAGATTCCAGCATGATCATGTGAAGTATATCAAGATTGTCAAGCATGTAAATATCACGTCAGGTCATGTGAATTGGCTATTTAAATTTCAGACAAGTAAATACCCATTCCGGGCCACGCAAGTCATCTCAAGTCAAGTCAAGTACGAGATTTGTGGAATATCAACAATCAAGCAAGTCATGCACTTCGGTGCAATGTCACACCGTGATCAATATAGCTCCCATGGGCACAAGTACTTTCGAGTGCTCCTCCAGGACCAGATCGGGCCCTATATGCACAAGTATTAAGTCATGTATATATTTTCAGACATCCACTGTAGTTTATAGCCAATAGAGTTTCAAAGGAAAGCCTTTGTAGGATGATAAGGTAGATTTCACGAAATTATGAGTTCAAGGACAGAACTTGAACAAGGAAGTCATACCGATAAATTGCATGAAAAGCTGTTGGCCCAGAAAGATGGTGGACAAGAATGGGGGTTGAATTGTCCCCTTGCCGAGATGGCGGATTTTTAAAAACTTTCCTAACTAAACACAGTGGAATTAAGATTAACAATGTTAATAACCAAAACTTAAGTGAGATTTAAAACATTCTCTCAAGCTTTCCAATCTCACTCGTAATACCAATGTGACTAACAGGGAAATTTTGTTCAACACAGATTACAGAGGTAGCAGTGTGTGATTATGCAGTGAATTAAAAACCTATATAATGTACCTGTGAATGGAGATCGAAGAAATGATAATCACACAGGCAATCACACAAGGCACAAGGATTTTTAGGTGGTTCGGGACCACGACGGGCTCCCTACGTCCACCCCTCACCCAACTGGGTGAGGCTTCACTACACACTACTTTCGTAGCAACATGGGGACGAACCCCAACCACACACACGCTACTTCCGCAGCAATACACGCACGACAGCACGAGGCGTTGCCTCAACACGCTGCCACTGCAGCACACACACACACGACGTCGAGGAACACGCCCCGGACAGTGAACCACACGGAGTCACAGCTCCGTCCTTACACAGCCAAACACGGGGAACCTTTCCCCACAATAAAACCACACACGCGGAGATACAACTCCGCCCACACACAATGTATTCTCAGTTTAACAAACAAAGAGGATATTCAATATGCGCTCACTGTAAAATATATATCAAGAAAATCATCTCAAAGAAATAGGTAAGAGATATAGAAAGTTTTCCCTTTGGTTTTCCATTAGCTATAAGTGGATCTTTCTTGAATCTTGGGTTGGAGAAAGCTTAATCTGGAGATAGTCAGAGCAGACGATCTTCCTTCTTGAAGATTAAATGTGTGTTCCTTTAAATCCAAGCTCCTATCATATCTGCAAACACCAAGAACAGATTAATCAATATGCTCAACACTATGCTTTGATTAAAAGGGATATCACAAGTAAATGGATAGAAGATATATAATGTTTCCCCCTTTGAATATCCCAATAATCCCTCCGAAAGAAGGTAGGGTGCGTTGGAAATGATGAATCACAGAGTGGAAGCAGCCAGCTTGAGATAGAAACGCCCAAACTCGCAGACCGGAGAGAGCAACAGCCGCGGCTTCCCAATCAAAGGTCAAGCTCGTCGAAGATGATCTGCTGTGGCTTCTTCTTCCTCCTCCTTGAGTGAGCACACCTCCTTTTCGTTCTTCTTCTTCCCTACAAGAACAGATAGAACAATAAGCCCCCAAGGGATCTTCTCCCATCGATGGAGATCTCAATGTTTATATACACATGGAAGAAGAATGACAAAAGCCATTTAAGCCCATGAGAACCCTTCAAAACCACACCCAAACCATAGGAGAAACCCTAAGGCTATTGGGGTAAAAAGCCAAGGCCATCAGATCACTTTAATGGGCATTTCATAAAGATTTCAGAAATCACGATCCGGACGAACCAGATAAAGTGTCGACTCATAGGGTCGATACTTTTCTCAACGCATTCTATCCCGTTTGTAAAAATAGGACCCAAATCAAAAGTGTCGACTCTATGAGTCAACACTTTTTGCAACCTGTTCTGTCCCAAACACAAAATAGCTCCTCAGGACAAAAGTGTCGACTCACAGAGTTGACACTTTTTGTCAGCATATCAGAAATCAATGCAAACAGCATACCGTGAAATAAGTGTCGACTCTTAGAGTCGACACTTTTACTGACATAAGTGAAAACTCAATTAAACTCAATTGAAACCCAGAAAAACCCTATCCACACATTGGGGACAAATAGCCATTCATGGAAACAAGATGTTGGCATGATTTAAACCTCATTACACCAAAGGCCAACAAAAGTGTTAAGAAAATTGAATTCTAAACCACTCCTAGAAAAATATGCAAAAATAACACTATCAAATCAGGAAATCAAATGGAAATCTGAATAGGTTGAGCATGTTGCAACCCCAACATAAAACTTCATCTTTCAAAGGATGAAACTCTTTGAAAGCTTCAAGACCCCAAGAATTATATGCATGTGCGTATTATGAAACAGATTCACAGGGTTTTAAAATAGACTCCATGGTATGTAAATAGGAATGGAAGCTTACCATAGATGTCAAGGATTTGTGGGCATTTTTGAACCTGCACTTTCCAGAAATTCAACCACATGAGAATAATGAGTCAGAGCAATTGAGGAAACCATTTTCAACCAAACTCATTCAATCCAGATTGGATTATATTCAATCATGATTTCTTACCTTGAACAAGGGAATGTGACACATTTGAGCCTTGCATGCTTAACAACCTCAATATCATGTTGAGGCACATAACACACAAGAATTACTTAATGCTTTCTATAATGTCTGTGCATATAACCCATGGTCGATGCAAATGTATAGAGCAACCAAGATTGGGTCGGTGCACAAGTGAACAGAGTCGGTGCATGTTTGAACAAGTCTGTGCACAATTGAGCAGAGTCTGTTCAAACTGTGTAGAGCCCATAGATAAGGTCGGTGCAATGATGACCAAAGTCCGTGCAATGATCCACAAGGTCTGTGCAATAATGAATAAGGTTCGTGCAACAAACATCACACATAAGGCTCACTCTCATCACAGTTATATCAATGCAGATCATACCAAAACATTAATTCAGTCCAGAACAAAACTGAACCTACACAACCATCACATATCAAATAGATGCAAGCAATCCATTTAAGAATTCCAAGTCAGTCCAAAAATGAAAGTTCATTTCAACACATAGTTTCCAGTCAACATTAATTAAATGCATTTGAAGCGCTTACTTCAAAACAATTTCTTCACAAGAAAACCTCCTTTAACCTTCATCTAAACAACTTGAAATGCAATCAAATGAACTAGCCAACAGAATATCATGCAAGAGGAGTCATAAAACCAATATCCAACAGTCTTATGCACAACACGCATGAGTCAACATCAGAAATGTATTCATGAAGGACCATTGAAATTCAACCTGCAAAACAAGATATCATCATGTTTGCTTATCATCATGTTAGCTTATTTATCATAAAGACGCCATTAAACATAAAACACATAATATATTAGAATCATCAAAACCATTGTCAAAGACAACGAGGGGGCTCACAGAATCAAACAATCTCCCCCTTTTTGATGATGACAATATATTGTGACCACCAACCAAAACTCTCTCCTCCTTTGACATTATCAAAAAGTGGGGGTATAGAGGAACATTTTTTTTAAAAAACTAAGTCATCTAACATGGAAGAAGGGAGAGTGCACCCCCATTCCAGAGGAAGGGAATGTTCCCACTCCACCTATCCATTATTAGATGCTTTATTTTATTGCTATATCATGTGTGTACATGTACAAGGGAGGGAAAGCCTCTGAAGAAACAATGTTAAAAGAAAAGAGACTATACACGCCTTCCACGAAAATTAGGAAAGCCATTAGCATCAGCAATGGCATATCCTTTGGCTATCAATGGTAACTCTCCAATTGATGTAAACTCCAGGTTGCGGCCCATGCAAACTGCATAATTGGCTAAAGCATCAGCACATTGATTTGATTCTCTGTAAGAGTGGAAGATGGGACAGTTGCAAATAGAGAAGTAGTGTTTCAAACTTTTCCACCAAGGAAGAAGGGACCTTGGAGGATCTCTTTTTCTCTGCAGCAATTCCATAAGGACCACTGAATCAGTGAAAATGACTGATATCTAAATGCCATATGACTGAGCTAGACGGAGGCCATCTAATAAAGCTCGACCTTCAGCCACCATGTTTGAGCCAATCCCATAGTAATATGAAAATCCCAGTTTGAAATGACCATAGGAATTCCTGAAACAGCCACCGCCTCCTGCAGGGCCAGGGTTTCCTTTGCTTGCCCCATCCACATTGAGTGAAAAATTAGAAGTAGGAGCTTTCCACCGAACCACAAAATATTCAATGTGACTACATTTGATAGTTATACCAAAGTCTTTTGCTAGTTTCAAATAGTCAGGATTGGCCCCATGAGCAAATCTGATTTGATTTGTAATTTGAATAATTTCTGCAAGGATCATATCCGAAATCATTATAATATTTTATTTTTTGTTTTCAAACCTTGCACAGCATCTAAATTTCCAGATTTCCCAGATAATCATAAGAGATACAATGAGTGAAATAAAGCCTCTAGGGGTATGCATATTAGCTTCAGTGATCACTACTTTCAGCCTGCATCTGATAGAAGATATTTCAAGGCATAATGTGGGTAGCAGAGGGGTGAAATAACTCCAGAGAAACTTGGCCAAATCACTGTTAACAAATAAATGATCAACATCCTCAATGTCATGAGAGGAAAAACAGCAGACACAGCAGGAAGCTAAATTCACTCCACTTGTTTGAACTTGGGTATCAATAGGAACAGCATATTTCAACAACTTCCAACAAAACAAGGATGCCCTCGGGGGGAATTTATGGTTCCAAAGTTTACTGATCTTAAACCTAGAATCAATCAAATGTGTTTGCTCTTTTATAAAACTGTAAGTGGATTTAATGCTGAACTTGCGGGAGTTGGTGAAAGACCAAACAGGTATATCATTTCCATCTTGTAGGACAAAGTTCTGAATTTCTTTTTGCAACTGTTGATCTCTTAAGTGTTGCCAAACTGAATGCTACTGATTTGTTATGGCCATTTGGACAGAACAGTCATCAATCAAAGGATGGATCTGCGTAGACAAAGCATCGGCCAGAATTTTCCCTTTGAACCAATTGTCTTTTAGAAAGTTAGTATGAGCTCCATCTTGCACAATCATCCGAAGACCTGTTATCAATATAGACTGAGCTTTTTTGAAATCAGAGGATTTAATTCCAGCAGGGAATGAATTTTTACAGTCAGATATATGGTTGCCATGAACATATTTACTTCGGACAAATTTTGCCCAGAGAGAGTCACTGTGTAGAGACAACCATAATTGTTTAACATATAGACATAGCTGTGAATCTGACAGGCTTCGAATGCCAAGGCCACCATCTGAAATGGGTCTGCATATTTTGTTCCATGATACCCAATGCTTCCTATGAGCAGTTTCAAAACCCTGCCAGAAAAAATTGGAGGAAATTCTCTCAATTTGTTTGAGAATTGTGTAAGGAATAGAAGCTGCATTAGCTGTATATATAGGGATAGATGAAAGAACAGATCGAATGAGAGTAAGTCTTCCTGCCTGAGAAAGTAATTTGCTCTACCAACCTGCTAGTTTTGCAGTGATTTTATCCAACAGGTATTTAAAATGAGGAACTTTAACTCTGCCTTTGAAGAGAGGAAGTCCCAAATATTTGATGCAACCAGTTTTGTGTTGGTATCCAGTTAATTGACAGATTCTATCAATAGCATTTCTGGACATCTATTTAGCCACCATGAAGCAACTCTTCTGTGCATTAATTCGTTGTCCTGATGACAGTTCATATCTGCCCAAAAACTGCAAGAGATGTTTAATAGAAGTAACACCACCATTTGTGAAAATTATGGTATCATCAGCATATAGAATGTAGGATATAGACTGCACACCCCGAGAGAGATGGAAGAAATGACATTGTCCAGAAGAAAATAGCTGATTCAATCCTCTACTCAATACTTCTTCTGCTAAAATGAACAGGGCAGGAGCTAACGGATCTCCCTGTCTTACCCCTCTTGAGGATTTAAAATAGCCATGAATATGCCCATTTAATGCTACAGAAAACCAACAGTTTGTCAACATTTGGGCAATATGGGATATGAATCTGTTGGAGAATACAAATCTTTTCAGAACCATGAAGAGGAAGTCCCACTCTAGACGGTCATAGGCTTTAGCCATGTCTAGTTTAAAGAGCATATTATGACCCCTAACAGGTCTATCAATTTCCATGAACATTTCCTTAGCCAATAAAAAACTGTCAGATATTTGCCTGCCATTGATGAATCCACTTTGTTCATTTGAAATAATACAAGGCAGAATAGGCCGCAATCGATCACAAATAATTTTGGCAATTATCTTATATGTAAAGTTGCAAAGACTTATTGGTCTGAAGTCAGCATAGGAATTAGGGTTATGTACCTTCGGAATCATACAAAGAATGGTTGATGTGGTGCTCTGTGGCAATCCCCAACCCTGAAAAAAACTCTGGACAGCACTAGTAACATCCTTTTCAACAATGTCCCAATAATAAGTAAAAAAGCCTCCAGTGAAACCATCTGGCCTAGGGGAGCTATTGCCAGATAAAGAGAAGACTTCTGTTTTAACTTCTTTAGTTTGAGGAATGGAAACACAGTGTGCTGTTTTGATCTTCATTGATCAGCTGAGGAATAACTGTGAGAAGATCTTCATCAATGTTATGTTCTTCAGTTGTGAGAAGAGATTTAAAAAATTCAGCTGCACCTTCTAATAAGAGATTCTGATCTTCCACCCATTGGTCATTGATTTTAGAAAAGCTCACGAACCCAGCAATACACCTACCATGAGAGGAAGGTGTGCAAACTAAGTATCAAGCCAGAGAATGAGACTTTATGTGTAGTTATCAGATGTGTGAAAGAAGTGCTAATGCTCATTTTTTGTAAGTTTTGGTATATGTATGACTAATTATGCACAAGTGGTATAAAGAAAATATATGTAAAATGTAAAACTAAATTATGCACAGAATTGATTATGCTAAAAAGCACATTATTCTCCCCCAATTGTCAAAGAACAAAAATCAACTGACAATGGGTTATTTAGCCTGATATTTACAAGTATAACCTAAGGATGCATCTAAATGAAGTGGAGTATGATATGATCAATATGGATCAAGTAATCAGGCACTCAAGCATGCATAACAAGTTATAGACTCATGCAATTCCCTTCGGGACGGGTGTAAGGATTATGCAATCAATTATAGAATATGATGTGCATGAGCAATACTAAGAAGGTCGTGCTTACATAAATGAAGTACTACATTAACCATGAAAGACGACTGATTCATAAAGAACATTCAAACAATTAAACCCAAGGTGCATATGTGAAGATTGAGCAATGAAGTTCAAGTCAATATGGAAAATCAGATTTTCTAAAGAACACCAAAAGGAACTTCTCATCCATACACTTTCATACACAATGCTCGAATATTGGTAGCTACGTATGACCCTAATTTTTTAATTACTAAAAATGGTGTGACTAACCTTTTGACACGAGTCATGCCCTTTGTTTCAGGGGCAGTTCCCGATTACTCAGTTTTGTCACTTTTTATGATGTGGATGAGACACATTTCGACGCGAGTTGTACCCTTTGTCTCAGGAGCACTTCCTGGCTACTCGGTGACAAATCACACTTATTTTCATATGGATTAGTTTCTCCTTTCGACGTGAGTTTTCTCATTTATTTTAGGGGGGATTCCCGACTACTAGTATCCACGTACCACTTATACGACTTTTGATGGGGTGAACAACTCTTTCCTCACGAGACATGTGATTTCCATGTAGAGAATCAATAGTCCTCAAAAGTGTAGAGTAGAAAATAGTAATCCATATTAGATTGAATCATTATCTCAAAAAGGTGCATTTTGTGAGGGTGGTTGTATTGAATGTAAAAGATGAATTAGTCTTCCCATAGTAATGTCTCCCCCAAATTGTATGCACGGTTATAAAAAATCTTCCCCTTAATATATGCCATGAAACAAACATGTCTAAATCAATGCAATTTCATTTAGCAAGGGATGAGTCATAGAAGGAGTCAAAAAGTGGTGATATTTTATATACAGTCAAACATGTATTGAGATTTAATTTTCAAGCAAGTTGATTATCGGTACTTGGCGGAGAACGTAGGTCTGAAGACCACCTCACACGTAGTGAAAGCTTCCGGCTGAACATAATCCAACCTTCCACTAACACCATTTTATATACCGAATAATCATGGCATTCAAGCACAGAAGCATGCAATAATATGTAAGATATGTGCAAGGTGTTTCATGCAACTAAGTATGTGTTCTATGTATGCACAGGTGAGTTGTTATTTGCAAAAAGTTAGCAAGAGTATGAAAGACTCTATGCACAGTGAAAAGCATTCAAAGCCAAATTTATTTACATTGCGAAAGGGAAGGTGTGTATAAAGAACCATATATGTGCAAGATTAAGCATTCAAGAACCAGACTTGTTCACACGATGTGAAGTAGTTGAAAACATAAATTTTTACCTTTGTTGATTATTGAAAGTAAGTCTATGCAAAATGAATTTCAATTCCAAACATTTTTTCTTTCTCACCTCGAGATCCCTTCATTTGTTACCAATCCTTGATCTCAAGGTGCCCCTACAAAACAGAGTCTCATTTTGAATTTTTGGGTACCCAAGCCATCTTGGGTCCCGAGGGATTAGTTCTAACATGGACAAGTGTGTTCTTTTTCTCTTTCCTCTCATACCACTCATCGTCGGCCCTCATCATGGTACACTCATCTATGGAATGTCCATTCAGGCCACAGTAAAAATAATAAAAGGATTTTCTTTTCATGGACCAGTTATCATCATTTTCCATTAAGGCACAATAGTTCATCGTATGCCCAATATCACCACAGTAATGACAGGAAAGGTTTTTCTTGATGGTCCATGCATCATCATTTTTCTTTGTAAAGTAATTTTCAAAAACATGTCCATTTAATCCACAATAAAAGTAATGAACATTGAAGTTTTTCTTCATTGGTTTTTCAAAATTTTTAGAATCATTAGTAAACTTTATTTACGACTTCAATGCCACAGCATCATCAAACTTCATCAAAAGTAGTCATACATATCATGACCGAATTTGCCACTATAATAGCATGAAACATTCCTCCTTTTTCTTGAAGCATGAACAAACTCAGTAGAGGGGGGTTTTTCATGCTCACAATGATAAACCATGTTATTTTTCTATTTTTCATTTTCTTCATCACTCAAAGATAATGATTCATTCAAAATTTTGATTTCATTTTGTAATGATGAAATATGTAGTTCACAATTAGCAAACTATTCTTCACATAATGCAACTTTACCATTCAACATAGAATTGATAGATTTGTAACTTGCAACTTCCTGTTCTAAAACATGAGAATTTTCAAGATCATCAACAACATGTTTTCCTTTTTCAAACATATGGAGTTTATCAACCAATGAACTATTTTGATCCTTCAATTTCTGAATCTCTTCATCAAGTTTTTCATTTTGAAGTTTTTCAAATGAATTTCCAGTCATGAAGGTATGTTCTAGTTCATTCTTTTTAAAACTGACCTTTTCATTTGTCATAGCATTCATAGTTTCATTGGATTCAAATTTATCATTCAGATTTCTAAAGATTTCTATTTCATTCCTAAGTTCCTCCAATTTATTTGTCTTGTCAACATTCAGAGTTACTTTCCCTTTTTCCAGAAGAAGCAGCTTTTCAGATATGGAGGTGTTCAATATTTTCAGCTCCTCATTTTCTTTTTCTATTCGTTGAAGTTCTAAAATTTTATCCAACAAGGAGTTATTTTCAGATCTATGGTTTGCAATCATTTCTTTTAGTTCTTCTTCAACAAGCATTTGGGACTCAACTAGCCTTTCAAGCTCAATGCATTTCCCACATGAAGAGTAGTCAAGTTTCTTTTTCAATTTTCTGTTTTCAGATTTTAATGATTTGTATTTATCAAACAGTTCATCATAAGCATTCACTAATTCATCATAGCTCAATTCATCCTCTTCCTCAGAATCGGAGTTATAATTTACCTTGGAGGTTTCCTCGCTTTGGCATTCATTTTCTTTGTTTGCCACTAGACAGTCACTGTCGTTGGAGCTTTCCTTTTGGGCTTTGCTTAGCCCATCCCATATCCCTTTGGCAGACCTACAGTTGGAAACAAATGGAAATTTGTTAATGTTTACTGCTACCTTAAGAGCATGC
This sequence comes from Amorphophallus konjac, assembly GCA_022559845.1. NCBI lineage: Eukaryota > Viridiplantae > Streptophyta > Magnoliopsida > Alismatales > Araceae > Amorphophallus > Amorphophallus konjac. The sequence continues at coordinate 253,730,253 of CM040125.1, read as the reverse complement.
AAAGCAAATAAATTATCAGAGTTCTTTCTCTTATCCTCATCGGTCCATCTCAACTCATTTTTGGGTAAAACATGAGGACCATGAGTCATTAAGTTCATAAGTTTCGGATTAACATTAGTAATCCAAACACAAAATTTTCATAGCCACAAAGCATAATCAAAACCATCAAAGACAGGAATAGAATTCACACTAGCCATCATGAAAACGATCTTTACTCTACGACCGCAAGGTCGACAAAAAAATCAGAGACGAGGCTCTGATACCAAGTGTTGGCCTAGAGAGATGGCGGATAAGAAGGGGGGTTGAATTGTCCCATTACCGAGATGGCGGATTTTTAAAATCTTTCCTAACAAAACACATTGGAATTAAGATTAACAATGTTAATAACTAAAAATTAAGTTAGATTTAAAATGTTCTCCCAAGCTTTCCGATCTCACTCATAATAACAATGCGACTAACAGGGAAATTTTGCTCAACACAGATTACGAAGGTAGTAGTGTGTGATTATGCATTGAATGAAAAACCTATATAATGTACCTGTCAACGGAGATCGAAGAAATGACAATCACACACGTAATCACACAAGGCACAAGGATTTTTAGGTGGTTCAGGACCACGACGGGCTCCCTACGTCCACCCCTCACCCAGCCGGGTGAGGCTTCACTACACACTACTTTCGTAGCAACATGGGGACGAACCCCAACCACACACATGCTGCTTTCGCAGCAATATACGCACAACGGCACGAGGCGTTGCCTCAACACGCTGCCACTACAGCACACACACACACACACACGACGTCGGGGAACACGCCCCGGACACTGAACCACACGGAGTCACAGCTCCGTCCTTATACAGCCAAACACGGGGAACCTTTCCCCGCAATAAAACCACATATGCGGAGATACAACTCCGCCCACAAACAACGTATTCTCAGTTTAACAAACAAAGAGGATATTCAATTTGCGCTCACTGTAAAATATATATCAAGAAAATCATCTCAAAGAAATAGGTAAGAGATATGGAAAGTTTTCCCTTTGGTTCTCCATTAGCTATAAGAGGATCTTTCTTGAATCTTGGGTTGGAGAAAGCTTAATCCAGAGGTAGTCAGAGCAGACGATCTTCCTTCTTGAAGATTAAATGTGTGTTCCTTCAAATCGAAGCTCCTATCATATCTGCAAACACTAAGAACAGATTAATCAATATGCTCAACACTATGCTTTGATTAAAAGGGATATCACAAGTAAATGGATAGAAGATATATAATGTTTCCCCCTTTGAATATCCCAATAATCCCTCCGAAAGAAGGTAGGGTGCGCTGGAAATGATGAATCGCAGAGTGGAAGCAGCCAGCTTGAGATAGAAATGCCCAAACTCGCAGACCGGAGAGAGCAGCAGCTGCATCTTCCCAATCAAAGGACAAGCTCGTTGAAGATGATCTGTTGTGGCTTCTTCTTCCTCCTCCTTGAGTGAGCACACCTCCTTTTCGTTCTTCTTCTTCCCTACAAGAACAGATAGAACAATAAGCCCCCAAGGGATCTTCTCCCATCGATGGAGATCTCAATGTTTATATACATAGGGAAGAAGAATGACAAAAGACATTAAATCCCATGAGAACCCTTCAAAACCACACCCAAACCATAGGAGAAACCCTAAGGCTATTGGGGTAAAAAGCCAAGGTCATCGGATCACTTTAATGGGCATTTCATAAAGATTCCAGAAATCACGATCCGAACGAACCAGATAAAGTGTCGACTCATAGGGTCGACACTTTTCTCAACTCATTCTATCCAGTTTGTAAAAACATGACCCAAAGCAAAAGTGTCGACTCTATGAGTCGACACTTTTTGCAACTTGTTCTGTCCTAAACACAAAATAGCTCCTCAGGACAAAAGTGTCGACTCTTTTTGTCAGCATATCAGAAATCAATGCAAACAACATACCGTGAAATAAGTGTCGACTCTTAGAGTCAACACTTTTACTGACATAAGTGAAAACTCAATTAAACTCAATTGAAACCCAGAAAAACCCTATCCAAACATTGGGGACAAATAGCCATTCATGGAAACAAGATGTTGGCATGATTTAAACCTCATTACACCAAAGGCAAATGAAAGTGTTAAGAAAATTGAATTCTAAACCACTCCTAGAAAAATATGCAAAAATAACACTATCAAATCATGAAATCAAATGGAAATCTGAATAGGTTGAGCATGATGCAACCCCAACATAAAACTTCATCTATCAAAGGATGAAACTCTTTGAAAGCTTCAAGACCCCAAGAATTATATGCATGTGAGTATTATGAAACAGATTCACGGGGTTTTAAAATAGACTCCATGGTATGTAAATAGGAATGGAAGCTTACCATAGATGTCAAGGATTTGTGGGTATTTTTGAACCTGCACTTTCCAGAAATTCAACCACATGAGAATACTGAGTTAGAGCAATTGAGGAAACCATTTTCAACCAAACTCATTCAATCCACATTGGATTATATTCAATCATGATTTCTTACCTTGAACAAGGGAATGTGACACATTTGAGCCTTGCATGCTTAACAACCTCAATATCATGTTGAGGCACATAACACACAAGAATTACTTAATGCATTCTATAATGTCTGTGCATATAACCCATGGTCGATGCAAATGTATAGAGCAACCAAGATTGGGTCGGTGCACAAGTGAACAGAGTCGATGCATGTTTGAACAAGTCTGTGCACAATTGAGCAGAGTCTGTTCAAACTGTGTAGAGCCCATAGATAAGGTCGGTGCAATGATGACCAAAGTCCGTGCAATGATCCACAAGGTCTATGCAATAATGAATAAGGTTCGTGCAACAAACATCACACATAAGGCTCACTCTCATCACAATTATATCAATGCAGATCATACCAAAACATTGATTCAGTCCAGAACAAAACTGAACCTACACAACCATCACATATCAAATAGATGCAAGCAATCCATTTAAGAATTCCAAGTCAGTCCGAAAATGAAAGTTCATTTCAACACATAGTTTCCAGTCAACATTAATTAAATCCATTTGAAGAGCTTACTTCAAATCAATTTCTCTACAAGAAAACCTCCTTCAACCTCCATCTAAACATCTTGAAATGCAATCAAATGAACTAGCCAACAGAATATCATGCAAGAGGAGTCATAAAACTAATATCCAACAGTCTCATGCACAGCACGCATGAGTCAACATCATAAATATATTCATGAAGGACCATTGAAATTCAACCTGCAAAATAAGATATCATCATGTTAGCTTATCATCATGTTAGCTTATTTATCATTAAGACGCCATTAAACATAAAACACACAGTATATTGGAATCATCAAAACCATTATCAAAGACAACGAGGGGGCGCACAAAACCCAACAAAAACCAAGACATATCATGAAACTGGGTAATTAGCGTCCACTCAGTCGCCATCAATTACAAAAATAGCGTCCACTATATGGTCGCTCATTCCTGTGAACAGTACAGGCACGATGAAATAACGTCCATCCTCAGGTCGCTAAATCAGGGATATAGTGTCACTGGCCTAGTCGCCAATTCCTTCTGTAATCCCAGTCACAGTCGCTAATTACTCACAGAGATAAACTTCTCAACAGAGGCCAGAACTAGGACTCTATGAGGGCTAAGCATCACATTTCTTCAGAGTAACGTGACAAACAAAGGTTTCAGGGTTTTTAGGGTACAACCTGGTCGGCTGCCTTGAGGGATCCAAATCTAGCGTAGACTTACGAAGGTCTCAATGAAGAAAATACTAGTCCGAAGGAAGGAATATCCCGCGGAGGGTCCAATCATCACCAAGAGTTGAATGTGTAATCGATAGAAATAAAATAGGAACTCCATCTACGGATGTAAGATGCGAGTGCCAAGTAAACCCGCGATATGGGCCAGAAAATGTGATGAAAATTGAGAGACAAGAATTGGCGTCCATTTAAACAGGCGCTCACTCAGGATTCTGCGTCTGTGTGAAATGTCGTCAAATCATTATTTTACCAAATTTTAGGAAAATAGACTAAGAATTAGTGACACTTTTCATGGGCGCTAATTCAAGAAATTTCCAGAAATATATAGCATTTAATTATAATGGGCGGCCTTGTACAGAGGTGCTCAAACTTTAAATAATGTCCAACCTTATGTCGCAGATTCATGTTTTTCACACAATTTCTATTTTTACTAATTTTTTTATAAACAACGCCTCCTCACAGGGGCGCTCATTCATTAATTGGCAACTGTTGAATAGTCGTCCATTCTTTTTCTGCTACGCATCGAGTAGACACGTTCACAGACACAAATCACTATTCATGTGTACATGAACAGTAGCACTTCACTATTTACATGAAATTTCCAGAATCTAAAGACATGGATAGCTAGAGAAAAATATAGGGAAACTAGAATCATGCTCATGTAAGAATTTTAACGTCAGGTTTCATAGAGATAAAATTTTAAACATGTAATGTTCATTAATTACACTTAAATGAAATAACGACATGGGTATTGTCGCTCATTAATTTAGGACCAGAGAGCCATCGCAAATTCAGAAATTGCGACCCTCCATGCGGTCGTTCATTAATGGGCGGCCAGTACTTGGTCTCTATTTTCATGCAGGCAGAAAACTCAAAAAACTACGTAAACAGAATAGCAGAAACTATGAAATCATGATATTATCCTACTTATGCATGCCATGGACCTTTGCTATTGATCTTGGACCTAGATGCTTGAGAAAACTGACCTTTTTTCACTTGATCTCGATGACGGAAGAGAAAGAGATACGAAGGATATGCAGCAACAGAAACAACCGCAACAGCAGTTACAACACCACGGTAGCAACTGTTCTGCAACTACGGCAAGGAAGAAAAGAATATGATGCAACTTCTTCACGGCAATGGGAAAAAGTGGATGCATGCTCGTCTCGTCCTCACGCACCGATAGTAGCAGCAACAGGCATGATTAAGAATAAGCAGATGATGCTCTTCTTCATGCTCAGCCGTAGGAGGAGCACAGCAGTAGAGAAATATGGAGGCAGAAGAAACTTTTCCATGAACGTGGGTGACATGGACGACGTCGACGCAAAGAACTCCTTCAAAGCAGCAGTAGTCTTTGCTTGTTCGAGAGAGGGGGTTATTTATAGAGAAGGACAACCTACGGGGTTTTAGAATCCTAATGGGATTTAATTCCCACGTAAACAAACCTAAGGGATCTAGAGTTTCGCATGCTATTCCTTTCTATCCATATCTGTTGCCGCCCTATACAAATCCTTGAAAACCCTAAATTCCTCTTCCAAAGCAACTTCGAACGTGAGTATGGTTGGCTTTTGAAAACAACCCACACTATATTCATATATGCGTATATATCCTATTTTTCTTTGTACCTAGGAAGGGTTATGGGCAATTAAGGCCCATTCACAAGCTAGAGGCCCATATGTTAAGTGAGAGGGTTGTGCTTAAGGCCCATATAAAGGATAAAGCCTTTTGGTTTAATCATTTGGGTTTTATAATTTGTTTGATGGGGCTCTTGTCTTAGGAGGATTTGATTTCTTTTAGGAAATATTTGTATTCTCTATATTTTATCAGGGGTGCTATGTAACGCCCGAGAATTTTCTAGGAATTTTTCAGGATTTAAGTATAAATATTAAGCATTTTAAAAGGCTTAATGGGCTATTAAAAAGAATTAAGGATTTATTTAATCCATTTAAAGGCCTTATAATTACCAAAGGGCTAAGCCCAATTCAAATAGGCCCAAAGACCTAATTCCAAGACTTTGAGACCCAAGCCCATTAATAGAAACGTACATTAGGTAATTTACGGATTTAAATGGAATATACACATCAAATTAGGGGATAAATGGGGATAATACGATAAATCCAAAATTTTCAGATTTAATAAACTCTGGCGGTCTATCGCGCGACCGCTAAGCCCACCCTAGCGGTCCTCCGATGACCGCTAAGCACCCTAGTTCCATGAATGGAAGAAAACGTAAAAAAACTTGGATCTTTGACGATCAAATCTCCTTAGATCAAACCAACCTGGCATAGATGACTCACTAGAACTCTCTAGGGATTAACTCTACTCCAATTTAGGACTCTAGGTTCGATCTAATCCCTTAAACCCTAGGTGAATCTATAAATAGAACCTAAATTTGACACATGTGAACCCTAATGCTGGCTCACATATTTCGAAGGTGAGGAGACATCTTCTCAAGGTATTTCTTTAGAACTTTATGTTCTTCTTTGTTTTATCTAACTACCCTCAAATTTTCATGCTAGATGATCCAACCATTGGAGAGTTAGAGCCTCTGCAAGTTGCTGGATCGTAACAGATTGCACTTGAACCAGTACGACGGCCCAGTGAAGATCAGAAAAATAGAACCCCTAAATGAGGTATTTAGAAGTCGTGTCTTTAGAACTTTTTGTTCCCCTATCTATCTTCTATCTACCCTTTGATTTTTATTAATTTAGGACAAGAGGATCGGGAGTAGAAGGATGAGAAGTTGTTGATTTGGCACAGGACGTGCAGAAACTAGGGCTTCCTTCCAGTCAAAAATCCAGAGTCTAGGGAACAAATCAAAGGTAGGTTATCTCATGAAAAGGCTAAATTAACCTATTAAGAGTAAAAGCCCGCTTGTTTCATGAGATTTCATGCATTGTACATGTTGTATTTGATATTTTACTATGACTACGCATATAGGGTTAGCATGGCATGCGTGAACCTTGCCCTTAATAAGAAAAAAATGATAATTCTAGTTTATTTCACTCAAACCATGCATCTCCATGTTTTAATAAGGTGTTATTAGGCCTTATTTGCCTGTTGGTGTATTTTACCATACATCCATCTGCCCTAGAGTAGCATATTTTAGGTTATCATTGTTTACAGTAGACAGGAAGAAATGATCTGCCTGAGACCGCCTGAGTACCCTTGCGGTCCTACGATAGACCGCTAGACCCTATGAAACGGTCCTCAAGTTACCGCTAGGCTTTCCTAAGTTCTGTAATTATGTTAACCCGAAACATAATACAGATTAAACCTATTCATCGTACGATAAGCCTACCTAATTAGGTCTTACCCATGTTTTAAGTAATGATTTCATACACTTGGTTATGTTAGTTGTTCATCTTAGTAGGTTTCATGTTCTTTATACAATTTGGACTTATTTTAAAACCTATGTTAATTTCATGCCAAAACCTATACTCTTGTATTAATGATCATAATTTCATATGGTTCATGGACTTGTCTAGTTTGTATTTGATCATTGTTTTATCATGATCCTTCTTATCTAGAGTCATCTTTTTAAGTACATGGCATGTATTTCGGTACGATGTCATTAGATACACTTTGCACTTTAAGTACACAAATCTTGGACTTGTGATCCTCTCCGCTGGATATTCCTTCCACTGGACTAGGTGATCTTGTTTCAAGGCCTCCATAAGACTCCGCGAGCCTGAGATTCCCACTACGATGCCGAGCTGGTTATACCCTAAAAACCCAATTATCTAGAAGACACTTTACCAGAGTTTTATGTGTTCTGGACCTTAGCGGCCCTATGGATGACCGCCAGAGGTACCTAGCGGCCATTTACCTGACCGCTAAAGACACCAAGCGGCCCTGCATGACCGCAAGGCTCCAATAGGTTTTCACTGCATCGACATTTTTTCTTCATGCGTCGACTCTGTCCATAAAACGGTCTGGCACTGACCGCTAAGGTCTAAAAATGGTCCAATCATGACCGCTGGTGTCTTCAATGTTCTTACCTCGGGGTTTGACCCTAGGGTTGATCTTTCTATGATCCTAGAGTGTCTATGATTATCTAGAACCTAACACCTTGTTTTCAAAACTACCTAATGAAATATGGAAATTAAAGAAGATGATGTTATACTGCCAAATTTTTCTTCATGGCATAACCTTGTTCAAAATCAATCTTTGAACTCTCATATTCTTGTTTGAAGCATTCTTACCTTGAGATTTACTATCATGAAACTATAATTTGAACTTGTTACATTATTGGCCATATTTATAATTCTCGTGGACGTAGCTTGATTTATAACTTGAAGATGCACGAGCGGGGATGGACAGTGTCCAAGGGCTCAACTCTAGTCTCCTCGGCAGATAGCCGGAACATACTATAAATCATGGGGTATGATGAACACTGACGTCGCCTTGCGCTGGGAGTACTTTTTTTATAAACGGGTGAAATCCACGAATTCTCACGAGGCAATCTTGTGAAATTACATGCTTGTTAGTACATTCTCATTACATGACCTTCTAGTACATAGCTTTTATGGTTATGGAAAAGTGCATTCTTGTTCAGGAAAGGTCAAATTACATTAATGTTATATTCTTGCTTGATCATATTTCTAGTCTACAAGAATTCTCATATCTCACCTTACTCGTATTTTGATTATTGCGTTATTCACGTGTTTCATCATATTTTCATGACTTATCTTATACTCTAGAGCTAAAATGTTAATTACTTAAATATTACCTTCATGTTGATACGAAGATACCTACTGGGCAAGTGTGCTCATTCCCTACTTTTCTAATCTTTTTCAGGAAATTCTAGCGGGTCGGATTCAGATTATTCAAGTGATGGATCCGAGAGTGATTAAAGAAGAAGCGGAACCTTATATTGTCCTTAGTTGATAGTCAAGAGTCACTATGTAATTTTCTATTTTTATTGAGTCGAGTTAGTCAAAGAGTCAAGAGTCAATCTTATGTACTTTTGGATCATTATTTAATAAAACAAATATTTTGTCAAATATTGTGCATTCATTTCTTATGTGTGAATGTGTTAGCACTTTGATTATGTTTCTCGCTTGAGGCATACTAGCTGACTGTTCATGTTCCCGATTATTTCCATTGCATAAGCTCGGGACGTGACATGCTACATATTCAAGCTCTTCAACCATCGGCGTCTAGTCCGACAACTCTTCAACCATCGGTGTCCAGGCCGACAGCTATTCAAAGATGTGAATAGATATTCAAGCTCTTCAACCATCGGCACCTAAGCTGATAGTTCTTCAACCATCGGCGTCCAGGCCGACAGCTGTTCAAAGATGTTCATAGATATTCAAGCTCTTCAACCATCAGCATCCAAGCCGACAGCTCTTCAACCATTGGCATCCAAGCTGACAGCTCTACAACCATCGGCATCTAAGTCGATAGCTTTTCAACCATCGTCGTCTGAGCCGACAGCATTTCAACCATCGGCACCCAAGCTGGCTGATTCTCAACCGTTGGCATCCATGCCAACACACACATTCAAAAATATTAAAAGATACTCAAAATACCCAACCGCCGGCGTCCCATCCTCAGCTGTTTGAAGATGTTCGAAGATATTCAAAGCTATTCAAATATATTCAACCGATGGCGTCTGTGCCGACACATACTCAAAGATATTCAGCAATATCCAAAGATGATTCACAAATATTCAAAGATGTTCAATGATATTAAAAAAAAGAGAGCATAAAAAAACCCTCTTACATGATTTTGATTTTGAATGCGTGCTCACCCGGCTTGCATGATTGTCTATAATATATCTAATACACTTCCTTCGAATTTCCTAGGACCCTATCTCCTTGAATAAATAATGCTACCCCAATTCTAGATATGCATGCGTCACGACATATACTTGAAGTCCCGCGATCAATGACACCCAAGAGGGGGGTGAATTGGGTGTTTACAAATTTTAAAGAAACTTTTGGCTTTTTACACAATATGTGATAAACGTAAAATTAGCAATTTGAAAACTGTTTAACTAATTCTCTCAATCTCTCCGTTCCCACACGACCATATAACGAAAACAATCAAGCCACACAAATAACACACAATGCACAGCGGTTTTTAAGGTGGTTCGGATGCAACGACGGCAATCCTACGTCCACCCCTCACCAAACCCGGTGAGGCTTCACTCGGGGATAAATCACCAAACGGAGACGACGCTCCAATCACACACGCAGGATGACACCTGCCCACACACACAGGGATGCACCCCAACACACACACACATACACACGGAGATGAGGTCTCCAACACGATCCAACAAGCGGATCAACAAAGCACACACACACTGCGACAAGTGCAGCACTCCACACACACAACACTAAGATCTAGATAAAACCACACACACACGTAGATCTAAGAAGACCTACGCACACATGAATCAAATACAACACACACACACATGACCACGGATCCAACAACGATCCACACATACACAAGTTTTCACAGTTTATGAGGAACACAAATATAACACCCAAAACACAAAGGCAATGAGGCACAATTTAGAAAACTCCTGATTTGGCTTCCCTTTGAACGTATGCTGCTGATCTTTGAACGTGGCTTCAATCTTCACTTGAGCAGAGCTTGAAAGACTTCATATGGATCTTGATAAATAATATTCTCACCTTTTAGCAGCCTTTTCTCGAATCGGTGCTTGCTTGCTTCTTCTTCTTTCATGGAGGTTGCTAGCTTCAGCTTTGGCTTGAAACACCTTGGAGATGGATGAAGAACTTACAAAATGGAGTATGTTTGCAAGAGTTCCCGCAGCCTTCTTCTTGCCTTGATAGCCTCCTTCTTGATCTCTCTTTGTTGGTTGCTTGCTTCTTCACTTGAATGGGGGTATATTGGCTTCAGATTTACCTTTAATATGTTGAGGAAGGACGAAGAACTTCAGCTTGAAGCACTGTTCACGGAGGTGCTACAGTACCCGTGAATCTCCTCTTCTAGCTTCCCTTGATATCTCTTGATCCCCTTGAAGCATTAGGGTTTCTAACCCTCTTGTATGTGTTTTATAGCATTTGAATGGTCTATAGAAACCCCCCAGACCAGATCCACATTTTGTGGGTGATTGGGTGACTTTAGGATTAAAGAAATCCATGGAGAATGGCTCTTCTCGAAGTGAAAAATAAAGTCAACATATGTTGGCTCGGGGCTGGCGGTCGACTTGTGGAAGCTGGCGGTCGACCGCAACTGAGAAACCTGTAGAAATTTGATCCCGAGAATTTTAGGTCGACCTGGGGCGGTCGACCGCCAGTTCTGCAGTATGAGACTTTTCGCGTTTGGCGATTCTGGTTGACCAGAATGACCTAGTCCTGCAAAGTTGAAGTGTTAGCTCAATGAAATACATCCAAATAACAATGACTTTAAGTAGATGTTTATTTCATACATTTGGGGGTTGGATTTCACTTGGTTTATGCATTAGAAACATCAAGACCATTTGAGCATGTTATCCTGATTAGAATGAGAAACTAATACATTTGAAGAGTGAGCTTGTAAGTTATCAATCCAAGTTATCATTGTGAATCTCAAATATCATGAATGAAGTTTAGAAATGAGAGGTATATAGAATATCCATGGTAAGGTTGATGACTATGACAAGGTAAGAATCTAACCAATGGTTCTTGACAATAAATGACATATACCACCTGTGATGACCTGTAGAAAACTAAGGTCCTTATCCATACGTACGGTTTACCAGGCGACTGCCATGTGTTTGATCATGCAAGCAAGATAGTCACGGTTAATACCATGCCCGTTCACATTGAAGAGGTTATGAAATCTCTTGCCTCTTGTAAAACTAACATATGCAAACCAAGCATCAAGGCCATGTAACCGTTGCCATTTCTCATCTCAAACATACATAGATAACAAAGAGCATGAGCGATCAATCACATGTTTAGTTATCATCACTTAATCACACATTAAGTTTAGTTATCATCAAAACCATAACTTAACTATCACAACAATCATCAAAACCATAACTCAACAATCTCCCCCTTTTTGATAATGTCAAACTTATTGATGATGACAAACGTAATGATGATGACAAACTTAATGAATTACTTATTAATGATGATACAACATAGTGGATACAACAGAATGGCACAAATATTAAACTTATTGATGATGATAAATGTAATGATGATGACAAACTTAATGATTACTTATTAATGATGATACAACAGAGTGGATACAACAGAATGGCACATATATTCGTCTCCCCCTGTCACACACAATCATCAATTATTCTCCCCCTTTGACATAATCAAAAGGCGGGATAATGCAAATCTTTCTCCCCTTGTGACATGATCAACAATATCAACAACGCTGGAAGAAGCCAAGCGAGAAAGAACAAGCTTATCTCCCTTTGAAACAGCAATAGCCCATCTTATCAAATCAGAAGAAGCAAGGGCAAATCATGGACGAACAAATGAATATGATGCCAATCAGAGGAAACCAATTGGTGATTATCCTCACAAATCAATATGATACCATCCAAAGTAAATATAGTCAAGCATGTATTGATACCGAAGGTGGTGATTGGTAGGTTGGATATGAACCAATGGAGAAAGATGTTCACAAGATGAGACGTTCAGCAGGATATCATGCAAAATCTAGATCCCATGTCAGATTTTCTCAACATGCAAGAGCAGGAGGACATAACAAGAGAGTTTATTTTGATTTTCAAGTTTTCTGATTTTTATATTTTCTGTAAATGCATAAAAACTCAATGCAAACATGTGACACAATGAATGCATGCAATACAACTGAACAGACATGATGACAATATGAATGCAATCATATGAAACTCAATGCAAGCATACAATGGAATGAAAAACAACTAGGCCAATTTTTGAACTCAGAAACCATTTTTGGAATGTGATAGATTTTCATATTTTGACATTTTCTGTGATAATGCATGAAGCTATATACATGCAAATGATGCCATATGAGATGTACAACCAAACAAATACATATATATACATGCAACACAGCTCCCCCAGACTTATTTAAGAGATAATAGGTATAAGAAGGGTGCATGAGGGTCATGACAATCGGAATGCACATGTGTAGCAAGTGGGAGATTGTGCAATCATGTAGGAGATTCATGTAATTGCTAAAGTAGTCAATCAACTTTCTGAATATATATTAAATCAAATTTTCAGGTGTGTACGTGAGTAACATGAAAAATGATAGTTGCAATATGGATATTCAGATTTTCAGATTAACACAAGGAGACATTTTACAGACTACACTTCAATTTTGAGAACAGCGTATTGGAGGATACGCTCTACCACAATGAGTTTTCACCAATATTTTTTAACTCAACCAATAACACATGATTAGTCAAAATTTTTCAAGAGTGATCAGGTTCAAATAATCCCTTTTTACGTAGTAGACACATGAAGCTCATGCCAGAATCCCCGGTTACCTAGAATACTGAACTATTTCACCTCATTTTGAACAGAGATATTAGTCAACACTTTTCAGATATGAACCACATCACGTCTCAGGTGACATGTGCCCAGTTTACTCAGTGAGACCGAGCATTGCTCTATCTTTCATTTCCATTTCAGATTTTTCAACAAGGATAGGTAGACAGCTTTTTCCTCAACTGTCTCTTCAACATGCATGCAGCAAGTTTAACATCTTGAGAGTGTTGAAAAGAAATTCATATATCCTTATCTTTAACAGTCATTTTCACATTTTATGCATGAAGTGTGCGAATTTGATTCAGCATGTACACCAACAATATCATGAATACACAACAGTGCAACTCCCCCTAAATAGATGCACTTATGAAATATAAATTCTCCCAGAGTGTACGACATGAAACACTTCAATAATGACTCAAATGCAGCATTATTTATCAAGAAGACATAAGGCCATAGAAATGCCAAGGGATGGGGTTGAATAACATATAATAGCACACAAGCACATATTGGGAGTTTATGTAAATGTACTATGACATGCGTGCGAGCAATGTGATGTCAATTGAATGGACAATTTGATACCAATTGAATGGATTCCGACTAAATGAACTAAGTGTGATTAATACATGAGTTCTAGTGTAATGCAAAATTTAACATGGGTGCAAAGTGTGAGTTTTTAGTTTTTTTTATTTGAGTGAACTAAATGCACCTAATGCATTAGATTCTGATACATGCAACCTATAACTGTATGAGAATGGAAGACAGGATGCAAAAACAAAATGAAAGCTTTGATTTTCAGGCCAGTTTGACAAATTCTCATTGAAATCATCCACATTCTATTCATGAATCAACAAATATTTCATGAAATGGCCTTTATGAATAAGGGTGCTTAGATGATCAAAATTAAGCAATGCAACCCAATTCAAGAATTGTTCAACAGCAGATTTTCAAAAGTCATTCACAAGTGTTGAAATGAGAATTCATCCAAAAGTCAAATATTTGAATCATTTAATCAGAAACATATTTTCAATTTAAAGAACTCAGCTCAAGGATTCATTCATAACTCCACCAATCATAATTTTCATGATCTGGTACAAGGCGGAAATTTTAGTCCGAAGACCTAACTCAACGCATAGGGAATGCTTCCAAGTGGATATAATCCACTCTTCCATAGACACAATTTGATATACCAGATATGTAATTTAATTCAAGTGTGATCATGCAATTCAAATTGAAAATATTCAATATGCAACCACTTCATACACATCCTTCAAAATTTTAAATTTGATTCAATCAATTAGGCACATTCATCACAACATGCTAGTAAATGACAATTCAAGTTTTTAGAATTAATACATGTCACTTGAGAGTGTCACCAAGTGACAAAGAGGTCATTGCATGAATTTACAAGGTTGAATTACCTTAGTTCAGACGACAGGATTGGAAGCCTTCATGCCCTAAGATCACTAACCCTACGAAGGCTAGTACTTCATATTTTGATTTTCATACCTTTACCTTGAGAATCTATTTTCTTCCAAGCCTTCCATCTGCAATCCAAAGAAGAATGAAATTTAGTTTACTCATGAGTGTATTTTAAAATCTTTTTGCATAATCCCTGCACAATGTTCACAAAAGGCATTATTAGTAGCTCAGAAATGATATCATTCATATATACTCAAACCACTAAAATATATTTTACCCGATTTATCTTGTGAGAGGTGTTTGATCAACCTTACCTATTTAACCTGTTCTCAATCAAAAGATGCGGGCTTTTCATACCATGCCTTGGGTACTTACTTTAGCACGTACAAGGACTTTCACCACCTTGTACTTGAGTTGATCGTGGAGGCTGTTCCACACAAAGTAGCCCATCTTCTTGTAGCAACTTGAGAGGGTTCTCATCATTTTCATCCATGCAAGGTATTCTTCCAGTTGATTCATGGTTGGTCATGACTGGCCCATTATCATTTAGATTTTGGTAGTATAATCTGCATCTAGGAGCAAACAGAATTGATTTGTCAAGTTCGATTCAAATTTATTAACAATTACATGGCAAATTCATTTAACAATTAACATTTCCTAGACAGCTCTACATGCAATGCATGACTCATGTGTGAACCTAAACGTTAAGCCTATATGACGAATGTGGTTGCTCCCCCTTAGTGTGTACATGAATGCAATAGGTTTAGTAACAATCAAATGCCATATGCAGCCTATTAAGTAAATGACTCATAGTACCAGGCGGAGAACTTAGATCCGAAGATCACCTCATGCATAGTGATAGTTTTCAGACAGGGTTAACCTGCCCTTCCTCATGTCACCATTTGATATACTATGTAATCATGGATGACAAAGACAGGGGGATTGCAATGTATTATAACATGAATACACAATGTTCAACTTATGCATGACAGAGTATGAAAGTGAAAGTGTATGCAAACACAATATATATAGTGAAATCATGATCTGAAGAATCTTCAAGCTCTTCTTTACACGAAGATGCTATATGACAATTGATATGCGCACAAATATGCAAATAACTATGAATGAAATGCATGTACATCGATATGTAAGATTACATGACTATATGACACAAAGTAAGTTAAAACATGACACAATCACTACATAAAGTAGGAGGGATATCACCCGAATGCTCATATTTAGTTTTTTTATTTTTCTTCTAACCTGACTTATGCCACTTGGCTCGTGTGCCTTACCTTCTTGATGAAAACATATTTCATGCTTTACATTTTCAAGGCACACCTGCAAATCAGATTTCTCATTTAACATTCTTAGGTACCCAAATCATTTTGGGTCCTTGTGGGTTAGCAGCAACATAGTCATGTGGTTTCTAATTTTTGACAACATTCAAATCATCATTTTTCTTTAGAAAACAATCATGCTTAACATTCCCAGATTTGCCAAAGTGATGGTAGAAGACACGTGGCATCATCTTCTTTCTTCTCATGGGTTCTACTGATTTGTGTGTGTGAGCATGATGTGTTGAGTGGAAGTTCTTTCTCTTCAACAATAACTAGCAATGTGAAGTTGTATGACCCCTTTTACCACAGTGATTGTAATGCATAGAAGATTTTGTGGTGAAAGTTTTCTTTACATTTTTCAAAACAGCTTGGTTTCCACATGCTTTCAAGTCATCATTCTTTATAATGAAACAATCATGCATGACATGTCCAGATTTACCACAGTAAAAATATGAGAGTTTCTTTCTAGGTGGTTGTGTGTGTGTGGCAGAAGTATGTTTAACATGCATGGGTGTGCTAGCAGCATTTTTAGATTTTTGATGCAAATTGATTTTCTTTGTGGATGCATGTGTGTGTGCAATATGATTTTTCTTTTTCAGATTTACATTTGATGTGTTGGCTATGTTTGAACTGTGCACAAAAGATATATAAACTTTATTTCCAAACTTCTTTTTGTTCACAGGATTATAGCCCAGTCATTCCCTTTAAAAATTCACTTTCATCCCCAATAATTTATCCAAGTTTTCTTGACCATTTACAAATCTAGACAACGAATCATTCAAGTCAAGAATTTTAGATTGAAGAGATGAAATTTGCAATTCAGAGTTGCTAAGTTCTTCTTCACAAGTAGAAAGACTAACATTCAACATGGCATTGGTAGTCTTACGGGATTCTACTTCTTGCCTAAGTTCATCCACATTTTCACATTCTCTAACAACCACATATTTTCCTTTTTCAAGAATCAACAATCTTTCAGAAATGACCTTGTTCAATTCCTTTAGTTTCTCATTTTCTTAAATAAGCTTTTCATCATGAATCAGTTCATTTATCAAGGTTTGATCATCGGCCATTGAATTCAGTTTTGCAGTCATCTCCTTGTTTTCATTTCTTAAGGAACATATTTGATCTTTGTGAAATTTAATGTCAAACACATGAGCCTCAATCATTTCCTCTAGATGCAATCATTTTTTACAAGAGGAATTACACTTATTTTGTTCGGCATCCTTTTTCAATTTTTTGTTTTCAGATTTTAGCTTCTTGTATTTTTCAGCAAGATCATCATATGCAATCAACAAATCTTCATAGCTAACTTCATCTTCATTGTCAGAATCAGAATTTACCTTTGAGCTTGATTCAATTTGCCGATCACTCCCTTGATCGCTTGTACCTGCCACAAGGCATTAGTCTTCATGCTCTTCCCGGACTTTCGTTAAGCCATCCAAGATATCCTTTGCGGACCTACAATGGGAGACAAAAATAAACTGATTAGAATTGACTGCAGCAGTGAACAGCTTTAAAACCAACCAATTTTGATCATGTTTATGCTTATGATTTTCAGCCGAGACACCTTTGTCTTTCGGCAATTCATAGGGACCACAAGAGACAAGCTTCCATAGCTTAGGGTCGTATGAATTGACTAGACTGAACATTCTTCCTAACCACAAATCGAAATTGCAACCATTAAACACCGGTGAAGAATTAAAAGCGTGCATAATGGTAGTCATTGATCTGGATCACTCTAGATCATTAGATCTATAAAAAATAGAGCCTTGGCTCTGATACCAATTGAAGTCCCGCGATCAATGACACCCAAGAGGGGGGTGAATTGGGTGTTTACAAATTTTAAAGAAACTATTGGCTTTTTACAAAATATGTGATAAACGTTAATTAGCAATTTAAAACCTGTTTAACTAATTCTCTCGATCTCTCCGTTCCCACACGACCATATAACGAAAACAATCAAACCACACAAATAACACATAATGTACAGCGGTTTTTAAGGTGGTTCGGATGCAACGACGGAAATCCTACGTCCACCCCTCACTAAACCCCGTGAGGCTTCACTCGGGGATAAATCCCCAAACGGAGATGACGCTCCAACCACACACGCAGGACGACACCTGCCCACACACACGGGGATGCACCCCAACACACACACACACACACACATGGTGACGAGGTCTCCAACACGATCAAACAAGCGGATCAACAAAGTACACACACGCTGCGACAAGTGCAGCACTCCACACACACAAACACTAAGATCTAGATAAAACCACACACACATGTAGATCTAAGAAGACCTACGCACACACAAATCAAATACAACACACACACACACACGACCACGGATCCAACAACGATCCACACACACACAAGTTTTCGTAGTTTATGAGGAACATAAATATAACACCCAAAACACAAAGGCAATGAGGCACAATTTAGAAAACTCCTGATTTGGCTTCCCTTTGAACGTATGCTGCTGATCTTTGAACATGCTTCAATCTTCACTTGAGCAGAGCTTGAAAGACTTCATATAGATCTTGAGAAACAATATTCTTTCACCTTTTAGCAACCTTTTCTCGAATCGGTGCTTGCTTGCTTCTTCTTCTTTCTTGGAGGTTGCTAGCTTCAGCTTTGGCTTGAAACACCTTGGAGATGGATGAAAAACTTACAAAATGGAGTATGTTTGCAAGAGTTCCCGTAGCCTTCTTCTTGCCTTGATAGCCTCCTTCTTGATCTCTCTTTGTTGGTTGCTTGCTTCTTCACTTGAATGGGGGTATATTGGCTTCAGATTTACCTTTAATGTGTTGAGAAAGGATGAAGAACTTCAGCTCGAAGCACTGTTCACGGAGGTGCTACAGTACCCATGAATCTCCTCTTCTAGCTTCCCTTGATCTCTCTTGATCCCCTTGAAGCATTAGGGTTTCTAACCCTCTTGTATGTGTTTTATAGCATTTAAATGGTCTATAGAAACCCCCCAGACCAGATCCACATTTTGTGGGTGATTGGGTGACTTTAGGATTAAAGAAATCCATGGAGAATGGCTCTTCTCGAAGTGAAAAACAAAGTCAACATATGTAGGCTCGGGGCTGGCGGTCGACCTGTGGAAGCTGGCGGTCGACCGCTACTGAGAAACCTGTAGAAATTTGATCCCTATAATTTTAGGTCGACCTGGGGCGGTCGACCGCCAGTTCTGCAGTATGAGACTTTTCGCGTTTGGCGATTCTGGTTGACCGGAATGACCTAGTCCTGCAAAGTTGAAGTGTTAGCCCAATGAAATACATCCAAATAACAATGACTTTAAGTAGATGTTTATTTCATACATTTGGGGGTTTGATTTCACTTGGTTTATGCATTAGAAACATCAAGACCATTTGAGCATGTTATCATGATTAGAATGAGAAACTAATGCAGTTGAAGAGTGAGCTGGTAAGTTATCAATCCAAGTTATCATTGTGAACCTCAAATATCATGAATGAAGTTTAGAAATGAGAGGTATATAGAATACCCGTGCTGAGGTTGATGACTATGACAAGGTAAGAATCTTACCAATGGTTCTTGACAATAAATGACATATACCACCTGTGTTGACCTGTAGAAAGTAAGGTACTAATCCATACGTACGATTTACCAGGCGACTGCCATGAGTTTGATCCTGCAAGTAAGATAGTCAGCGTTAATACCATGCTCGTTCACATTGAAGATGTTATGAAATCTCTTGCCTCTTGTAAAACCAACATATGCAAACCAAGCATCATGGCCATGTAACCGTTGTCATTTCCCATCTCAAACATACATAGATAACAAGAGCATGAGCAATCAATCACAAGTTTAGTTATCATCACTTAATCACACATTAAGTTTAGTTATCATCAAAACCATAACTTAACTATCACAACAATCATCAAAACCATAACTCAACAATACTAAGGGGGAAAACCTATTTTTGGTGAGTGTATACGTCGAGGGGAAAGAATCATAGCTATGTTTTTAGCGTAACTTGTAAAATACACCTGAGGCGTAACTCCCACACCTTACACACAATGTGATCAATGGTCTCTAACCATAAGGATTTCAGAATTTCATCCTAACACTGTATGGATGCTTGAATGCTTACACTCGCATGAAAGGCAATCGTGAGAAAAAAGCTACCTGCACCCTTTAAAAAAAGAGAAAGCAGAAAAAAATGATGAATGAGTGGATTATGAATCCAGGAAGCCGGGAATCCCCACTGAAATAAATGAGGAGACTCGCGCGAAATGGTGAGACAAACCCCATGATACAATTGTGATATGTAATGAATCCTAGTAGCCAGGAATCCCCATTGAGACACATGAGGAAACTCGCATCAAACGGTGAAGACACGAATTCAAGCAAACAAGGGGTTTGTGTGAAGTTACCGAAAGGCAAAAGTCTAAAATGTATGTGTAGGTGATAGAGTAATCCTTTAGTGTTACTTGGAACGTTTGCTTATCTCTATGTTTGGGACTCACTGCTCATATATCTGCACTTTCACACCATGAAAGAAACTCTCTCGGGTACATATTGCGATTTAAACTACGCGCATAGGCTATGCGATGTCCTTTTAAAGAATGCACATCTCCTTTGGTTGTGCTTCATGGGCCGCACTCTGTCTGTTGATCAGGGGTGCCATTCTTATCCTATCTCTGGTAGAGGGGAGCTATTCTATATGTCTATTTTATGCCTGCTGTGAGTGAGTGCTTGCACGCTCAAGAAGAAACGGTCTACCTGAGACCGCCTGAGTACCCTTGCGGTCCTACGATAGACCGCTAGGCCCTATGAAACGGTCCTCAAGTGACCGCTAGGCTTTCTTGAGTTCTGTAATTATGTTAACCCGAAACATAATGCAGATTAACCCTATTTATCGTACAATAAGCCTAGCTAATTAGGTCTTACCCCTATTTTAAGTAATGATTTCATACACTTGGTTATGTTAGTTGTTCATCTTAGTAGGTTGCATGTTCTTTATGGACTTTAGACTTATTTTAAAACCTATGTTAATTTCATGCAAAAACCTATACTCTTGTATTAAAGATCATAATTTCATATGGTTCTTGGACTTGTCTAGTTTGGATTTGATCGATGTTTTATCATGATCCTACTTATCTAGAGTCATCTTCTTAATTACATGGCACGTATTCCGGTATGATGTCATTAGATACACTTTGCACATTAAGTACACAAATCTTGGACTTGTGATCATCTTCGTAAGATATTCCTTTCACCGGACTAGGTGATCTTGTTTCAAGGCCTCCATAAGACTCCGCGAGCTTGAGATTCCCACAAGGACGCCGAGTTGGTTGTACCGTAAAAACCCAATTGTCTAGAAGGCACTTTACCGGAGTTTTATACGTTCTAGACCTTAGCGGTCCTATGGACGACCGCCAGAGGTACCTAGCAGCCATTTACCTGACCGCTAAAGACACCAAGCAGCCCTACCATGACCGCAAGGCTCCAGAAGATTTTCACTACGTCGACACTTTTTTTTCATGCGTCGACTCTATCCATAAAACGGTCTGGCACTGACCGCTGAGGTCTAAAATCGGTCCAGTCATGACCGCTAGTGTCTTCAATGTTCTTAACCTGGTGTTTGACCCTAGGGTTGATCTTTCTATGATCCTAGAGGGTCTATGATTATCTAGAACCTAACACCTTATTTTCAAAACTACCTAATGAAATATGGAAATTAAAGAATATGCCGTTATGCTGCCAAATTTTTCTTCATGCTAAATCAATCTTTGAACTCTCGTATTCTTGTTTGAAGCATTCTTACTTTGAGATTTACTATCATGAAACTATAATTTGAACTTGTTACATTATTGGCCATATTTATAATTCTCGTGAAGGTAGCTTGATTTCTAACTTGAAGATGCAAGAGCGGGCACGGACAGTGTACAACGGCTCAACTCTAGTCCCCTCCGCAGATAGTAGAAAACATACTATAAATCATGGGGTATGATGAACACTTGCGTCGCATTGCGTTGGGAGTACTTTTTTTATAAATAGATGAAATCCATGAATTCTCACGAGATAATCATGTGAAATTATATGCTTGCTAGTACATTCTCGTTACATGACTTTCTAGTACATAGCCTTTATGGTTATGGAAAAGTACATTCTTGTTCATGAAAGGTCAAATTACATTCATCTTATATTCTTACTTGATCATATTTCTAGTCTACAAGAATTCTCATATCTCACCTTAATCGTATATTGATTATTGTGTTACTCACGTGTTTCATCATTTTTTCATGACTTATCTTATACTCTAGAGCTAAAATGTTAATTACTTAAACGTTGCCTTCATGTTGAAACGAAGATACCTACTGGGTAAGTATGCTCATTCTCTACTATTTCAATCTTTTTCAGGAAATTCTAGCAGTTCGGATTCAGATTATTCAAGTGATGGATCCGAGAGTGATTAAAGAATAAGCGGAACCTTAGATTGTCATTAGTTGATAGTCAAGAGTCGCTATGTAATTTTCTATTTTTATTAAGTCGAGTTAGTCAAAGAGTCAAGAGTCAATCTTATGTACTTTTGGATCGATATTTAATAAAGAAAAGATTTTGTCAAATATTGTGCATTCATTTCTTATGTGTGAATGTGTTAGCGCTCTGATTATGTTTCTCGCTTAAGGTATACTAGCCGACTGTTCATGTTCACGATTATTTCTGCTGCATAATCTCGGGATGTGACAGTTAAAGTGGTATTAGAGCGTAGGTCTTAGGACTTACTTATTCCCAAAAATTGTCATGTCATAGGCTAAGTCTAAGGCTTAAGGACCCATACCTATGAAACAAGGAAAGAAATTTTCTGCCCATGTGACAATTGGGTAGAACCTGGGATGAGATAGTTAATTAGAACTTATCTCTAAGGTAACTCTCTTTAATTCCTTAGGAATTAACAAATCATTCCTTTTTCTCAGGTCCCTTATTCTTACAATGGCTCACCATGTCGATTGGGGTGGAATGCAACAAACTGTTGCGGGTCTCACCCAGGCCTTGTAAAATATGGCCCAAGCCGACGCAAGGGCTGGTGCAGGTGATCTGCACCGCAACTTCCGGAGTCTAAACCCTCCGCGATTTTCTAGTTCTTCCAACCCAAACGAAGCTGAGAACTGGAAAGATGAAATGAATCGTATATTCGAGGTCATGCAATGTGCTGACCAAGAGAAGGTTCGTCTTGCCACGTTCCAACTCAACAAGGATGCATGTACATGGTGAAAGTCTATTCCGGCCCCGCCTCAGGATGCCCCGCACACTTGGGAGGGATCTCTCACCCTCTTCCAAGCAAAATACTTCTCCGAACATGTTTAGGAGAGGAAGGCGGCAGATTTTGCTTCGCTACGTCAAGGCATGATGATGGTAGCAGAATATGACATACAATTCTCTCCCTTATCACCTTATGCTCAGCATTTAGTGAGCACAAATCTTCTCAAAGCTAATCATTTCATGGACGGGCTATGGCCCATCTTCATTCAATAACTTGGCCCACAAAATATCCGGACCTATGCAGAGATGGTCCAATGGGCACACTTGTCTCAACGGACCCTGGAGAAGGTCGATAAACTCAAAGGCAAAGGGGAGGAGCCGAGCCGAAAGTCTGATCGACGAGGAAGAAAAGAGGAGAAATTCAGCATTACTTACAACTCTTGGGATAATAAAAAGAGATCCCGGCTGGGATGATCGCAGAAACAAGAAGGCTAAAGAAGAAGATAAGCTAGTTATGGCGGCTTGCCCTTTCTGTGAGAAGTTCGGCCACTCAGCCGAAGAATGCTGGAAACGCCTAGGGGCGTTGATGGGGGCATCACTTACCCCTCCACATTTTGCGAAGCTCTGATGGATCGTTGGTTTGCGCCATTGTGTTCTCCACATTTTTTAAGTCAATCCATGTAATTTTCATATTTTATTTGAGTCATAAAATATGTAATTTTCCCTTTATTTGAGTCTGGTACCTAGGTATAAGGGTCAATTACCTAAGTCTTGAGTCATGTGATTAATTAAGCAGTCTAATGGGCTCAACTAGTGGGCTAAGCTCAGTGGACTTGTCTGGTCATTTAGTCATTAGTCAGGGTCAGTATGGTCATGTGAAAAGTCTAGTCTCTATAAATACCCCCCTTCACCCCCTCATTTGTAATCTTTGATCAATCAAAAAATTGAGTGAATTAGTGTAATATTGGAGAGGATTCTCCACTTCTCTCTCTCTCTCTCTCTCTCTCTCTCTCTCTCTCTCTCTATTGGGGTGGATTCTCATTCTCTCTCTAAAGAGGGGTGCGCCCCTTTCTCTCTCCTCCCCTCCCAACCACCTTTCTCTCTCTTCCCCCCTCCAATAACTCATCCCCAACTCCCCACCACCCCACCTTAACTCCACCCCCAGCCCCAAGGGAGATTCCACCACTCCCCACTCCACCATCCAACCACCAACCACCCACTCCCCTTCCCCAAGCACCCTCTCATCTCCCAAGGGAGAATTCCCCACTCCGCAAGCCCCACCTTTACCTTCCCCACACACCTCTTCCCATCCCCAAGACCAAAAATTAATCCCACCCTTAAACCCATTTTCAAATACCCTTTCCCTCTCTCCTTTCCAACCAAATTCACAGCTCTCCCTCCCTCCACCTGCTAGACCTCCTTCCAGCCCCCATTCTGCCACTCCCACACCTTGGAACAACCCCTCCCAGACCCCCTCACAGCCAGGGGTTGCCCCCACACACATCCACCTCATTTCCCCTCCCATCTACCCCCATTTCCCATCACCTATCACGACTCTACACAGGCCAGTTCGCAGGCAGCAGTGTACCAGCAACTTGCAGCCGCGGCCACGGTGTCATCTTGAAGCTTCAGGAGACGTACCATATACTGTTGGAATCGTCATCCAGTCAGCTTCGCAGCTGAGGTTGTTTCCTCTTTGTCCAACTACCGAGCTGCCCGTGAGAGCGATTCTTTCTCAACTGCGCAGAACCACTCAGATAGAGAACCAAAGCTCCAGATCAAGTTCCACCATGGACATCCTCTTGAGGATATGGAGGCGGCGCTTGGCTGAGATCTTCTACGACATGTCTACTTCTTGGATCAAGAAGCGGAACCCCGTTCGGCATCTGAAGCTAAGAGTTCTCATTTTTCTTCCCCGGGTGCGCAGTTTTGTTCCTCCTGGGACTGAACAGACACCTGATCACTGTTCGGGCTGTCTCTGTCTACTCCAACCTCCTACAACACTCCCATGGGTCTCCGTTCGAAGAGGACTTGACAGCAAATACAGCGACTCTGGCCAAGACTGAATCGGGGCTGAGGAGCATCCGTGGTAGCCTCGTCTTCCAGTTATAGGGGTGCAGAAGCTACCAGAACCAGCAAGCAAAGCCCCTATTTGCGCCTCTGCCCCGACCAGCACCGCCTTCCAGAAATTCCCCCAAAAATTGGACGTCTTTCTGGGTCAACTACGAAGGATCTCCAACTTGTTTTGTCGACAACGGAGTTCAAGAGAGGCTGTAGCGGCGCCGACTTCGACCGCCTGTCCCCTGTTCCATAGGGCGGACAGAACTGTTATTTTTCTTTCATTAAGTTCCTAGATTGATTCTCCCTTTCCCGGCTGGCCGGCTTATCGCCCCTCCCTGCGTGGAGGTAGTGTTTGACTGTATCACATTATTCCCAACCCCTTGTCCAACCCTCTTGCGCGAGGAGTAGTGGTGTACTCTATAAAGTTTCAGGTCATGCGGCATCGACGCGGCGTACGGGTGCATACCCATGCCTCCCCGCTCGCCCTCATCTTCGGCTGGGGTCGACGTGTTCATGCCGACCAGGTGAGCTACTAAACACTTCTCTTTGTTGGTTTCATTTGCTTAATTAGTATTGAATCTTAGTGCCGTCGACGGTGAGAGAGTGCCCAATCCTGAATTTGCTTATAATTGAGCGACTACCGCGGGTGAGTTGTAAGAGAGCCATTATATCCCATGCCATCGGCGTGCTGGCCGCCTACGAGAGTGGGCATCCCGGGACCCTTGGGGGTTCAATCTTAAGCTAGCCAACCCCTTGGAATCTCAAGGTCCAACCTCGGACCCTCATTCCCATCGCCGGTCCACCTACGGACCCGGGTGCGTGCAACGCAGGCGAGTCCGCTTGAGGGAAGTTGCCGATCTGTTGCATTGCTTGCTTGCTAGGTCTGAGGGGTCTTCGGTCTTGTGACTATCAACCCCAAGGTGGTGTCACATCAAGTGGTATCAGAGCAAGTTCACAACTTGTCTCTCCACAAGTTGGTCCTAGGGCGTATTTGCATTCATCTCCCAGTGCATCAACCTTGCCCACTAGCATGGCTACTTCATATTGGTCACATCTGTCCCACTCGGCCCTCCACAAGGGTCCGATTGACACCCCTGTTGACATAGTCCTATTTGCGGACCTTATCTTTGACAGGTACCACCCTAGTGCATATCTAGCGTGGGAGGAAAATATGGACAAATACTTTAGGAGGACTCTAATGACTGAACCCATGAGAATCTACCTTGCCAAGAGTCGGCTTGTGCGCCATGCTGAGGATAGGTGGCAGCTCATTGAACGATTAAGGAAGGTTATGAGGCAAGAGCCTATTAACACATGGGAAAACATGAAAGCCGAACTTAGGAAAGTCTACACTTCCCGACCTTCTCCCTTCTACTCGGATCACCAAAGCCCAAGAGCACTTCAACTCCGCCATCCCCACCCGTCCAACCCAAGACTCCAATTCCCCAATTCCCCACAATGCAACCAAAACCCAATTCCACAACCCACCTTACTCAAGCCCCTTTGGCCCCCACCTCCACCCCTCACCTTACCCCTTCTCAAAAAGGAAAACTCCCTATGGAGATAGAAGTGAATGAGACAACCACGAGTGAGTGTGATCCGGAATGTTATAGGTGCCACCAATTGGGGCACATCGCCAGGCAATGCTCTACAAAGAAGCATCCTTCGATGCCCATAGTGGTTAAAACCGCTCCCACGCCGGCCACCACTACCCCTGCAATGTCCCCCAAAAGGATCAATCCTCCCAAGGCCAATTCCACTGAACCCCCTCAACCCACCCATCTCCCTCTCCCTACTCCAATCCAACCCCAACCAAGGCCTCCACTACTTCCCCTACCGAACCCAACCCAAGTTTAACCTTGCTCACCATCTCGGGTGCACCATGTGCTGACCAACACCACCCCAACCCCAAATGACCATCCCAACCCTTTGGTAGAGGAACCCATGGCCCACACACCCAACCAAGCGGAGATGGATGCCAATCCAGATCCATCGCCCACCATAAAGAAAATCCAAGAGTCACGCATCTCGCCCACCCCTCCTAGACAGGATCCTCAAGAGCCATACACCCTTACCATGAATGAGTCCACACTCCAATGGCTCAAACGAGGTCCCACCATTCCTAGCTCACCCCCACCTCTCTTACCCTTGGGATACCAATCCCAAATTGTGCCCATCCACTCCTATCACACCACGATCCAAACCTACTATGAGGTAGAGGGTTTTGACGATCTCATCAAAGGACTACAATGGCAGTTTGAGCTAACTTGCTTATTGACCCCATGGTTGGCCCGTCCCAAGAGCCTTGACCTCATCCACCCATGTGACGGGTCTATCACCTCGGTTTGCACTACTGGTTGCTACACTAGCGACCTCCTTTTTCTTCTTCCCATGGTGGAAGAACCCATCTCAGTCCACTCCCCTACCATTGAGATCCCAAGGACATTGGCCAACCCACCCACTCACTACACCGGCCTAATCATCCCAATAGATGAGGATGAGCCACCTTGTGAAGACCTTGAGGACATAGGGCACTTCTCCCTAGGAAGCCCAATCCACGACCCCTTTGATCCCTTCCAATGGGAGCCTAGTTACCCATATGACCCACTCACCTTACCCACAACCCACCTTTCCCTACCCCAACCAACCATGTTGGACCAAGTTCACCTCTTGCAAGACTCGGGCCACACAAAGGGAACCATCGCCATAGGCAACATATGCCTAGGAAGTAAGGAAGAGCTCCTCTCCATAATGCCCACCTTCCTAGATCCCTTCGACCCTTTCACATGGAAGTTCAAAAGCCATCCCACACCCATACACATCGAAGTCATCTTGGGATAGGAGTGCATAAATCTTAGCACAACACACTACTTGGCATGATTAGACAGTCGGGTCCATTCATTCACATCACCAACATGTCAAGTAGGAAGCATGAGTGGTCCCTGTTTGGGTGTAACGGTCCTCCCCAATTCAACATTGATCTTATGTATGCTAGGAGCCTTTATGGATGTCCGGGTCCTCCGGCATTCATCACACCCACGCATAAGAGGGACACCTATGGATGCCCCGGTCCTCCCAAATCATTCAAAGTCTTCATAACATCAATGCACGATAGGTCTATATGTGGTTGTCCTGGGCCACCTTTTCATACCACACATTTCCCACTCACACTGCATCATAGTGCATGGCCTATGCATCCAAGCAAGCATCAAGCAACGAGCGGTGAGAATCACAAGAAGCGGGCAAAAGGTCATGAGCTCCACTTGGAATTCCAAGTTGGCAACTTGGCGATGATGACTTTGGAGTGGCTCTACCCTAGGGTCACCTCTAATTTGAGGGTACGAGGACTTGGACCTTGCCAAGTTTCGAGTGGCTTTGGCAACCCAGCTTACGGGATGGACTTACCGATGGGTCTTGGGATTCACCCCATTTCCCACGTGGCGGATCCGACACCCTATATGGGCACCGCGGTGGATCCTAGCGAGTGCTTTGAGCCTATACCTTCCTTTAAGAGGGACACCCCCGGAGAGCTACCACAAATCAGCCTGAGAGCCTGACATGTGCACACGGAGGCAATACTAGACAAGCAAGGTATCATTGCCAGCATGAGGGTGTGTCAGTGCCACTTTGTGAAGCTGAAGCACCATCCCCTGGCCATGGACGTGGGGTTGAGTTTGGAGATCGTTGCTCACCCGGAGCTGCATTTGGTGTACCACTTCCCCGGTGGACCCATACTCGACGGGGTTGAGTTCTCCCCACCCGGGAGTATGATGGGGGCATCACTTACCCCTCCACATTTTGCGAAGCTCTGATGGATCGTCGGTTTGCGCCATTGTGTTCTCCACATTTTTTAAGTCAATCCATGTAATTTTCATATTTTATTTGAGTCATAAACTATGTAATTTTCCCTTTATTTGAGTCGGTACCTAGGTATAAGAGACATTTACCTAAGTCTTGAGTCATGTGATTAATTAAGCAGTCTAATGGGCCCAACTAGTGGGCTAAGCCCATGGGCGCCCCCCTGGACTTGTCTGGTCATTTAGTCATTAGTCAGGGTCAGTATGGTCATGTGAAAAGTCTAGTCCCTATAAATATCCCCATTCACCCCCTCATTTGTAATCTTTGATCAATCAAAAAATTGAGTGAATTAGTGTAATATTGGAGAGGATTCTCTCTCTCTCTCTCTCTCTCTCTCTCTCTATTTGGGTGGATTCCCCTTCTCTCTCTCTTCTTTCTCTCTTCTCTCTCTCTTCTCTCTCTCTTCTTTCTCTCTCTAAAGAGGGGTACGCCCCTTTCTCTCTCCTCCCCTCCCAACCACCTTTCTCTCTCTTCCCTCCCTCCAATAACTCATTCCCAACTCCCCACCACCCCACCTTAACTCCACCCCAGCCCCGAGGGAGATTCCACCACTCCCCACTCCACCCTCCAACCACCAACCACCCACTCCCCTTCCCCAAGCACCCTCTCATCTCCCAAGGGAGAATTCCCCACTCCCCAAGGCCCACCTTTACCTTCCCCACACACCTCTTCCCATCCCCAAGACCAGAAATTAATCCCACCCTTAAACCCATTTTCAAATACCCTTTCCCTCTCTCCTTTCCAACCAAATTCGCAGCTCTCCCTCCCTCCACCTGCTAGACCTCCTTCCAGCCCCCATTCTGCCACTCCCACATCTTGGAACACCCCCTCCCAGACCCCCTCACAGCCAGGGGTTGCCCCCACACACATCCACCTCATTTCCCCTCCCATCTACCCCCATTTCCCATCACCTATCACCACTTTGCACAGGCCAGTTCGCAGGTAGTAGTGTACCAGAAACTTGCAGCAGCGGCCACGGTGTCATCTTGAAGCTTCAGGAGATGTACCATATACTGTTGGAATCATCGTTCAGTCAGCTTCGTAGCCGATGTTGTTTTGGCTTTCGTCCAACTACCGAGCTACCCATGAGAGCGATTCTTCCTTGACTGCGCAGAACCACTCAGGCAGAGAACCAGATCTCCATATCAAGTTCCACCATGGACATCCTCTTGAGGATATGGAGGCGGCGCTTGGCTGAGATCTTCGACGACAAGTCTACTTCCAGGATCAAGAAGCGGAACCCTGTTCGGCATTTGGAGCTAAGAGTTCTCATTTTTCTTCCCCGGGTGCGCAGTTCTGTTCCTCTTGGGACTAAACAGACACCTGATCACTGTTCGGGATGTCTCTATCTACTCCAACCTCCTACAGCACTTCCGTGTGTCTCCGTTCGAAGAGGACTTGACAATGAATCCAGCGTCTCTGGCCAAGCCTGAATCGGAGCTTAGGAGCATCCGTGGTATCCTTGTCTTCTAGCTGTAGGGGTGCAGAAGCTACCAGAACCAGCAAGCAGAGCACCTGTTTACGCCTCTACCCCGACCAGTACCGCCTTCCAGAAATTCCCCCCAAAATTGGATGTCTTCCTGGGTCAACTACAAAGGATCTCCAACTTGTTTCATTGACAACAGAGTTCCGGAGAGGCCGTAGCGGCGCCGACTTAGACCGCCTGTCCCCTGTTCCAGAGGGCGGATAGAACTGTTATTTTTCTTTCATTAAGTTCCTAGATTGATTCTCCCCTTCCCTCCTGTCCAGCTTACCACCCCTCCCTACGTGGAGGTAGTGTTTGACGGTATCACATTATCCCCAACCCCTTGTCCAACTCTCCTGCGCGAGGAGTAGTGGTGTACTCTATAACTTTTCAGGTCAAGCGGCATCGACGCGGCATGCGGGTGTGTACCCACGCCTCCCCGCTCGCCCTCATCTTTGGATGGGGTCGGTGTCTTCATGCCGACCAGGTGAGCTATTGAACACTTCTCTTTGCTGGTTTCATTTGCTTAATTAGTATTGATTCTTAGTGCCATCGGCAGTGAGAGAGTGCCCAATCCCGAATTTGGTTATAATTGAGCGACTACCGCGAGCGAGTTGCGAGAGAGCCATTATATCCCTCGCCATCGGCGTGCTCGCCGTCTATGAGAGTGGGCATCCTGGGACCCTTGGGGGTTCAATCTTAAGCTAGCCATCCCCATGGAATCTCAAGGTCCAACCTCAGACCCTCATTCCCATCGCCGGTCCACCTACGGACCCGGGTGCGCGCTACGCGGGTGAATCCGCTCGGGGGAAGTTGCCGGTCCGTTGCATCGCTTTCTTCCTAGGTCCGAGGGGTCTTTGGTCTTGTGACTATCAACCCCAAGTTGGTGTCACATCATGTGTGTTTGCGATGTGGCAGCCGAGAGCACCGCATGCCGGATTGCCCCCTCATGAAGGATCAATCATCCAATGGTGGACGCAAGCGATAGGCTCGTCTTAACGCTATTATAGATGATGATGAAGCGCCTAAGGATGATGTGCTAATGAAAGGCACCGTTCAAATCTATTCCCATCCTGCATTCGTGTTATTTGATACTGGTGCTTCTCATTCCTTTATATCTACTGCTTTTGCAAAAATCTTGCCAGTTTCATCAGTTCCTCTACCTTCGGACCTAGCTATCACTACACCCTTAGGTCCCGGAACTAAACTTACAACCCACTACCCCGATAGTGAGGTAATGATAGAAGGTCATAATCTTCCTGCGAACCTCGTATGCCTTGACATGGAAGGCTATGATGCGATCCTAGGTGTAGATTGGCTGGTAGACCACGATGCCTATATGAATTGTCACAATAGGAGAATCTCTTTTCGAATACCAGGTCTTCCATGATTTTTCATCCTTGGTATCAAATACCAGAAGCATCCTACCATTATTTTGTCTCTTCACGCTTGTAAACTCATTTCGCAAGGATGTGAAACTTTTCTTGCCTTCGTAAACATCACTGAATCCAAGGAGATCATCTTAGAAGATATTCCCATTGTGAATGAGTTTCCCGATGTGTTCCCATCAGATTTACACGGTTTACCACCCGAAAGGGAAGTAAATTTTTCCATTGAACTCGTAACTAGAGAGGCACTTGTTTCAATAGCTCCCTGCAAGATGTCCCCTACAGAACTCAGGAGTTATTAGACATGGGCTTCATTCGACCTAGTACATCCCCTTGGGATGTGCCAGTTTTATTTGTCAAGAAGAAGGATGGATCTCTCAGGCTATGTATCGACTATCGGTGACTAAATCAACTCACTATCAAGAACAAATATCCATTGTCACGTATTGATGAGCTCTTTGATCAAATTTTGGGAGCAAAATATTTCTCCAAGATAGACCTCAGGTCAAGGTATCATCAGCTCAAGATCAGAGACAAAGACATATACAAGACTACTTTCCGGGGCAGATATGGGCACTATGAATTCGTGGTAATGCCGTTCGAGTTAACTAATGCCCGTGTAACATTTATACAACTTATGAATAATGTCTTCAGGCCTTATCTCGACCGGTTTGTGGTAGTCTTCATTGATGATATACTCATATACTCCAAGACTAAGGAGCAGCACGAAGAGCACTTAAGAATAACCTTGCAAACCCTAAGAGAGCATCAACTCCACGTAAAGCTTAGCAAGTGTTAGTTTTGGCTAAAGGAGGTCTCCTTCCTTGGCCATATTATTTCAAAGGAAGATATCATTGTCGATCCTTGGAAGGTAGAAGCTGTTACAGATTGGAGTCAGCCAACGACCGTGTCTGAAATTAGAAGTTTTCTGGGTCTGGCTGGTTATTATTGGTGATTCATTAAGGATTTCTCTAAAATCGTCGTCCCTTTGACTAGACTTACAAGAAAGGAGAACCCTTTTATATGGTCAAAAGATTGTGAAGAAAGTTTCCAAACTCTTAAAGATCATCTCACTACTGCCCCTATCTTGGCACTACCTATTGAAGGTGGTGGCTTTGAAGTCTATACCGATGCATCGGGCATTGGCCTGGGATGCATTCTTATACAAAATGGAAAGGTGATTTGCTATTCATCAAGGCAGTTAAAGCATCTTGATGAAAACTATCCTATGCATGATCTGGAACTAGCTGTGGTTATATTCACCTTGAAAATTTGGCGACATTACCTCTATGGGGAGAAGTTCACCATATTTTCAGATCATAAATGTTTGAAAGACCTTTTCACCCAAAAGAAATTGAATATGAGGCAACGCAGATGGTTGGAGTACCTCAAGGATTTCAACTTTACCATCCAGTATCATCCAGGCAAAGCGAATGATGTAGCAGACGCTCTTAGCAGAAGACCCATGGCAACTCTAGCAAGCCTCAAGAAAGGTACGACTTATCTTATCGAGGATTTTACTCGTTTAAATCTTGACGTTGATAAAGAAGAAGAAGGATGTATGCTTGCTAATATAAGGTCCCAACCTATATTGATTGAAGACCTAGTCAAATTACAAGAAAATGACCCCACATTGATGGAGATCAAGGCTAATATTGATCAAAGGTCAGAATTCTACATTTCAACTGATGGGAGATTATTGTTCAAAGATCGAATCTGTGTGCCGAATCATGCCGACACTAAGAAATTGATCATGGAGGAAGCTCATAAATCACGTTATGCTATTCACCCTGGTGCTACCTAGATGTACCAAGACTTGAAAAGAAATTTCTGGTGGCCCAATATGAAAAGAGAAGTAGCAGACTTTGTATCCCGCTGCCTCACTTGTCAGCAAGTAAAGGCGGAACATTTAAATCCCACCAGGAAACTACTTCCCTTGGATATTCCCGAATGGAAATGGGAAAGTATAGGGATGGATTTCATCATGGGTTTGCCTAAGACAAAAGGTGGACACGATAGTATATGAGTGATTATAGATCGATTGACTGAATTTGCACATTTTTTCTACCAATCAAAAGTCGATGGTCTGTGGATGTATTAGGAGCACTATACATGAAGGAGATTGTCAAACTACATGGTGTCTCTATCACCATTATATCTGACCGAGACCCTCGGTTCACATCACAACTCTGGAAGGGTCTACAACATTCATTAGGGACCCGACTCAACTTTAGCACCGCATTCAATCTACAAACTGATGGTCAAACTGAAAGGACAAATCAGGTGGTGGAGGATATGCTCAGGGCATGTGCTATTGATTTTGGAGGAAGTTGGCACGACCACTTGTCTCTAGTGGAATTTGCATACAACAATAACTACCAAGCTAGTATAAAAATGGCACCGTTCGAGGTACTGTATGGTAGAAGCTGTCGCTTACTTATATGTTGGAATGAAGTTGGAGAGAGAATTTCTCGGCCCCGACATCATCATGGATACTACCGAGAAGATAAAGCTTATTTGACAGAGACTCCCGATGGCTAAGGCTAAGGACAGGCAAAAATCATATGCTGATAACAGAAGACACGACCTGGAATTCCAAGTAGGAGACCATGTATTCCTTAAGTTTTCTCCGGGTCGAGGTATTCGAAGATTCGGCATCAAAGGCAAGCTTACTCCAAGATTCATTGGCTCCTTTGAAATCCTCGAAAGGGTTAGTGAAGTTGCATATCGAATAGCTTTACCCCCTCAATTAGCTGGAGTTCGTGATGTATTTCACGTCTCAATGCTCAAAAGGTATGTCCCCGATCCATTCCATGTCATAACTTATGACAATCTGGAGATTAAAAAGGATTGGACGTATGAGCAAAAGCCAATCAAAATAATTGAACGGGAAGTACGTCAAATTCGGAATAAGACTATTCCTATGGTCAAAGTCTAATGGGGCAAATCCTAGCCACATGAAGTAACATGGGAAACCGAAGAGGCCATGCGCAAAAGATTTCTGAAAATATTTGAATGTAAGTACACTCTCCTTAGTAAATCTTATTACAATGAATTTGGGGACCAAATTCTTTTTAAGTGGGGGAGGGTGTAACGCCTGAGAATTTTCTAAGAATTTTCCAGGATTTAAGTATAATTATTAAGCAATTTAAAAGGCTTAATAGGCTATTAAGAAGAATTAAGGATTTATTTAATCTATTTAAAGGCCCTATAATTACCAAAGGGCAAAGCCCAATTCAAATAAGCCCAAAGACCCAATTCCAAAACTTTGAGACCCAAGCCCATTAATAGAAACATAAATTAGGTAATTTACGGATTTAAATGGGATATACACATCAAATTGGGGGATAAATGGGGATAATACAAAAAATTTTAAATTTTTGGATTTAATAAAGTCTGGTGGTCTATCGCGCGACCGCTAAGCCCACCCTAGCAGTCCTCCCATGACCGCTAAGCGACCCCAGTTCCGTGAATGGAAGAAAACGTAAAAAGTTTGGATCTTTGATGATCAAATCACGTTAGATCGAAGCAACCTGGCATAGATGACTCTCTAGAACTCTCTAGGGATTAACTCTACTCCAATTTAGGACTCTAGGTTCGATCTAATCCCTTAAACCCTAGGTGAACCTATAAATAGACCTTAAATTTGACACATGTGAACCCTAATGTTGGGTCGCATATTTCGAAGGTAAGGAGACATCTTCTCAGGGTATTTCTTTAGAACTTTATGTTCTTCTAAATTTTATCAAACTACCCTCAAATTTTCATATGAGAAGACCCAGCCGTTGGAGAGTTAGAGCCTCTGCAAGTCGCTGGATCACAATAGATTGCACAGGAACCAGTGTGACGGCCCAGTGAAGATCAGGAAAAAAGAAGCCCTAAATGAGATATTTAGAAGTCGTGTCTTTAGAACTTTTTGTTCCCCTATCTATCTTGTATCTACCCTCCAATTTCATTAATTTAGGTCAAGAGGATCGGGAGATAGAAGGATGAGAAGTTGCTGGTTTGGCACATGACGTGCAGAAAATAGGGCTTCCTTCCAGTCAAAAATCAAGAGTCTAAGGAACAAATCAAAGGTAGGTTATCTCATGAAAATGCTAAATTAATATGTTAGGAGTAAAAGCCCACTTGTTTCATGATATTTCATGCATTGTACACGTTGTATTTGATGTTTTACTATGACTCGCAAATAGAGTTAGCATGGCATGCATGAACCTTGCCCTTAATAAGAAAAAAATGATAATTCTAGTTTATTTCACTCAAACCATGAATCTCCTGTTAGGATCGATGCGGAGGATTCAGAGGGGGGTGAATGAATCCCACCCTTAAAAACTTTTTGGCTCAATAATAAAACTAGAACTCTAACAAAGCAAGACAACCAATCTGAAGAACAGGTAGAATATCCTTTTAAACCAAAGATCAAATACGTAACCCTGCACCCAAATAAACAACTAGCGGAAGCAGCACAGATATAAATGAGAATGCCATGTAACCTGTGAAGTTGATAGGAGATATGGAGCAACCAACCACTGCACAGAGATTTTTAGGTGGTTCGGTCCACGGACCTACATCCACCCCACACTCAAACCGAGTGTGGCTTCACTAACAGCTGGGCAACACAGCTTGCCAACAGACGCCGATACACAGCTTACCCAGGGGAAGAACCTCCCCTCTTCCTCGTACACGGAGGGAACCTCTAGCAACCCACGGTCACTAGAAACCAGAGACTCACGTCTCTCTTCCTCTATACCAAGAGGGAACCCCA
This sequence comes from Amorphophallus konjac, assembly GCA_022559845.1. NCBI lineage: Eukaryota > Viridiplantae > Streptophyta > Magnoliopsida > Alismatales > Araceae > Amorphophallus > Amorphophallus konjac. Next base: position 253,693,487 of record CM040125.1, on the reverse strand, counting down.
CTAGTAGCAACCCCTCTACCAGTGAACCAGCCAGTAGCACTCTGCTACCAGCAATCCACCAGAGGCCTAGCCTCTCTTCCTCCTAGCCCGGAGGGAACCCACAAGCAGCCCCCCTGCTGCTTGCAAACCGGAGATCAGATCTCCCTTCTCCTGACCCACCAGGAGGAACCCGACCTCAGTCCAGAGGATCGGAAGAACAATAGCAATAGGAGTATAAAAAAAATAAGAAACATGAAAAGCACAGCAACGAAAGCTGGAAATGAACCACAATAGTCGTTCTGGATTTGATCCACAAACAGACTGAACAGGTCTTCAATAGACTTCTCTCCTCTTCTTCTTTTCTTCCTCTTCTTTCTTCTTCTCAGCTCACGCACTCTTTCTGTTCTGCTCCTTCTCTCACTGTCCCGATCAGCCCCTTTCTTTTTTCCTCCTTTTTGGCTCTCACTCTCTCTTGCTCGATGGCTTCTCTTTATACCAGCAGTGGCTAGGGCGTGTGTCTTCCACATTTCCTGCCAAATACTTGGCCCACGTGTCAGCAACTAGAGTCAGATGGCGTCAACTCACTTGCTCCAAAGGGTTGACGCAGCCTTCAAGGACATTCTACAGCAAATCTCAAGTCTACTGCGTTGACTCCATCAACCTGCTGCGTTGACGCATCGGTGATCCAGTGATCAAGTCTTCAACAGATAGACGTGCTGCGTCGACACTCTCAGCATGCTGCGTTGACGCATTGGTGTTCCAGCATCTGAACTTAGATGGCTTCAGCCCTCTCACGTTTCGTGTGGAGTGCGTTGACGCATTGTGCAACTGCGTCCACCCTCTGGTCACCTAGTCGATCCATCAACCTGCTGCGTCGACGCCACTTGATGAATGCGTTGACGCACCAGAGTAATCCAGTAAGTCATTGGCTCTTCCTTTGTAACTGCTGCGTCGACGCTGCTCTATTTTGGCGTTGACGCAGTGAAATAACTCGTGAGGGTCTCTGCTTCGTGGAGTTAACATTGTGGATATCAGTGAAGGCTTCTTCAACTGATGCGTGGACGCTTTAAGCTCCCATCGTCGACCCTGTTCCTTTCTAGCAACAAGTATGAAATCAAGTGAAAGTATTATTGAATGAAGATTTAATTCATCATTGAATTGAACATATCATTCATATCTCATGGTTGTCATCATCAAAACTAGGGGCACAACAATCTCCCCCTTTTTGATGATGGCAACTATGAGGTGAATGCCATTGATGCCATTGCATCTAAACAACCATGGTTATTCATATCAAGCAAGGAGCTTTAGATTAACATGAAATCTATTCATTGACTGAATCGAGCATTAATTTTGTCGTCCATTCAAGTTCAAGACTTTACATCATTGAACCAGACAAAAAGAAGAAAACACTTAGTTAGTCAGCAGGATTGATGCAGATGCAATGAACTCTAGATGCAATGAACTCTAGTTTAGATTCCAGCTTGACTTCATAATTCTCCTCCCCCTTTGACATCATCAGGAAGGGGAGTAGATATGGGAGAGCTATGGAAAGTAACGATTGTATTTTCTGGCAGAAGAAGATGTTTGTTGCTGACGAGAGGATTGCCCTTGAGGTGGCTGATGAGACTGTTGTCCTGAGGCAGATTGATCTCTGGCCAGTATATTCCTGATATCCTGAGAGATTTCGCCCAGCTGGTGACTTAGAGTGGTGCGTACACTGTCAATAGCAGAGGAGAGATCAGCTGTGACAGATTCCTTATTGTGAAACTTGTCTCCAAGTGACTGAATTGCTGCAGTCACTTTGTCAATCTTTTCTAACACAACTTTGAGGCATTGGGGAAGTGCATTGACAGGACTCTTGATGGTTTCAACTACTATCCTCACATCATAGCACAGATCAGTAATCTTGGCAAAGGATGAAAAAGTTGTAGCTTGTTGGCTGTGCATCTCTTTCACCAAAGTGGCTAGTTTGTCAAGGAGAGATGATATGTGCTGAAGGATTGTCCTTGTAGCTTGGTCAGAAAGCATCTTGGAGAGTAAGAATTTTTGCCACTCAGATAAAACAGAAACTTCGAATTGTATAATCCTAGTAGTCAGTTTGTTGAGATGGTAATTTGTGAATTCCATTAATTTGTCCATCTTGGCATCCTGACGCTGCATCATCATAGTCATGTTCACTAACATCTCTTCAATAGTTGCTGGGGGTGGAGCTGCATCAGAAGTTGGAGAAGGTCTCCTATAAACATCAATGGTTCCAATTATAAGGGGTTCCATTGTAGGTGCAGAACCACTGGGTTCCCCAGTTTCCAACTGAGGGTTAGATGATCTAGCAAATGTGTCCTCAACCTCTGGTCTTTCTTCTCTCACATCTGATGGAATCTGTATCTCTGTCCGGTTCACTTGACTTTCATCCATAGTGGCTGTTCTTGATGCCTGACCTGTTTCTGATGGAGCTATTTTCTGACTGGGAAGAATTCTAACTGGCTTACCATCAATGACTTTAAATCCCATGAACTTCTAAATGTAAGTAAGGGTGTAAACATTCCCTTGAGGAATGATTATTTTCTTCTCAGAACCAAAGTTGACACCCACTTTTCTAAAAATGGCAGTTAATGGAGCAGCAAAAGGAAGTGTTCTGGACTGTGTCAGACAAGACCCCATAGTTTGAATCACTACATCAGGTAGGGAAATCTGTATTCTCTTCAGCATACAGTAAAGTAGAAACCTTTGCATCTCAGTCACCCTTTCTCTACCACTGCTCTGTGGTGTGATCATTGAAGTGCAAATGTGGTGGAGCAGTCTATTCAATGGAGGGAATTGATTGGCTTTGAGACTGGCTAGATAGGTTTCCCTGACATCGGAATGATCACTGGGTTTGTTAGTCAGGAGCGCAAAAGCATCGTGCTCATCGTACTCAAAATCATGTAGCTGAACTCCATTTTTGGGGATTTTCCAGGCTCGGGCAAACAGCTTATTTGTTAGTTCGAAACAGACATTCTTGACAGATGATGTAAGTTTTGGAACTTGTGGTTCATATTTCAAATTTTTGTAGAACTCTCTGACCAGGGTAGGATAATAGACCTTATGGTTTGTGACAAACGACCACCAGCCCTGATAGTCTAAGGTCGGAAATAGTTCCGGAAAAACTGCAAGCATCTCATGGTCGGTAGCATCAACATATCGGGAGATGAGAACTTTCAGAGGTTCTTCTGCTGTGACTGGAAGAGATCTGTCCGCACCTTTCTGACCTGTTGCAGAGCCTGAAGATGAACCCTTCTTTTCTTTCCTGACATCAGATGCCTTCCACTTTTTGGTTGGGGGACTAGGATTGCGGGGACGCGTCTCCTTCCTCTTCCCTTTATCGTGATCAGCTATGGAGCTAGGCTCCATTATGCCTTCGACTGATGCTGAACGTCTGGGAGGTTCCTCTGCCCTCTTCTTCCCCTTTGTAGTGGATGTCGGAGGAGCCATGGCAGCGAGGTGAATGGAACAAGGAAAAAGCTGTGAGGGTTTTGGAGAACACGGAAGGTGGAACGACCAAGGGTTTTTGAAAGGAGTGGAGACGAGCAGTGGTCAAGCTACGCTTTTAAAGAAGCTACGAAGCCCTTTTAGTGAACGGCTCAGCCGGTTCAAGTCGGTGAACCGGATTGTGAGGAAGGTTGTATTAGAAGTAATGCGTGGACGCCAAGGGACATTGCGTCTACGCAGTGAGGCAGATATGAATAGAAGAAACAAGATAAGTAGCCAGAAGGACATCCGTTCAAGAAATTTTCTTAAGATACTAAGATAATGAGTTGACATGCTTATATTCAAGAATTTAAGAGTTGCAGATCAAGTTCCCATGAAAGAGATGTATGTAAATAGGCTCAAATTCATTTAATGATAAAGAGAGGAAATAATCTTAAAACATCGAATTAAAAACCATGAACCACTAAAGCCACCTGTCTGGAGAAAAAGTGGAACTCTTTTCACACTAGAACCATTTTCATATCTGTCCCTTATATCTGTCAATTTTTAAGAAGCCTTTCAGAGAGAGAGAAATTTAACTGGCATTGATGATAAACTCAGTTGAATAAGGAGCTTCAGATCAAACATACTCACAAGTTTTGATTATTTTCACATTTTTAGCATTTTCAGCTTATTTTTACGTTCATTTGCAGTCAAGTATAGCTAGCCTTTTGACATGAGTACACATGTTTATCGGACACCCGAGTCCCCGGTTACTCAACATAGCAAACTATTCTGCATATACGAACCAGAGTTGGCAACTGACATCATGACATGCCTATCAGCACTTCATAGGTGCATGAAGGTAGTTTCTCAGTTAATAGTTACCATTGCTCTGGAATAATTTATTTTTCACTTGAAGACAGAGATAGTATTGCACCTAATGACTTGCTCTTCAGCACTTCTTTGGTGCATAGGGCTAGTTTCTCAGTGAATAACTACCATTGCTCTGCATTTTATTACATGTGTAATATATTGCATCTTCAGCGTTTATAAATAATTTCTGAGTTCATTATCAATACAAATATTAAATTCCTCTGCACACATTGGTTTCTTTACTTTTGAGCAATAAGGTTCGAGAGATGATAAGGTCATGGTTTTATTAAAATGTTCAGCTTTTGTTCCATACATAGTGCATTATTGGGTTCAAAAGTTCTTAAATTCAAATATCATAAGAATTATAGATCTCCTATCATTAGCATATCATAGAGCTATTCAGAACATATCTCATACTCAACAAGAATTATCACTTTAACTCCCCATGAATTTAAGACATCATCTACATATCTCAGTGCTCTAGAGTTCTTCCCTCATACTAAGATGTCAAGGAGGCTTTATTGTGGGATAAGAACGGAAGGGACGGAATTGATGGACAAAACAAGTTGATGTGAGATAGGGAATTTTCCAAAAGAAAGATATAACAGAGACATTTTACCATGGCATAGCTTTTTTGACTGAGTTCTAGCTCACAAACCAATCCAGTTTCCAAATTATATTCCTCAGTGCGTTAACTCAACCTCAGTACTGCGTCAACTCATCCAACTAGATAGCACAAACATTTGCTCAAATTCAAAAACCAATTGCCCACAGCGTTAACTCAGTTTCATCATTGCGTCAACTCACTCAACCAGAGGCACTTCACATCAGGTTCTCAAAGAATAAGCTGTCTGGTGCGTTAACTCTATTTCCACACTGCGTTAACTCACTTATCCAACCAGCAGTAACAACTCTGTACTTTATTCAGCATTTTGTCACCGAGAAATTAATCTTAAGCTTACTCCCCCTCAGACCATGTATGAATGAAATTATAACAACCAATAAAGTGAGTATCAAGCTGAAACTGTATTCATGATGAGATGATTGAAGGAAAGATAGACACGACAAGCAAAGATGACTAAGCTCCCCCTGAGAACATGCAATGTTTGCCATGAAAACTAAACATATGAATTTGTGATTTATGAACATTCAGAATGCCCTATTAAGCAAATGACCCAGGGTACTAGGCGGAGCACCTGGTCTAAAAGACCACCTCACCCATAGTAAGAACCTCCAAACAGATCTCCCTGCCTTTTGGTAGCTTACCATTTATATACCATAGCGGTCAATCATGATAATTCAACATGCAATCCTATATGTAATTCAGAGGTTCAGTGAGCTATGCATGCAAGTCACATATATGCACTTCAGATGAGAAAAATTCAGAAACATCAATTCAGACAATGCAGATGAAGAGTGAATAAAAAAAATTTAACATGCTATGCAGTAACACTAAAACCAGGAAGTGCAAGAAATTTACCTGAAAAGTTCGGGAAGGGGTTTTTCTTCTTGAGTGCCTTGGTTTATTACCCCTCTTTATTCTTCAGCTTCCAAGGCACACCTGCAGGTTAGCAAGCTATCTTGCACAAATAGGCACCCAAGAAATCTTGGGTCCTGAATTAGCAGTGACATTCTTAGCAGATTTTCTAAACAATCTCCGAGCAGCATGGTCATCAGATTTCATCAGGTAGCAATTATTCATTGAATGACCAATTGTACCACAATAATGGCAAGATGCAGCAGGTTTCAGATTGGATTTATGCACATTCTTATTAACATGATTTTTATGTGCATATGTATGAAAATTTCTGTTTACAGAATTAAAGTTCTGTTTACCAAAACCAGCTTTACTTTGGTATCCTGCCAGCCAACAGGTTGTAGCCCTGTGACCCGACTTTACACAGTTAAAACAATGAGAGAAATTTATTCTCTTAAAATTCTCATGAACAACATGTCTATTTGCAGGGATTTTAGCATGTTTAAAATTCTCTTTTCTACCCTGAGCATGCCAACAGTCCTTGACTGTGTGGCCATGCTTTCCACAGTGAGAGCATTTGAGAGAGTTTCTTTCAAAAGTACCTGACCAGCATTCAGAGGTCTTGTGACCAATTTTGTTGCAGTTAAAATAGATGATGTGCTGGTTCATTGAAATAGACTTGTTTCTATTAAAAATATGTTGGTTTGCAGGGAATTTAGCATGATATGAATAGAAGGTTTTCTTACCACTAGCAAACCAGCACTGAGCAATTGAGTGTCCTAATTTGCCACAATTAGAACATGTGACACTCCTTTTCTGAGATGAAAGATTTTTAACATGATATTTCCTAGCACTCAGATCATCCTCTTCCATCAATCTACATTCATGCATCAAATGACCAGCTTTATGACAGTAATGGCATGAGCTTTTCTTTTTAGATACATGTGAGTTTGTGTGAAGACTGTGATCAGCATGCACTGATGGACCCTTTTATTCACTTTCTATTTTTCAATCATTTTCTGATTTTTATCCAGTTTTTCTATTTTCTTAGCCTTATACTGAGGTGGAGATGATGAAGTAGAAGGTTTTTCCTGTTCAGAAGATTTAACAAAAATGGTTTTCAAATTGGATCCATCGACCTTCCTCATGACTGGACTGTAGCCAAGTCCCTCTTTCTTAAAATTAGAGCTAGAAACAGAAGATGTCTGAATTTTATTTTTAATGTTCTTTTTATTTATAGGGTTATAGCCTAACCCCTCCTTCTGGAAGTTGACCTTTGTTCCCAGCAATTTGTTCCGATTATCCTGCCCATTAACAAATTTAGACAGGGAACTCTTCAAATCTAGAATTTCATTTTCTAAAGAGGTAATTTGTAACTCATAGCTGGCAATTTCTTGCTCACTGCAATTCACACATTCAGTTAACACCTTGTTAGCAGTTTTGTAATTTTCAATTTCTTGTTCCAAATTGCTCAATTTTTCAGGAACTTCAACACTAACTGTTTTTCCTTTTTCTAAGGTTAGAAGTCTCTCTGACATAGTGGAGTTCAGCATTTTTAACTTCTCATTTTCTTCCTTAAGTTTGTCATTCTGAACCAATTCATTTATTAGAAGTTGATCATCTGAATTGACTTCTTGCTTTCCTCTGTTTTCAAATTCCTTAAAGACTTTTTGCTATTTTTCAAGATCTTTCTGTAATTCTACGCTTACAGATTTTATGGCATTACATTTCTCAGTCAGCAACGTGTTCTCCTTTTCGAGTTTCTCTAACCTTCCTTCATTTTCTTTAACAAATTGTTTTAGAGAGTCATTTTCAGATTTTAGCTTGCTTAGTTCTGAGCTAACACATTCAAATTCATTCATCATTTTTTCATACTGATTTTTATGCGTGTGAATATCAGATATGCAGGCATTAGGAAATTGATTCATCTTAGAACAATTTTTACATGGAGAACTTGAACTAACTAACCCAGTACCCTTCTTCAATTTTTTATACTTTTTCCTTAATAGTTCATGAGATTCAAGCAGCTCAGAATATGCATTTTCCCAATCATCTAAATCATAGTTTTCAATGGGATTTACCTGATCATCATTATCCTCTTCATCACTTTGATTGTTGCTATGATCAGTCCCATTGGCCATCATGCAGGCATCCTCCTTTGACTGGAAGGCTATCTTCAGTTTGTCCAGGATTTCGGTGGCTGACCTGCAATGATAAAAACACGAGTGTAAGGCCTTGTCAGTGGCAGCCTTCATAATTTTCATAGCCTTCATGTTTTGATCACACATGTATCTATCACTGTCAGTCCATTTGGACGTTTTCTTTGGCAGTATGTGTGGACCATGCGAAATCAACTTCCACAGATCCGGATCAAGCTGTTTAACATAGATACGCAGGCCTCTAAGCCACAACTTAAATCCAGAACCACTAAAGATCGGTGGATGCTTCATTGAATCAATTCAGGAGTAAAACCAAGCAATAAGACCCGATCAGAAATGCACCTATTAGACCAGCAGGATCCCCTACAGATCGTTGAATCTGGAGAAATAGGGAACCGCTCTGATACCAATTGTTAGGATCGATGCATAGGATTCAGAGGGGGGTGAATGAATCCCACCCTTAAAAACTTTTCGGCTCAATAATAAAACTAGAACTCTAACAAAGCAAGACAACCAATCTGAAGAACAGGTAGAATATCCTTTTAAACCAAAGATCAAATACGTAACCCGCGCCCAAATAAACAACTAGCGGAAGCAGCACATATATAAATGAGAATGCAATGTAACCTGTGAAGTAGATAGGAGATATGGAGCAACCAACCACTGCACAGAGATTTTTAGGTGGTTCGGTCCACGGACCTACATCCACCCCACACTCAAACCGAGTGTGGCTTCACTAACAGCTGGGCAACACAGCTTGCCAACAGACGCTGATACACAGCTTACCCAGGGGAACAACCTCCCCTCTTCCTCCTACACGGAGGGAACCTCTAGCAACCCACGGTCACTAGAAACCAGAGACTCACGTCTCTCTTCCTCTATACCAAGAGGGAACCCCACTAGTAGTAGCCCCGCTACCAGTGAACCAGCAAGTAGCACTCTGCTACCAGCAATCCACCAGAGGCCTAGCCTCTCTTCCTCCTAGCCCGGAGGGAACCCACAAGCAGCCCCCCTGATGCTTGCAAACCGGAGATCAGATCTCCCTTCTCTTGACCCACCAGGAGGAACCCGACCTCAGTCCAGAGGATCGGAAGAACAATAGCAATAGGAGTATAAAAAAAATAAGAAACATGAAAAGCACATCAACGAAAGCTGGAAATGAACCACAATATTCGTTCTGGATTTGATCCACGAACAGACTGAACAGGTCTTCAATAGACTTCTCTCCTCTTCTTATTTTCTTCCTCTTCTTTCTTCTTCTCAGCTCACGCACTCTTTCTGTTCTGCTCCTTCTCTCACTGTCCCGATCAGCCCCTTTCTTTTTTCCTCCCTGTTGGCTCTCACTCTCTCTTGCTCGATGGCTTCTCTTTATACCAGCAGCGGCTAGGGCGTGTGTCTTCCACATTTCCTGCCCAATACTTGGCCCACGTGTCAGCAACTAGAGTCAGGTGGCGTCAACTCACTTGCTCCAAAGGGTTGACGCAGCCTTCAAGGACATTCTACAGCAAATCTCAAGTCTGCTGCGTTGACTCCATCAACCTGCTGCGTTGACGCATCGGTGATCCAGTGATCAAGTCTTCAACAGATAGACGTGCTGCGTCGACGCTCTCAGCATGCTGCGTTGACGCATTGGTGTTCCAGCATTTGAACTTAGATGGCTTCAGCCCTCTCACGTTTCGTGTGGAGTGCGTTGACGCATTGTGCAACTGCGTCCACCCTCTGGTCACCTTGTCGATCCATCAACCTGCTGCGTCGATGCCACTTGATGAATGCGTTGATGCACCAGAGTAATCCAGTAAGCCATTGGCTCTTCCTTTGTAACTGCTGCGTCGACGCTGCTCTATTTTGGCGTTGACGCAGTGAAATAACTCGTGAGGGTCTCTGCTTCGTGGAGTTAACATTGTGGATATCAGTGAAGGCTTCTTCAACTGATGCGTGGAGGCTTTAAGCTCCCAGCATCGACCCTGTTCCTTTCTAGCAACAAGTATGAAATCAAGTGAAAGTATTATTGAATGAAGATTTAATTCATCATTGAATTGAACATATCATTCATATCTCATGGTTGTCATCATCAAAACCAGGGGCACAACATCTCCATATTTTAATAAGGTGTTTTTAGGCCTTATTTGCCTGTTGGTGTATTTTACCATACTTCCATCTGCCCTAGATTAGCATATATTTTCGGGTTATCATTGTTTACAGTAGACAGGAAGAAATGATCTGCCTGAGACCGCCTGAGTACCCTTGCGGTCCTACGATAGACTGCTAGGCCCTATGAAACGGTCCTGAAGTGACCGCTAGGCTTTCCTAAGTTCTGTAATTATGTTAACCCGAAACATAATGCATATTAAACCTATTTATTGTACGATAAGCCTACCTAATGAGGTCTTACCCGTATTTTAAGTAATGATTTCATACACTTGGCTATGTTAGTTGTTCATCTTAGTAGGTTTCACGTTCTTTATACAATTTGGACTTATTTTAAAACCTATGCTTATTTCATGCCAAAACCTATACTCTTGTATTAATGATCATAATTTCATATGGTTCATGGACTTGTCTAGATTGTATTTGATTGTTGGTTTATCATGATCCTTCTTATCTAGAGTCATCTTCTTAAGTACATGGCACGTATTTCGATATAATGTCATTAGATACACTTTGCACATTAAGTACACAAATCTTGGACTTATGATCCTCTTCGTTGGATATTCCTTCCACCAGACTAGGTGATAAGGTTTCAAGGCCTCCATAAGACTCCGCGAGCCTGAGATTCCCACTAGGATGCCAAGCTGGTTGTACCCTAAAAACCCAATTGTCTAGAAGACACTTTACTAGAGTTTTATGTGTTCTGGACCTTAGCGGCCCTATGGACGACCGCCAGAGGTACCTAGCGGCCATTTACCTGACCACTAAAGACACCAAGCGGCCTTGCCATAACCGTTATGCTCCAGAAGGTTTTCACTGCGTCGACACTTTTTCTTCATGCGTCGACTTTGTCCATAAAATGGTCTGGCACTGACGGTTAAGGTCTAAAAATGGTCCAATCATGACCGCTAGTGTCTTCAATGTTCTTAACTCGGGGTTTGACCCTAGGGTTGATCTTTCTATGATCCTAGAGGGTATATGATTATCTAGAACCTAACACCTTGTTTTCAAAACTACCTAATTAAATATGGAAATTAAAGAATATGTTGTTATACTGCCAAATTTTTCTTCATGGCATAACCTTGTTCAAAATCAATCTTTGAACTCTCATATTCTTGTTTGAAGCATTCTTACCTTGAGATTTACTATCATAACACTATAATTTGAACTTGTTACATTATTGGTCATATTTATAATTCTCGTGGATGTAGCTTGATTTATAACTTGAAGATGCACGAGCAGGCATGGACAGTGTCCAAGGGCTCAACTCTAGTCCCCTTGGCAGATAGCCGGAAACATACTATAAATCATGGGGTATGATGAACATTGACGTCGCATTGTGCTGGGAGTACTTTTTTTTATAAACGGGTGAAATCCACGAATTCTCATGAGGCAATCTTGTGAAATTACATGCTTGTTAGTACATTTTCGTTACATGACTTTCTTGTACATAGCCTTTATGGTTATGGAAAAGTACATTCTTATTCAGGAAAGGTCAAATTACATTCATGTTATATTCTTGCTTGATCATATTTCTAGTCTATAAGAATTCCCATATCTCACCTTACTCGTATCTTGGTTATTACGTTATTCACGTGTTTCATCGTATTTTCATGACTTATCTTATACTCTAGAGCTAAAATGTTAATTACTTAAATATTGCCTTCATGTTGATACGAAGATACCTACTGGGTAAGTGTGCTCATTCCCTACTTTTCTAATCTTTTCCAGAAAATTCTAGCGGGTCGGATTCAGATTATTCAAGTGATGGATTCGAGAGTGATTAAAGAAGAAGTGGAACCTTATATTATCATTAGTTGATAGTCAAGAGTCGCTATGTAATTTTTTATTTTTATTGAGTCAAGTTAGTCAAAGAGTCAAGAGTCAATCTTATGTACTTTTGGATCATTATTTAATAAAGCAAAGATTTTGTCAAATATTGTGCATTCATTTCTTATGTGTGAATGTGTTAGCGCTCTGATTATGTTACTCGCTTGAGGCATACTAGCCGACTGTTCACGTTCCCGATTGTTTCGACTGCATAAGCTCGGGACGTGACATGCTACATATTCAAGCTCTTCAACCATCGGTGTCTAGGCCGACAGCTCTTCAACCATCGGCGTCCAGGCCGACAGCTATTCAAAGATGTTCATAGATATTCAAGCTCTTCAACCATCGACACCTACGTCCAGGCCGGCAGCTGTTCAAAGATCTTCATAGATATTCAAGCTCTTCAACCATCAGCATCCAAGCCGACAGCTCTTCAACCATCGGCATCCAATCCGACAGCTCTACAACTAACTGCATCTAAGTTGATAGCTTTTCAACCATCATCGTCTGAGCCGACAGCATTTCAACCATCGGCACCCAAGCCGACTGCTTCTCAACTGTTGGCATCCATGCCAACACACACATTCAAAAATATTAAAAGATACTCAAAATACCCAACCACCGGCGTCCCATCCTCAGCTGTTTGAAGATGTTCGAAGATATTCAAAGCTATTCAAATATGTTCAACCGAAGGCGTCCGTGCCGACACATACTCAAAGATATTCAACAATATCCAAAGATGATTCACAAATATTCAAAGATGTTCAATGATATTAAAAAAAAGAGAGAATAAAAAAACCCTCTTACATGAGTTTGATTTTGAATGCGTGCTCACCCTGCTTGCATGATTGCCTATAATATATCTAATACACTTCCTTCGAATTTCCTAGGACCATATCTCCTTGAATAAATAATGCTACCCCAATTCTAGATATGCGTGCATCATGACTTATACTAAAAGGGAAAACCTATTTTTGGTGAGTGTATACGTCGAGGGGAAAGAATCATAGCTATGTTTTTAGCGTAACTTGCAAAATACACTTGAGACGTAACTCATACACCTTGCACACAATGTGATCAATGATCTCTAACCATAAGGATTTCAGAATTTTTTCCTAACACTGTATGGATGCTTGAATGCTACACTCGCATGAAAGGCAATCGTGAGAAAAAATCTACCTGCTCCCTTTAAAAAAAGAGAAAGCAGAAAAAAATGATGAATGAGTGGATTATGAATCCAGGAAGCCGGGAATCCCCACTGAAATAAATGAGGAGACTCGCGCGAAATGGTGAGACAAACCCCATGATACAATTGTGATATGTAATGATTCCTAGTAGCCAGGAATCCCCATTGAGACACATGAGGAAACTCGCATCAAATGGTGAAGTCTCGAATTCAAGCAAACAAGGGGGTTGTGTGAAGTTACCAAAAGTCAAAAGCTTAAAATGTATGTGTAGGTGATAGAGTAATCCTTTAGTGTTACTTGGAACGTTTGCTTATCCCTATGTTTGGGACTCACTGCTCATATACCTGCACTTTCACACCACGAAGAAACTCTCTCGGGTACAGATTGCGATTTAAACTACGCGCATAGGCTATGCGATGTCCTTTTGACGAATGCACATCTCCTTTGGTTGTGCTTCATGGGCCGCTCTCTGTCCGTGGATCAGGGGTGCCGTTCTTATCCTATCTCCGATAGAGGGGAGCTATCCTATATGTCTATTTTATGCCTGCTGTGAGTGAGTGCTTGCACGCTCAGGTAAAAGGGTGAATTAAAAAAAATTGAATGAATGATGAAATGATAATGATCGAAAAATAATGATGATAAAAAGGGATAAAAGATGATGATGATAAACAATAATGATGATAAAAAAAATGATGATGATAGAAATAATGATGATGACAAAAAATGATGATGATAAAAAAATGAAATGAAGATAATAAAAAAATGAATGAATGATGAGTGAAAATGATAAAATGATGATGATAAAAAAATTGACGATAAAACGATGATGGTAAAAAAATGGTGATAAAAGAAAGATGAAGATAAAAAAAATGATGAAATGATAATGATAAAAAAATGACAAAATTATGATGATAAAAGATGATGATAATAAATAATGATGATGATAAAAAATGGTGATGGTAAAAATGATGATGATAAAGAAATGATAAAAGATGATGATGATAAACAATAATGATGATGAAAATCATGATCAATAAAGAATGATGAATGCATGGAAATAATATTCAACTATTGGCGCTCGAGCCGACATCATTTCAACCATCGGCGTCTGAGCCGATCGCATTTCAACCATCGGCATCTAAGTCGACAACTTTTCAACCATCGGTGTTTGAGCCGATAGCATTTTAACCATTGGCGTTAAATCCAACAGCATTCCAACCATCGGCACCCGAGCCGACAGCATTTCAACCATCGGCGCTTAAGCCGACAGCTTTTCAACCATCGACGTCTGAGCCGACAGCATTTCAGCCATTGGCATTCAAGCCGACAGCTATTCAACCATCGGCATTTGAGCCGATAGTAGTTTAACCATTGACGTTTAAGCCAAGAACATTCCAACCATCGGCGTCTGAGCCGACAGCATTTCAACCATTGACGTCTGAAGCTGACAGCATTACAGCCATGGGCATCCAAGCCGACAGCTCTTCAACTATCGGCATTTGAGCCGACAACTCTTCAACCATCGGCATCTAAGCTGACAGCTTTTCAACCATCGGCGTCTGAGCTGATAGCATTTCAACCATCGGCGCTTGGGCTGATAGCATTTCAACTATCGGCATTTCAGTCGACATCTCTTCAACCATCGGCTTCCAGGCCGACAGATGTCCAAGGATATCAAAGAAATCCAACCATCAACCTGGCACCCGTGACTCTCCGTCTAAGCCCAGGATAATGGCCTAGACCTTCCGTCTAAGCTAGATAAAGCCAACTCCTTGGCGTTGGCATAAACTCAATGTCAACGATTCTACTATGCCCTTACAACCTAATCCCACCAGCATGGTAACTGATACAACTCAATGGCTTAGGCCTTTCGTCTAAGCCAGATAAACCCAATTCCTTGTGACGGCATGCACCCAATGCTGACGATACTACTCTGGCTTGCACCTATCTTTCAGACAAGATCAACCCATCCGTCCTACCGCGATGTTCGATACAACCCAATGGCTTAGACCTTTCGTTTAAGACTAGATACACTAGATATCCTTACGTCAGCATAGACCCAATGCTAACGATGTCATCTTGATTGGCGCCTGACTCTCGGTCGAGACCAATTGATATAGTTCGCGGCTGAGATTGTTCGTCTGAAGCTGAAGAGGTTCTGCTCCGATATCGACCCGCTGTCGGGCATGAAGCTACACCCACAGGCCCCGCTCCTTCGTCCCTCGTTCGCGACACTGCGGGTGGGGGGCATTTATTGGTACTTAAAAAAAGGAAAAAAAGAAAGAAGGAAAAAATTGCTCACTGATGAGCAGTGCGTCGATGCACTAAAGCCGGTGCATTGACTCCCAAAGGCCAAAAAAAAAGAAAGGAAAAGGGCCCAAATGAATGGGCCAAATGAAGATGGGACAAATATGGAATGGGCCAAATAAGATAGAAGAAGAGAAGGGGGAGAAGGGAAATCAAAAAGAAAAAAAGAGAGAAAATAGGAAGAAAAACGCACGGGGTTGACCTCCCATTGCGTTTCTTCCCCCCGGCATTTATTGCCCGCTAACCTCCCTCTTCACGAACGACGTTCCCACCCTCGCACGCGGACACGCAGCAACGGCGACAATGGCGGAGGTCACCTCCGGCCACTCCGCAGGACGCCCGCGTGTCTACCCTTCCATCCCTGCAACGGGAGCAACAGTAGCCGCGGTAGCAGTAGCAATAGCAACAGCCGTAGGAAGCAACGTCAGCAGCAGCAGCAGCAGCAGCAGCGAACAAAAAGAAGAAACAAAAAAATAGAAATGGGAGTTCTCTCCCACAAGAGGACCTTGCATCACTATAAATACAAGCTCATGGCAGAAGAACAAAGGGGGGAGGTGCTGAAGAAATGCTAAACAAACTTTGCTTGAGAAGCTGAAGAGAGAGAAAGAGAGTGAGGGAAAGGGAACTCTGCTCAAGGGTGGGTTCCCATATGTTCTTTCTTTATTTTCATTCTTCTCTGTATTTTTTTTAGAGGCATGTCTTGATATATTCTTTTGTTCAAAGAGGAATGAAACATAGGGCCCTTGGCCCTGATTTTTCTTTCATGAGTTCATTTGCAATTCTTATGTTCGTATGATGTCTTTTCTGCCCTATTTTTTTTTCTGGTCTCCAAAGAGATAGGTGTGTTCTCTCCGATGTTAGCATGCTACCGGCATGATAGTCTTATTTTCATCACGACGGCCACCGGCCCGGGGCTTGCTCGAGTTCATGAGTATGACTCTAGGTTGCCAACCGCCGGTAGATCACGTGATTCTCCTTCCTCCCTCGTAAACGAATTCTCCAGTCTATTTTGCCATGGGCAATAGTTACTCTCGGTAAAGGGGATTTCCTCTTCTCAAAACCCCACTTTGGGATTTGACCAATTCCATGGTCATGATGCCAAAGGGGTGAGAAATGTGGGATTTAATCCTAGATTCTATCTTCCATGATGATCGGTCTCCGCTGTCTTGGGGAAGAGATGCAAAGAACGACCTGTAGGAAGGGTCCCGGGTTTACACACTTTATGAGTATGACTCGGGATTCACGCCCTCCCGGGCTCCTATTGGGTTGCTTCCCCGATTTCCTATAACTCTCTCTTCACACTCCTTTGAAACTTCTTGATCACTCTCTGATCTCCAGGGACTTGCTTCCTCATAGCATGATCCCCGGATGATCCCCTTTAAAAGGGTGAATATTAACGGCCATATAGCTTGGTGATAGTTTAAGACCACGTCTCAGAATCGGGATTGTGGCAGCCCTTGAGTCATTGGAGCCCCTTGTAGGCTAGTCCTCGGGGTTTTCGTGCCCAATTCGGGTCTAAGGATGTTACTGCTTCCGTGCGCATCCCTCTTATTTTGGGGCCGTCTCAGATTTCCTTCGTGGACGAGTACCTAATTAACACCCCCCAAAGCTCCGGGTCTAGGGGAGGTGCTGCTGGATTTTCGCCGGGTAGTTTGAAGACCGATGACAGGAATAATGATAGATGGACTGATCTAAATAACATCATGCACAGATCATTGGACTAAAAAAAAACACAATCAATATGAACTGATGCACATCAAACACAAAGTAACGTAGTGATCAACATAATTTCACAAAAAAATTGCTGAAACAAAAATGAACAAGATAAAAAGAATGAAAGAAAAAGTAGAAAACAAGAAATATTCAGACCAAAATAGAGATTTATGAACAGGCAATGGCATGCATATTGTGTGTGATCAGGTCGAGAGCTCACACCTGTGGGCTTCCCTCTGTCTGAGCCCTCCCTTTGCAAATATCTGAACTGGGAATCGACTCCTCCTTGGGGCCAGGGCTGCTCAAGGTAGTTGGTTCACTAATAATGGCAAGAAGATCAATATTGCATTCATATGGCAGTTTCTGTATAATGCCCTCTGATAGAATTCATGAGCAAGATAAGTTTATTAAGATTTCGCATAAATTATCCTACACTCTATGAACTCGTTCCATTCACATGAACCTGGGCATATCTGCCTTTCTACTCATTTTACAGAATTGAGCATGGCATTCGCCCCCTCATGTATGCGTTGATATACATATATACATATATGTGTTGATTTACGAACCTAGATAAAATTTCATCAACACTCCATTCTTGTGTGCCACAAGCAAATGGCTTGCAAGATCATTTACATACTCTTTAGAGCTACGTGCATCCTTCATAACACACCCAATACATGAGTTCAGTTTGAGCATTCCCTTGCAAATTACAACATTGGCATTGCTGGGAGCAGGGGGTAGGTCGACCTACCCTGAGCCCCAGGTCGACCTGCTACATTGCAGTACGTTCCACCAGTTCGCTAACTGCCCTTTGGCAGCAAGGTCCTCATCCTCCCCCTTTTCTGCCATAAGCATATGCATAATCATGCATCATCATGCATAGATAAATGGAAAATAAGAATGAAGACCAGAAGGGTTTGCACTTTGATTTCACAAATTGAAGTTGTATATGTTTTTTAACATAAATTGCTTCCATATGCATAAAGCCTTTTAACGATTTGAAGCCATGCCGCTGAGAGGGTCGACCTCTCTTGGTGAGGGTGCTGTCCGGGTCCCCCTTGTGCAGAAATTTGCATAGGGGTCGACCCCTTGACCAAAGTGGTCGATCCCCTTGAAGGCCGGTCTGCTCTAAAAATAAAAAGAGAAGAAGAAGAAGAAAGATCAAAAAAAGAAATTGCACTTGCATGATATTTCTTGCATAAAAGGAATCTTGCCAGGTTGCATGAGCATGATAGAGATTCATTGAGTTTTCATGAGGTGATCACAAATGGCCTATTCTTACTGAAATGGCATGTGCATTTTCACATATACATGGCCTCGTAAATGAACTTCAGATGTCAACGGAGCCTAATATGCAATTTTGTTTCATACTTTGGAATTGCACATGATTTGTATGAAAATTTCATGCACATGCATATTTGAACAACATTGAATTGTTTTGAACCTTTCTCTTAAAAGAAACTGGGTTTTTAGTTGCTACTGGGAGAGAGCCGACTAATGTAGTTTACTCCCTCCCGACCAACTTTGGTTGGGCTTTGCCCAGGTAGGAACATGCCTAGGAGTCGACTCCCTGCGGTCTAGCCTCCACTCTTCAAAGCAGAATTGCTTTAATAAAAGGAGAAGAAGGAGAAACAAAAAAAAAGGCATTTGCATGGTTTTTTCATCAGATTACATAAACATGGCGTGTATCTGCAGAAATGGCACTTGCATCCTCACACATGCGTTGCTTGAAGTGTGAATTTTAAATACAAATAGACCTTCATGTGTATTTTACTCACTCACATTGAAGGTTCACACAATTTTCACTGAATTGCATGAGCATGGGCATATTTGCCCTTTCACTCCTCTTTCAGAAGCAAGTATGGCCGTTGCATCTATATGCATGCATCAATTATACATATACACTTCTTCACACATATGCAGATATATGCATGCTCTGCCCATATGTCAAAAAAAAGGAGATGAAGTGAAATATGAAATAAAGATAGGAGTTTAATAACCCTTGATCTGCTATGCTGGACCTATAACATGAACAAAAAAAAATCTGCTCACCAACGCAGGGCGAGTCGACGCAGTAAGTGCGCTATGTCGACGCAGGCAGCCCTGGGCTAGTTCCCAGTGCACTGCGTCGACGCAGCCAATGCGTTGTCTCAACGCGGGTAGTCCTAGGCAAGCTCCCAGCGCGCTGCGTCGACACAACCAACACGCTGCGTCGACATAGGGTAGTTCTGCATCAAATCCCCTCTTCAAACAGTCTTTAATCTTAAAGAAAAAATGACAAATCACAAATGATAACCTAAAAAAAAGAGAGATAACATAATGACAAAAGAAATGCCATGAAGACATAATAATGAACTTCAATGCCCTCCTTAAGAAATTAATGGCGCTCTATCCGGGTGCTTCCCCCTTTGACCCTATATGAAGCGAATATTGATAAGGCCCTTGCAAGTTATGCCTGGACCCCAGGGACAACCCCCATTTTGGCCATGGCCTGATCTGGCACCGGGCCAATAGCCCACTGAATTTAACTCGTTTGACTGGGATTTAACTGAATTTCTCCATTTCTTCAAATATTAAACTCATCGTACCCCGGCATACATATGTCCTCATCCTCCCTATGTATATTGGTGATGCTTCCAACACGGATGTATGTCCGGACATGAAATGGTCAATATATGATCAACATGATTTTAAATACCCCTTTGCACCCTAATGTAGGGGATTTTAATGCTCTTTAATACACCTTTCGTTCATTTCATGAAATTTAATTTTCAGGCCATGAGGCCCCTTATCTCGAGGATTAATCAAAGGTTTTCCCCTCGCCGAGGGGATGTAGGTAATGCAATGACCTTTATGGCATGGAGGGTATCAGTCCCGACCCGATATCCACTATCGTCTGATTAGTCAAATGATGCGCACCCACTGCTTCATACCACTTCAGTATTTGGAGCCCAAATAAATTGTCACTTTGTGACTGGCACGCCCTCGCACTTGATAAATCGATAAAAGATAAAATGATATATATATATATATATATATATATATATATTATGATAAAAAAGTCCATCCACAAGGTCTTGGTTCGGTCGACCGACCTGATAGGTCCAGTCGACAGGCCTTTGTTAGGTCGACCGACCCAGTGGGCAGGTCATCTGAATTGAAACCTTTTTGCCCGTTTCGGCCTTCACTTGACTCAGTTGAAATCCATTAGTTGACCTTTTGCCCCGTGGATGTCTCGGACACCTCGTGGGGACTGAGATCGTGTTTTTAGGCGTCCGAAAGAATCATGATACCTCGATTAGCATGCCCATGTGGTTTAGATGGTCCGGCTGACCCAATGCATTCCGAGCTTCTTCATTGTGCTAATTCGAGTCACCGTGTGCCTGTGTAGGTGTGGAGGGTGTTGGAACCCTAGTTTTGATAATTACTTTCTATGAATCATGTTTAGATTAAAGCGTTTAAATCTTTCAATTACATTTGTTATGTTTGGTTCACTTAGTGCATGTAACTTCATGGAAGTATTCATAGCCAGTGCATGTGTTGTTCTTCTAGAGATCTAGCTCGGTGCTAGTTCGGTTTTGTTCTACACTTCACGCTTAAGTGCTTGCCCCTGTGCAAGTCTCTGTCCACACACAAACACTATCGTCCCATTCCTCCCTCGGTGCATTACTTATCTCATACATAGAAGGGTCAGTGTTTTTTTAATGAAGCATGCGCACTTAGGTCCGTGCACTTCTTGTTTTCCATCTCGGTGCAAGTCTTCACTTAGAAAGGATATCTCCATCTCGGTGCAAGTTCTGACTTGAACGGGATTTCTTGACTCGGTGTAAGTTCTGTCTTGCATCTTTCCTTGTCCGTGTATTCTTCTCCATCATCTCGGTGCGACTCTTGCTTGGACCGCAAATCCAACCCGGTGAATTTACTGTCCTACACATTTTTTTTAGAGTCGGTGCATCCGCTGTTCTAGACACTTCATATGTCAGTGCATGTTTTTAGACTTTTTGACTCGGTGCATAGTTTTCCTCCTGTGCCTAGTGGAATCATGTCGGTGCAATCCATTGATCACCTTATACTAAGTCAGTACAATGGTTGAATTGCATATTTCTACTCAGTGCATGTTATGTTTACTCTCTCATTACGTCTGTGTAAACTGCGCTAAGTGTTTGACTAACGTCTTGTATTTCTAACAGAGTTATCTCTCCGAGGAGGGGCACGTGATCCAAGGCGGATCGTCCTTTGAAAGAATGCCACGTGGAAGGCTATAACACTCAGATGGTGACACATGGCTGAGAGCCTTCTAAAAGCATATGGGCGGGAGTGCTTCCTCCACACGCCCAATAAGAGAATATAAGAAGATGTAGATCGAAGGCAGAAAAGAAATAGAAAAGAAGAGAGAGAAGAAGCAGAAGTAGTTTTTCACTGCCCAGTCCAGAGAGCAGAAAAGAAGAAGAAAGAAACAGAGAGCTTGTGGGAGAAGAAAAAGAGATAGAGTGAGTTCGTGAAGAGAATCTTTGATAGTCTGTCCACTGATACTTGGATCAAATCCAGTCCAGTTGGCTCCAGCGAGAGCTATTTCATCGGTTTTCACCATCAGCTTTCTATAGTTGTTCTCACCGTTTTATTTTGTTCTTTATCTTAACCTTCTGATCAATCTATGTGGCAGCAGAGGTCAAGCTGTAATCCTCAGCAGTCAGAGGAGGAATCCTCTTGATAGTAAGCTGTGTTGCTCAGCTGTTTGTAAGCAAGCTGTGAGGCTCAGCGGACGCAAGCTGTATTGCGCAGCATTTTTCAAGCTATAAGGCAGCGGGAAGCCTCACTCTGATTTGAGTGAGGGATGTACGTAGGTCTGTAGGCAGCAGACTGAACCATCTAAAAACTCCTTGTGTTCTGTGTTGTATGCTTGTCTCCTGTGATTCGATAGATGCATGACTAGGCTCGAGTAGTTTAGTTTGGCTTTCGAAGTCCATTGGTGCACATCAGTTATTCGAGTCTATGATCTGACTCTATCAGGCCCTTGCGTTTGGGTTAATTATTTTTTATTCCGTCAAATTTTTTTTGGAGGGATTCATTCACCCCCCCCTCTGAATCCTACACGCACCATTGCTGCATCCCATCAATTGGTATAAGAGCCAGGTTTCTGCACTAAAGGTCTAACAACCTACAGATTCGTTCCTTGATTTGATTTCGGTGCGATTTGATTTGCTCTATCTGTTCTGTTTTGTTCTTATGGCTGAAATTCCTGGTTCGGATTTCTATGGCTGGTACGGTCGTTTCAGAGACTATGTGATACATTTGAACTCTGACTTATGGGTACTCATAGATCACAGTCCATATGAAGTTCCAGAGGACAAATCTCAATGGAGATCCTCAGACAAACTAAAATCTGAAGAAAATCAAAAGGCCTTAAATCTAACAAAAAGGGCAATAGATTCTAATTGCTTTCAATGTGTTAATGAATGCAGGAGTGCAGTGGAAATCATCAACAAAATATTGGGAAGATCATATGGAGATGAGGAAATATGTTTGATGGTCAGAGATCAGTACGAGGAGTCATCCTCCCAGGTAAATTCTGAAGCTAAGAATCTTAGTTATGATGATTTACTCTCGTGAATGAGCACTTATTGAATAAATATGATAGAGTCAAGTCTGAAAAGAAGAAACTTAGAAAAGAAATGATTTCTGAAGTTACTCGCTTGAAAGCTGAAAATGAAAATTTGAAATCAGACATGAAAAAGGAGAGATCTGAAATAGACAGATTGAAATCTGAAAATGAACGTCTTAATAAGAAAGCTTCTGAAAAAGAAAATTCATGTAATGAATGTGCCTTCTTAAAGGAATTGATTGAAGATCTTGATTCTGATGATAATATGCAGAAAAATCTAATCAGATCCCCGAAAGAAGAAAATGATTCATTGCTTGAACTGAAAAAGGAAATTGATGAATGCCAAGATAAATTGATTGAAGAAAATGGTTATCTAAAAGATCAAAATAAAAAGCTGATAGTTCTAAATACTGTTCTCTCTGAAAAATGGTTAGCTCTTGAAAAAGGAAAATCAGTCTTGGAAGAAAAAGAAGTGAATATAGATTTGAAGTTAACACAGGAGAATGAGACTCTGAAAAGTCTAAATGATGGTTTGCATAATCAAGTCATTTCTTGTGAAGACTATATTATCTCCTTGCAAACTGAAATTTAAGATATAAAGAATTCCCTGTCAAAGTTTGTTAAGGGAAAAGACAATTTGAATAAGCTGCTTGGAACTAATGTAAATCTACAGAAAGACGGACTGGGTTATAGTCCAGTAATGAAGAAGGTTGATGGAAATAAATTGAAAACTATTTTTGTTAAAAGTTCAGACCAAGAAAAACCTTCCACTTCATCTTATTTCAGTTCATGGTGAAGAGAAGTGAAGAACAAAGTAAAAATTCATAAAATGGAAGAAAACAGAAAAAGAGTGAAAGCAAACATAAAACCAAACCTTCATCTGATGCTGTTAAAGTTTTTGTTGTCTCTGAGAATTGTCCTGAACAAGTGCATGTTAGAAAAACCTTCCCCATTCAGTCACATGCAAACACAAAAACCTTTTCATGTTATTACTGTGGAAAAACTGGTCATAAAATGCATGAGTGTAGAACAATGAAGCTAGATGAGTTGGCCTCCAAGAAATTTCATGATGAAAAAACTCAAAACACTCACCATGCAGTTCAGAAAAAGAAAATTCACTGTTACCACTGTGGGATGTCGGGCCATATTGGAGCCCATTGCTGGCATGCTCAAAGAAAGAGAGTCAATTCAAAATTTGGAAACTCCCCTGTAAATAAAAATGTTTTTGGTAGTAAAAATTTTGCTTATGGAAGAATTGGCCATCATGAATTTGAATGTGATAAATTTGAATGTTGGCATGCAAAAAGAGGTAACAATCTCCATGGCAGAACCATCTTAATGAAAGTCCACCCACAAAGATTCAATGTTTATTCTATCAAGAAACATCTGAATTCTGCTAATCACTGTTATTATTGTGGGAGAATGGGACACATTATGAATAAATGCCATGAGTTAGAATTGGATAATAGAAAAACTTGGAAACCTTGGAGTGCACCTGCTTGAGGTGTCACTCAACTGATAAGACCCAATGGTTTTTGGGTCCCCAAATTTGCAGGTTGATCTTACTTTGCAGGTGTGTCTTGAAAAAGGAAAATAAAGGGAAAATAAAACCATGGCACACAAAGGTTTGTTAAATTTAATTTCTTCTCTAGTTTACATCTGTTTCTTTTTGAGTTACAACTGCCTGCATGATCTCTATCCTTCTACTATGATCAATAATCATGTAATTAATTCATGCAGTTAGGAGGATGCAAACTTGTGATGAATGCTAGATAATGAATCTCATTCTGAAATTGATCATGTTGAATGATTAGGAATTTTGCATGCAGTTTAACACAATGTCATCATTTAGAGTAGCATTTCTGTGAATTTTTTTTTAAAAAAAATAATAATGCTTGATGGAAATCTTTGCTCACTCAAAGGGGGAGTTTAGTCTATCTAAGGCAGCTGATCGTTAGAGGTATACCCTTCTGAAAAAGAGAACATGAGATTTGGTATCTCTTCTGCTGCTGAGCTCAATGTATCTGGTCTGTTGTGAGTTGATATCTCTTCTAGTGGAGTGTCACTGGTTCTGGTTCAGTAAGCTAGATGCTACCTTGTGGATGTTTAAAATCTTGAGAGGTTGTGCTTTGCTCTAATGGGAGTCATCTTGTGATGTCTAATGAATTTGAAAATTCTGCTGTGTGCTCTGTCATTGGTGTGAGCTTAAGTTTGCATGAGAAGTTTGTCTGAAGACTGAATGATGATTAATTTACTGAGAGGTGTGCTGGTGGGATGTTAGCTGTTTAAGTTGTGGCCTTTGGAAATGCTCTTACCTTGCTCACATATGGCATTCATCCTCCTCACCTTGTCATTGATCTATCTCTCCTATCATTCTCTGTCTTCTAAATATTTCTGGTTGTCCTAGTAAGGGGGAGTAGTATATATAAATGTTGTCACCTTTACCCTCTTCAATAAATAAATGCCCAGATCACTCTGAACCAAAAACATCTTACTGATCTAAATTGAGATGTAATTTACAGTGTATGTACATTAAATTTTATCCGAATAGTTCTCTCAAATTACTATGAGTGATTTCTCAATGATTTTGAAACAGTCTAAATTGGAAACTTCTCTGTAGATGGTCTGATATCTGAAAATCTTTAGTAATAAGACAATCTGTTGGAAACCTTAGGTTTATATGATTTTTACGTCTTGTTAAAGAGATTTTTTTTCTGACAAAAGAACTGGGAATACGCCATGATATAAAATAATGAAATAGATTTGGCAGAGTAATGGCATGACATTTGAGAAACTGATCATCTGTTTCAAAGAAATTCAGGGGTTATGTCATGATAATTAATGCTAACTCTGTTCAACATATGAAGTATGAAAGTTAATTGCACTGAGTAACTAGGGATTCTGGTGTTTGATAGACATGTCTCCTTGTGTAAAAAGGTGCAGTTACACTGGAATACTCAATAAAAGTGTTTTTATTAAAAAAATAATAAATAAAATGGGGAGAGGTGTAATGAAATATATATATGGTTGACCCAAGGGTTCTCTCAGATAATCTCTACAGACTTAAGAAAAATATAAACATGGGTTCTTCAATCAGATTTTGGCTAATGAAAAGGACCCGTAAGACTAATGAATTTTCTGTCTGAGTTGTTTCCTAGATTAAGCTATTTTATTTTCATTGACGTCAATTCATTTGAGATATCTTGTGAAGAGCTAACCTGTGAGATATAATCTCATATTCCGTAATTTGCGTCTCTTCGAAGAAAGGCACCTTATTTTAAGTTAAGGGTATTTTGGGTATTATCTACTGAAGATTGGTAAGGTTGGAAGTATTCCTCTATATACGAAACCCTATCTACTTTACCATCTTACCCTTTCTTTCGAAGCTGAAGCGTCCTCCCACTCCGTGGCTTCTTCGCGCGTGCACAACCTGCAACCCTTCGCTTCTCCAACCTTTCTCTCCTCCCAGTGCACCCCCTCTGTCTCCACATTTCGTCTCTCCTCCATCCCTGCTGTCGCCATGCCTACTTCGTCAGCCGTGAGCAAAGGGAAGAGGAAAGTAGTGGAGCAGCCGCAGCCAGAAGATGCTATGTCCACGGTGGCCGCAGTACAACCTCAAGGGACGAAAAGGCAAAAGAAATCAGCTTCTACCACGAGGAAGAGAGATACGTCTACAAGGCCTACAGAGAAACCTCTGCTAGTATTGGAAGCCAGGAAGATTATACCTCCTAGGTATATTGACTTTACTGATCAAGAGATGGCTTCCGAGTTCCCTGAGGTGCTTGAGCTGTTTGAGTTCCAACAATGGAAAGAGTTCTTAAGCATGCATAGGGTGTATTGCCCTAATCTGGTAGCAGAATTCTGCAGCAACTTGAGGTACGATGATGCTAATTTCATAATTTCCTCTCTGGTCAAAAAAAAAGTGATAGAGTTATCTAGGTAGTCCCTTCACAAGACTCTAAGAGTTCCTGTAGATGGAGAGGTCGAAGGAGGGTTTACATTTAATTTACATGATGCTTTTGCCCTCATCACTGATTTACCTAGAAACATTCATGACAAGCAACAGACTAAGCTCGGTTGTTATAACACCAACAAATTTTCTGCACCCAAGAGGCTACTCCATCACATTCTCACCTCCATGATTACTCCACAAGTAGGAGGTAGGGGTAGACTGGCAGATTCTCAACAGTTTATTCTCTACTGCTTGCTGAAGAAAATTAGAGTCTTTTTGCCGCATGTCTTGATTCAAGTTATGGGAACTTGTAAGGAATCGAGAAGATATTTTCCTTATGCTGCTATGTTGACTACAATCTTCAAAAAGGAAAACATCTCCCTGGATGGTGAAGTTGTGATAGCAATCCCCAAGATAAACATTTATAACATGGGTTTCATTAATACCTTCATGAGGAGGAAAGGAACCAAACGAACAAGTACCCCTTCTACAAAGGATACTCTAGTGGAAAAAGATACAGAAACTCAGGATGAGTTAGTGACAGATTAGCCCATACAAGAAACTCACACTCTTGAGTTAATTTAAAGTGAATGTTAGTCTGTTCAGTCACCCTTGGAACCTGTTCGTCAGAAGGAGGATCAACCTCCAACTCAAGTACAAGCAACTGAAGGGTCTGATGAGCAAGAACTTCAACTAGGCCCAATTGCAGCTACAGCACCTAAGGTACCTCAGATCCATGAAACAATTGAATAGGATGTTCAGAATGAAGACATTATTCAGGAATTAGATCAACATATTCATGAGATATTTGATGAATTTGGACAGCAGTCTTCGAAAAGACTAGCCACTAATCAAGCAGAGCTGGCGCAGGAAGAGGCTCCAACAGAAGAACTACCTAGTGACAGAGAAGAGGAAATCATTCCAGATGAAGAGGAAATGACTAAATTGTTCGACGAAGTTATGAGTGAAGCTACTGAAGTGATTTATGAAGAAATTACCAATACTGTGGTCAATGAACAAGAAAATGAACAACAAGGAGCTCCAACACCTGCTGAAGAAGCTCCACATGAGCAACTAACTGCTTCAGCTCCAAGGGCAGCTGAAGAAGAAACACAAGACTATGTCATGGGACCTGCCCCTCACAACAGAATGTATGCAAGAATGTATTTCTCTCAGGCTCCTGAATATGGTCCACACCTTGGAGAATTGATTAGTATTGGCATACCACCTTCTCCACCCCCTGAACAGCATCATGAGTACTTCACTGAGTTGCCAGATTCTAGTGCTTCCACATCTAGTACACATGGAACAAATGATGAACCTAATATTGCACATATGTTGTCCAATTTGATAGAGATTATACTCAATCAAAATGACTTGATGAACATACAGTTCTTGTTCCATACCGTTCAAATGGACAGAGTAGAGGGCCGACTGAAACATCTAGAAAAGATTGTGAAAGTTCAAGGAATAGAGTTTTTGACTGCTAAACGAAAAATTGATGAAGCAGTACGAGAGATTTTAAAATCTCTTATGGGTATCAGCACTCGAGTGGGTGACATGGTCAGCAAAATTCAAGATACCCAAATCTCCATATTCAGCAATATGGGTAAAATTCTTGGCCATACCTTTGATCTGAAAATTAAGTTTGAACTGTTAAAGGGCATAGTAAACAAGATAGCCATTAGTCAGCCAGAAATCATCACAAAGTTTGAAGTAGTCCGGTCAAATTTGCAGACATTATCTGTTGACACCCGTTTTATGCCGATAAGTTGAGTCGTTCCTCTTACTCCCATTTGTTGATGCATCGAGTTGTCCATCACCCGTTGGGGCTATTTTCAGGCATGCTTTGGGCTAGTTTTATGGGTTGCCTCTCTCCTTGGTTAGGTCCAAGTTGATTCAGGGCTTAACGGGCCTTGGTTTTAGTTGATTGCGCTTTTCTATAAGTTTCAAGCGCCCATGTGCATGTACGGTTCATCCCGGGCCGCTCAATCCATGTGCGGTTGACTGTGGACCGTTCATCTATTTTGGAATATTTTGGTTAATTTTCTGAATTTCCGCCGACAAGCATTTATGCGGTCCTATTCTGGCCGTTCATCTTGATGAACGGATAGATGGTAGCCGCCCATCTCTCAGAGTCCTGTGCTTGAGGGTTTTCTCAGATAATTATCCAATTAATCTATTTATCACCGACAAGGTTAGAACGGTTTGTCTTTGGCCGCTCAATGTTTGAACAGTTTCATCTGAGCCGTTCTTCTATGAGAGTCCAACGGCGAAGGCTTCGGTTAGTTCGATGAATAATCTAGATTATTTATGATTTATTTTGAATTTTCACCGACAGGGTTGGACGGCCAGAACATGGCCGCACATCCAGTTGGGCGATCTATCATAAGACCGTTCATCCGTTCGATTCATGAAGTTCAACAGATTTTATCTCTTTATCCGTGGTTTTATCCCCAACTTCTCCCATCATTTTCTCCGCGGATAATCAACCATTTAAAGTACCGTTTTGATTGGATAAAAGATAATATGTTTATCTACGATTTTCCTTTGATTATTTCGACCTGAGAATGCCTCTAAACCCTAATTTCGAGCTAGGACTTTAGGTGCTCTATAAATAGACCCTAAAGGCCGGGTTGGAAAGGGGGGGAGATTTTGGTCGACGGTGAAGCCCTGCCGAATCCTAGAGCGACCTACGACCAGGGAGGGAGGCCTTCTACATCCATACAGGCCCCCGGTCCAGGGAGTAATCATAGTCTCGAGTCTTTTTGCTTTTGATACTCTCATTTTCTTATCATTGCATGTTTGTTTCTACATCACTCTCCTCGTTTTTCTTCACTGCTTGTACTATCATTCACACATCCTCCCACGTTTTTTGACGTCCCCAGGGGTTTAAAAGTGCTCAGGTATCCCCCACTCTATTTAGTTATGATCATTCGTCTCCGTTTTAGCATATACTACACTCTATAGTTCTAACTTGGGTTTTCTTTTTGTGTTTACACTCTGTTTCACAGGTCAGCAACTCACTAGCACGAGGCCCATCCCCTCTGGCTAGCCGGAGAGGGTGGAGGTTGGACCCCTTTGTGACTTCTGGCTTGATGGTCTTGTGCGGCTCTTCTAGGACCGTTCGATGGTATGTGCGGTGCATCTTTGACCGTCCTTCACCTCCTGCGGTTGTTTCTAAACCGTCCATCAGCCAGTAGTCCTACGTCCCGCGTCCCCTACAGCACTGAAGAACGGTCTATCGTGTGGCCGTCCAACACCACAGGCGGTTCTTCATGGGCTGTTCATCCCATGTAGTGCTGATTTTGAGGCGAGTGTCTCCCTCTTTCCAAGGTACACGTTCATCACGTACGGCATCTTGGTGGCGATCACGGTTCTTTACTCTCTTCTGTTCTCTTTCTACTATCCTATTTTATTTTACATATCGATTCATTAGAGGGAGAGTAGAGATTTTTCAAGCCGGTCTTGAAGAGAAAGAGAGTAGAACAAAACATATCAACAACCCATTTTTTGGCGATCACGGTGGGACACCTAGTGCCCATCGTGTTGGTGGTTTACTGACTCCCCTTTGCTTTGTTAGTTCTGTGTTTTGGGAGTGGTTTCAGATTTTCTGCAGGCCTCTGCTCCTGGATGTTGCGCGGTTAGTACAGAGCCGTTCTAGGTTGATGCAGGATGGACACGGGGACCGACTCTAAGTGATGCGGACCAGGGACTCTAAATGTGGATGCGACCAGCAACACACAAATTGGAGAGACTTCGGCCCAACACTATGAGTTCCTATGGGCTATACGTCGCTAACAGAAACGCAAGCTCACTCGTCGTCCCAAGCAAGGGAAACGCAGATCGTGCACGGTTGAGGAACCGGCAGAGTTCAAAGGTAGTCGACTCACTTCCGGACTCTGATCGAGCCATGGGACGGGTCACTCTCACACTCACAGCGGTGACATGGACTCACGGGTTAGTTCCTATCACCCTCGGCAGCGGTCTAAGATCATATACTAAACTAGCAAATGAATGCCAAAGAGTTACGATCGTTACCTCCACGCTCCCAGCATGGGGAAGACAACCCCGGCCAATCTCGGACTCCCGGTTAACAAAATTTTACAGTAGTACAAAAGTTTGACCCACTCCACGCAGGGAGGTAACAGGTCACATGTGGGGCCCGTGAGTCACGACAATCGGGTTGACGGGCAGCATCCTGATGTCGCCCGGAGGTGCCGAACACGCGTTTGTGGTGCTGTCACGGACCGCTCCAACCTCCGGCTCTGGTGGGGTGGGGCCCGTTGTGATGGGGACCTTTCGTGGCGTGCTTCCCTGGACGGCGGTCGGCCGGAAGTACTGGTCGGAGGCCGATCGGCTCCGATCGCCAAGTTGTGGAATTGTTGTCCACTAATTGAAGCTTCTATTTTTCAGCGCGCGCTCCGGCGAGATCGGACGCTGCGACCAATCCTGATGTCGGATCGAAGCACATGAGGTACCGCTGGAAAGATCTCTTGAAGTCCTTCAATCTAGACCTAAGGAGATATGCTGGATCTGCACGGATCTGGCCTTAAACTATTTTTGAAGTTTTTGTTGCACAGTACCTAAACTCTCAGAACAGCAGAGTAGTTTCCTGAGAACTGCCTTTGACCGTAAACCAAACCTCCGATTCATACGTCGACCTCTTCACGCAAGTTATGGAGGGGAGAGAGAGGAAAACGGCAATAGGTCGTGTGAAGGGATTGGTGGAGGCCTCAATTTGATATGGATTTTACAGTGACTAGTGGTCGGATCTGGACACTGGCTAACAAAACTGTAAATAGATCTGAAGATGATTTTTAGAAAATAGGTGGAGGCCTTTAGAAATTCCACAAAAAATTGGGGATAGAGAGAAAGGTGTACAGAACTCCCAGTTAATTTGGGAGCTCCAGTAAAAATAAAAAGGTGGGTCAGAGATAAGAAACTCAGGGTGGCTATGGATATGGACTGAAAACAGACAGATCTGGAAGAAACAGGTGGACAAAAATGTAAAAATATGAAATGGAATCTAGATGACCAACCAATTTTTTGGGAACGTGTGGAACACCTCTGAATCACACCCTAAAAATCCAAGCTCAAGAAGACGTCGAGGTGGAGAGAAGAAATTCGTGGAAGGCACCTCTGTCCTGGATGGACAGAACAACGGCAGCAACCGTGGTGGAGCGATGGCGGCACGTGGCGGCGGCGGCGATCACCGGAACTGATATGGGAGGGTTCACACCTCCAGAATATAGCCTTCCCAGCTGTAAAGGGTGGAGAGGGGAGAGAGAGAAGGGGGCGGCCAAGGCCTTGCTCCAAGATTTTCTTCCAATTGAATGCATTAATTCTACTAAATTGAGAAATACATGGTATTTATATGAAAGACCAAAAGACACAAAATACCCTTAGACCTAGGGTTTGGGGAATAAACAAATGTGATAGAACTAATTAGTTCTAATACCATTTTAGAAAAAAATAAAAGGGGTGATGGTGAGAGGGGGGCGCCCCCTAGACTTTGTAGGCAAGGTTGGTGGCCAACCTTGACCTTTAAGGCCAATTGTCTCCCACTTGGCCCACCCTTCTAGAAGCCAACATTTGACATGTTGACTATCCCCACATGGGCCCTGGGGAAGAGGTGGATCAATGGGAGGGGGTCTGGGGGGGCCGTGGGACCCAAGGGATCCAATTTGCAAATAAGCCCCTCTTACCCAAATTACAAACTGAAATAAAGATAAATAAAAACACATTACACACAAATAAAGTCCCAGTAAATGTGATAAATTCTGAGACTCAGGGGGGAGTCTCCAGACTTTCTCCAAGCCAGATGGACGCCGAAGTGGCTTGTGTGGTGCTCCGCATACGGTACCGGTGGCTCGGCGTATCATGCTTCTCGATCGCGCGGGTGTCTGCACCAATTCTCCTCGGGTGGGAGAAACTCGACCCTGTCGAGTAAGGGTCTGCATCACTGTGGTACCGCTCCAGTAGGTCATGATCAATCTGCTGCAACTCTCCATGGGTGATCCATGTATCATCGGTGGCGGGCCGTCCTCTCCATCGCACTAGGTAGCGCGGGTAAGATCCACTCCTGGTAACTGTCACCTACTCATCCAGTATATGATCTATATGCTCTCGCTGCCGTGAAAAAGGGGCTGGAGGTGGACACTCAGGTGTGGGATCACTCTCAATGGGAGGGGATGGCTCGAAAGGCTCACTAGAGATCACCGCCGGGTCCCTATATGTAACTAGATCCAATACATTAAAAGTAGAGCTTATACCATATTCCTCGGGCAGGTCTACAACATACGCATTGGATCCAACGCGTTTCAACACCCTAAATGGACCGGCTCCGCGAGCTTGCAGTTTCTTAACGGTTCCAGAGGGAAACCGTTCAGGTCTTACCATGATCATGACATATTCGCCCTCTTGGAACTCTCGGTGGTGTCGATGGGCATCGGCTAGCTTCTTATACCGTGCATTGCTGGCCTCAATGTGACGACGGATGTCGTCATGCAGACTTCTAACATGCTTAGCAAAAGAAAAAAAACACACGGATGCACACATAACCCTACACAAATCTAATGTTAGTCCGACCTATACACATGCATGGGTGGACCAGGACACCCGAATGTGTGCCATGCATACACTAGAGGCAACCGGAGGTTGATGGAATGTGGAAGGCATCCTAAAGTGATCCATTCATGCACGGATGGCCTTTTAGATTTGGGAGGTTTGGGCGGGACATCTTCTACATCACCCCGATATGTAGGTGTATTATGAACGGGCTTGGAGTTTGCAGATGGACCGGCCCATGGAGAAGGGGTATGATGGTGGACTCCCTCGAAAAGGTGGAGTAAAGGTGATGGGTCAAGGGGTCCACAAGAGAATGGGTCGAAGGGATCAAAGAAAGTATGACCCCTCAGACTAGGCTCCCACAAATCACTGTCCCACATTTGAAAAACTTGGAGGTGTAAATGATCACCTTCATTCATTGTGAGAGGTGGGATGGCAGTCATAGGTAGAAAGTAAGATTCCTCCCATGGGCAAATGGGAATGAAGTCAGGCTCGGCCGGCATAGGGAGGAGTAGAAGAACCTCCGTGGTAACATGACCCACGGTGTATACGGAGGTAATGGACCCCAAAGTGAAATGGGTGAAGCTACTATCTGTGGGTCGGTCAAAGCCTGGGGCCAACATATGCGTCAACTTCCATTGGCAGTCTAATCCCTGGAGAAGGTCTTTCACGGTATCTATGTGGTGACTAGACAGAAACGTTGTGTGGAAGGAGTTAACTTGCACTACTTGTAGTGCGGGGTCCATGGATGGGTAGTAAGATGGGGCAGGGACCACACCTGTCCTAAGCCAGCTAATGAGTGGCTCGGCTATGAGTAGCTTTCCCATTAGAAACATGGGTAGCTCTTGCTGAGATGGCTCCGAATAATGATCGGAGAGTGAGGCTTCTCCAACCCTTTTGTCCCCTAGGGCTAGAGATGTCTGAGTGGGACACTGTCCGGTAAAGTGGCTGAACCCCTGGCAGTGATAACATTGCTGTCGTGACCCACTACGCTCCCTGATAAGTGGACCCTTACCCTTATCCTCCTAACGGACCGGGGGTGTAGGCAATGGGGCTCTCGTAGGTGGGGGAAGAGGATCCACCAAGATGGGGAGAGGACCTTGGGATGGCACCATAGATGGCACTGGGTTGGGACTACCGGCTGCTACCTCCTTAGGCTCGTGCTTGGTTCCATGCTGTCTAGGGGGTTGGCAAGGGGAAACTAGGGACTCGATATCAGCACACCTTCTATCCACTCTATCCAAAATGATTTGGAAGAGTTCGGCAATGGTGGGGTTTGGAGTAGGAGCGATGTGATTAACTGTCCCATATGAACTCGGCTTAGCCATGGACCTAGGCTCTTCTACATGCGCGGCGCGTTGCCTCCGATTATGGCCCACTTGGGTGGAGGTGATTGGGTGGGGTCGGTTGGAGGTGAC
Source organism: Amorphophallus konjac (assembly GCA_022559845.1). Taxonomy (NCBI): domain Eukaryota; kingdom Viridiplantae; phylum Streptophyta; class Magnoliopsida; order Alismatales; family Araceae; genus Amorphophallus; species Amorphophallus konjac. The sequence goes on along the minus strand of CM040125.1, from coordinate 253,658,816 downwards.
CGGGCCGGGTAGGTAGACCTTCCTAAGTTCGCCCTTCATCTCATGCCACGACTCGATGGGCCTTTGCCTCCTAACCTCTCTCATGCTCTCAATGCTCTCCCATTTCCAGGCGGCTTTGTGGACAAGCCTCTCTTGGGCAAAACTGACTTGCATGGCATCGGACATGGTGTAACATTCAAAATAGTGGTCCATGGCGGCCTCCCACTTGAGGTAGTCGCCCGGGTAATTAGAGCCATAAAAATCCAAGGCTTCGGGCCTACGGAAGGGGAGAGGATGGTTGCTAAGCCCATGGGTAGACCAACGGCCATATTGCCCGGGTGATTGGGAATCCATGGGAAAATGGGGGAACTACATGTTGGACATGCCAACACGTGGAGACAAACACTAGACAATGCAAGGTTGGAATGAGACTTGACTACACCTAGACACCAATAGACGGTACTTGGCGGAGTTAATCGATCCGAAGATCACTCCCGCAAGTGTGCGGCATTCTCGATAGGCGTAGCCTAACGTTCGGACAACACCTTTTAATATACCGAATTATCGGGATGAAATGTAATTTTAAAACACTCTTTTTTTTTTGAAAATAATGATGGTCATAGACTCGACTTAGACCATGATGCATGCAAGACTTATGCAATGACTACCCTAGACTCAACTCGCTCTGATACCAAACTGATGCGGGACGGACATGGGGACCGACTCTAAGTGATGCGGACCAGGGACTCTAAATGCGGATGCTACCAGCAACACACAAATTGGAGAGACTTCGGCCCGACACTATGAGTTCCTATGGGCTATACGTCGCTAACAGAAACGCAAGCTCACTCATCGTCCCAAGCAAGGGAAACGCGGATCGTGCACGGTTGAGGAACCGCCAGAGTTCAAAGGTAGTCGACTCACTTCCGGACTCGGATCGAGCCACGGGACGGGTCACTCTCACACTCACAGCGGTGACATGGACTCACGGGCTAGTTCCTATCGCACTCGGCAGTGGCCTAAGATCATATGCTAAACTAGCAAATGAATGCCAAAGAGTTACTATCGTTACCTCCATGCTCCCGACGTGGGGAAGACAACCCCGGCCAATCTCGGACTCTCGGTTAACAAAATTTTACAGTAGTACAAAAGTTGGACCCACTCCACGCAGGGAGGTAACAGGTCACAGGTGGGGCCCGGGAGTCATGACAATTGGGTTGACGGGCAGCATCTTGATGTCGCCCGGCGGTGCTGAACACGCGTTTGTGGTGCTGTCCGGACGGCACGATCTATGGGTCCGTGGGGCCCACGGACCGCTCCAACCTCCGGCTCTGGTGGCGTGGAGCCCGCTGTGATGGGGACCCCTGGTGGTGCGCTTCCCTGAATGGCGGTCGACCGGAAGTACCTGTCGGAGGCCGATCGGCTCCGATCGCCAAGTTGTGGAATTGCTGTCCACGGACTGAAGCTTCTATTTTTCAGCGTGCACTCCGGCGAGATCAGACGCTGCGACTAATCCTGATGTCGGATAGACGCACAGGAGACACCGCTGGAAAGCTCTCTTGAAGTCCTTCAATCTAGACCCAGAGAGATGAGCTGGATCTGCATGGATCTGGTCTTAAACTATTTTTGAAGTTTCTGTTGCACAGTACCTGAACTCTCAGAACAGCAGAGCAGTTTCCTGCGAACTGCATTTGACCGTAAACCAAACCTCCGATTCAGACGTCGACCTCTTCATGGAAGTTATGGAGGGGAGAGAGAGGAAAACGGCAATAGGTCTTGTGAAGGGATTGGTGGAGGCCTCGATTTGATATAGATTTTACAGTGACTGGTGGTCGGATCTGGACACTGGCTAACAAAACTATAGATGGATCTGAAGACGATTTTTAGAAAATAGGTGGAGGCCTTTAGAAATTCCATGAAAAATTGGGGATGGAGAGAAAGGTGGAAAGAACTCCCAGTTAATTTGGGAGCTCCAGCAAAAATAAAAAGGTGGGTCAGAGATAAGAAACTCAGGGTGGCTATGGATCTGGACTGAAAACAGACAGATCTAGAAGAAACAGGTGGATGAAAATGTAAAAATATGAAATGGAATATAGATGACCAACCAATTTTTTGGGAACGTGTGGAACACCTCTGGAACACACCCTAAAAATCCCAGCTCAAGAAGTGTTCAGGGTGGAGAGCAGAAATTCGTGGAAAGCACCTCTATCCTGGATGGACAAAACACCGGCAGCAACCGTGGTGGAGCGATGGCGGCACGTGGCGGCGGCGACGATCACCGGAACTGATAGGGGAGGCTTCACACCTCCAGAATACAGCCTTCCCAACTGCAAAGGGTGGAGAGGGGAGAGAGAGAAGGGGGCGGCCAAGGCCTTGCTCCAAGATTTTCTTCCAATTGAATGCATTAATTCTACTAAATTGAGAAATACATGGTATTTATATGAAAGACCAAAAGACACAAAATACCCTTAGACCTAGGGTTTGGGGAATAAACAAATGGGATAGAACTAATTAGTTCTAATACCATTTTACAAAAAAATAAAATGGGTGATGGTGAGAGGGGGGGCGCCCCCTTGACTTTGTAGGCAAGGTTGGTGGCCAACCTTGACCTTTAAGGCCAATTGTCTCCCACTTGGCCCACCTTCTAGAAGCCCACATTTGACATGTTGACTGTCCCCACATGGGCCCTGGGGAGGAGGTGGATTAATGGGAGGGGGTCTGGGGGGCCCGTGTGACCCAAGGGATCAATTTGCAAATAAGCCCCTCTTACAAGCCAAATTACAAACCAAAATAAAGATAAATAAAAACACATTACACACAAATAAAGTCCCAGTAAATGTGATAAATTCCGAGACTCAGGGGGGAATCTCCATACTATCTCCGAGCCAGATGGACGCCGAAGTGGCTTGTGTGGTGCTCCGCGTACGGTACCGGTGGCTCGGCGTATCATGCTTCTCGATCGCGAGGGTGTCAGCACCATAGGTCTTGGGCGGCTATCAAGGCACCGTCCTTCTCTTCGACAGGGTCTTGATTCCTGCGACTCTGCTGCTATAGACGGTCTAGCTTAGAGCGTTCATGTTTTGTGCGGTTATCCTTTGGCCGTCTATCTTCTTGGCTCAGGTACGCCTCTGCCTTTATACTATTGGCCGGATTACTGTAACGCGGTTGCTTCAGGTCCGTTCTAGTGCTTATGCGGTAGTCAACAAACCGCCCATCCCGGTACGCTTCTGATTTCTGTCTCTTTCATTCTATCATTTTCTGATTCTCCTGTTACTTTATCGTCACACCTTGGATTATACGGTCCACCCCAGACCGTCTATCTTGTTGTGCGGTCCCCTATAGACCGTCCTTCTGATGCCATAGTGCACCCGAGGTATACCTATATTGTCTGTGTTCTCCTTGGTGCCATTTATTGATCTTCCCCTGGTTACATGTTGTTGCTGCCTACTTGCTTTCATCCTCGCATGTTTATTTTGGTCATTGCTTGTTAGTTTCTAGGCTAGATCTTGCATGCACTCCGGTGCACATAGGATTCATGCATTTCATTCATAGTTAGTCGCATTCCTACTGAGGTAGGGTATCCTATCGTCTCCATACTCTTTGGAGCCGACTAGGGGACCTTGCCGAGGACCTCCGTAAGTCCCCATCAGCCGTGGATTCCCACACGGATGCCGGGCAAGTTGTACCATATCACCTTCCAGTCTAGGGTCTACATTCGTGCGAGAGAGAGTCCTTTAGAGTCTGCCAGTCCTCCATTCTCACCCTGTTTAGGTACCTTGTGGTTGAGTGAATTCCCATTTTAATTAATCCACTAAGGTACTAAAAGAGAACTTATAAAAATCTTCGCGCATCACTTGGAATTTGTTTGGGTAATTGGTTGATTCTTTTCTCATCTCTCTCCTCCATTGTATGTTGCACAGTGTCATCATTTGCATCTTTTTGACAGATTAGGCTCATTAGGTCTCGTTCATCTTCGTGCGTCCCCATTTAGCTGCATTTGTCTTAGGTTCATTTCCCTCTTTGTATTCATTTGAAATTCACTATATAAAGTCTCCATTCTCCCCATGGAGCACTTCTCCCCTGTACCTTATTCCTATACTTCTCCATCTTCTTACCCCCGTGTGGATTCCTCTTCCCATGCAGGCCCATCTCCTTATTCCCTTATTGGATCCTATCCTTTTAACGGGACTTCTTATCTCGCCCGTGTTGCTGTTGGCCAAATCAATCCTCATTCCCACGTACATAATTCTTCCAGGCCCATGCATTCCCTCATTCTTGGAATGGGCTTTCCTTCTTCTCAGGCCGGATCCCCTTATTCAGCCCATCAACATTATCCTGGTCTAAATTCATCATCCCTTGCTCAAGCTGGCCCATATCCTTCTCGGACTCTTCCTACCGAGGAAATGATCGCTCAGGCCCAACGCCAGCTTGATGAATTGCAACGATAAATCAATCCCCAAACTTTTTTTGACATCCCATTTGCATTCCGAGGTCTTTATCTTCCACCATGTCAACAGATTCCCGTATATCGCCGCTATGGTGGGACTGGTGACCCTTACGTACATTTGAAGGATTTCCCTTATGAGTCGGCCCAGTTCCAGGATGATCAACGCTTGATGGCCTATTTGTTTGGCCTATCTTTAGAGGGCTCGGCCAAGGATTGGTTTTTCACGTTACCGCAGAAGCATATGATGAATTTTCAAGCCGTCCAAACAAGGTTTATTCAGCAGTACCGAGTCCAGGTGGGGCCCAGATATTCTATGGTTGATTTGGCCCAAGAGAAGATGAAGCCCGACGAGGAATTCTCCATGTTTACCGACCGCTGGCGTTTTCTAGTCGCGCAAGTCCCGAGGCATATTCCGGAGGGCGAGCAGATCAAGATGGTTATTTCTAATGCAACGCCCGAGCTCAGGTGCATCTTAGCCCTGAACGATATCACATCCTGGCAACAGCTTTACAATCAAGCCCGCTTTGTTAGCCAACAACTCCTAGTTTCCTTTGACCATGAGCCTCCTCCACCGTCACCTTCTACATAAACTTTCCCTCCGCCCTCCACTTCAAGTCAACCCTCCACTACATATCCCTCTACGAGTCGGCCTTCCGCTCCCCCACATCCCTATACCTCCATGTGCTCCACCGCATACCAACCCTCTACGAGTCAACCCTCCGCTATTTTATCTCACCACACCTCTCCACTTCCGGTCAAGGAAACACTACACCCGGAGCGGGTAGATGCCGTCCATTACATTCCCACTCCCTCCACGCCTCCACATCATTCTAGCCCTCCGCCTTCACATACGCAATCCCCCTTGCCTACGCAACCCCCGCTACCATCCCCATTACCTTTTCATACCCCTCGGCATCCGCCTTGCCCGAAGCAGGCTTCTCACTCTTCGTTGTCGGAATCTCTTACAGATGTTTTCAGGGCTTTGATGGCCACCCATGCATTGCAACTCCCTCCAGTTGTGCCTTGCCGACCCGCGATTGAGAACTTGCTCCATTTCTGTGAATTCCATCGTCAACAGGGGCATGTGGTTGAGAATTATCCCGAGTTCTGAGAACTTGTTTACAGTCTGAAAAATAAGAAGATGATTGATTGGGCTATCGTGCGCCAAGTTATTTCAGATCTCAGCAGCAAGCAGCAGCAAGCCATGCTGCCTAGGCAACCGTCTCCACTTCAAGACCAGGGGCACCCTGGTGTTTCTTCAGTTGATAAGATACCTGCTCCGTTACCCACTTCTTCCTCTATTCCATCTCCTCCACCACCTTTACCTACCCTAGCCTCTGCTCAGGCAACTTCTCCTTCACCCTCTGTTTCCACCACCACTCCTGTCCCCAACGCCTCCCGACGTATTGTAAAGATACGCCGAAGAGCGCCACTACCCGCCACTTCCCCCACTACGCCACTACCTTCCTCTACTCCTTCTTCCCCACCCCCACCTTCACCTCCTTCCTCTTCACCTTCACCATCTCCATCAACCACATCACCTCTTATGCCACCCTCACCACCATCTTCATCACCTCCTCTCGTAACGATCCTTGTTCCGTCACCTTCACAACCATCCCCGCTACCGATGCCGCTTCTTTCGTCATCATCCTCTGAGCCCGAGCAGGCCAACCCTAAACTTATACCCCCACTTTTGCCTTTACCTCCACCCATGTCCATCATCATCATTATCCCCTCATCAATTGCACCATCGCCACCCGCGCCCTTCAAACCTCCTCCTTCTAACCTCCCTCTACCACTTCCCACTTCGCGGAGCAGGTACCCGCTACCTTTGGTGCCCCTCGGGTCTAGTCCCCAGGAAGAAAAAGTGCCGAGCCAGGTTTTGATTATGCATTACAAGCTTCAAGATTGCATTTGCCGCATGCCGGTCCGAGTCCTGGTTCCTGGCTATTCTAGGGATAATGAGCCCATACTTGCTATGTAGACGGCTGCTGATAAGAGTTCCTTAGCACTGGTGCTAGTTTCTTCAGAAGCGAGGCCAGTGGCAATCTCTTTGCTCGCCGGAGAATTCACTATTAATGTTGTCATCACCTCTCGCTTAATTGCTATTCAGTGCACTGGCCCAGAAGAGTTTTCCGCCCGGATGGTGCTAACCCACACGGTCGCCAAAGGTTTAATGAGTTCAACACTCGAGGGGCAATTGTCCGTGTCTTCTACATCTTTCAAGGACATTCTGCACGTCTTATGTAATCTTCCTCGGTTTATTGGTGAATCGACCATGTCAACGCCGTGCATCACCCTCCCTCAGTTTCGTCATGCGCTTCTAGCAAGGGAGTTATGCTTCATACCCAACTGCCGAGAGGAGCTGCCAAACCTCTATGTTCTAGTGCCAAAAGACAAAACTCCGTGGCTTCATGATATTCATTCAGTTGAGAAGATGTTTGCTCAAGAATGTCCACCTATGGTTAGCACCGGGAGTCTAGGGGCAACTGCCCCGATGAAGCTGCATATTTACAATCAGGCCATGCCATCTGCCAGGAGGGCCCGCTATTTGAGAAGACGTAATAGATTGAGGAGCCCGAGAAGCCGAGTCCGCGCCAGGCAACGTTGTTTCAAGAAGATTTCTGCTAAGAAGAGGCGACGACATGAGTTCGAGGGCCGTCAGTTGTGCACTCGGGGGTCCACTTCCTCCTCCCCTTCTTCTGTCCATTCATCTTTTCTGTTGCTCAATTCTTATCCTTGGGTGGTGTACCTTCCACCACCTGGCCGTATTTCTACCATCTCTTCCTATTCTTACCATTCTAGGCCTCGGCCTATGTCCCCCTCTTCCCCTGAGCCAGGGGCATCTTCTAGTTTTTCTTCCCGGGTACGCCCGGATTTCACTTCTCATCTTTTCCCCCCGACCTTGTTGGAGATTCCTGGTGCTCGTTCCCCGACCTTGTCGGATGGTTTTTCTGATCCTTCCCCGACTTTGTCGGGTGGTTTCCATTTATTTTCCCCGACCTTGTCGGGTGTTCAGGTATATCCTTCCTCGCCTCTGGCGGGTGATCGTTATTCCTTTCCTCTGACCACGTCGGATGATAGTTCTCTTTCTCCCTTATCTTCACAGTTATCCTTTCGTCGTCATTTTGTTCCTTCCTCCTCACCCTTTCAGGGTCACCACCCTTTTTCTTACTATTTTCGAGGCTTTAGCCCGCCTTGATCTTAGTTAATCACTGTGATGTGACACCACCTATGGACCTATTTTGCAAGCATTCAAGTTTGAGCAGCGGACTCACACTAGCGAGCTCACCCGTATGGCGCACACAGTGCCCGATGGCGACTAGGCGATGTTGGAGAGGGTCCGAGGCGGGACCTTGAGGCTCCAATGGTTGGCTACCTTGGGGAGAACCCCAAATGGGCCTAGGATGCCCAAATCATCGGCGGCCAACACACCAAGGGTATGGGTTAAGTGGATGCTCTCACAACTCGCCCGCGGTGGTCACTCAATTTGGGTAGCAATTTAAAATCGGACACTCTCTTACCGCCGACGGAGTAACTATAGTAATACTAAGCTAAGCAAGTCCATTACAGCAATGAGAGATGTTCAGGAGCTCACCAAGCCGGCGTGAAGACGCCGACTCCGGCCGGAGACGGGGGCGAGCTGGGAGGCGAGGGTATGCACCCGCACGCCGCGTCGGTGTCGCTTCAACCTGAAATGGAAAGATTACACCACTACACCTCTCGCAGGAGGGGTGATCTTGGGGTGGGGATTAATCTTATTACATCCAATACTACCTCCACGCAGGGAGGGGCCTTCAGCCGGCCAAGCGGGGTGGGGACTTATGCTAAGGAAACCCGATTTGCCGATCCCCGCCGGTTCTGCCAACCTTCAGAATTGTTAGACAGGGGGACGGTGATGTCACTGCCACAAATTCCACAGAGCTCAGATCTTGACGAAACCTGACGCCAAAAGTTTCCCAACTGACAGAGAATGATGGATGAATTTTTTGGGAAGCTCTGGACCTCGGGGCTGATCGGACCAGCGACTGGAGCAGGACAGCAACACTTTTCTTCAGATTGATGTAGAACTGATGCAGTGGATTGTAGAAGGCCCTGCGGTCACACCCAAACTTCAAATTGAACGAAACTGGCGGTGACGCGATCGTGGTCGGAGTAGCTTTGAGCAGAAGTTGACGGGGCCACAATCCGAGGTCGGAGATGAGAATGGTGGCCAGATAAATGAAGACAGATCAAACCTGAGTCCACTGGTGGCAGACTGCACACTCCGACGAAATAATTCAGAACAAATAGCTCAGGCAGGCGATTGGCATTGTTCTTTCTGCTACTGATGGAGGACTAGACGAAGAAGAATTTTGTAGAAGGAAGTGTGCTCGAATTCCTCCAAGGTTGACCGCAGAACAGCTTCCAAGATCGCTCTGGTCTTCAGTCTGAGACAGATTGCGCAGTCGTTGAAGATGACGCTTCTCCGGACAGCTCCGAACTCGGAAGCCGGCGAGACCACGACCGTTGGAAAGCTATCTCGATGACGATTCCAGAAATGTAGGCCTTGCCACCTGAATCTTTGAGAGACGGTCGTGGCTGCCTTTGCAAGTCAGTGCAACTCTACTGCCTGAAACCAACCCAATGAATTGAGCCCACTAGCCTAACAAACCAACCTAATGACACAATACTTAGGAAAATGACTCACTAACCTAGGTACATGACTCAAATAAAGGGAAAATTACATGATATTGACTCAAATAAAATGTGAAGATTACATGACTAGACTCAAAAATACATGACTAACATAATGGCGCTTGTCGACGAACAATCCGAGTCCGGAGAAAATGTGGAGGAGCAAGGGATGCTCTCATCATACCCCCGGGGTGGGGAAAACTCGACCCCATCGAGTATGGGTCCACCAGGGAAGTAGTACATCGAATTGCGACTCTGGGTGATCCACGATCTCCATACTCAACCCGCGACCATAGTCGGGGAACGGCGCTTCAGCTCGACAAAGTGGCTTGGTCATACCCTCATGCTGGCGATGGGATCTTGCTTGCCTAGTATTGCCGCTGTGTGCTCACGTCGGGCTCTCAGGCTATTTGTGGTGGCACTCCGAGGGTGTCTCTCACAAGGGTAGGTGTAAGTTCGAGGCACTCACTAGGATCCACCGCGGTGCCCTTAGAGCATGCTGGATCCGCCACATGAGAAATGGGGAGAATCCCAAAACCCTTTTGAAAGTTCAACCCATAAGCTTGGTTGCCAAAGCCACTCGAAACTTGGCAAGGTCCAAGTCCTCGTCCCCTCAGATTGGAGGTCACCCTAAAGTAGAGCCACTCCAAAGCCATCATCGCCAAGTTGTCAACTTGGAACTCAAAGTGGTGCTTAGGAGTTTGTGCTCGTTTCTTGTGAATCCCACGGCTTGTTACTTGATACTTGCTTGAATGCATATGCCATGTACTATGATGCGGTGTGAGTTGACAATGTATGATATGCAAAGGGGGTACAGGACAACCACATATAGACCTATCATGCATTGATGTTATGAAGACTTTGAAGGATTTGGGAGGACCGGGGCATCCATAGGTGTCCCTCTTGTGAGTGAGTGTGATGAATGTTGGAGGACCCGGACATCCATGAATGCTCCTAGCATGCTTGAGATTTATGATGAATGATGGTGGACCATTACAACGAAATATTGACCACTCATGTTTTCTTCTTGACATGTGGGTGATATGGATGAATGTACCCGACAGACTAACCATGCCAAGCGGTGTGATGTGCCAAGACATACGAATTCCTTTCCCAAAGATGACTTCCTCATGTGGGATGGTGGGGTGGTCTTTGAGCTTCCACTCAAAAGGGTCGAAGGGATCTAGGTAGGTGGATATAGGGTGGGGCACCTTCTTGATCTCTAGGCAGGTGTTGCCTAAGGTCATGATTCCTATGGTGTAACATGGGTCATGGATGAGGTGGGCTTGGCCCAACATGGTGGGTGGGGGTAAGAAAGGGTGGGTGGTGAATAAGGTGAGTGGGTTACATGGAGATCTAGGCTCCCATAGAAAAGGGTTAAAGGGATCATGGTAAGGGTCACCTTGGTAGGGGTACTCTATGCTCTCAAGGTCCTCGAATGGTGAGTCCTCCTCCTCAATAATTGGGCCAAAGTTGCTAATGGGTTGGCCGATCAAAGCACTTGGGATCTCTATGGTTGGGGAGTGGAATAGGATAGGTTCTTCCTCCATGGGAAGAAGGAGGATGATCTCACTAGTAACTTGGCCATTAGTGTAGATGGAAGTGATGGAGCCAATGGTGGGATATGCTAGACTAATGGTGTTAGTTTCGGACGGTCTCATGGCTAGCATATTGGTCAAGTGAATTTGCCAATGTAGGTAGTTCACTAAGTCTCCCAAATCTTCCACAAAATAGGAAGTTTGATAAGTGACATGTGGCTGAATGGGAATGATTTGGGATTGATATCCCATGGGTAGGTGGCATGGTTGTGAACTAGGAATGGTGAAACCTTTCTTGAGCCATTGGAGTATGGACTTACCTATGGTGAGGTTGGGTGTCTCTAGAGGAGCTAGGCTAGTGGTGTGTGAGTTGTTTGGCCTTTGGATTTCCTCTATGTTGGGAGGTGGATCCGGATGGGCATCCTTCTCCACTTGGGTGGGTGTGTGGGTTGCAACTTCTATTGCTAATGGAGTAGGGGGATCTATGGGGGGTGGTTTGGTGATAGCTAGCGTATGACACACCCGGGGTGGTGAACAAGCATGGGCTTGGGTTGGGATAGGAAGGGGAAGTAGAGGAGGCCTAGGTTGGGGAAAGATTGGTGTAGGAAGCGGGAGGTGGGTTGGGTGAGGGATTTTGGGTTGATTTGTTTTGGGAGATGTGTCCCTTTTTGGGGATGATGATGGGTTTGTGGTGGTGGTCAAGGGGGCTTGTGGGGTATGGGTTTGGTGAGGGGTTTTGGGTTTGGGGGTGGTGGCCATTATGGGCCTCGGTGGATGGGTGGACACGGGGTCCAATTGGATTTGTGGACATATGGTTGTGGTGGGAGTTTGTAGGTAGGGTGCTGGTGTGGTGGTTGGGGTAGGATAGGTGGGAAGTGATGTGGAATGGGGAATTAGGGTCATGGGTTGGCTAGGTGGGGATGAAGGAGTTGAAGTGCTCCTTAGGTCTTGGTGATTTGAGTATGAGGGGGAAACATATCTAGCCCTAAGTTGCTCTTTCATGTCCTTCCAAGTGGTGATGGGAGTTTCCCTTCTAAGTACCTTTAGCCCGACAATTTGCATCCAATAAGTTTCTGCCCGTTTGACAAGTTGCATTTTGGCAACCAATGCCTTTTCATCCTCGGACATATGATATCAAGTGAAGTATTGGTCCATTGTAGCTTCTCAATCTAAATATTCTCTAGGAGAGGTTCCATCAAATGTGGGAAGTGGGAAAGGGACCATCCTATCGTCCGTCCTTGGGGCGGGCCTATTTTCTCCAAGTTGGTTGAGTCGGCCCGATATGTTATCAAGCCGCTCATTGGCAGAGGTCAAGGCTTTCATGAAGTAGTTGACATGGCCAGGGACGTTATGGGTGTTAGTGGTAGGCATCTCTTGGTGGCTTGGACTTATGGAGTGGGCCGATTGGTAAGGTCGATATGAGGTGGCCATACTAGGGGACAAGAGTGATGCACTTGAAGACTCTAAATGCATAGACATGCCCTAGGACCAACTTGATAGAGACAAGTTGTGAACTTGCTCTGATACCACTTGATGTGACACCACCTATGGACCTATTTTGCAAGCATTCAAGTTTGAGCAGTGGACTCACACTAGCGAGCTCACCCGTATGGCGCACACTAGTGCCCGATGGCGACTAGGCGATGTTGGAGAGGGTCCGAGGCGGGACCTTGAGGCTCCAATAGTTGGCTAGCTTGGGGAGAACCCCAAATGGGCCTAGGATGCCCAAATCATCGGCGGCCAACACACCAAGGGTATGGGTTAAGTGGATGCTCTTACAACTCGCCCGCGGTGGTCACTCAATTTGGGTAGCAATTTAAAATCGGACACTCTCTTACCGCCGACGGAGTAACTATAGCAATACTAAGCTAAGAAAGTCCATTACAGAAATGAGAGATGTTCAGGAGCTCACCTAGCCGGCGTGAAGACGTCGACTCCGGCCGGAGACGGGGGCGAGCGGGGAGGCGAGGGTATGCACCCGCACGCCGCGTCGGTGTCGCTTCAACCTGAAATGGAAAGATTACATCACTACACCTCTCGCAGGAGGGGTGATCTTGGGGTGGGGATTAATCTTATTACATCCAATACTACCTCCACGCAGGGAGGGGCCTTCAGCCAGCCAAGCGGGGTGGGGACTTATGCTAAGGAAACCCGATTTGCCGATCCCCGCCGGTTCTGCCAACCTTCAGAATTGTTAGATAGGGGGCCGGTGATGTCACTGCCACAAATTCCACAGAGCTCAGATCTTCACGAAACCTGCGCCAAAAGTTTCCCAACTGACAGAGGATGATGCCTAAATTTTTTGGGAAGCTCTGGACCTCGCGGCTGATCGGACCGGCGACTGGAGCAGGACAGCAACACTCTGCTTCAGACTGATGTAGAACTGATGCAGTGGATTGCAGAAGGCGCTGCAGTCGCTCCCGAACTCAAATTGAACGAAACTGGCAGTGACGCGATCATGGTCGGAGTAGCTTCGAGCAGAAGTTGACGGGGCCACAATCCGAGGTCGGAGATGATAATGGTGGCCATATAAATGAAGACAGATCAAACCTGAGTCCACTGGTGGCAGACTGCACACTCTGACGAAATAATTCAGAACAAATAGCTCGGGCAGGCGATTGGTGTTGTTCTTTCTGCTACTGATGGAGGACTAGACGAAGAAGAATTTTGTAGAAGGAAGTGTGCTCGAATTCCTCCAAGGTTGACCGCAGAACAGCTTCCAAGATCGCTCTGGTCTTCAGTCTGGGACAGATTGCGCAGTCATTGAAGATGACGCTCCTCCGGACAGCTCCGAACTCGGAAGCCAGCGAGATCACCACCGTTGGAAAGCTATCTCGATGATGATTCCAGCAATGTAGGCCTTGCCACCTGAATCTTTGAGAGACGGTCGTGGCTGCCTCTGCAAGTCAGTGCAACTCTGCTGCCTGAAACAGAGGTTGAATGAGAAGAAGATGAGGGGGTGGGGAAGGGGATGACCAAGAGAGTAAGAGGTGGAGGGTGAACTTGGCTGGTATGGGGAAGGGGGGCTGCGACTTTGGGTGGTTTGGGAGGTGGGGAGATGGAAGGGCACTGCCCTAGGGAGAGGGAAATTTGAATTTGGGCTTAGGGAAGAGCCCCTTCAACCTTGGGGAGAGGAAGGGGTGCTTAGGAAGTGGTGTTGGGTAGTTGGGGGTTGGGAGGTGGGGTGTGGATTGGAGGATGCCACCTTGGGTTGGGGGGGGTTAAATGGGTGTATGGGGAAGGGGAGAGGTCTTAATGAGGGGTGAATGGGGAGGAGAGAGAAAATTCTGAAAATTGCGGTGGAGGGAGAGAGAGAGAGGGGGGGACCCCTTAGAGAGAGAGAGAGTGAGAGAGAGAGAGATCTAGTGGGATTTGGAAGTGGATTTCAATTTTCATTCAATTGTTCATTACTTCAAAATGAGGGGAATGGGGTCCTATATATAGGCAACCCACATTTCTACAAAAGTCCCTGACATTTGACTCAATGACAAATAACCGAAGGGATAGGGGTGCCCTTGGGCCAAGCCCCATGAATTGGGCCCACTAGCCTAACAAACCAACCTAATGACACAATACTTAGGAAAATGACTCACTAACCTAGGTACATGACTCAAATAAAGGGAAAATTACATGATATTGACTCAAATAAAATGTGAAGATTACATGACTAGACTCAAAAATACATGACTAACATAATGGCACTTGTCGACGAACAATCCGAGTCTAGAGAAAATGTGGAGGGGCAAGGGATGCCCTCATCACACTGGTTCTTTTGTACTTGGTTCCTTGTTATCAGGGCCTCAGCGCCATAACGAGGGAGTTCTAGCCCTCATCTTTCTTCTTTTTTTTATTCATGCTTCGTCTAGTATGATGTCTGCCACTCCTCTGTGTCGAGGAATCCAATCCTTTGCTCTCCTTTCATCCTTTATCCTGACAAGCAAGGAAAACAAAGTTTGCGCTCCTCAAAGCTTGATGATCGAGATCGCTTCAGGAGGCCGGTTTCCATGCCTTGGATCTGCAAAGGTATCTTTGATTTTGTGCCAGAACATGTAATCATTGCTATTACTCTATTGTTTCTGCACATGGTTATAATGTTAATTCCTTAACATGATTGAGTGGCTTTAGGAGTCTTTGTGTCAAATAAAAAATGAGTTCGCTTCTGTAGCATTCCTCAGGCTGGTGATAGCTCCGCGCTGGGAGTCTAGTTCTTTCCCAGATCGTTGAGGGTGACCTTTGAGCATGGGTTTTTCACACACTACACGGTAAGCCATAGCCGATCTCTCTGAGGCGCACCGTTGCTGCTTTGGCCATACTTTGGGTATGCACAAAGGTCTTTTCTTTTCTCTGCTCGGTCAAGTGCAGGGGCAAGAGATGGATGGATGAGATGACCAACCTAGGCGCTCCCTAATACGAGAGAGGTCTCAAATAGGGGCAGTCTTGACCCTTGAAAAGTGAGCTTTCATGCTATATCTGGCCAATAAGGGCTACCAAAATGAGAAAATGAATCAATATGCAAAATTATGAATCAAAGGCATGGCAAGAGTGGCAGTACAGTTCCCCGCGGGACGTCATGAGCCCGGTCGCATGCGTGCCTGATAAATATGGGTCTAAAAATCAAAGACACAAAGCCCCAGCGCAACATGCTATCTCTTTGAGGGGTAGTGCCCTGGAAGGAATTCGAGCCTTGATATCTCCCATCCTGCACGAAGCTTGTCTCTAATTTTTCTTCTGCTTCTCCCTCTTAGGCTGGGTTGTATCCCAGGTATGGCCTTAGTAGGGGCACCGTTCTTTAGAAACGGTTGGTTGTGGTAAGCCACCCTCACATGCACGTCCTGTTTAAGGGAAGTCTTTAATGAGAAGGGGTAGGAACGACGATCCCTAGCCAGTGGTTTAAGAATGTCCTGAGTGCTGTAGATATTGTCAAAATATGAAAATATTCACAAAAAAATCAAATATTGTCAAAAATTCAAAAAAAAATCAAATACTTCAAAATTTCAAACAAAAAATCAAATATACCAAAAACCTAAAAAATCAAATACTTCATAAAAATCTAGAAAAATGAAATACTATTGAAAATCTAAAAAGATCACACAAAAAAGATCACAAAAATCCAAAATAAATGTGTCTTTTTCATGCATTTGCATTTATTTTAAGGATAGATACGTAATCTTTTTGCTAAGTGTGCAGGTCGCAGGTGTTCAAGCTTTCTGGCTATATCTTTTTGCTCTGCCTCCTGTCCACATCTTTGATCTATTCTTTCCTTCTTCGATCCATTCTCTCGATTTATTTTGAATCTTGTGTCCTTCTCAACTTTTGTTTGCAATGATCGTATCTTTATGAGAGGGTTTTCCCTCAAGATTATGAACCTGGCGGTTCTGCTTCATTCTGATCTTGGGTTTCGATTGAAGGTCATGTTTTGTCGTGTCTTTTGTCCTGTCGTATCCTTGTCTCGTGTCCATGTCCCACTATGTTGTCCCACACATGTTGTTTTGTTCCTCACCACATGTTGTTAGTTATCTTGCACATGTCGATGGTCGTCTTTCCGTGTTCCATGTGTTGTCCCAACCATACGATCCGTCATATTCTTATCTCAACCGTGTGTTGTCCCGCCGATTGTTGTCTTGTCACTCCATGTTCATGCATACGTATTGTCTGTTTATGCTTTTACCTATTTGCTTATTCGTCTTGTTGTGTTGTTTCCATTCGTTATGTTATGTCAGGATGTTTGTCATTATGTTAATCGCTATGTTTATCCCATTTGTCTTATTCATGGAAATACATAAAAATCTGAAAAAGAAAATCCAAAAACTTGCCGTTTCACCTTCACAGGTGAGTCAGGTATGGCCTTTTAACCTTATCACCCTTATTGCATTATTATATGGTACTATAATATATTATCTCGAGGACCAGTTGGTTATCTACGGGTTCCAGGATCTGATGTTCCCCTTTAACAAAAATGATGATCATCCAGGTTCACGTGTTTAATCTTCGGATAGGCCGTTAGGTTGGGAAAGCCTAGGGAGGATGGTTCTATCCTGCACGCCGTGGTTGCAGATAGTGTCTTGACTCTGATTTTCCCAGCTTAGTAATATTATTCTCGAGTATTTTATATTTTAATATTTCTTCACATTTGTTTTAACGATTTCTTTTATTTTAGCCCAGCATGCATCATACGCATCTTTTTGAGCTTTCATGACCCATGGTTTGCTTGAAGAATGTCCCGTCAGTGATGGTTAACTGTGCGTTCAGTGTTTGAGTAAGAGGAACTAATTCCACTCTGAGTTGGAAGGTTCTCTTTGGTCGATTCGCTTGGTTTGGTTGATTAAGAGGTCCCCGTCTGGAGCTTTAGCCTGTTTCATTTACTTTTGCTGCCTGCTTTTGGCCTCCTCATTGGACCGCGGGATTGTGTCACCCATGAGGTTGGTCTTGTCGATTTATTTCATTTAGTTTAGTTCCTCCAGACTGGTGTCGCTTTTGGTTTTATCATTCCTTGTGTTTAGTTCAGAGTTTTCCGGAAGATTCATGTCGCTTGTTGGTAAAAAATGGGTGTCGTTTTACCTTAACACCCACTTTTTCAGTCCGCTCCGCTGCATCTCCGCTTCATCTCCATGTTCCATGTCACTTCCGCTTCACCTCCGCTCGCTCCCCTGCAAAGAGGACGTTAAGGAGGGGCATCTGTTGACACCCGTTTTATGCCGATAAGTTGAGTCGTTCCTCTTACTCCCATTTGTTGATGCCTCGAGTTGTCCATCACCCGTTGGGGCTATTTTTCAGGCATGCTTTGGGCTAGTTTTATGGGTTGCCTCCCTCCTTGGTTAGGTCCAAGTTGATTCAGGGCTTAACGGGCCTTAGTTTTGGTTGATTGGGCTTTTCTATAAGTTTCAAGCGCCCATGTGCATGTACGGTTCATCCCGGGTTGCTCAATCCATGTGCGGTTGACTGTGGACCGTCCATCTATTTTGGAATATTTTGGTTAATGTTCTGAATTTCCGCCGACAAGTATTTATGTGGTACTATTCAGGCCGTTCAACTTGATGAACGGATGGATGGTAGCCGCCCATCTCTCAGAGTCCTGCGCTTGAGGGTTTTCTCAGATAATTATCCAATTAATCTATTTATCACCGACAAGGCTAGAACGGTTTGTCTTTGGCCGCTCAATGTTTGAACGGTTTCATCTGAGCCATTCATATATGAGAGTCCAACGGCGAAGGCTTCGGTCAGTTCGATGGATAATTTAGATTATTTATGATTTATTCTGAATTTCCACCGACAGGGTTGGACAGCCAGAACATGGCCGCACATTCAGTTGGGCGGTCTATCGTAAGACCATTCATCCGTTCAATTCATGAAGTTCAACATATTTTATCTCTTTATCCGTGGTTTTATCCCCAACTTCTCCCATCATTTTCTCCGCGGATAATCAACCATTTTAAGTGCCGTTTCAACTGGATAAAATATAATCTATTTATCTATGATTTTCTTTGATTATCTCGACCTGAGAATGCCTCTAAACCCTAATTTTGACCTAGGACTTTAGGGGCTCTATAAATAGACCCTAAAGGCCGGGTTAGAAAGGGGGGGAGATTTTGGTCGACGGCGAAGCCCTGCCGAATCCTGGAGTGACCTACGACCAGGGAGGGAGGCCTTCTACATCCATACAGGCCCCCGGTCCAGGGAGTAATCATAGTCTCGAGTCTTTTTGCTTTTGATAGTCTCATTTTCTTATCATTGCATTTTTGTTTCTACATCACTCTCCTCATTTTTCTTCACTGCTTGCACTATCATTCACACATCCTCCCACGTTTTTTGATGCCCCCAGGGGTTTAAAACTCCCCAAGTATCCCCCACTCTATTTAGTTATGATCATTCGTCTTCGTTTTAGCATATACTACACTCTATAGTTCTAACTTGGGTTTTCTTTTTGTGTTTACACTCTGTTTCGCAGGTCAGCAACTCACTAACATGAGGCCCATCCCCTCTGGCCGACCGGAGAGGGTGGAGGTTGAACCACTTTATGACTTCTGGGGTGATGGTCTTGTGCGGCTCTTCCAGGACTGTTTGATGGTATGTGCGGTGCATCTTCGACCGTCCTTCACCCCCTGTGGTTGTTTCTAAACCGTCCATCAGCCAGTAGTCCTACGTCCCGCGTCCCCTGCAGCACTGAAGAACGGTCTATCGTGTGGCCGTCCAACACCACAGGCGGTTCTTCACGGGCCGTTCATCCCCTACAGTGCTGATTTTGAGGCGAGTGTCTCCCTCTTTCCAAGGTACAACATGTTCATCACATACGGCGTCTTGGTGGCGATCACGGTTCTTTACTCTCTTCTGTTCTCCTTCAACTGTCCTATTTTATTTTACATATCGATTCATTAGAGGGAGAGTAGAGATCTTTCAAGCCGGTCTTGAAGAGAAAGAGAGTAGAACAAAACATATCAACAATTGTCAGAGATCGTTAAACAAGCTTTCAACAAACGAGACTCAACCACCTCTCTAGTGGAAAGGATGTGGAACACTGTGCATCAGAAACTCAATAAACTGGCAGACTCCATTAGAGATCTTCATACCTCCTTGTTGAACAGACCTTCCTTCTCTGGCTCAAGTTCAGCATATCCTCCAAGAGACAGGGGGAGCTACCGAGGTCACTAGTTTCTACCATTTCCCCATCTTTTGATAATGACAGGGGGAGAAGAAGACCTCATGTATGGAGAAGAACATGTATGAAGAAGACCTCAGAAGACTGCACGTTTTCTGCCAAGTGTATGCAAAGTTTTTGGGAAGGGGAATGATGTACTGACAAGAAGAAGATGCACTGCTTCTAATACCCTTCTTTTTGTGAAAAGAGATGTACATTCAAACATTAATGTTTTCTTTCCTAATACTCACAGAAGCATTTTCTTACATGGTGCATATTTGCATTTTGTTCGTCTGTGAATGAATTTTGAGCATGCTCCAATAGAATGTGAACACAATTGTTCGAATGGCTGAGTATTGAATATTTCTTTTGGCTTAATCATACATGACTCATAGTTGTCATAATCAAAAAGGGGGAGACTGTTGGAACCCTAGTTTTGATAATGACTTTCTATGAATAATGTTTAGATTAAAGCGTTTAAATCTTTCAATTATATCTGTTATGTTTGGTTCACTTAGTGCATGTAACTTCATAGAAGTATTCATAGCCAGTGCATGTGTTGTTCTGCTAGAGATCTAGCTCGGTGCTAGTCCAGTTTTGTTCTACACTTCACGCTTAAGTGCTTGCCCCTGTGCAAGTCTCTGTCCACACACAAACACTGTCGTCCCGTTCCTCCCTCGGTGCATTACTTGTCTCATACATTGAAGGGTCAGTGTTTTTTTAATGAAGCATGCGCACTTAGGTCCGTGCACTTCTTGTTTTCCATCTCGGTGCAAGTCTTCACTTAGAAAGGATATCTCCATCTCGGTGCAAGTTCTGACTTGGATGGGATTTCTTGACTCGGTGCAAGTTCTGGCTTGCATCTTTCCTTGTCCGTGTATTCTTCTCCATCATCTCGGTGCGACTCTTGCTTGGACCGCAAATCCAACCCGGTACATTTACCGTCCTACACATTTTTTTTAGAGTCGGTGCATCAACTGTTATAGACACTTCATATGTCAGTGCATGTTTTTAGACTTTTTGACTCGGTGCATAGTTTTCCTCATGTGCCTCGTGAAATCATGTCGGTGCAATCCATTGATCACCTTATACTAAGTCAGTACAATGGTTGAATTGCATATTTCTACTCAGTGCATGTTATGTTTACTCTCTCATTACGTCTGTGCAAATTGTGTTAAGTGTTTGACTAACGTCTTGTATTTCTGACAGAGTTATCTCTCCGAGGAGGGGCACGTGATCCAAGGCAAATCGTCCTCCGAAAGAATGCCACGTGGAAGGCTACAACACTCAGATGGTGACACGTGGCTGAGAGCCTTCTGGAAGCATATGGGCGGGAGTGCTTCCTCCACATGCCCAATAAGAGAATATAAGAAGTTACAGATCGAAGGCAGAAAAGAAATAGAAAAGAAGAGAGAGAAGAAGCAGAAGCAGTTTTTCATTGCCCAGTCTAGAGAGCGAAAAAGAAGAAGAAAGAAATAGAGAGCTTGTGGGAGAAGAAAAAGAGATAGAGTGAGTTCGTAAAGAGAATATCTGATAGTCTGTCCACTGATACTTGGATCAAATCCAATCCAGTTGGCTCCAGCGAGAGCTATGTCATCAGTTTTCACCATCAGCTTTCTGTAGCTGTTCTCACCGTTTTATTTTGTTCTTTATCTTAACCTTCTGATCAAGCTATGTGGCAGCAGAGGTCAAGCTGTAATCCTCAGCGGTCAGAGGAGGAATCCTCTAGATAGCAAGCTGTGTTGCTCAGCTGTTTGTAAGCAAGCTGTGAGGCTCAGCGGACGCAAGTTATATTGCGCAGCATTTTTCAAGCTGTAAGGCAGCGGGAAGCCTCACTCTGATTTGAGTGAGGGATGGACGTAGGTCTGCAGGCAGCAGACTGAACCATCTAAAAACTCCTTGTGTTCTGTGTGGTATGCTTGTCTCCTGTAATTCGATAGATGCATGACTAGGCTCGAGTAGTTTAGTTTAGCTTTCAAAGTCCATTGGTGCACATCAATTATTCGAGTCTATGATCTGACTCTATCAGGCCCTTGTGTTTGGGTTAATTGTTTTTTATTCCGTCAAATTATTTTTTGGAGGGATTCATTCACCCCCCTCTAAATCCTACACGCACCATTGCTGCATCCCATCAGAGGGTTGTCCCCACAAAGTGTTAGATTTTTCAGAAAGTGATTTTTGTGTGGGTCATAAGTATGGCCAATGATCGTAAGTCCCATGACCCAGCTGGGAGCTGGGGGCTTTGTAGTCTCCCTTAGAGAGGGAATGAACCCGACGGTTGTGAACTGCCTTATGAATTCTTTTGACTGTGGTTTTGGACTCTTAAACTAAGATAATTTGACGACGTAGTGTCGTATGAGACAATGGCCTTGGGATGAGTCCCGTGAGTCAATGGCTGTTGGCTTAGCGAGTCTAGCTAGTAGTCCTGAGTCTGGTGGCACTGTGCCACCTCATGTTTCGAGTTATTTACAATGGGCCTATGTACAGCCTGTCAGTTCTACGGTGGTTTCCCCTCTACTGAGAGTCCTTACGTTCAGTGACTTTACCCCACTAGTCGTAGCTTGCCTGGGTACACATGCGTCGACCCAGCTGGGAGAGGTGGAGAGCTAGACCCGAGAGAGACGGTTTGGAGATGGTTTCCGTAGGGCCTCCTAGTGTGGCGGCTCGAGTCTGGGTCGGGAGAAAAACCAACTAGAGGGCCTGACGTAGTGCAGTCAGTGATGTGACACTAGCTAGGACCTAAATTTCAAGCAACGCAACAACTTGGCAATGTCACACAAGCGGACTCACTCGTGTTTGACACACTTGGGTCCGTAGGTGGACCGGTAATGGGGTGAGGGTCTGAGGTTGGACCGAAGGTTTCCAAGGGTATGGCTGGCTTGGGGAGGACCCCTAAGAGCCAGAGGTTGCACAAATTCACAGGTAGTCAGCACGCCGAAGGCATGGGTTGAAGGGTCACTCTCACAACTCACCCGCGATAGCCACTCAAATATAAGCAAATTCAGAACAAGCGCTCACTCACCGTCCGACGGAGTTAAGAAGCAATACTAATTAAGCAAGGGAATCCAGCAAAGAGAAGTGTTCAGTGGCTCACCTGATTGGTGTGAAGACACCAATCCTGACCGGAGACGAGGGCGAGCGAGGAAGCGTGGGCTTACCCGCACGCCGCACCGGAGAAGCTTCAACCTGAAATTTCAGATTACATGCACTACGCCCCATGCAATGGGGGGATCTTGGGGAATGGAATCCAATGACAACGCCCAAACACTACCTCCACATAGGGAGGGGCCTTCAGCTGGCCAAGCGGGGAGGGGTGAAACCGAGCTAGAAGCTAGAGAG
The DNA here is from genome assembly GCA_022559845.1 of Amorphophallus konjac. Taxonomy (NCBI): domain Eukaryota; kingdom Viridiplantae; phylum Streptophyta; class Magnoliopsida; order Alismatales; family Araceae; genus Amorphophallus; species Amorphophallus konjac. The sequence continues at coordinate 253,636,204 of CM040125.1, read as the reverse complement.
GAAGCCGATGCCTATTCTGTCTGCTTCCTGAGCTTCAAGACAGACAGTTGGATATCTTGACTCTGCGGCCACTCCAAATTTTTTTTGATGACGAAACTAGTTGGAAATTCTTCGTAGCTGGGTCAGGATGACGCCTGAATTTTGTGGATTTCTTTGGTCGCCGGTGCTGGTCGGGGAAGGACTGCAAACATGGCCTTTGAGCTCTGTCTCCGGCAGCAAGAGCATCACATCAGCAGGAATAAGAGAACACCACGGACGTTCCCGAACTCCAATTTGAGCGTGGCTGGTACCGATGGATTATTTGTCAAGTCCTCTCCGCAACGTGGGTCACGGGAATGCCAGCAGATATCGGAGTAGACCGGTAGAACTCGAACAGTGAGGGTGGGTCGGAGCAGATTGATAGGAAGCAGAACCGCGCAGCAGGGGGAAGAAAATGATAACTCTTAACTCCAGGAGCAAAACAGAGCTCCGCTTCTTGATTTCGGAAGTAGACTTGTCGAAGAAGCTCCCGGCCAAGCCCCGCCTCCAGATCTTCAAGAGAGTGGTCATGGCAGCTTCAGGAATCAGTTTCAGGTTGCTCTTAAGGGAGGAGATGCGCAGTTGGGGAAGATCGACTGCTTAGGACGGCCCTGAGCTCAGAATGTGATGAGACCACCACCGTTGCGAATCAGACAGAGAGACGCTTCCCACGGTACCTGTTGGGCCTACAGATTCACTGGGATATGGTCGGGGTTGTCTCTGTAAGCTTCTGCTCCACCTGCACTTCTGGGCTGCGAGCTGCTGCTTTGGTGTAGCTTCCGATGACAAAGAATGAGAAGAGAAGGGTGGTGAATGGCAAAAGGGATTAGTTGAGTGATAGAAGGGGAATGTGGGGAAGGTGAGGAAGGGGAGATATGGTGAGATTAAAAGGGTTGGAGAGGGGAGGGGCGCAGGTAGGTGGCTGGTTCTCTACACTATATGGAGGTGGGAAGGGAAGGCGGAAGATGATCCAAGTTGAATGGGGATGGAGGATGGGGGGGGGGCGACCAGCCCAAAGGGAGAGGGCTTGGGGCGCCCTAGGGTTGAAAATGGGGGAAAATTTTTCAAATTCAAAACTCTCTTGGGGGCTGGGATATTGTGTGGGGAAGGGAGAAGGTTGGGTTGGGAAGGGAAGAGGGGTGGTTGGTGGTTGGAGGGTGGAGTGGGGATTGGGGGTTCTCTATTAGGACTAGGGGTGGATTAATGTGGGGGTGTGGGAAGTTGGAGAGGACTTAATGGAGGTAGGTGGGAGGGTGGAGGTGGTTGGGAAGGGAGGAGAGAGAGTAGGGGGCGCCCTTATCTCTTGGGAGAGAGAAAGAGAGAGAGAGAGAGAGAGAGAGAAAGAGAGAGAGATAGGGGAGGGAGGGGCTTCTCACCCACTCAATTGGATTCTCTCCAATAAAGATAATTTCTGGGGCTCAAACACTCTTTATTTTTTTCATTCATTCATTGATTGATTCAAAATGGAGAGAGTGGGGTCCTATTTATAGGGATCCTACAACTTACAATAAGACCCTGACTTTTGGAGCATTGACAAATAACCAAGGGGAATGGGAGGCGCCCTTGGGCCTAGCCCAATGAATTGGGCCCATTAACTAATCTAATCAACCCTATGACACTTAACTTAGGTAGATGACTCATTAACCTAGCTACTCGACTCAAATAAAAAGAAAATTACAATGATATTGTAGCATCCCGTATAAAATATATATATATATATATATTTATTAATAATATTTCCCAAAAAAAAATATTAGACAAACTCTAGATTAAGTAAGAAGTTGGAACACGTAGTTATCATATGTAAAGAGTATTCACTTAACAAGTGGCTTCCTAGTGTAGTTGGTGAAGTAACTTGTCTTTCAACTCAACTGACCAGGGTTCAAATCCTAGCATCCACCATTCACCTTTTGTGCCAATTAATTATACATTATAAGCTAGCAACGTACAGACTTGGAAGTGCAACGTAGGAAAAGATGCCAATGTACAGACTTTGGCAAAGCAGCGATGTACAGACTTGCACAGTTCCAGCTAGAGGATGTATACCCAATAGTCCAATGTACAGACTTCGTCTCGTGAAAGCTACAGTGATGTATAGACTTTGCCTTAGAAACGAATGTATATACTTGGGCAAGCAAAGTCTGTATAGACTTCAACTAAGAGATGCACGATGTACAGACTTGAACAACATTCAACAGTCAATGTGAAGACTTCACGATGTATAGACTTTCCAAAGGAAAGGCTGTACAGACTTGAGCAAAACAAGGCCAGCGAATGTATAGACTTTCAAGAGAAACGACGGTAAAGCAATCAGTGTATAGACTTCAAGGGAAACGACGGTAAAACTACCGATGTATAGACTTAAAGGGAAACGTAGGTAACACTTCCAATGTACAGACTTTGAAGTTGAACAGTTGGATGTACAGACTTGGAAGATCACTAATGGATGTACAGACTTCACCTCGTTGTATAGACTTGGAAGAATGATGCACAGTGCAATGTACAGACTTCATGACTATGCTCAGGCAATGTATAGACTTTGAGAGGGAAGCCAATGTATAGACTTTGAGAGGGAGAGGATGTATAGACTTGTGATGTACAGACTTTGTGAATAGACTAACAATAGCCAATGTATAGACTTTGTGATGTACAGACTTTGAGAGGAAGTGATGTACAAACTTAGTGAATAGGCTTGAGAGGAAGCCAATGTATAGACTTTGAGAGGGAGAGGATGTACAGACTTGTGATATACAGACTTAGTGAATAGGCTAGCAATAGCCAATGTATAGACTTTGTGATGTACAGACTTTGAGAGGATGTGATGTACAGACTTTGAGAGGAAGCCAATGTATAGACTTTGAGAGGGAGAGGATGTACAGACTTGTGATGTATAGACTTAGTGAATAGGCTAGCAATAGCAATGTACAGACTTTGTGATGTGCAGACCTTGTGAAGCCAATGTATAGACTTTGAGGATGTACAGACTTTCAAAGTGTGCACATTGAAGAGGGATCGTGTACGAATGTGGGAGACAGACTTTACGATCTGGGCCATGGATTGGCTGTCCAAACATTATCCCTTATCTCTCCAGCCTGTACAAGCTGTAAAGCCCCATTATTCCAGATCTTGCCCCCCTATTCGGTCATACCAGGCCCTATAACATACCCCTTTGCTACCCCCATTCTAGGCTAGCTAAGGTTGGGGCAAAGCTCTGCAGGGATTACAAAGAAGGGTTCTGCTGCTACGATCTTCCAACAAGTAGGTGTTCTCAATTTTTAACTAAACTAGTAGCTAATCTAGGATGATTAGTCTAGGTCGTTAGTCTTAGGCTCATCTCCATGTGATATTTCGTATTTATACAACATGTGTTAGCCTCGTAGTTATCATGTATTAGCTTTAATCTAATAAAAGTAGTAAAATTAGTAAAGTAATTAGTTTCACAACCAGGATAATTAGAATGCAACAGCTTCAATCTGGGACAATTAGCAAGTATTAGTCTCATGCCCTACATAACTAACATGAATTAGCTTTATTAACTAATCTAATAGCATACCTAATCTATTAGCATGCTTAATTAACCTGCTAATCTACCAAATCACTCATTGTCAACACCTCATGTCATGCCCCGAGCGTGGAAGATACTCGGATTTGCGCGATGAGTTTATATCAATCATGTCAATCAGAGTAGTAGTGTATTCGACACCAAAATAGAGATGCGCAAAAATAGAAAGATAACCCAATCCTTATTTCATAATGGATAGACTATTACAAATCCAATACTCTATTCAATTAAAAAGAAAAGTACATAGTTGACTCAAGAAAATAGGAAAAAGACTAGATGACACTTGGAGAAGTTCTATCACTTTCACTCTTGACCATTCCCATCCGATTGACTTCCCTCGTCGTCGGAACTACCTGAAAAGTACGGAACACACGGAGTGAGCGAACGCTCAGTAGGAAATTATATCTCAAGCGCTAGCAAGGGGTTTAAATAATTACATCTTTCATGTATGTACTGTAGCTATGCATGCTCGTATAAAACGACAAGGTAGAGAGAGAATTTATCAATAAGACAGCAAGATGAACTAGTCATGAGCTTTCAAGAAAAGATAACAAGATATTCAAGCAAGTACTTTTTAGCAAGTCATGTCAAGAACTTTGGCTATCACGTATCAAGCAAGCAAGTAATTACCCTTTCTCGGGTCACGCAATTCATGTCATGTCAAGTACGAGTCAAGTACAAGATTTGTGTGGAATGTCCAATCAAGCTAGTCATGTACTCGGTATAATGCCAGATACCTTATCATTCAACTCCCATGGGCACAAGTACTTTCGGGTGCTCCTCCCAAGACCAGATCGGGCCCTATATGCGCAGGCATTTATCATGTATATTTGACATCCACTCTTGTATATATATATATAGCCAATATGGAATTTCAACAATTTAAGCTTGTAGACACGTAGGATAAATTTGAGAGAATGGAGTCCAAAAATACGACATTGGACATAGATAGGCGATAACAACGGTTCAATCACGATGAACGATGAAACTAGGTGGAATTAGGTTCCCTTAACTCGGGTACCATGACAAGTATGGACATTCTTTATATAGAATTGAGGTCCACATGAACAGTATATCAAAGACAAGATACCCTCATTCTTATTATAGAATTGAGGTCTACAAGAACATCAACAAATGGTATGATATCATCATCCCATTAAGAATTCTCATGATATACTCTTTGCATATCATAAGGGCCGGTATACCATGTTTCTTTAGAGTGACATGGCATTCAATAGTGTAATGGGTTTTTAGGGTACAACCAGCTCAGTTGGCCTTGAGGGAATCCAAGGCTCGAGGAGTCTTACGGAGGTCTCTATGACTAACTCGCTAGTCCAAAGGAACGGAATGTCCAATGGAGAGCTTGTATGTCAATGAGAATTAAGGGTGATCGATAAAACATCATGAAACGTGGGACTATACTCACGGAGTGGAGATATAGTGCCGATATACACATATATAGATATACTGAAACCATCGGTTGTCAGAAACAGGTAAAAACATTTTTACAGGAAAATAACGACTTAAGTAAAGTCACTACTCAAGTAATTAACGCCTTCAGTAAGGGCGTTTATCTATTTTACATTTTTGCAAAATTTCAATATTTCAGTATTTTACCCAAAATGCGCCCTGGTAAGGGGCGTTTATTCACAAGTTGACGACGTATACAGTGGTCGTTCATTCTTTACTTCTATTTTTGCAGAATATATATTTTCAGTAATTTATCAAAAGCACGCCCTGGACAGGGGCGTTACTTTGCAATTCACGCCCTGAACAGGGGCGTTAGTCAAGTGAGAGAAGACCTATATAGGGTCGTGAATTCGAGCGTTTTACAATATTTCAGGAAATAGAATTCCAAGAGACAAGAGACATGATCATGACAGAAAATTAGCAGGAATTCACAGGTCGAGTCATGCAATATATATTAGATTGGATATTTCATATCTATTGAATTTTAAACGTGGATCAATTGTTAATTACATGTGATTTTCCTGAGATTAACGCCTACAGGACAGGGCGTCAAATCTGTAATTGACGACCTGGTTCAGGTCGTTTCTTTAAAGTAGCGCCCTAGTCATGGGCGTCTCTTGCAAAAATATTACAGAAACGTGTAGAAACTATCAGGAAACTTATATACATGTCAAGCATGATGTGTTACTATGAATTTAACTTGTTTGGGCTACGTTGCTTGAGAAAACCTACCTTAATAGTTGATCTGGAGATGAACGGATGCAGGTTCTGGGAAAAATGATACTCTGTTTATAAACAGAGTTTTCTGACGTACTGATAGCCAAGTAAGATATATGCTTCCCTTGGCAACAGATGAGCTTGGGAAGATGCAGAAGATGTTGGTTGATGACGAAGAATTCCCCGTTCTTCCCTGTCAACCGTCTGCAGATCCTATAAAAGAAAAAGAAACTATATACCTTAGTTTCTTCATCGTATGTAACAGAGGAGAAAGCAGAAGAACGTTACTTAGTCCTTCACCGGAGCTTCTCAACCTGTAAGCAGAGAAGAGTATGAAGAATCATTAATTCCTCATGCAGTCGAAGCAGAGAACAAGGAAATAAGAGGAACTACTATTCTTCACGTACCTCTGAAGAATCCGAACGCCAAATAGCGTTTAAGGGTCGAACAGGAGAGTATTTATAGGGATTTTTGGGGGTCCTATTAGGGCTAGAGTTTGATTGGAAGTAACACTTCCAAGATTGAGTTATTACTACATTCGAACTCTTTCTCATAGTTATCAACTTGCCCTGGATAGACTCCTGGGTCGAACGAAACTCAAACTAAATTAGCATCCTAAGTAAGGGCGTCGAATTTAAATTGACGCCTTGTCAAGCGTCGTTACTCGTTGAAAAGCGTCCACTCAAAGGACGTTATGCAAACTTGCCCTTTTTATTTATTTTGGTCGTTTAAAATTTGACGCCTTTAGGTGTGGGCGTCCTTTCTTCAAAACACGCCTTTGGTGAGGGCGTTTTATTGTAAAGTAGCGCCTATATCTAAGGCGTTATTTTCATCAGGGTTTAATTATTTTTATTCCAAGCTCTTTCGTTTATTTACTAAATCTTTTAATCTATTTTGATTTATTTATTCCTTTTAAATTTATCAGGGTTGCTACACCCTCCCCCACTTAAAAAGAATTTGGTCCCCAAATTCCATATCATATATTTACATTTGGAGAGTGTAGAGTATGTACCTTCTAAAATAAATCTGGAAATTGTTTCCTCATAGATTCCTCGGTCTCTCATGTAGCTTCAAGTTCTGAATTCTTATTCCATTGTACTTTTAGCATGGGAATAACCTTATTCCTTAGGGTACGTACTTCTCGATCTAAGATCTTCATAGGCTTCTGCTCATATGTGAGATCCTTCTAGATTACTAGGTCTCCATGTTCGATAATATGTGATGGATCGTGTACATACTTCTTCAACATGGATATGTGGAACACATTATGTATCTCGGACAATTGAGGAGGCAATGCGATGCGATAAGGAACCTCGCCAACTCTTTCTAGAATTTCAAAAGGTCCGATAAATCTTGGTGTATGCTTGCCCTTAACACCAAATCTCTGTATTCCACGTCCAGGCGATATCTTGAGAAATACATGATCTCCAACTTGGAATTCAAGATCTCTTCTTCTTGTGTCGGCATAAGTCTTTTGTCTAGACTGAGCAACTTGCAGTCTTTCTTTGATCAATTGTATCTTCTCGGTAGTGTCCCTTACCATGTCTGGACCTAACAGTTGTTTCTCTCCAACTTCGTCCCAGCATAAGGGTGATCGGCAACTCCTTCCATATAAGGCTTCAAAAGGTGCCAGTTGTATACTTGCCTGGTAGCTATTATTGTATGCAAATTCGACCAGAGACAAGTGATCATGCCAGTTTCCATCAAAATCAGTAATGCATGCTCTTAGCATATCTTCAACTACTTGATTGGTTCTCTCGGTCTGACCATCCGTTTGAGGATGAAAGGCTGTGCTAAAGTTAAGTCTCGTTCCCAACGAATGTTGTAGTCCTTTCCAGAAATGAGAAGTAAAACGGGGATCTCTGTCAGACACGATTGAAACAGGAATACCATGTAATCTGACTATTTCCTTGATGTATAGTGCAGCTAAGACATCAACTAACCATCGACTCTTGATTGGGAAGAAATGTTCTGATTTAGTCAATCGGTCAATGATAACCCATATTTCATCATGTCCTCTTTTTGATTTAGATAAACCCATGATGAAATCCATACCAATATCCTCCCACTTCCATTTAGGGATATCTAGAGGATGTAGTTTTCCAGCAGGCTTTTGGTGTTCCGCCTTGACTCGTTGGCACGTGAGACAGCGTGATACGTAGTCCGCTATTTCTCTTTTCATGTTGGGCCACCAAAAAATTCTTTTTACATCTTGGTACATTTTGGTAGATCCAGGATGAATCGTATACCTTGACCTATGAGCTTCATCTAAGACCTTCTTCTTCAATTCTGGGCAGTCCGGTATACAAGTTCTATTCTTGAACATTAATCTTCCATCAGAAGCTAATTGGAAATCCGATTGTTCTTCTAATCTGCCCTTGATTTATACTAATGTAGGATCATTATTCTGAAGTGCTTGTATTTCAGACCATAAATCTGACTGTATGCTTACATGAGATAATGTGACACATCTAGGATCCGTGTCCATGCTTATATTGAGTTCAGAGAATTGTTCCAGCAACTTCCATTCTTGAATCATACAACTGGCTAACAGTGCTCTCGGCTTTCGACTAAGGGCATCTGCTACATGATTACCCTTTCCGGGATGATATTGTATATTGAAGTCGAAGTCCTTGAGATATTCCAGCCATCGTCTTTGCCTCATATTTAGTTTCTTCTGTGAAAAAAAATATTTGAGACTCTTGTGATCGGAGTATACAGTAAACTATACTCCATAAAGATAATGTCTCCATATTTTGAGTGCAAATACTACCGCGGCCAATTCTAAGTCATGGACGGGGTAGTTCTCTTCATGCTTCTTTAATTGACGAGAAGAGTAGGCTATAACCTTCCCTTGTTGCATTAGAACACACCCGAGGCCAATGCCAGAAGCATCAGTGTATACCTCAAACTTTTCTCCTTCAATTGGCAATGCTAAGATAGGAGCTGTAGTAAGATGATCCTTGAGAGTTTGGAAGCTTCTTTCACATTCCTCATCCCATTCATAACGGATCTCCTTGCGAGTTAACCTCGTAAGTGGTATGGCGATTTTAGAGAAATCCTTGATGAATCGCCTGTAATAGCCGGCAAGACCTAAGAAACTTCGGATCTCGCTAGCATTGGTCGGTCTTTCCCAGTTCCTTATAGCTTCAACCTTTGATGGGTCTACAGACAAGCCATCCTTTGATATAACATGTCCGAGAAAAGTCACTTCTTCAAGCCAGAATTCACACTTGCTAAGTTTTGCATATAATTGGTTTGTCCTCAATATTTGTAATGCAATCCTCAAATGTTCCTCATGCTCTTCCTTGGTCTTGGAATAAATCAATATATCATCAATAAAGACGACCACGAATTGATCCAAATAAAGCCTGAATATACTATTCATTAACTGCATAAAGGCAGCAGGGGCATTCGTTAGTCCGAAAGGCATAACAACAAATTCATAATGGCCATACCTGCTTCTGAATGCGGTTTTATGAATATCCTCGTCCTTGATTCTTAGTTGGTGATATCCGGACCTAAGATCAATTTTGGAAAAGTACATGGATCCTGAAATTTGATCAAACAATTCATCGATTCTCGGCAGTGGATACTTGTTCTTGATAGTGAGATGATTCAATTGTCGATAGTCGACGCATAGCCTCATGGATCCGTATTTCTTCTTTACAAATAATACAGGCGCTCCCCACGGGGAAGTACTTGGTCTAATGAATCCTTTCTTAATGAGTTCCATCAATTGTTCTTTTAACTCTTTGAGTTCAGCAGGTGACATCCTATAAGGTGCCTTTGAAATCGGACCAGCACCAGGGACTAAGTCGATGGTGAAGGCCACTTCTCTTTGCGGGGGTAATCCCGGCAAATCTTCCGGAAACACGTCCGAAAATTCTTGTACCACTGGAATGTCTTCTAGCTTAGCTTCCTTAGCTTCTTTAACTGTGACAAAGGCAAGGAAAGATGTACATCCTTTCCTGATGAGCTTGCTAGCTCGGAGAGCTGAAATAAGAGGGTTTTTGCTCTGACTCTTGGGGCTAGTAAAGATTAGTTCTGGAAATTCCTTGAATGTAACCTTGCTATTGCGGCAATCAACCGTTGCCTGATACTTGGATAACCAATCCACCCCTAGTATAACATCATACTCTTTCAGATCTAAACATATGAGATTAATAGGGAGATTTCTACCCTGAACCAATACTTCGCAGTTTTGGTAATGATGTGTAATATCAGTCTCATCATCCAGAGGAGTAGACAAAACTAACTTTATCCATTCCGGTTCTAGGGGTAATGGGTCAGCAAACTTCTTAGAAACAATAGAATGCGATGCACCAGTATCAATTAAGACATATGCATTCCGGGAACAAACTTTCAATGTACCTTCCACTGAGCCGCCTTCTTCTACTTGCTCGGTCTCCTTGATTGCATGAAGACGAGCATTCTTGGTTACTGGGCGCTTTCCGTCAACGGCTTGATCGTTAAGTAATGGGCAATTGGGAATCCGATGCTCACGACTCCCACAACGGAGACATGCTCCTAGTTTCCTCCAGCATTCTTCTGCTCTATGACCCGCTTTATCACAATGTTTGCACACTGTATTTGGAGAGGTAGTGGTGATAGAGAAGGGCTTGGTCTTCTTGAACTTTTGGTCTTGCGAGGGAATACCTCCATTGCTAGGCCTTTTCTTGAAGTTGGGTTTAAAGGAACCCGAACCTGTAACTTGTTCCTTCTTATCCTTACCACGAATCCTATCAGACAGTTCCGTGGCATCTTCTAATAGTTGAGCTCGACGTACTATCTCCGAGTAGACTTGAATGTCCATTGGTGCTAGTTGGGTAATAGCTTGGGGCTTGAGCCCATTAAGAAACCTCCTAGCTTTCATTTTCTCGGTGCTAACTAGATGCTTGGCATACCGAGATAATCTAGAGAATTGGGCCTCATACTCGGCCACTGACAAAGATCGTTGCTTTAATGCAGCAAATTCTGCAGCCTTCTTTTCCTGAACTCGGTCCGAGAAATATTTTGCGTTGAAGTGTTCAACGAATTCCTCCCACAAAACCTGATCTTGATTTATAGTAGCCTCTATTGATTCCCACCAGCATCTAGCATCCCTTTCTAACTGAAAAGTAGCTAATAAAACTTTATCCTGATCCGTGCATTGCATGACACGGAATATTCGTTCTGTTTCCCTAATCCAGTGTTCAGCGTCATCTGGATCAGTAGAACCCGTGAACTTGGGCGGGTTCATGTTCTTGAAAGTCTGGTGGAGACTTCCTGCTCGTTGTCCACCTCCTAGTGTTACTTGTTGCAGTACTTGAGTCATGCCTTGCAGTGTACGCTGCATGTTGCGCCATTGAGCACGTTCGGCAGCCATTATCCTACAATTATAATAACTAGATTAATACGTGATTTGTATCTTAAAGACTAGCATTCTATGTTAACTTTAACCCTTGGTTCTACCCAATCTCACTGGTTAAAGGGTTAAAACCTATCCTTGGACTTGGGTTTTCCTAGGGATTGAATACCCTAGGCTCTGATACTACAAAAACTATCACGCCCCGAGCGCGGAAGATACTCGGATATGCGCGACGAGTTTATATCAATCATGTCAATCAGAGTAGTAGTGTATTCGACACCAAAACAGAGATGCGAAAAAATAGAAAGATAACCCAATCCTTATTTCATAACGGATAGACTATTACAAATCCAATACTCTATTCAATTAAAAAGGAAAAGTACATAGTTGACTCAAGAAAATAGGAAAAAGACTAGATGCCACTTGGAGAAGTTCTATCACTTTCACTCTTGACCATTCCCATCCGATTGACTTCCCTCGTCGTCGGAACTACCTGAAAAGTAGGGAACACACGGAGTGAGCGAACGCTCAGTAGGAAATTATATCTCAAGCGCTAGCAAGGGTTTTAAATAATTACATCTTTCATGTATGTACTGTAGCTATGCATGCTCGTATAAAACGACAAGGTAGAGAGAGAATTTATCAATAAGACAGCAAGATGAACTAGTCATGAGCTTTCAAGAAAAGATAACAAGATATTCAAGCAAGTACTTTTTAGCAAGTCATGTCAAGAACTTTGGCTATCACGTATCAAGCAAGCAAGTAATTACCCTTTCTCGGGTCACGCAATTTATGTCATGTCAAGTACGAGTCAAGTACAAGATTTGTGTGGAATGTCCAATCAAGCTAGTCATGCACTCGGTATAATGCCAGATACCTTATCAATCAACTCCCATGGACACAAGTACTTTCGAGTGCTCCTCCCAGGACCAGATTGGGCCCTATATGCGCAGGCATTTATCATGTATATTTGACATCCACTCTTGTATATATATATATAGCCAATATGGAATTTCAACAATTTAAGCTTGTAGACACGTAGGATAACTTTGAGAGAATGGAGTCCAAAAATACGACATTGGACATAGATATGCGATAACAACGGTTCAATCACGATGAACGATGAAACTAGGTGGAATTAGGTTCCCTTAACTCGGGTACCATGATAAGTATGGACATTCTTTATATAGAATTGAGGTCCACATGAATAGTATATCAAAGACAAGATACCCTCATTCTTATTATAGAATTGAGGTCTACAAGAACATCAACAAATGGTATGATATCATCATCCCATTAAGAATTCTCATGATATACTCTTTGCATATCATAAGGGCCGGTATACCATGTTTCTTTAGAGTGACATGGCATTCAATAGTGTAATGGGTTTTTAGGGTACAACCAGCTCAGTCGGCCTTGAGGGAATCCAAGGCTCGAGGAGTCTTACGGAGGTCTCTATGACTAACTCGCTAGTCCAAAGGAACGGAATGTCCAATGGAGAGCTTGTATGTCAATGAGAATTAAGGGTGATCGATAAAACATCATGAAACGTGGGACTATACTCACGGAGTGGAGATATAGTGCCGATATACATATATATAGATATACTGAAACCATAGGTTGTCAGAAACAGGTAAAAACATTTTTACAGGAAAATAACGACTTAAGTAAAGTCACTACTCAAGTAATTAACGCCTTCAGTAAGGGCGTTTATCTATTTTACATTTTTGCAAAATTTCAATATTTCAGTATTTTACCAAAAACGCGCCCTGGTAAGGGGCGTTTATTCACAAGTTGACGACGTATACAGTGGTCGTTCATTCTTTACTTCTATTTTTACAGAATATATATTTTCAGTAATTTATCAAAAACACGCCCTGGACAGGGGCGTTACTTTGCAATTCACGCCCTGAACAGGGGCGTTAGTCAAGTGAGAGAAGACCTATATAGGGTCGTGAATTCGAGCGTTTTACAATATTTCAGGAAATAGAATTCCAAGAGACAAGAGACATGATCATGACAGAAAATTAGCAGGAATTCACAGGTCGAGTCATGCAATATATATTAGATTGGATATTTCATATCTATTGAATTTTAAACGTGGATCAATTATTAATTACATGTGATTTTCCTGAGATTAACGCCTACAGGACAGGGCGTCAAATCTGTAATTGACGACCTGGTTCAGGTCGTTTCTTTAAAGTAGCGCCCTAGTCACGGGCGTCTCTTGCAAAAATATTACAGAAACGTGTAGAAACTATCATGAAACTTATATACATGTCATGCATGATGTGTTACTATGAATTTAACTTGTTTGGGCTACGTTGCTTGAGAAAACCTACCTTAATAGTTGATCTGGAGATGAACGGATGCAGGTTCTGGGAAAAATGATACTCTGTTTATAAACAGAGTTTTCTGACGTACTGATAGCCAAGTAAGATATATGCTTCCCTTGGCAATAGATGAGCTTGGGATGATGCAGAAGATGTTGGTTGATGACGAAGAATTCCCCGTTCTTCCCTGTCAACCGTCTGCAGATCCTATAAAAGAAAAAGAAACTATATACCTTAGTTTCTTCATCGTACGTAACAGAGGAGAAAGCAGAAGAACGTTACCTAGTCCTTCACCGGAGCTTCTCAACCTGTAAGCAGAGAAGAGTATGAAGAATCATTAATTCCTCATGCAGTCGAAGCAGAGAATAAGGAAATAAGAGGAACTACTATTCTTCACGTATCTCTGAAGAATCCGAATGCCAAATAGCGTTTAAGGGTCGAACAGGAGAGTATTTATAGGGATTTTTGGGGTCCTATTAGGGCTAGAGTTTGATTGGAAGTAACACTTCCAAGATTGAGTTTTTACTACATTCGAACTCTTTCTCATAGTTATCAACTTGCCCTGGATAGACTCCTGGGTCGAACGAAACTCAAACTAAATTAGCATCCTAAGTAAGGGCGTCGAATTTAAATTGACGCCTTGTCAAGCGTCGTTACTCGTTGAAAAGCGTCCACTCAAAGGACGTTATACAAACTTGCCCTTTTTATTTATTTTGGTCGTTTAAAATTTGACGCCTTTAGGTGTGGGCGTCCTTTCTTCAAAACACGCCTTTGGTGAGGGCATTTTATTGTAAAGTAGTGCCTATATCTAAGGCGTTATTTTCATCAGGGATTAATTATTTTTATTCCAAGCTCTTTCATTTATTTACTAAATCTTTTAATCTATTTTGATTTATTTATTCCTTTTAAATTTATCAGGGTTGCTACACCTCACATAACACTTCCATATAGCTAATGTCGACACCTCACATATAGGTGTCGACACTTCAATGTATAACGCAAGTGTTGACACCTGGTGTCAACACTTCGATACATATTCCATACAAATGTCAACACTTCAATGTCCATATATATATAACGCAAGTGTTGACACCTAGTGTCAACACTTCCGTACATATTCCATACAAATGTCGACACTTCAATGTGACACCAAGGGTCATATTTACTATTCATTTTTCGTTTCTGTTATACAGTATTTTGCACAGATGTCGACACTTCCAGCAGCATATATATAGTAAATGTCGACACCTCAAAGCTATTTACAAATGTTGCAGAAACATGTTGACAAACAACAGAAATAAAATGTGAACAATTTATACACCTACACTTCCATACCTAAACATATAACAGCAATATATATATATTTATAGTCATATGCCCGACACCTGCATATGCAAGTGTCGACACCGGCATATATACACCCGACACAACACCTCCATATATCTTTAAATATATATATATATATAACCTCCATATATCTTTTAAGAAAAAATATATATATATAACATATATACAAGTGTCAACACCTCCTAATGGAAGTGTCGACACTTCCATATAAAAGTGTCGACACCTGCATATAACGTCCCTACAAGTGTCGACACCTACATATAATACCCCTTACAAGTGTCGACACTTATTATAATATCTCTATATTCTCTATATAATCGAAGTATATATAGAACACTGTATATAAATTCATATATATACTTCCATTAATTGTATATACAAAGCATCTTCACTATATATTGTTAGACAAGAATATATGTATATACAAACCACCTTATATATATATATATATATATCTAATTTTCACCACATACTAAAAATTATCTCCAACATGTTAAAACTATTTCCAGCATGTTAAAAGTGACTTCCAATATGATAGAATTATTTTATACATACTGAGATAATAAAAGTATTTTCAGTATGTTATAATTATTTTTGGCATGTTATAATTATTTTCAGTATATTAAAACTATTTTTCAGCATGATAATTCTATTTCCTATCAAATAAATAGTAAATAAATGTAGAAAAATAATTTTTAGCATGATAAAAATTATGTTGTTATCATAAAATTTCTGTAATCAGCATGGCAACCTTATCTTATCATCCTATCAGTAAGTTATATATTTTAGCATGTTAAGCATTAATTTTAGCATGTTAATAATTAATTTTCAGCATGTAAAAAAAAAACTAAATCTAGCTTGGAAAATTTATTTTTATCATCTTACCAGTAAAGTAACATATGAAACTCATTCTCAGTATGTTAATATTATTTTTAGCAAGTTAGAGTTATTTTCAACATAAAAAACTTATTTTCATAATTAAATTCTGATTATTATAATAAATCACCATTTTGGCTAACCCATATATCTATATCGGACAGAAGATATACATACCTATAACCTCCATGATATTGGACAGAATTTTATAATCAGATATATATATATATACATATTGGATAAAAATATATATATATATAACTAATATCGACATTTGTGTCAACACCTGTAAGTTAGTCTCAAACCCCTATTGTCATTAGCATGTATCGAACGTTACAGGTTTTACTCCTAGTTCGTCCCTACAAAACAATACGCCTTGGATTCTATTCTATAATCCACCTTATAAACATCCTACCGGGTCAACCCTCGAAATTCCATATTGGCTATAAACGAGTGTGGATGTCAACAAACATGATTAATGCTGTGCATATAGGGCCCGGTCTGGTCCTGGGAGGAGCACCCGAAGGTACTTGTGCCCATGAGAGTTTATTGACCACGGTGTTTGGCATTGCACCGGAGTACTTGCTTGCTTGGCTTTAGACATTCCACTCATTCTCGTGATATTACTTGATTGATTTGACTTCAGACCCGCAGAAGGGTAAAGTTTTTACTTGAATGAAATTGATAAATAGCCAATTCCAGTTTTACATGCTTGAATTTATATTACTTTCTATTACTTGTTTGACATGAGTTCTTACTCTCTTGGAAAGATTTTGTTAATTCCAAGCTTGAATCTCTTGCTATTGCTGCATTGAAGTTGGAATCCTTATACTCTCACTTGTTATTCCTTCACTGCTCTTGTCGATTTTTACAATCCTTGATATCTACTCATCTACATGGATAGCTTTACTGACTTTAATTGAACTTGTAAACCACTTAAAGCATGTTAAATCTTGAGATGTAATTCCTACTGAGCGATTCGCTCATCTAGTTATTTTCTAATATTTTCAGGTAATTTGGATGTCAACCAACACTCGGAAGGGAATGAGACTGAGTGATGAGTGTTAGAGTGAAGTTATCAAATTGTCATGTCCTTTGTGTTATTGTATTAGTTCACTTATGTCAGTCGTATCAATTCATCTATGTCATTGTATTAGTCAACTTGATTAGAACTGCTTAAGATTTGAAGCCTAGTCGTTGGACTCTGGGAACATATGTAATTGTCCTTTGATTAGTTGTGACAATTGTCAGCTCGTACTATTTGTATTAATTTTGTGTTAAATCTTAGTTATTTACGCACTCTGATATTTACATGATTGACACGATCTATATAGACGTGTCACGCCTCCGGGTAATGTTCCGCGCTCGGGTCGTGACAGTCTTCGTGGTATCAGAGCCTAGGTTTTCAAACCTAGGGAACTAGAAAAAAAAATAAACAGTTAGAAATTGAAATCTAAGTAAAAACTTTGGTCCATGGATAGGTAAAACCCAAGTTCAAGGATAGATATACCTTACCCGGTGAGATGGATAGAGCCATGGGTTAAGTTCAACAATGACTTTCGACCTTACAAGTAAATCCGATCTTTATCATACTTAACTCTTTTATAGGATCATGGCTGCGGAAAGAGCACAATGGCGCGAGATGCAGCGCACCGTGCAAGGCCTCACACAGGCACTACAGCAAGTGGCCCAAGGCGGAGCAAATCGTGGAGCGGGAGATCTCCACTGAAGTTTCCGTAACATGAACCCACCGAGGTTCACGGGTTCGTCCGACCCCGAGGATGCCGAGAATTGGCTAAAGGAGATGGAACGAATCTTCTGTGTGATGCAATGCGCGGATGAAGAGAAGGTTTTACTTGCCGTATTCCAACTAGAGCGGGACGCTCGATGCTGGTGGGAATCTATAGAAGCAACACTGCCAGAATACCATGTCACATGGGATGAATTCACGGAGCATTTCAACAACAAGTACTTCTCCGATCATATCCAGGAAAAGAAAGCCACATAATTCGCCGTTCTAAAACAACGAGGCTTGAAAGTGGCCGAGTATGAGGCCCAATTCTCCAGATTATCTAGGTATGCACCCCACTTGGTGTGTACAGAAAAGATGAAGGCAAGAAGATTCCTCAACGGGCTTCGGCCCCATTATATCACACAACTTGCCCCAATGGACATCCAAGTCTATTCGGAGATGGTTCGCCGTGCTCAACTACTGGAAGATGCCACCGAATTATCTGAGAGAATCTGAGGAAGAGACAAGAAGGAACCCGTTACAAGCCCGAGAAAATTCAAACAATCCTTCAACAAGAAGCGATTCTTCATGGGAGGGGAGCCCTCTAAGGTAAAGAAATTCCAGAAGAATGATAGGCCATTCTCCACCACCACACCATCAAAGGAGCCTTACAATTATTGTGATAAAGCTGGTCATAAGACCGAGGAATGCTGGAGAAAGTTAGGAGCTTGCCTTCGATGCGGGAGTCGAGAGCATCGGATTCCAGACTGCCCACTGATGAAGGAGCAGGACATCAAAGACGATAAGTGTCCGGTAAAGAAACAGGGTCGTCTACAAGCTCTCCGAGAGACAGAAACCACTGAAGGTGGAATTGTGGAAGGTACTCTCACTATTTGTTCAAAAACTACTCAAGTTTTATTCGATACCGGAGCAACTCATTCATTCGTTTCCAAGAACTTTACTGCTTCATTTTCTAAGAAACATGAACTGTTAGATTTGGTCATATCTACACCTCTTGGGAATGAGTCTGATATCACTTATCACTATCCAAACTGTGAAGTGATGATTAAGGGAAATAATTTACCTGCTGACCTGATATGCCTAGATATGAAGGGTTATGATGTCATACTAGGTGCCGACTGGCTATCCACATACCAAGCAACTGTAGATTGCCGGCATGGCAAGGTAACTTTCGTAGATTTCCCAGAGCTAGTTTACAATAGCCCTCGGAGTAAATCACTTCTTATATCCACACTCTGAGCTAGTAAACTTATGAATAAGGGATGCATGACTTTCATAGCATTCGTGACTGCCACGGAAGTCGAGAAGGTTAAACTTGAAGACATCCGTGTGATTTGGGATTTTCCCGATATTTTTCCAGAAGATTTAACTGGCTTACCCCCAGAAAGGGAAGTATCGTTCACAATCGACCTTGTCCCTGGTGCTCGTCCTATTTCCAGGGCACCATACAGAATGTCCCCTGCTGAGTTGAAGGAACTAAAAGAGCAGCTAATGGAGTTATTGAACAAGGGTTTCATCAGGCCGAGTACTTCCCCATGGGGAGCACCTGTGCTATTCGTCAAAAAGAAGGACGGATCAATGAGATTATGCATAGATTATCGACAGCTAAATCACCTTACAATCAAGAACAAGTATCCACTGCCAAGGATTGATGAGCTGTTCGATCAACTATCTGGAGCTTTATATTTCTCCAAGATTGATGTTTGTTCTGGTTACCACCAATTGAAGATCAAAGAAGAAGATATTCATAAAACTGCATTCCGAAGCAGGTATGGGCATTACGAATTTACTGTTATGCCTTTCGGACTAACAAATGTCCCCGCAGCTTTTATGTAGTTAATGAACAGCATATTCAGGCCCTATTTAGACCAATTTATTGTGGTCTTTATTGATGATATTCTGATCTATTCAAAGACCGAAGAGGATCATGAAGAACACCTCAAGAAGGCATTACAGATATTAAGGGGAAACAAGCTATATGCCAAATTCAGCAAATGCGAGTTTTGGCTCGAGGAAGTATCCTTCTTATGCCATATCATTTTGAAGAACGGAATTGTTGTTGACCCATCAAAGGTCGAAGCCGTGAAGAACTGGGAACGACCACAAATGTAACTGAGATTCGGAGCTTCTTGGGTCTAGCTGGTTACTACCGGCGTTTTATAAAGGACTTCTCCAAAATTGCTGTTCCCCTGACCAGGTTAACCCGCAAGGAAGTGCCTTATGAGTGGAAGGAAGACTGTGAAAAGAGTTTCAAACTTTGAAGGATCTCTTGACCACTGCTCCAGTCTTATCATTACCAATGGAAGGAGAAAAATACGAGGTATATACCGATGCTTCTGGTATTGGCCTCGGATGTGTATTGATGCAGAATGGGAGAGTCATTGCATACTCTTCCCGACAATTGAAGAAACATGAAGAGAACTACCCAGTTCACAACTTAGAACTGGCCGCAGTAGTATTCGCTTTAAAGATCTGGAGGCACTATCTCTATGGAGAATAATTCACTGTGTACTCCGATCATAAAAGCCTCAAGTACTTATTCTCCCAAAAGGAGCTGAACATGCGGCAAAGGCGTTGGCTCGAGTATTTCAAGGATTTCGACTTCACTATACAGTACCATCCTGGTAAGGGTAATTCCGTAGCTGATGCCCTTAGTCGAAAGTCGAGAACAATATTGGCCAACTGCATGATACAAGAATGGAAACTGCTGGAGAAATTCTCTGAGCTTGATATCAGCACAGATGAGAAGAACATGTGTATTATTCTATCTCATATGAGCCTACATCCAGATTTGCTACCTGAAATCAAGAAGTTACAAGAAGAGGATCCCTCGCTAGTGAAGATAAAGAGCAAGCTGGACGAGAGACTGGATTTCAAGCTGGCACCTGATGGCAGATTACTATTTCATGAACGGACATGTGTGCCCGACTGTCCCGAATTGAAGAAGATTCTTGAAGAAGCTCATAGATTGAGGTACACAATCCACCCTGGAGCCACTAAGATGTACCAAGACTTGAAAAGAACTTTCTGGTGGCCTAACATGAAAAGGGAGGTAGCAGACTTTGTGTCTCGTTGCCTCACATGCCAACAAGTGAAGGCAGAACATCAAAAACCCGCCGGAAAGCTACATCCGCTGGATATTCCCAAGTGGAAGTGGGAAGACATTGGCATGGACTTTATCATGGGTTTGCCCAAGTCTAGGGGCGGATATGATGGAATTTGGGTAATTATCGACCGGTTAACGAAATCGGCCCATTTCTTACCCATCAAAAGTCGATGGTCAGTCGACGTACTTGCTGCCCTGTATATGAAGGAAATGGTTAGATTGCATGGAGTTCCCGTCTCGATCGTATCTGACCGAGACCCGCGCTTCACCTCTAATTTCTGGAAGAGCCTGCAACACTCCTTGGGGACGAGACTCAACTACAGCACTGCTTTTCATCCCCAGACAGATGGACAGACCGAGAGGACTATTCAACTTGTGGAAGATATGTTAAGGGCATGCATTATAGACTTCAGCGGTAGTTGGAATGACCAATTACCACTAGCCAAATTTGCATATAACAACAGCTATCAAGCCAGCATACAAATGGCACATTTTGAGGCATTATATGGCAGGAGTTGCCGATCTCCCATATGCTGGGATGAAGTCGGTGAAAAATAAATTCTAGGTCCTGACATGGTGCGAGATTCTACCGAGAAGATACAACTCATTAGAGAAAGGTTAATGATAGCACAGTCCAGGCAGAAATCTTATGCCGATAACAGAAGGCGAGACTTGGAATTTCAAGTCGGAGATCATGTTTTCCTCAAGGTATCTCCCGGCCGAGGCATTAGAAGATTCGGTGTTAAAGGCAAATTAACACCAAGGTTTATCAGTCCATTCGAAGTACTGGAAAGGGTAGGCGAAGTGGCTTATCGTATCGCCCTACCTCCACAACTGTCAGAAGTGCACAACGTATTTCATGTTTCTATGATAAAGAAATACGTGCATGATTTCTGACACGTCATCGATCACACTGACTTGGTGATACAGAAGGACCTCACCTATGAGCAAAGGGCAGTAAAGATCCTCGACCAAGAAATCCGAGTTCTAAGGAACAAGACGATTCCTATGGTAAAAATTCAATGGAATCGATGCTTAGAACAAGAAGCTACATGGGAAACCGAGGAGTCTATGAGAAGGAGATTTCCAGAATTATTCTAGTCCGTAAGTAATTCTCACCCTCCTTGTCTCCGTATAATGTAATTGAATTTGGGGACCAAATTCTTTTAAGTGGTGGAGGGTGTAGCATCCCGTATAAAAAATATATATGTATATTTATTAATAATATTTCCCACAAAAAAAATATATTAGATAAACTCTAGATTAAGTAAGAAGTTGGAACACGTAGTTATCATATGTAAAGAGTATTCACTTAACAAGTGGCTTCCTAGTGTAGTTGGTTAAGTAACTTGTCTTTCAACTCAAATGACCAGGGTTCAAATCCTAGCATCCACCATTCACCTTATGTGCCAATTAATTATACATTATAAGCTAGCAACGTACAGACTTGGAAGTGCAACGTAGGAAAAGATGCCAATGTGAAGACTTGAATGTATATACTTGGGCAAGCAAAGTCTGTATAGACTGCAACTAAGAGATGCACGATGTACAGACTTGAACAACATTTACAAGTCAATGTGAAGACTTCACGATGTATAGACTTTCCAAAGGAAAGTGATGTGGCACAGCCCAAAGACCACTAAATATGATGAGATGACCCTAGGACTTAGACCCGCAAGCATACAAGCGCTCAATGATTCTCACAATAACGATTTTTGCTCACTCGGCTCACACGTTCACCCGATGGGTCCGGGAGATGATGGTGAGGGTCCGAGGCGGGACCCAATTATCCTAATGGACTTACAATGCTAAGGCTGACCCCCAATGGGCCTGGGAGACCCAGCTTTGTGGGTGGCTGGCCCGCAAGGCGGGGTGTTGGGTGGCACTCACTCACGGGCCGCGGTGGGCACGAAATCGCTTAAAATTAAGTCCGAGCGCTCTCTTACCGTCCGACGGGCATTCAAGGCAATACTACATTTACAGAAATGAAGCTACAAGGGTGTGATCAGAAGCTCACCTGATCGGTGTGAAGACACCGATCCCGTTCGGAGACGAGGGCGCGCCGAGAAGCGTGGGTAATTACCCGAACGCTGCGGCGATTGTCGCTTGACCTGAAACTTAAAGAGTACAACACTACTCCTCACGCAGGAGGGATGACTTGGGGTGGGGATTAATCTTATTACACTCAAAACTACCTCCACGCAGGGAGAGGCCTTCAGCCGGCCAAGCGGGGTGGGGATTTATGCAAAGGAAAAGCCGATCTTCCGAGTCCGCCGGTTCTGCCAATCTGCAGGTTTGCAGGACAGGATGTCGCTGTTGATGCTGCCTCGGGATCCACGGGGATCCAAACTTGACGAAACCACTGCCAAAAGTTTCTCAGCTGACAGGGGATGAAGCTTGAATTTTTGGGGCAGCTTTGACACCCGAGGCTGGCAGTGCCGGCGATGGGAACAGGACAGCAATGTCTGGCTCCTAGCAGGTACCGAACTGATGCAGCAGGTTGAAGACGTCGCTGTGGCCGCTCCTGAACTCCGATTGGGACAAGATTGGTGGTGACGCGATCATGGTCGGAGTAGCTTCGAGCAGCAGTTGACGGGGCCTCGATCCAAGGTCGGAGGAGAGCGGGGTAGCCGGAAGAGTAGGTACAGGTCGAACATGGTCCCACAGTGGGCAGAATACCCACCCTGACGAAGAAAATGTTAACTTGCAGCTCCGGTGGCCGAATGAGGTCCTTCTTCTTGGAGAGGACAGCTAACTGGTAGTAGTTTCAGCCCTCCAAAAATGGCGCTCAGATCTTCAGGGAGAAAGTCGTGGTCGGACTGTGACGGCAGCTCTGGTTCCCTGCCTGAGAGCTTCTGCGCAGTTGAGGGAGATCGGCTCCTGCGGACAGCTCCGACCTCGGATGTTGACGAAACCACCTCGCCTTGAAAGCTCTCTAGACGCCCTTTCCAGAGATATAGGCCTTGACACCAGGAGGACCAGGGAACGGCCGGTCCTGTTGCGATCTTCAGGACCCAACTCTACAGCCTGCGACCTGCTTTCTGAAATGGCAAACTAGCAAGAATGAAGGGAGTGGGAGGGGGGTAACAAAGCTTGAGGATGATGGCTGAAGGTTTAGGGAGGGGGGGAGGACGTGGCTAGGGCTCCAGGAGGTTAGGAATGGCAGTGATGGAGGGAGAAAGGGGGCTGGAACTGCTAGAGGTGGAGATGGGGGAGTGGATGTGCACAAGAGAGAAGATGAGTGTGAGGGAAGGTGGGGGGCGAACTTGGCTATGGGGAGGGAGTGGATTTCGACCTAGGGTGAGGGAGGGATGGGAGAGGGGAGGGTAATTCGAATTTGGGCTTTGGGAGGGGTTAATTTAGCCTTGGGAAGGTGGATAGGTGCCTTGGGAAGTGAAGGGAGGTGGGTGGTAGTTGGGAAGTAGAGTTTGGATTGGTGGAGGGTTGTTGGGACTAGGTGGAGAGTAAAGGAGGGTTGTGGAAAGTTGTGGGGTATTAATGGAGGTAGGTGGGGGTTGGAATTGAATGAGAGAGGGGGAGGAGAGAGGGGAGGTTCGCCCCTTGCCTTGTGGGAGAGAGAAGGAGAGCTAGAGAGAGAGAGAGGAATGGAATAATGAGAGATTTGAAAGAGTTTTCTTCAATATTCATCAAAAGTTAGTACATGGAGGGAGATGGGGACTATTTATAGGCAACCCATCTTTACAAGACAAAAATAACCCTGCCATTTAAGGCAAAAGACCAAACATGTCCTAGACTCAGTCCAATAGGCCCAAACTAAGGTATTAGGGCCCAATTAGACCAAATAGGGGAAATGGACTAGTACAACATGACATAATAAAAGAAAATACATGCGACATGACCCAATAAAAGGAAAATTACATATGATAAGACTCAATAAAAGGAGGATACATAAGATGAGAATGAGTCGACCCAAATCAAGGGTGTGCAGGCGACCCGAGCCATAGCGAGTGTCGTGAGATGTCCTCATCAAATCCCCCGGGGTGGGGAGAACTCGACCCTGTCGAGTGTGGGTCTGCCTGGCTGTCATAGTGCTCCAGAATGTCGGGATCCAACCGCGGCAGGTCCTCCCGGCTCACCCAAGCATCTTCCGTCGGGGGACGGTTCTTCCACCTAACCAAGTAGCGCTGATACACCTTGTGCCTCGTAATGATGCTCTGCTCATCCAGTATTACCTCTATCTGCTCTCGTCGGTCTCTTAAGCTGGGAAGTGGAGTCCCTCCGGGAGTGTCTCTCATAAGGGGGGTAACGGCTCAAGCTCCTCACTGGGTTCCACCGCGGGGCCTTTGTAGGGTACCAGGTCCACCACGTTGAAGGTAGGGTGCACCCCATAGCTCTCTGGTAGGTCAAGCTCATAAGCATTGCTGCCAAGTCATCGTAGAACTCGAAAGGGTCCCGACCCTCGTGCCCTCAACTTGGAGGCAGGCCCGGGAAGGAGCCGCTCCGTCCTCACCATCACCTGGTCTCCCACTTGGAATTCACAGTGGCACTGGTGAGCATCTGCCCGTCTTTTGTAAGCCTCATTGCTTTTCCCTATATGCTTGCGGATGTCATCATGCAACTCTTTGATATGCTGTGCAAAGGACTCAGCTGAGACTGACACCCTAGCATGTGGGGGAAGGGGAATGAGATCCGAGGGCTTTCTAGGCCTAAAACCATGCACTGTCATGAATGATGATCCTATAGGGATGAAGGGAGGGCCTGGACAGCCAAATTCATCCCTATCAAGTGTTAGATTGCTTTTGACAGACTTAGGAGGACCAGGGCATCCATGAATTGACCTATCATGCTTAGAAACCATGTGGACCTTGATGCACTTAGGTGGACCGGGGCAGCCACAAGTGGCCCTATCATGCATGAGACGGATGAAGAGTGGGGGAAGACCAACTTGTCTAAATGTAAGCCTATCATGCACTGGACCTAGTGTGTGAATGACACAAATGATGTGACTAGCCTGACCACATGATGCAAAAGGTTGTGATACATGGATTCTTATCAAGATGGTCCCATCTGTAAGTTTTGGGGGTTTCCACTCATGGGGATCGAAGCGGTTCCAAGGGGTGGACATCTTGGGATGGTTCACTCCCTTATTTCCAAGGTTGATGCCACCCTTGGCATTGACTCTCATAGTGTGGGCGGAATTTCGGAATGGGTGGGTTAGGCCTGACATGGTGGGTGAGGGTAGGAGGGAGTGGGTGGTGGATGAGGAGTACTTGGAAGCCCATAGGGAGTGGCCAAACAGATCAAGATGGGTTAAGGGGTGGGTGATGTGGAGGTGGGTTTCAATCCAAGTGGTCGCCCTAGGGTCCCTAGCACACATAGGGAAGTGGAAATCATGAACCCAGTGGGACTTATCGTAATGCTCCTTGCAAAGGGGCGAGGGGTAGGGAGAGATGTAGGAGGGCCAGGAGGTGGGTTGGTAATGAGGGGCTAGTGGGAAGGGAACATGTGGATCTAGGAGGACTTGGGTTGAGGGGAATGAGACTTCTTCCCATCCTAGACCTTGAGCATTCCAAAGCATACACTCCCTAGTGTGGGCTGGGCACTCGTCTCCTAATGGGGTAAGCACCAAAGTGGATTCCTTAGGTTGATTGCCCTCTCCTTGTGGTAGGGGAGTGGTGTAAAACTCATCAGGAATTGAAATCCCTTTCCTTGTGGAAGGAGGGGATTTCCATTGAGTAGGGTCAAAAGGATCATAGAAATTGAAACTCTTATGGAGGGATCCCTCTATGTCCTGGGATAGGTTGGCCCAAGTAGGACGTTCCCCGATGCATGTTGAACCTTCATCGACAAGGGTCAACAACAAGAGTGTGGACTCACTAGGAAGTGTGACCTTGAGGAGAGGAGAGCATTTTTTTGTGGGGCTCATTGGGTCAAGTTCCCTAGGGGTTGGCAGGAAGATTAGAAGCTCACTAGTGCATTGGCCTATAGTGCAAATAGATGTAATGGAGCCAATGGATGAGTAGGCAAAGGCAAGGTACTTGGGCTTAATGGGTTCCATGGCTAACATGCTAGTCAACCCCATTTGATAACTCAAACTCCTAAGTAGGTCTTCAAGGGTTTCCACAAAGCAAAAGGATTGATATGTTGTGTGACGAGAATGACATGGCACTAGTTGAACTTGCTCTATGGGGAGGTTGCATGGGGTTGAAGGGTACAAGATGGGACCTTTCTTGAGCCAGGTAGCTAGGGGCTCCTCTATGGTTAGCTCACCAGTGGGTGGGATGAGTTGCTCATGTTGGGGTTCGGGTTGGTTTTGTGCAATGGAGATTTGAGGCTCATTTTCCACTTTAACTGATCGCTTTTGAATGGTTTGCTCAAACTTGGAGAGGGCTTGGTTATAAGAATTTGGGAAGTGGAACTTCTTCTTGTCTCCCGGGTATTGCAAGTGACACCCTTTTCCTTCGGGGTCTATGATTGCTTGTTGTTCTTCCATCCATTCTTTTCCCAAAATAATATGTGACCCAAGGGGCCGAATTTTGCACCATGCTCCACTACCCCACGTAATGGATTTGGAGGGAATGCGGCTTACACAAGGTACGTAGAACTCTACGAAAACCCATTCCCCATGGATGACAATTTTCCCTTCTTGTGACAAGGAGTTCACAAGAGTTTGGGAGACATAATTTCCCGATTGGTACTCATCAAGGAACACAGTGGTGATTTTGTTGTGGGGTAGGACTACTTTGAAGCTAAAGGACATGGTGAACCGGTCACCGTGGGAATTGGGATTCATGGTGTTATTGGAAGAAGATGAATTGCCTTGATAATGAGTTCCACTACGAGTGGTCATACAAAGTTGGGTGGGCTATGCAAGGGTGTGCGAATGCACCTAAGAAAAACTTAGTGTGACCCAAGACTAGACTTGTAAGGACAAGCCTATGACCGCTCTGATACCACTTGATGTGGCACAGCCCAAAGACCACTAAATATGATGAGATGACCCTAGGACTTAGACCCGCAAGCATACAAGAGCTCAATGATTCTCACAATGACGATTTTTGCTCACTCAGCTCACACGTTCACCTGATGGGTCCGGGAGATGATGGTGAGGGTCCGAGGCGGGACCCAATTGTCCTAATGGACTTACAATGCTAAGGCTGACCCCCAATGGGCCTGGGAGACCCAGCTTTGTGGGTGGCTGGCCCGCAAGGCGGGGTGTTGGGTGGCACTCACTCACGGGCCGCGGTGGGCACGAAATCGCTTAAAATTAAGTCCGAGCGCTCTCTTACCGTCCGACGGGCATTCAAGGCAATACTACATTTACAGAAATGAAGCTACAAGGGTGTGATCAGAAGCTCACCTGATCGGTGTGAAGACACCGATCCCGTTCGGAGACGAGGGCGCGCCGGGAAGCGTGGGTAATTACCTAAACGCTGCGGCGATTGTCGCTTGACCTGAAACTTAAAGAGTACAACACTACTCCTCACGCAGGAGGGATGAACTTGGGGTGGGGATTAATCTTATTACACTCAAAACTACCTCCACGCAGGGAGGGGCCTTCATCCGGCCAAGCGGGGTGGGGATTTATGCAAAGGAAAAGCCGATCTTCCGAGTCCGCCGGTTCTGCCAATCTGCAGGTTTGCAGGACAGGATGTCTCTGTTGATGCTGCCACGGGATCCACGGGGCTCCAAACTTGACGAAACCACTGCCAAAAGTTTCTCAGCTGACAGGGGATGAAGCTTGAATTTTTGGAGCAGCTTTGACACCCGAGGCTGGCAGTGCCGGCGATGGGAACAGGACAGCAATGTCTGGCTCCTGGCAGGTACCGAACTGATGCAGCAGGTTGAAGACGTCTCTGTGGCCGTTCCTGAACTCCGATTGGGACGAGATTGGCGGTGACGCGATCGTGGTCGGAGTAGCTTCGAGAAGAAATTGACGGGGCCTCGATCCAAGGTCGGAGGAGAGCGGGGTAGCCGGAGAGTAGGTACAGGTCGAACCTTGTCCCACAGTGGGCAGACTACCCACCCTGACGAAGAAAATGTTAACTTGCAGCTCCGGTGGCCGAATGAGGTCCTTCTTCTTGGAGAAGACAGCTAACTGGTAGTAGTTTCAGCCCTCCAAAAATGGTGCTCAGATCTTCAGGGAGGAAGTCGTGGTCGGACTGTGACTGCAGCTCTGGTTCCCTGCCTGAGAGCTTCTGCGCAGTTGAGGGAGATCGGCTCCTGCGGACAGCTCCGACCTAGGATGTTGACGAAACCACCTCGCCTTGAAAGCTCTCTGGACGCCCTTTCCAGAGATGTAGGCCTTGACACCAGGAGGACCAGGGAACGGCCGGTCCTGTTGCGATCTTCAGGACCCAACTCTGCAGCCTGCGACCTGCTTTCTGAAATGGCAAACTAGCAAGAATGAAGGGAGTGGGAGGGGGGTAACAAAGCTTGAGGATGATGGCTGAAGGTTTAGGGAGGGGGGGAGGACGTGGCTAGGGCTCCAGGAGGTTAGGAATGGCAGTGATGGAGGGAGAAAGGGGGCTGGAACTGCTAGAGGTGGAGATGGGGGAGTGGATGTGCACAAGAGAGAAGATGAGTGTGAGGGAAGGTGGGGGGCGAACTTGGCTATGGGGAGGGAGTGGATTTCGACCTAGGGTGAGGGAGGGATGGGAGAGGGGAGGGTAATTCGAATTTGGGCTTTGGGAGGGGTTAATTTAGCCTTGGGAAGGTGGATAGGTGCCTTGGGAAGTGAAGGGAGGTGGGTGGTAGTTGGGAAGTAGAGTTTGGATTGGTGGAGGGTTGTTGGGACTAGGTGGAGAGTAAAGGAGGGTTGTGGGAAGTTGTGGGGTATTAATGGAGGTAGGTGGGGGTTGGAATTGAATGAGAGAGGGGGAGGAGAGAGGGGAGGTTCGCCCCTTGCCTTGTGGGAGAGAGAAGGAGAGCTAGAGAGAGAGAGAGGAATGGAATAATGAGAGATTTGAAAGAGTTTTCTTCAATATTCATCAAAAGTTAGTACATGGAGGGAGATGGGGGCTATTTATAGGCAACCCATCTTTACAAGACAAAAATAACCCTGCCATTTAAGGCAAAAGACCAAACATGTCCTAGACTCAGTCCAATAGGCCCAAACTAAGGTATTAGGGCCCAATTAGACCAAATAGGGGAAATGGACTAGTACAACATGACATAATAAAAGGAAATACATGCGACATGACCCAATAAAAGGAAAATTACATATGATAAGACTCAATAAAAGGAGGATACATAAGATGAGAATGAGTCGACCCAAATCAAGGGTGTGCAGGCGACCCGAGCCATAGCGAGTGTCGTGAGATGTCCTCATCAGAAAGGCTGTACAGACTTAAGCAAAACAAGGCCAGCGAATGTATAGACTTCCAAGAGAAACGACGGTAAAGCAATCAGTGTATAGACTTCAAGGGAAACGACGGTAAAACTACCGATGTATAGACTTAAAGAGAAACATAGGTAACACTTCCAATGTACAGACTTTGAAGTTGAACAGTTCGATGTACAAACTTGGAAGATCACTAATGGATGTACAGACTTCACCTCGTTGTATAGACTTGGAAGAATGATGCACAGTGCAATGTACAGACTTCATGACTATGCTCAGGTAATGTATAGACTTTGAGAGGGAAGCCAATGTATAGACTTTGAGAGGGAGAGGATGTATAGACTTGTGATGTACAGACTTTGTGAATAGGCTAGCAATAGCCAATGTATAGACTTTGTGATGTACAGACTTTGAGAGGAAGTGATGTACAGACTTAGTGAATAGGCTTGAGAGGAAGCCAATGTATGGACTTTGAGAGGGAGAGGATGTACAGACTTGTGATGTACAGACTTAGTGAATAGGCTAGCAATAGCCAATGTATAGACTTTGTGATGTACAGACTTTGAGAGGAAGTGATGTACAGACTTTGAGAGGGAGAGGATGTACAGACTTGTGATGTACAGACTTAGTGAATAGGCTAGCAATAGCAATGTACAGACTTTGTGATGTGCAGACCTTGTGAAGTCAATATATAGACTTTGAGGATGTACAGACTTTGAAAGTGTGCACATTGAAGAGGGATCGTGTATGAATGTGGGAGACAGACTTTACGATCTGGGCCATGGATTGGCTGTCCAAACATTATCCCTTATCTCTCCAGCCTGTACAAGCTGTAAAGCCCCATTATTCCAGATCTTTCCCCCCTATCCGGTCATACCAGACCCTATAACATACCCCATTGCTACCCCCATTCTAGGCTAGCTAAGGTTGGGGCAAAGCTCTGCAGGGATTACAAAGAAGGGTTCTGCTGCTACGATCTTCCAACAAGTAGGTGTTCTCAATTTTTAACTAAACTAGTAGCTAATCTAGGATGATTTGTCTAGGTCGTTAGTCTTAGGCTCATCTCCATGTGATATTTCGTATTTATACAACATGTGTTAGCCTCGTAGTTATCATGTATTAGCTTTAATCTAAGAAAAGTAGTAAAATTAGTAAAGTAATTAGTTTCACAACCAGGATAATTAGAATGCAACAGCTTCAATCTGGGACAATTAGCAAGTATTAGTCCCATGCCCTAGATAACTAACATGAATTAGCTTTATTAACTAATCTAATAGCATACCTAATCTATTAGCATGCTTAATTAACCTGCTAATCTACCAAATCACTCATTGTCAACACCTCACATAACACTTCTATATAGCTAATGTCGACACCTCACATATAGGTGTCGACACTTCAATGTATAACGCAAGTGTTGACACCTAGTGTCAACACTTCCATACATATTCCATACAAATGTCAACACTTCAATGTCCATATATATATAACGCAAGTGTTGACACCTGGTGTCAACACTTCCGTACATATTCCATACAAATGTCGACACTTCAATGTGACACCAAGGGTCACATTTACTATTCATTTTTCATTTCTATTATACAGTATTTTGCACAGATGTCGACACTTCCAGCAGCATATATATAGTAAATGTCGACACCTCAAAGCTATTTACAAATGTTGCAGAAACATGTTGACAAACAACAGAAATAAAATGTGAACAATTTATACACCTACACTTCCATACCTAAACATATAACAACAATATATATATATATTTATAGTCAAATGCCCGACGCCTACATATGCAAGTGTCGACACCGGCATATATACACCCGACACAACACCTCCATATATCTTTAAATATATATATATATAACCTCCATATATCTTTTAAGAAAAAAAAAATATATATAACATATATACAAGTGTCGACACCTCCTAATGGAAGTGTCGACACTTCCAGATAAAAGTGTCGACACCTGCATATAACGCCCCTACAAGTGTCAACACCTACATATAATACCCCTTACAAGTGTCGACACTTATTATCTTATCTCTATATTCACTATATAATCGAAGTATATATAGAACACTATATATAAATTTATATATATACTTCCATTAATTGTATATACAAAGCACCTTCACTATATATTGTTAGACAAGAATATATGTATATACAAACCACCTTATATATATATCTAATTTTCACCACATACTAAAAATTATCTCCAACATGTTAAAACTATTTCCAGCATGTTAAAAGTGGCTTCCAATATGATAGAATTACTTTATACATACTGAGATATAAAAATTATTTTCAGCATGTTATAATTATTTTTGACATGTTATAATTATTTTCAGTGTATTAAAACTATTTTTCAGCATGATAATTCTATTTCCTATCAAATAATTAGCAAATAAATGTAGAAAATTAATTTTTAGCATGATAAAAATTATGTTGTTATCAGAAAATTTCTGTAATCAACATGGCAACCTTATCTTATCATCATATCAGTAAGTTAATTATTTTAGCATGTTAAGCATTAATTTTAGCATGTTAATAATTAATTTTTAGCATGTAAAAAAAAAACTAAATCCAGCTTGGAAAATTTATTTTTATCATCTTACCAGTAAAGTAACATATGAAACTCATTCTCAGCATGTTAATATTATTTTTAGCAAGTTAGAATTATTTTCAACATAAAAAACTTATTTTCATAATTAAATTCTTATTATTATAATAAATCACCATTTTGGCTAACCCATATATCTATATCGGACAGAAGATATACATACCTATAACCTCCATTATATTGGACAGAATTTATAATCGGATATATATATATATACACATTGGATAAAAATATATATATATATATAACTAATATCGACATTTGTGTCAACACCAGCAAGTTAGTCTCAAACCCCTATTGTCATTAGCATGTATCGAACGTTACGGGTTTTACTCCTAGTTCGTCCCTACAAAATAATACGCCTTGGATTCTATTCTATAATCCACCTTATAAACATCCTACCGGGTCAACCCTCGAAATTCCATATTGGCTATAAACGAGAGTGGATGTCAACAAACATGATTAATGCTATGCATATAGGGCCCGGTCTGGTCCTGGGAGGAGCACCCGAAGGTACTTGTGCCCATGTGAGTTTATTGACCACGGTGTTTGACATTGCACCAGAGTACTTGCTTACTTGGCTTTAGACATTCCACTCATTCTCGTGATATTACTTGATTGATTTGACTTCAGACCCGCAGAAGGGTAAAGTTTTTACTTGAATAAAATTGATAAATAGCTAATTCCAATTTTACATGCTTGAATTTATATTACTTTCTATTACTTGTTTGACATGAGTTCTTACTCTCTTGGAAAGATTTTGTTAATTCCAAGCTTGAATCTCTTGCTATTGCTACATTGAAGTTGGAATCCTTATACTCTCACTTGTTATTCCTTCACTGCTCTTGTCGATTTTTATAATCCTTGATATCTACTCATCTACATGCATAGCTTTACCGACATTAATTGAACTTGTAAACCACTTAAAGCATGTTAAATCTTGAGATGTAATTCCTACTGAGCGATTCGCTCATCTAGTTATTTTCTAATATTTTCAGGTAATTTGGATGTCAACCAACACTCGGAAGGGAATGAGACTGAGTGATGAGTGTTAGAGTGAAGTTATCAAATTGTCATGTCCTTTGTGTTATTGTATTAGTTCACTTATGTCAGTCGTATCAATTCATCTATGTCATTGTATTAGTCAACTTGATTAGAACTGCTTAAGATTTGAAGCCTAGTCGTTGGACTCTGGGAACATATGTAATTGTCCTTTGATTAGTTGTGACAATTGTCAGCTCGTACTATTTGTATTAATTTCGAGTTAACTATTAGTTATTTGCGCACTCTGATATTTACATGATTGACACGATCTATATAGACGTGTCACGCCTCCGGGTAATCTTCCGCGCTCGGGTCGTGACAGATATGACTCAAATAAAATATGAAAATTACATGACTTGACTCAGAAATTTATGATGGACACAATGGAGCTATGTTGGCGAGCAATCGAAGCTATGGAAAATGTGAAGGGCGAGAGATGCCCCCATCATACCCCCGAAGTGCGAAGAACTCGACTCCGTCGAGCATGGGTCCGCCAGGGAAGGGGTCCTCCAATGCAGCTCCGGGCGAGCCACAACCTCCAAACTCAACCTCGCGTGCTTAGCTGGGGGACTGCTCTTCATCCTCTCAAGGTGGCTCGGGCACACCCTCTTACCGGTGATAGTATCTTGCTTGCCCAGTATTGCCTCTGTGTGTACACGTCAGACTCTCAAGCTGATATGTGGAAGCTCTCCGAGGGTGTCACTCACAAAGATGGGGGTAGGCTGTAGGTGCTCACTGGGATCCACCGCGGTGCCCTTAGAGGGTGCTAGATCCGCCACGTGAAAAGTGGGGTATATCTAAAAATCCCATCGGTAAATCCAACCCGTAAGCCAGGTTGCCAAAGCCACTTGGAACATGGAAGGTCCAAGTCCTCGTGCCCTCGATTTAGAGGTGACCCTAAGATAGAGCCATTCCAAAGCCCCTGCGAATCCAAAGTGGCACTCGTGAGTTTTTGCCCACTCATTATGAACCTCATCGCTCGTTGCTGAATGCTTGCTTGGATGCACATGACATGCATTACGGGGCTGTGGGTGTGTAAAAATGTGTGTGTATAAAGGTGGACCAGGACATCCATAGATGGACCTATCATGCCATGATGCCATATGGACCTTGATGAGCCTTGGTGGGCCGGGGCAACCAAATGTGGCCCTATCAAGCATGGACTCTCTAACAAATGTTGGAGGGCCGGGGCATCCGTAGGTGATCCGGTCATGCATGGTGGTGACAAATGTCGGGGGACCCGGACATCCACGAATGCTTCTATCATGCTTAAGACTCATGATGAGTGAAGGTGGACCATTACATCCGATTTTGGATCACTCATGCTTTCTACTTGACATGTGGGTGATATGAATGAATGGACCCAACATAGTGTTCATGCCAAGTGGTGTGGTAAACCTAGACACATGCATGCTTTTCCCAAAGGTGACTTCCATGTGTATAGGTGTGGGACAACCTTTGAACTCCCATTGGAAAGGATCGAATGGATCTAAGAAGGTGGTCATCATGGGGTGGGGCACAACCTTATTACCTAGGGATATGTGGCCCAAGGTCTTGGCTCCCAAGGTGTAACCCGAGTCTAGGATGGGGTGGATTGGGTCAAACATGGTGGGTTGGGATAGAGAAAGGTGGGTGGTGGATAAGGTGGTTGGGTCCCATGGGTTCTTTGACCCCCATTGGAAGGGATCAAAGGGATCATAAAAAGGTTATCGAGGGGGAGGGGCCCTATGTCCTCAAGATCCTCAAATGGTGGTGGGTCATCCTCCTCTAATGAGACAATTGAGCCGAAGTTCTTTGTGGGTGGGTCGGCCATGAGGGGAGGGCTTGACTTTCCACCCGATATAAGAAGCTCCAAATTGAGGAGAAGGTCGGGCTCATCGGGTGTGGGGAGGAATAGAAGGAGGTCGCTAGTGTAGCAACCAATGGTGCAAACCGAGGTGATAGACCCGACACAAAGGTGTAGGAGGTCAAGGCTCCAAGATTGGTGGGCCATGGGGGTCAACAAGCCAGTCAACTCAAATTTCTAAGCTAAGCCCTTGAGAAGGTCCTCTAAGGTTTCCACTTGGTAG
Source organism: Amorphophallus konjac (assembly GCA_022559845.1). Classification (NCBI taxonomy): domain Eukaryota; kingdom Viridiplantae; phylum Streptophyta; class Magnoliopsida; order Alismatales; family Araceae; genus Amorphophallus; species Amorphophallus konjac. The sequence goes on along the minus strand of CM040125.1, from coordinate 253,600,616 downwards.
GATGTTTGGATTATGGTGTGATAGGAGGAGATGTGCACTATGGGAAGGTTTTCCTTTATAGGAGGGAAATCATGGGCTGTGATCTATCTTATTGGGCTCTTCTTTAGCCAACTAATAAGGGGTTCCCCTAAGATGAGTTTGGCCCTAACTAGAGAGGGTGGTGTAAGATGAAGGTCACCATGTGATGTTTCTTCTTCTACTTGGTCATGGGTGGTCTCCGTGGTAGGGATAGGGTCCGGAGTGTTCACCACTATGGGGTCGGGTATGGGTTCCTCCTCTAAGGAGGTGAGAGGGTCTTTTGGTGGTATGGTGATGAGGGTTGGTGCATGGCGCACCCGGGGTGGAAGGTAAAGGGAAACTTGGTTTGGGATAGGGAGGGGAAGTAGTGGGGGACTAAGACATGGGAGTTTTGGGGGAGGGAGTGGGAGATGGGTTGGTTGGGGTGGCTTGGGTTGGTCGGTCTTGGGGGGAGTGTCCCTTATAGGGAAAAATGGAGGGGTAGTGGTGGTCCTTATTAGGGAAACCGGGTCAGTTAGGGGTCTCTTCCCCTTAGGATCGGCCGGTTGTGGAGGGGTGGAAGTGGGGGCTAATTGGGTTTAGATAGTGAGGTTTGTGGAAGGGGGTTTTGGTTGGGGTGTGTGGACCCTCATGGGGTTAGGTGGGGAGGTGGATGCTTGGATTATTTGAGTCCTAAGAGATAGGATTTGGTGGCGGAGTGTAGCGGTGATGGTTGAGAGGGGATTTGTTGGGAGTGGTGGGGGTGGAGGCCTAAAGGTGGTCTCAAGTTGGCCGGGTGGGCATGGAGGAGTGGTAGTGCTCCTCGGGCTAGGGGTGTTTGAGTAGGAGGGGTGAGAATATTTGGGGATGTAGATATTTCTAAGTTCTTCCTTCATATCATCCCATGAAGAAATGGGCTCTTGCCTCTTAACCCTTCTTAATCCCTCTATGTGTTCCCAGTTACTCTTGGCTTGACCTCGAAATCGTCCCTTGGCCTTGCGGACTCTTGCGGGTCCATATACCCAAGTCTTTTCAAAATATGTTTCCATGGCAGCCTCCCACATATTATAATCACTAGAATGTGATCCGTCAAAGGTAATATCATAATCTAGAATGAAGTCCATGGGTGGCGAGTAGGTTAAGTAGGAAGTGGCCATGAAGATCGGGGGGGAGATAAATGCAATGGTCGGACTGATGATGACTCCAATGCAAGCGTGCCCTAAGACTTGACTTGTAGAGACAAGTCAATGACTTGCTCTGATACCAATTGATGTGACACCAGCTAGGACCTAAATTGCAAGCAACGCAACGACTTGGTAATGTCACACAAGCGGACTCACTCGCGTTTGACACACTTGGGTCCGTAGGTGGACCGGTAATGGGGTGAGGGTCCGAGGTTGGACCGGAGGTTTCCAAGTGTATGGCTGACTTGGGGAGGACCCCTAAGGGCTAGGGGTTGCCCAAATTCATGGGTGGTCAGCACGCCGAAGGCATGGGTTGAAGGGTCACTCTCACAACTCACCCGCGGTAGCCACTCAAATATAAGCAAATTCGGAACGAGCGCTCACTCACCGTCCGACGGAGTTAAGAAGCAATACTAATTAAGCAAGGGAATCCAGCAAAGAGAAGTGTTCAGTGGATCACCTGATCAGTGTGAAGACACATATTCTGACTGGAGACGAGGGCGAGCGGGGAAGCGTGGGCTTACCCGCACGCCGCGCCGGAGAAGCTTCAACCTGAAATTTCAGATTACATGCACTACGCCCCATGCAAGGGGGGGATCTTGGGGAAGGGAATCCAATGACTACACCCAAACACTACCTCCACACAGGGAGGGGCCTTCAGCCGGCCAAGCGGGGAGGGGTGAAACCGAGCTAGAAGCTAGAAAGTAAGTCGATGCCGGTTCTGTCCGCTTTCTGAGCTTCAGGATAGACAGTTGGATATCTTGACTCTGCGGCCACTCCAGATTTTTGTTGATGACGAAACCAGTTGGAAATTCTTCATAGCTGGGTCAGAATGATGCCTGAATTTTGTTGATTTCTTTGGTCACCGGTGCTGGTCGGGGCAGGACTGCAAACAGGGCCTTTGAGCTCTGTCTCCGACAGCAAGAGCATCACTGCAGCGGGAAGAAGAGAACACCACAGACGTTACCGAACTCCAATTTGGACATGGCTGGTACCGATGGATTCTTTGTCAAGTCCTATCCGCAACGTGGGTCACGAGAATGCCAGCAGATATCGGAGTAGACCGGTAGAACTCGAACAGTGAGGGTGGGTCGAAGCAGATTGATAGGAAGCAGAACCGCACACCAAAGGGAAGAAAATGATAACTCTTAACTCCAGGAGCAAAACAGAGCTCCGCTTCATGATTTAGGAAGTAGACTTGTCGAAGAAGCTCCCGGCCAAGCCCCGCCTCTAGATCTTCAAGAGAGTGGTCATGGCAGCTTTAGGAATCAGTTTCAGATTGCTCTTCAGGGAGGAGATGCACAGTTAGGGAAGATCAACTGCTTAGGACGGCCCCGAGCTTAGAACGTGATGAGACCACCACCGTTGTGAAGCAGACAGAGAGACGCTTCCCACGGTACCTGTTGGGCCTTCAGATTCACTGGGATGTGGTCGGGGTTGTCTCTGCAAGCTGCTGCTCCACCTGCACTTCTGGGCTGCGAGTTGCTCCTTTGGTGTAGCTTCCGATGACCAAGAATGAGAAGAGAAGGGTGGTAAATGGCAAAGGGGATTGGTTGAGTGATAGAAGGGGAATGTGGGGAAGGGGAGATATGGTGAGATTAAAAGGGTTGGAGAGGGGAGGGGTGCATGTAGGTGGCTGGTTCTCTACACTAGATGGAGGTGGGAAGGGAAGGTGGAAGATGCTCCAAGTTGAATGGGGATGGAGGATGGGGGGGGGCGACCAGCCCAAAGGGAGAGGGCTTGGGGCGCCCTAGGGTGGAAAATGGGGGAAAATTTTTCAAATTCAAAACTCTCTTGGGGGCTGGGTGATTGTGTGGGGAAGGGAGAAGGTTGGGTTGGGAAGGGAAGAGGGGTGGTTGGTGGTTGGAGGGTGGAGTGGGGATTGGGGGTTCTCTATTGGGACTAGGGGTGGATTAATGTGGGGGTGTGGGAAGTTGGAGAGGACTTAATGGAGGTAGGTGGGAGGGTGGAGGTGGTTGGGAAGGGAGGAGAGAGAGTAGGGGGCGCCCTTCTCTCTTGGGAGAGAGAAAGAGAGAGAGAGAGAGAGAGAGAGAGAGAGAGAGAGAGAGAGAGAGAGAGAGAGAGAGAGAGAGAGAGGAGGGAGGGGCTTCTCACCCCCTCAATTGTATTCTCTCCAATAAAGATAATTTCTGGGACTCAAACACTCTTTGTTTTTTTCATTCATTCATTGATTGATTCAAAATGGAGAGAGTGGGGTCCTATTTATAGGGATCCCACAACTTACAATAAGTCCCTGACTTTTGGAGCATTGACAAATAACCAAGGGGAATGGGAGGCGCCCTTGTGCCTAGCCCAATGAATTGGGCCCATTAACTAATCTAATCAACCCTATGACACTTAACTTAGGTAGATGACTCATTAACCTAGGTACTCGACTCAAATAAAAGGAAAATTACAATGATATGACTCAAATAAAATATGAAAATTACATGACTTGACTCAGAAAATTATGATGGACACAATGGAGCTATGTTGGCGAGCAATCGAAGCTGTGGAAAATGTGAAGGGTGAGAGATGCCCCCATCATACCCCCGGGGTGCGAAGAACTCGACTCCGTCGAGCATGGGTCCGCCGGGGAAGGGGTCCTCTAATGCAGCTCCGGGCGAGCCACAACCTCCAAACTCAACCTCGCGTGCTTAGCTGGGGGACTGCTCTTCATCCTCTCTAGGTGGGTCGGGCACACCCTCTTGCCGGTGATAGTACCTTGCTTGCCCAGTATTGCCTCCGTGTGCACACGTCAGACTCTCAAGCTGATATGTGAAAGCTCTCTGAGGGTGTCACTCACAAAGATGGGGGTAGGCTGTAGGTGCTCACTGGGATCCACCGCGGTGTCCTTAGAGGGTGCTAGATCCGCCACGTGAAAAGTGGGGTATATCCCAAAATCCCATCGGTAAATCTAACCCGTAAGCCAGGTTGCCAAAGCCACTTGGAACATGGAAGGTCCAAGTCCTCGTGCCCTCAATTTGGAGGTGACCCTAAGATAGAGCCATTCCAAAGCCACCATCGCAGGGTTGCCTACTTGGAATCCAAAGTGGCACTCGTGAGTTTTTGCCCGCTCATTATGAACCTCACCGCTCGTTGCTGAATGCTTGCTTGGATGCACATGACATGCATTACGGGGCTGTGGGTGTGTAAAAATGTGTGTGGATAAAGGTGGACCAGGACATCCATAGATGGACTTATCATGCCATGATGCCATATGGACCTTGATGAGCCTTGGTGGGCCGGGGCAACCAAATGTGGCCCTATCATGCATGGACTCTCTAACAAATGTTGGAGGGCCGGGGCATCCGTAGGTGATCCAGTCATGCATGGGGGTGACAAATGCCGGGGGACCCGGACATCCACGAATGCTTCTATCATGCTTAAGACTCATGATGAGTGAAGGTGGACCATTACATCCGATTTTGGACCACTCATGCTTTCTACTTGACATGTGGGTGATATGAATGAATGGACCCAACATAGTGTTCATGCCAAGTGGTGTGGTAAACCTAGACACATGCATGCTTTTCTCAAAGGTAACTTCCATGTGTATAGGTGTGGGACAACCTTTGAACTCCCATTGGAAAGGATCGAATGGATCTAAGAAGGTGATCATCATGGGGTGGGGCACAACCTTATTACCTAGGGATATGTGGCCCAAGGTCATGGCTCCCAAGGTGTAACCCGAGTCTAGGATGGGGTGGATTGGGTCAAACATGGTGGGTTGGGATAGGGAAAGGTGGGTGGTGGATAAGGTGGTTGGGTCCCATGGGTTCTTTGACCCCCATTGGAAGGGATCAAAGGGATCATAAAAAGGTTATCGAGGGGGAGGGGCCCTATGTCCTCAAGATCCTCAAATGGTGGTGGGTCATCCTCCTCTAATGAGACAATTGGGCCGAAGTTCTTTGTGGGTGGGTCGGCCATGAGGGGAGGGCTTAACTTTCCACCCAATATAAGAAGCTCCAAATTGAGGAGAAGGTCGGGCTCATCGGGTGTGGGGAGGAATAGAAGGAGGTCGCTAGTGTAGCAACCAATGGTGTAAACCGAGGTGATAGACCCGACACAAAGGTGTAGGAGGTCAAGGCTCCTAGATTGGTGGGCCATGGGAGTCAACAGGCCGGTCAACTCAAATTGCCTAGCTAAGCCCTTGAGAAGGTCCTCTAAGGTTTCCACTTGGTAGGATGTTTGGATTATGGTGTGATAGGAGGAGATGTGCACTATGGGAATGTTTTCCTTTATGGGAGGGAAATCGTGGGCCGTGATCTCTCTTATTGGGCTCTTCTTTAGCCAACTAATAAGGGGTTCCCCTAAGATGAGTTTGGCCCTAACTAGAGAGGGTGGTGTAAGGTGAAGGTCACCATGTGATGTTTCTTCTTCTACTTGGTCATGGGTGGTCTCCGTGGTAGGGATAGGGTCCGGAGTGTTCACCACTTTGGGGTCGGGTATGGGTTCCTCCTCTAAGGAGGTGAGAGGGTCTTTTGGTGGTATGGTGATGAGGGTTGGTGCATGGCGCACCCGGGGTGGAAGGTAAAGGGAAACTTGGTTTGGGATAGGGAGGGGAAGTAGTAGGGGACTAAGACATGGGAGTTTTGGGGGAGGGAGTGGGAGATGGGTTGGTTGGGGTGGCTTGGGTTGGTCGGTCTTGGGGGGAGTGTCCCTTATAGGGAAAAATGGAGGGGTAGTGGTGGTCCTTATTGGGGAAACCGGGTCAGTTAGGGGTCTCTTCCCCTTAGGATCGGACGGTTGTGGAGGGGTGGAAGTGGGGGCTAATTGGGTTTAGATAGTGAGGTTTGTGGAAGGGGGTTTTGGTTGGGGTGTGGGGACCGTCATGGGGTTAGGTGGGGAGGTGGATGCTTGGATTATTTGAGTCCTATGGGATAGGATTTGGTGGCGGAGTGTAGCGGTGATGGTTGAGAGGGGATTTGTTGGGAGTGGTGGGGGTGGAGGCCTAAAGGTGGTCTCAAGTTGGTCGGGTGGGGATGGAGGAGTGGTAGTGCTCCTCGGGCTAGGGGTGTTTGAGTAGGAGGGGTGGGAATATTTGGGGATGTAGATCTTTCTAAGTTCTTCCTTCATATAATCCCATGTAGAAATGGGCTCTTGCCTCTTAACCCTTCTTAATCCCTCTATGTGTTCCCACTTACTCTTGGCTTCACCCCGAAATCGTCCCTTGGCCTTGCGGACTCTTGCGGGTCCATATACCCAAGTCTTTTCAAAATATCTTTCCATGGTAGCCTCCCACATATTATAATCACTAGAATGTGATCCACCAAAGGTAATATCATCATCTAGAATGAAGTCCATGGGTGGCGAGTAGGTTAAGTAGGAAGTGGCCATGAAGATCGGGGGGGAGATAAATGCAATGGTCGGACTGATGATGACTCCAATGCAAGTGTGCCCTAGGACTTGACTTGTAGAGACAAGTCAATGACTTGCTCTGATACCAATTGATGTGACACCAGCTAGGACCTAAATTGTAAGCAACGCAACGACTTGGCAATGTCACACAAGCGGACTCACTCGCGTTTGACACACTTGGGTCCGTAGGTGGACTGGTAATGGGGTGAGGGTCCGAGGTTGGACCGCAGGTTTCCAAGGGTATGGCTGGCTTGGGGAGGACCCCTTAGGGCCAAGGGTTTCCCAAATTCATGAGTGGTCATCACGCCGAAGGCATGGGTTGAAGGGTCACTCTCACAACTCACCCGCGGTAGCCACTCAAATATAAGCAAATTCGGAACGAGCACTCACTCACCGTCCGACGGAGTTATGAAGCAATACTAATTAAGCAAGGGAATCCAGCAAAGAGAAGTGTTCAATGGCTCACTTGATTGGTGTGAAGACACCGATCCCGACCGGAGACGAGGGCGAGCAAGGAAGCATGGGCTTACCCGCACGCCGCGTCGGAGAAGCTTCAACCTGAAATTTCAGATTACATGCACTACGCCCCATGCAAGGGGGGGATCTCGGGGAAGGGAATCCAATGACTACACCCAAACACTACCTCCACACAGGGAGGGGCCTTCAGCCGGCCAAGCGGGGAGGGGTGAAACCGAGCTAGAAGCTAGAAAGGAAGCCGATGCCGGTTCTGTCCGCTTCCTGAGCTTCATGATAGACAGTTGGATATCTTGACGCTGCGGCCACTCCAGATTTTTGTTGATGACGAAACCAGTTGGAAATACTTCGTAGCTGGGTCAGGATGACGCCTTAATTTTTTTGATTTCTTTGGTTGCCGGTGCTGGTCGGGGCAGGACTGCAAACAGGGCCTTTGAGCTCTATCTCCGGTAGCAAGAGCACCACAACAGCAGAAGAAGAGGACACCACGGATGTTCCCGAACTCCAATTTGAGCGTGGCTGGTACCTGTGGATTCTTTGTCAAGTCCTCTCCGTAACGTAGGTCACGGGAATGCCAGCAGATATCGGAGTAGACCGGTAGAACTCGAACAGTGAGGGTGGGTCGGAGAAGACTGATAGGAAGCAGAACCGCGCACCAGGGGGAAGAAAATGATAACTCTTAACTCTAGGTGCCAAACAGAGCTCCGCTTCTTGATTCAGGAAGTAGACTTGTCGAGGAATCTCCCGGCCAAGCCCCGCCTCCAGATATTTAAGAGAGTGGTTGTGGAAGCTTCAGGAATCAGTTTCAGGTTGCTCTTCAGGGAGGAGATGCGCAGTTGGGGAAGATCGACTGCTTAGGACGGCCCCAAGCTCAGAACGTGATGAGACCACCACCGTTGCGAAGCAGACAGAGAGACGCTTCCAACGGTACCTTTTGGGCCTTCAGATTCGCTGGGATGTTGTCGGTGTAGTCTCTGCAAGCTGCTGCTCCACCTGCACTTCTGGGCTGCGAGCTGCTCCTTTGGTGTAGCTTCCGATGACCAAGAATGAGAAGAGAAGGGTGGTGAATGGCAAAGGGGATTGGTTGAGTGATAGAATGGGAATGTGGGGAAGGTGAGGAAGGGGAGATATGGTGAGATTAAAAGGGTTGGAGAGGGGAGGGGCGCAGGTAGGTGGCTGGTTCTCTACACTAGATGGAGGTGGGAAGGGAAGGTGGAAGATGCTCCAAGTTGAATGGGGATGGAGGATAGGGGGGTGCGACCAGCCGAAAGGGAGAGGGCTTGGGGCACCCTAGGGCTGGAAATGGGGGAGTAATTTTCAAATTCAAAACTCTCTTGGGGGCTGGGAGATTGTGTGGGGAAGGGAGAAGGTTGGGTTGGGAAGGGAAGATGGGTGGTTGGTGGTTGGAGGGTTGAGTGGGGATTGGGGGTTCTCTATTGGGACTAGGGGTGGATTAATGTGAGGGTGTGGGAAGTTGGAGAGGACTTAATGGAGGTAGGTGGGAGGGTGGAGGTGGTTGGGAAGGGAGGAGAGAGAGTAGGGGGTGCCCTTCTCTCTTGGGAGAGAGAAAGAGAAAGAGAGAGAGATAGGGGAGGGAGGGGCTTCTCACCCACTCAATTGGATTCTCTCCAATAAAAATAATTTTTGGGACTCAAACACTCTTTGTTTTTTTCATTCATTCATTGATTGATTCCAAATGGAGAGAGTGGGGTCATATTTATAGGGATCCCACAACTTACAATAAGACCCTGACTTTTGGAGCATTGACAAATAACCAAGGGGAAGGGGGGGCGCACTTGGGCCTAGCCCAATGAATTAGGCGCATTAACTAATCTAATCAACCCTATGACACTTAACTTAGGTAGATGACTCATTAACCTAGGTACTTGACTCAAATAAAAGGAAAATTACAATGATATGACACAAATAAAATATGAAAATTACATGACTTGACTCAGAAAAATATGATGGACACAATGGAGCTATGTTGGCGAGCAATCGAAGCTGTGGAAAATGTTAAGGGCGAGAGATGCCCCCATCAGTCAGTCAGTGTGTGCACATGTGGTTGGGGACTACAGACGCATGCTTACAAGCACGACCCCGACGAGACCCTTGTCCTTATGTTACTTGTACGTTGTCTTAGTTTTCGCCTATGGCGAGTAAGGAGACACCCGGGACGCGGACTAAGTCGTCAGTGGACGCTTTTGGCCTTACTTCTAGTGGGAAGGTTCTCCCGTCACGTGACACATGACTCTCTTGACTTGAGGTTTGATTTCCCATCTGCAAGATGAGGTTCTTTGGGTAGCATCTGCGTGCTTTTCCCGATGTAGAGGTCTAGGGTTCCCGGTAAGGTTATCGAGGTTTTGTCGGTAGACAGTGTAGGGTTCACGATGGTGGGGTCATGATTGTACCCTTAGACCACATGGTCTTAGTTGGGCCTTTGTCTGTGAGGACGGACCTTCACGATAGAGATGTCAGGGTTTTTCTTTTAGTAGCGTAGCCGTAGTTTTACTGGTTGTTCAGCAGTCCTGACTGTAAGATCGGGGTTGCTTCTCATCGTCGTTAGGAATAGCCTAGAGAGCCGTGGTTCCACTGGCTATCGTTGTTACTGTGCTTTCTATGGCTGTTACTTCCATTGTTATTGTTCCTATTGCTACTCTTGTTAGTGTTGTTGTTGTTATTGTTATCGTTGTTGTTTACCACCGTTGTTTCATGGTGGGGATCCGCGAGACTCTTACTGAGCCAATGAGATGAGGCTGTTAAGTATAATATGGTAGATCTAGAGGGGGGCGAATAGATTAGCCCCTCAAATAGACCAATTAAAAAATAGACGCTCAAAATAACAATTGACAGATCATTGAAATATGCAATCAAAGAGCTGAGTAAGTGACTGTATTAGTACAACACTATCCACAAACACTTGATCGGCGAGTTTGAGTATTTGGAAACAAGACTAGAGGAACACACTACAGGGAAGACTTAGAGAACGGAGGTAGAAGATGAGGATCACAAACCACAATGCTCAGAGATCTTTAAGGTGGTTCGGTTGCTACCCAGCAACATACGTTTACCCCCCACCTGATCAGGGTGAGGCTTCCTTTGCACAAGCAAAAACTGTGGAGAAAACCCGCTATAAACGCTGATTACACAGCTTAGACCAGAGGAACACTCTCTTCCCACACACTGAGCAACCAGAGTGCAACCGTGTACAGCAAACTGGCGTACACAACCCTGATCGTGCACTCCAGCACGATCAGAAACATTGCTCGCAGCAGCGAACGAGTAGTACACTCCTCACGCTCTGATGACCCAGAGCAAACCGTGAATAGCACACTGCTGCTCACACTTCTGATTCGTGCAACAAAGCACGATTAGAAACACAAAACAATAAGAGATAAAAAGAAAAATAAGAATCAGAAAACAAAATGAAATGTAATGATGAAATGTATCTCTGAAATAATTCAAGAGCCTTAATTGGCTAACACGTCTGCTCTGCAACCTTCACTTCTCTAACAACACTCAGATCTTGTTCTTTCTCTCTTTCTTTTTCTTCTCTCTAAACTCGAGATGGCTCTCTACAAATTTCTTCTCTGGACAGCTTCCCTCCTTCGATAGCAGCCACTCATTATTTTTGCCAGGAATTTGGGTGACTATATATATATAGCAGAGCTTGGACAAATTTTCTAGATAATGTGAATAATCAAGTTAATCTCCTATTGGTCCACGTGTTAGGGTGGAATATTCTCTTCTAGGAGCTTTCTAGAACCCATGGCACGTGCATGGGATCATATGCCAATGATTGGACTTTGGATCATGAGCCCAGTGAGGGACCCGCTGCCTACTTGAAACCCGTTACGGAAGGGGTCGACCCTCAGAGTCGACTCTTGGCAATTTCCAAGCCCTTAATTGCATATCTGAGTAAAACAGAACTCAGATCAAAAAGGGGTCGACTCTAGGGGTAGACCCACTGACTACCAAAGCCTTGATTCTATAGGCTGCTGAGTGTTGCTATTGCTGAGTAGTAACTTCTTCTGCTATCCTGCTGCTTGGATGCTTGACTTGATGCTCGTCTCTGCTGCTGGCTTGAGCTTATAAATTCAGTTCACTTGTTCTTAGCAACATTTTGTCGAACAGTTGATGTGCAGTACCGAGTTGACTGAATTTGCCTCTTTTGTTGGATGAAAGGCTTAGATGTATCGACCCAATAGCTTAGGGGTGTCGACGCAATGCTTCATTGTGTCGACTCATGTTGCAATTCATCCACCTAGATTGTGTCGACGTAGTCTGCTGGCTTAAACAAAAGTTGGTTGACTTGACTGAATATCTATCGACTGAACTTCATATCAGTTAACCAATTTTTCAGTAGGTCGATTGATTTTCGCAGTACTTCTGCAAAATGTTGCTCCAAGCTGCACATCTTGATAGCATCACTTCAGAAGGCCTTAAATACATTACCCAGCATATTTGAAGACATTTTCCAGCCTAATCTTGATGTATTTTGCCAATGAAATAAGTGTTCCTGCATACGTTGCTTGAGTTGGCTTCTTCTGGTGACTTTTGCCAGAAAGTTTGTTGACTCAATTGCATATCAGTCGACTGACTTTTGGTCAGGTCGTCTGATTTTGCCTTTGTCAGTTGATTGACTGACCAGACTTTGCCTTCTTCATTTCTGCAAGTCTAGAACCTTTGCACCTTGAGCTATTTTATGCTCTTTTCTTGTACTACTATAGCTGCTGGTTGCTTGCTACTGCACATAAAAGTTTGTCAACCTAAAACTTGTGTCTATCGACTGAAACAAGATATCTGTCGACTTGGACTCTAGTATCTGTCGTCTTGAAGTGAACACTTAGTTAGTTCTTTCACACTTGATCACTTGGTCAACCTAAAATGCACACCCAGTTAATTTCATCATATTTAGCCAATCATAAAGAGATTTGTTTCATGTATTCTCAAATTGGCTTGCTAATGACTTATAGTTGAACACACATCATCAAAACATGAAATACAATAGAGGCTTACCTCTTTCTTTTCAGGTGTTGTGGTTCCTCCTCGAGGTTCGGAGTGATAGTTTGGTGCGATAGATAAACACAGATCCAGAGGGGGGGGGTGAATGGATCTTCTAAAGAGTTTTGACCAATTTAAAATTTGTATGAAATGATAAGCACAAGATCAGTGGACAATTGCTCAAACATAAAAGATGCAAACCCAATTAAACTCTAGGACATGATTAATCAATCAGATCACGGTCCTAGCATGCATCTAGCGGAAGCAAGCAATCAAACAAACAACTGCACAAGGGATTTTTTAGGTGGTTCGGTCCACAGACCTACGTCCACCCCTCACTCCCAACCGGAGTGAGGCTTCCACTAGCAATCAGCTAGAAAGCAGACTCAGTCTGCAAACAAGTTGCTGCCACACAGCTTGACCAGGGGAACAGCCTCCCCTCTTCCTCTAGATAGGAGGGAACCCACTAGTGACACACAGTCACTAGCAACCGGAGACCCAAGTCTCCCTTCCTTTGAAAGCCAGAGGGAACCACAAGTGACTCCCAGCCACTTGCGCCCAGAGACTAGGTCTCTCTTCCTCCAGACCAAGAGGGAACACACAGGTAGCAACCACTACCTGCAACCGGAGTCAAGGACTCCCTTCCTCTGAAACTAGAGCGAACTCACAAGCGACACTCAGTCACTTGCAGACCGGAGACACAGTCTCCCTTCTCCTGAGTCCACAGGAGGAACCCGATCTCAAACCAGAGAATCGGAAGAACAATGTTCAGTTTGAAAAGAAAACAATAAAGGAAAATACAGCAACTAAAAGCTAGAAATATAAAATCAAAATGTGGCTCTCGCTAGAGTTGGCTGGCCTGGATTTGATTCACAGTCAAGCAGAAACTGATCTTCAGTTGAAGCTTCTTTTACTCTAGCTCTCTCTTCTTCTCACTCTTCTTTTTCTTCTCTTTCGCAGGCTTTCTCTGTCTCTTCTTTTCTCTTCTTCTTTTCCTACTACTACAACTCATTGCCTCACTGCTCCAACTCTTCTATTTTGATCAGAATCACACTCTGCATTGTCTGCTTCATCTTCCTCTATATCTTCATCTTTTCTTTCTTCTGCTCTTTCTGCTCTTTTCCTCTCCACTTCGATCACTCTTCCTTTTTCTGTTCTCGATCAGTCTCTTTTTCTCTTTATCAGTCTTCTCCAGATGGGGGAGGCTTCGTATTTATAGCAGCAGCAATTAGGGCATTATCCTCGGATCACGTGCCAGGTGCCAACCTCGGATCATGTGCCCTTCATAGGCTTCACGAACAGTACCTGTCATACAATCATAAGAAAATAATCAAAAGGATGTACAGACTTGCTGGGTAACTGAAGACCACCGTGTATAGACTTAGTGTGAAGGATAGAATGTATAGACTTAGAAATAAGGAGTGTACAGACTTTAGCTTGAAGAACGTTCAGCCTTTGAGTGCTGAAGTGTGTATAGACTTGTTTGATCAATTGAAGTGTGCACATATGAGAAAGTATGTACAGCGAGAATGAATGTACAGACATTACATTCACGAGTGTACATACTTTAACTGCATGAGATGTAGGCAACCAGTGTGTAGACTTGAAGTGTATGCAATGCAGACACAAGAGTGTATAGACTTGAATGCTCAAAGGATTGTACAGACTTTTGAAGGAGATGCACAAACAGAATGAAAGTATGCACATTGAATGCATGAGATGCTTAGACAAGTTGTCACCGAATGTACAGACTTTGTCTTACTGTTTATGCATGAGTCTGTCAACGAATGTACAGACTTTCTATGCTGAATGCACAAGACGCTAAGAGACGCTGTATAGACTTGACAATGCATGGACTAGCACATAGACGCAGCAAGACTCTGTGAGCGCCAAGCCGGTGTACAGACTTTGCGAGCGCCAAATCAATGTACAGACTTGCGAGCGCCAGGACCATGTACAGACTTAGTGCAAGCGGGATGTGCAGACTTGCTATGAAGCAACCAGAATGTACAGACTTTGAAATCAAGGAATGCACAGCGATGTATAGACTTTGAAACACGATGCAATGTGTAGACTTTGATAAACGAATGTATAGATTTGATAAAGCTTCAAAGCACAAGACACTTGCCCAATGTACAGACTTGGAAAGCTTGAAGGCCAATGTACAGACTTGGAAAGCTTGAAGGCCAATGTATAGACTTGAAAAGCTTCAAAGCACAAGACACTTGGCCAATGTACAGACTTGGAAAGCTTGAAGGCCAATGTACAGACTTGGAAAGCTTGAAGGCCAATGTACAGACTTGAAAAGCTTGAAGGCCAATCTACAGACTTGGAAAGCCTGAACCAATGTACATACTTGGAAAGTTTGAAGGCCAATGTACAGACTTGAAAAGTTTGAAGGCCAATGTACAGACTTGGAAAGCTTGAACCAATGTGCAGACTTGAAACAAGTGAACACGGCTATGTGTAGACTTGGCCAATCTACAGACTTGAAGCAAGGGGACGATGTGCAGACTTAGTGTGTGCTGTGAGCAATGTATAGACTTGGTGTCTGAACGTAGGTAAAGATAAGCAATGTATAGACTTGAACCTGTGCATGCTAGAAGTAGTGTATGGACTTGCTTAGTGCAGGGCAGACAATGTATGGACTTGCAGCGCGTGTAGGACATGTAGTGTATAGACTTGGACACTTGCATGCTATGCAATGTGTAGACTTACCAGCAGCAAGTGTATAGACTTCATTCAACAAAGTTCAGGCAAGATGTCTACGGATGTACAGACTTTGCTGAAAGGGTATAGCAGCATCACCCATTGTACAGACTAACATCAAACAATCCAGATAAAATGCATTTATGAAATGCATCAACAATTATGAAATGCACCAATGCACACAACACACAACCTCAGCCTGTTCGTTGGTTATGTAATTCAGATAAGATATTCAATGAAACATTCATATGCAACACAAATAGATTTATATGCAGACTCAAACAGTATGCAGACTAAAACAAATGATGACTATGTAGATTCAAACATATTTATATGCAGACTCAAATAGTATGCAGACTAAAACAGATGATGACTTATAGTGTTTGCTATCATCAAAACCACAGGGACACAACAATCTCCCCCTTTTTGATGATGGCAACACTATGAACACTATGAGTCAATTTGTTCTCCCCCTTTGACTTCAGCAAAAAAATATTAGATTGAGAGGGAAGTATAAGAATGCATAAGATGATGGAATTAAAGACTCCCCCTTTGACTAAGCCATGAAATTTATTCTCCCCCTTTTTTAACAACAGTAATGAAAGGGACATTAATGATGCTGACTATATCTCCCCCTTTATGAATGACACTCAGCCTGACAGGAAAGCTCCCTATGATTAGATAGAGACTTATAAGTGTAGGTGAGAAGGAGACACAGATAGTCAGATGAACCACAGGGACAGCAAAAATTCTCCCCCTTAGATGGACAGCGGTTGGAATGAAGCACAGGACATAAAGAAATCAGCAATGAATCTATTTCAGAATGGAGTCCAATGAAAGGAAGTAAGCATTCAGAATGAATGAGAAAGGTTTTCAATGGGATATCAATTTCATAAATCTGAAGATGTAACAGCTTTAGAGACTTCCATTATGAAGACTTATGAATGAAACTTAACAAGTCAAGCTTGGTTTAAAAATGATGCAAACTCAGTTTTTCAATAAAAATTATACTCACATATGAATTCAGATTTTAATAGAAATGAACCAAGCATACATAACACTACTTCAATTAACCTCCCAACATCTTAATCAATTGATTTCAATGACTTCTTTTAGGAAAAATCATACATCAGTATTGAGGTTAAACACAAGATCATTTCAGAGATAAACACTTAATGGGTTTAGCCGAAAAAAAATTATTTCACTTCATTTAGAGAACAGTCAGGGATGGTTCATGCCTTTTGTCGTAAAGGTAGACGCTAGTTAGACGCCAGTACCCCTAGCTTACTCAGCAGAAACTCCCATTTTGTTTCAGACATGATATCATTTTTTTTAAATAAAAATTCTAAACAGAGTTGATCAAGAAGCCTCATGACTTAGGGCCCATTATCTTTGACAAGGATCCTAGTTTCTCAGCGCATTTGATCATTGCTCTGCCATTCATTTAGCATAATTTTTTATTTAAACAGTTACCCATGGTGTTGCAGAAAGACTTGTTTAAAAATAATACAGATTCTATGCATTTCAACTAATTGGGTCATGATCTCAATATGACAGATTTTAGAAGGTCTTTCAAAGTATGACATGAAGTGCATGGTTAAGGTTTATTAAGTCTGATTCAGATATTTTTAAGAAATTCATCTTCAAACTTGCAGAATGCATTAAATCTAAACCAATTCAAGTCCTTTTAGACGTTCATAATTCCACATAATGCAAGATTTCTTTATTGATAGCAAAATCAAATTTATGATCATGATATGCAGATTGAAATCTTCTCATTTGATTATTGAGCTGAGATTTCTTTTGACAAGATAAAAGAGACAGCATGGAGACATCAATTTGAAATCCTCAATGCAAACTTGACTGAGAGACTGACCAAAAGGAGAGACAGAATCAAATGGAAAACTGACAATCCTATGGATGCTCCCCCTGAGTACATGCATGCAACCCTTTTTTTTTATTTTTCAATATGTATTTCATGCAAGGTAACATGAGGTCAGGCATGTTTCAAGATCTTCAAGGTTTAATATGCAATGAATTTTGACAAAAGAGTATGCATCTGACAACCTGCATGCAATGCATTGACTCCTCCTGACAATATGCATTCAGACAAACTTTTTGGCATTTTCAATGAAATTAAATGTAATGCAATTAACTATATGTATGTAAAGACATGCAGAGACTCATGTTCATTCAGACTGCCCTACTAAACAATATGACCCATGGTACTTGGCAGAGCACTTGGTCTAAAATACCACCTCTCACATAGTAAGAACTTCCAGACATATTTCCCTGCCTTTTGGTAGCTTACCATTTAATATACCATAGTGGTCATGAATGACAGTGCAATATTGACAGTCCTACTTGCATCAGATTTTCAATGACTTTATGTCTAATGTATGTATATGCAATTCACATATATGCACACACAGCTCAAAGTGCAAACAAGTAATTCCATGAAGCTCAATGCAAGTGTCAAATAAATAAAGGAGCATGTATGCATGAATCATGATATGCAAAAAAAAATATGACAATTATGCATGGACAGTTCATACCAGATATGCAGTTATCCAAGATTCACAATTTCAGATATACAATTTAAGACAAGTTTTCAGAACTGACCTGAGTAGTGCAATCCTAGGGGTTTCATTCTTGAATGCCTTGGTTTATTTACCCCTCTTTGTTCATTCCAAGGCACACCTGTAAAATATTGATCATTTTGATCTTGCAGGGACCCAAGCAGCTTTTTGGGTCCTACCTTACCCCTAATAGGTGTTCTAAACAATTTCATAGCAACATTATCATCAAATTTCATCAGTGAACAGTCATCCATAGAATGTCCAAATTTTCCACAGTATCTACATGAAATGGCTTGTTTTTGGTTCTCATGATGCATATTAACAGCAGGATGATGTTTATAAACATGTTCATAAGATTTTCTGTTGTATGCATGAACAGTTTTATGCTTGTTCTTACTCAGCCAACATTCATCAGATCTATGGCCTGGCTTCCCACAGTTATAGCATGAAATTTTCACAAATGGTTTTGCAGGGAATTTGACAAAATGGGGGTTAACAGAATTCTTTTGAACATACCAACAGTCCTTGACTGTATGCCCATTTTTCCCACATTCGAAGCATCTAATTTGCTTACTTTTAAAACCATTTTTACTCCAAGTGGATCTAAACGAGCACTCAGCAACCCTGTGGCCAGGCTTATTACAGTTGAAGCACACAATGTGCTGACTAGAATTGTGTTTAGATCCATATGGACCATGAAAATGAATGGAAGACCTGGCATGCAGTTTATTGTCTTCTTTCATGATAAAACATTCACTCATGAGATGACCATGCTTCCCATAATAATAACATGAAGCATCAGGCTTCCTAGCAGCATGGTTTCTATCAAAAGAATTTCTGAAATGCGATGTTTCACTACCATGCTCATCTTTTAGCATTAATCTGTAATCTTCCATTATGTGACCTACTTTCCCACAATAATAGCACGACCCCTTTTTAGTATGAGTGTTTGAGAGGTCATGTGAATTGTGTGCAGCAGTCTTTGTACCAACTAGAGTAGTTTTATCCTTTTTCTGTAGGTTTTCATCCTTTTTTAATTTTTGAGTTTGTCCTACAGTTTTGGGATTGACAGTGGGTTTTTGTGCAGTAAATTGAAAAACAGAAGAACCAGCAGTTGTGTTTTGATCAGAAACTTTTACAAACACAGTTGAAGTTTTATTGCTATTGATCCTTTTGTTTGTTGAACTATAACCCAGCCCCTCTCTCTGAGAGTTATCACTCTTTCCCAGAAGCTTATTCAGATTGTCCTTTCCCTTGACAAATTTTGACAAGGAGTTTTTTAAATCTTGAATTTCAGAATTTAAGCCACAAATATTAGCTTCATATTTGGACAGATCTGTTTCACAGGAAATGACTTGTTGATGCAAGACATCATTCAGACTTTTGAGTTTTTCAACTTCCTGTTTTAATTTTATTTAATTGTTAGTTTCAGATAGGGACTTATAAAGATCATCAACTTCTTATTGAAGGGATGTGATTGTTAACTCATATTTAGCTATCTTTTGTTCACAGCAAGTGACATTCCCACTCAACATTAGGTTGATGTTTTTCAGATTTGTAATTTCATGTTCAGCATTCAGCAACTCATTAGAGCTCACCAAGCTTACACTCTTCCCTTTTTCTAAAGTGATTAGCCTCTCAGACATTGCTGAGTTTAGGTGATTCAGCTTATTAATTTCCTCTTCCAGTTTACTGTTCTGCTCTAGGAGTTTATCATCAAGCACCCATTCATCTGAAGAAAATTGACATTCATAAAACTTTTCTTGTTGTTTTTCAGATTGAAGTTTGTCAAGATTTTTCTGAATCTCTGAATTTGTTACTCTATCAGCCTCTAATTTTTCATAAATCAATATATTTTCTTTTTCAAGATTTATTGATTTGTGTTCAGATTCTTTGAGCTGGTTTTTGAGTATTTCAATTTCAGATTTCATGTTTTCCAATTCAGAGTTGACAAGCTCTAAGTTTCTCACCAGTTCTTCATTTTGAACAACATCATTGTTATGAGCATGATCATCATCAGTTGAGCTGAGTCTTTCCTTTAGTTTAGCAATTTCACAAACAAGCTCTTGATTCTCCTTTTTGTGTAATCCAATTTGTTTCATAAGAGTTTATTTTTCAGATTTCAAATGATCTAAGTCTTAACTACTAGAATCAAAATCTGTTAACTATCTTCTAAATATGTCATTTTCAATTTTCAGAATTTCAGGGTTTTCACCTCGAGATTTAGCATCCTCATGATTCTTTAGCTTCTTTATCAGTTTTTTATTCTTCTTCTTTAGTCTTTCATAGGATTCTAACAGATTGGCATAGGCATCTTCCCAGTCGTCTAAAGTGTAACTAGAGAAAGGATTGGTTACCTCTTCAGCATCTTCGGATTCATCTTGATCACAGCCATGGTTGCTCTTGTCAGCCATCAGGCAGCTGTCCTCATTTCTCCTCTGAGCTAGCTTTAGCTTATCCAAAATGTCCTTAGCGGACCTTCAGTCATAAAAACAAGAATGTAAAGCCTTGTCAGTAGCTTCTTTCATTAGATTCAAAACTCTCTGATTCTCTCCATGTTTTGATCTGTGACTGTCAGTCCATTTGGACTCTTTCTTTGGTAGTCTGTGAGGACCATGTGAGATTAACTTCCACAGATCTGGATCCATCAAATTCACATAGTTATGTAGACTGCTAACCCATGAGTTAAAATTAGAGCCATTGAAAATCGATGGAGAACCCATTGATTAAATCGGCAAGTAGATTAATGCAGCAGAGAGTAAATTCAGAAATGCACCAAAGACAACTGGATCCTCTGCAGATCGTTGGATCTGATCAGTCAGTGAACCACTCTGATACCAATTGATAGTTTGGTGCGATAGATAAACACAGATCCAGAGGGGGGGTGAATGGATCTTCTAAAGAGTTTTGACCAATTTAAAATTCGTATGAATTGATAAGCACAAGATCAGTGGACAATTGCTCAAACATAAAAGATGCAAACCCAATTAAACTCTAGGATATGATTAATCGATCAGATCACGGTCCTAGCATGCATCTAGCAGAAGCAAGCAATCAAACAAACCACTGCACAAGGGATTTTTTAGGTGGTTCGGTCCACAGACCTACGTCCACCCCTCACTCCCAACCGGAGTGAGGCTTCCACTAGCAATCAGCTAGAAAGCAGACTCAGTCTGGAAACAAGTTGCTGCCACACAGCTTGACCAGGGGAACAGCCTCCCCTCTTCCTCCAGACCGGAGGGAACCCACTAGTGACACACAGTCACTAGCAACCGGAGACCCAAGTCTCCCTTCCTCTGAAAGCCAGAGGGAACCACAAGTGACAACCAGCCACTTGCGACCAGAGACTAGGTCTCTCTTCCTCCAGACCAAGAGGGAACACACAGGTAGCAACCACTACCTGCAACCGGAGTCAAGGACTCCCTTCCTCTGAAACTAGAGGGAACTCACAAGCGACACTCAGTCACTTGCAGACCGGAGACACAGTCTCCCTTCTCCTGAGTCCACAGGAGGAACCCGATCTCAAACCAGAGAATCGGAAGAACAATGTTCAGTTTGAAAAGAAAACAATAAAGGAAAATACAGCAACTAAAAGCTAGAAATATAAAATCAAAATGTGGCTCTCGCTGGAGTTGGCTGGCCTGGATTTGATTCACAGTCCAGCAGAAACTGATCTTCAGTTGAAGCTTCTTTTACTCTAGCTCTCTCTTCTTCTCACTCTTCTTTTTCTTCTCTTTCGCAGGCTCTCTCTGTCTCTTCTTTTCTCTTCTTCTTTTCCTACTACTGCAGCTCACTGCCTCACTGCTCCAACTCTTCTATTTCGATCAAAATCACACTCTGCATTGTCTGCTTCATCTTCCTCTCTATCTTCATCTTTTCTTTCTTCTGCTCTTTCTGCTCTTTTCCTCTCCACTTCGATCACTCTTCCTTTTTATGTTCTCGATCAGTCTCTTTTTCTCTCCACTTCGATCACTCTTCCTTTTTCTGTTCTTGATCAGTCTCTTTTTCTCTTGATCAGTCTTCTCCAGATGGAGGAGGCTTCGTATTTATAGCAACAGCAATTAGGGCATTGTCCTCGTATCACGTGCCAGGTGCCAACCTCGGATCACGTGCCCTTCATAGGCTTCACGAACAGTACCTGTCACACAGTCATAAGAAAATAATCAGAAGGATGTACAAGCTTGCTGTGTAACTGAAGACCACCGTGTACAGACTTAGTGTGAAGGATAGAATGTATAGACTTAGAAATAAGGAGTGTACAGACTTTAGCTTGAAGAACGATCTGCCTTTGAGTGCTGAAGTGTGTACAGACTTGTTTGATCAATTGAAGTGTGCACATATGAGAAAGTATGTACAGCGAGAATGAATGTACAGACATTACATTCACGAGTGTACATACTTTAACTGCATGAGATGCAGGCAACCAGTGTGTAGACTTGAAGTGTATGCAATGCAGACACAAGAGTGTATAGACTTGAATGCTCAAAGGATTGTACAGACTTCTGAAGGAGATGCACAAACAGAATGAAAGTATGCACATTGAATGCATGAGATGCTTAGACAAGCTGTCACCGAATGTACAGACTTTGTCTTACTGTTTATGCATGAGTCTGTCAACGAATGTACAGACTTTCCATGCTGAATGCACAAGACGCTAAGAGACGCTGTATAGACTTGACAATGCATGGACTAGCACATAGACGCAGCAAGACTCTGTGAGCGCCAAGCCGGTGTACAGACTTTGCGAGCACCAAATCAATGTACAGACTTGCGAGCACCAGGACCATGTACAGACTTAGTGCAAGCGGGATGTGCAGACTTGCTATGAAGCAACCAGAATGTACAGACTTTGAAATCAAGGAATGCACAGTGATGTATAGACTTTGAAACACGATGCAATGTGTAGACTTTGATAAACGAATGTATAGACTTGATAAAGCTTCAAAGCACAAGACACTTGGCCAATGTACAGACTTGGAAAGCTTGAAGGCCAATGTACAGACTTGAAAAGCTTGAAGGCCAATGTACAGACTTGGAAAGCCTGAACCAATGTACATACTTGGAAAGCTTGAAGGCCAATGTACAGACTTGGAAAGTTTGAAGGCCAATGTACAGACTTGGAAAGCTTGAACCAATGTGCAGACTTGAAACAAGTGAACACGGCGATGTGTAGACTTGGCCAATGTACAGACTTGAAGCAAGGGGACGATGTGCAGACTTAGTGTGTGCTGTGAGTAATGTATAGACTTTGTGTCTGAACGTAGGTAAAGATAAGCAATGTATAGACTTGAACCCGTGCATGCTAGAAGCAGTGTATGGACTTGCTGAGTGTAGGGCAGACAATGTATGGACTTGCAGCGCGTGCAGGGCATGCAGTGTATAGACTTGGACACTTGCATGCTATGCAATGTGTAGACTTGCTAGCAGCAAGTGTATAGACTTCATTCAACAAAGTTGAGGCAGGCTGTCTACGGATGTACAGACTTTACTGAAAGGGTATAGCAGCATCACCCATTGTACAGACTAACATTAAACAATCCAGATAAAATGCAATTATGAAATGCATCAACAATTATGAAATGCACCAATACACACAACACACAGCCTCAGCCTATTCGCTGGTTATGTAATTCAGATAAGATGTTCAATGAAACATTCATATGCAACACAAACATATTTATATGCAGACTCAAACAGTATGCAGACTAAAATAAATGATGGCTATGCAGATTCAAACAGATTTATATGCAGACTAAAACAGATGATGACTTATAGTGTTTTCTATCATCAAAACCACAGGGACACAACACGGAGGTGCAGTGCAAAGGTTCGTAGTTGCCAACTTGCTAGAGCCGGAGGCGTACCCGATGATAGAGTACGTTTACTTCCCTGTAGACTATACCTTGTTGGATTGGACTCTGTTGTTAGATTATTAATTGAAAATGTAATTTATTTCTTGTTATTTAAATAGTTAATTCGAAAGTTATTTCTAGCATTATTTTAAATTTCAATGTACCTCCACACACCTAAATAACCCTTCCGAGCCTTCCAGCTCGTGGGTGGCATGCCAGGATTCGAATGGTATCGGATAATTCCCGGTACTTTGATCTTAGGTCATTACAGATGGTGAGAGAGGGAAGGGCTCCGGCGGTGAGGGTGATGCGGACTTACCAGAGGGGGAGACGCTGCTGTCATCACTCACCAGAGAGAGAGAGAGGGGGGGAGACGTCACCGCTCGGGGAGAGAGAGAGGGGGAGAGCTGCCACCGCTCATAGGAAAGAGAGAGAGGGGGAGACGCCGTCGCACTCGCTAGAGAAAGAGAGGGATAGAGAGACGCCGCTGCACGCCCCGAAAAGAGAGAGGGAGTGGGAGACGTCGGCCCAGAGAGAGAGCGGGAGAGGAAGAGGTAGTCGAACGTGAGGGTGGGGAGTGACGGGGGCACAATGGGAGGGAAATATAAATTGTTGCTGACATATTTTTGACGGAATAAAATCTGTCAAAAATTTTTGATAGAATTTACGACTGCAAATACATCCGTTAGAAATAATTGTGTTATTTTTTGATAGACAAAAGTTTATCGTAAAATTTGTTAGAAATTTAGATGGTTTTTCCGACGCAACATTTGTTCGTCAGAATTTTCGATGACATGTCCAACGAACTTTTATCCGTTGAAACTACAGACGAAATTTCTGATAAAAAATATTATGTAGAAAATTTCTGTCGCTAAATCCACTTTTCCTTGTAGTGCTCAGCCCCCACTGGAACTACTTGGACTAACACTGAAATCTGGGAGTCTAATGCAAACATTTGAGTTTTAATTGTTGTAGCATTTTTGGTGCAGTAAATTCTGTGCGGATCGAGCGCATTGTTTAATCATGTAGTGTCATTTTTCCTAATTTGACACGAGTCTACTGACACCTTTATATATATATATATATATATATAGAGAGAGAGAGAGAGAGAGAGAGAGAGAGAGAGAGAGAGAGAGAGGGGTAATCTCGTGCTGAAGCCTGACCCATCGGATGCTTGATTGCTGCCACAATAGATAAGGATTCTGCGAGGTAGGAAACGGATCAGAGAAGCCTAGGGTTTTGACCCCAAAGGAAAACCTTCGAAACTTAAGTCAGCAATATGATAGTGCACAGTGCGGAGATGGAAAAAAGTAGGAGAAAGGCACGAGATTGCTCTCCACCAATGTGAGTGGCAAAGAGGGCTCAGTTGGACTTATTTTTGTGGAGGGTTTTCCCTAGGTTATATAGTGGCTCATCCCGCAGAGAGCTCGGGGGAAGAGGGAGAGTATAGGGGGTGTTATTAGGCCGGTTTAGATCTGGGCACATTCCTTTCCTTCTTGGTGACTCCCGGTCTTCCCTCCTCAGTCAGTTATGCTCGGGCACCGCTTGGGCTCTCCCCAAGCGACCGTTACTCGGGCTTCCAGGCCTAGAGGCCGCCTAAGAAGTATTGGTCTGAGCAATTTGGGCTTCAAGATAAATGGGCCCGTTATTGGGGCTATCACTTGGAGAGTTTACCCTGGTTGGGTCGGATTAGACCTAGTTGGGCCACTCCAGGTCATATGTTCATTGGGCCACTCCCTCTCCACTTGCCCCCCTCCTACTCCCGAGCCTAAGGTCGGGCTCAGAGAGTAGAGTGTAATCGGGATACATTTATGGCTCATTCGGGGATTGACCATTGCGAGCTGTCCCAACCTCAAATCTCAGGGGCCATCTATTCGGCTACTTGGCTCATAGGGGGCTCATTTGTGGTAGCATCACTTTGGCTCAGTTGCATATTGGTCGATTGCTTTCAGGGGCAGAGGATATGGCTATCTTGTCGCATGGGGGTTCAATCCTGATGATGAGGTACTGCTTATTGGCTCGAAGGCATCCTTTTTGGAGTTCGAAACATCACAACGGCGGCACTCAGGGTTGCCTCGGGCCTATAAATAGCGGCTTGTGCTTGCACCTTATGCTTCCTCTATTTAGGGTTTTTCTCTTCATCGTGTCTGCAAGTCCAGGGGTGAATTCATGCGCCGGGGGTGCACCCAGAGGGAATGAAAGATTTCAGAGCCTTTGCGGAGTTGGTAGAGATTACTGCGGAGGTAGTGCGTTAGCTTCCACCTCCCATTAGCTCGTCTGACTCCGGTACCACTTCTTCTTCTCCTCATTCTTCCATGGCGGACCACGATGTTGAGGTTGAAATTCAGGAGTTTGAGCAAGGGGTGGGAGGCTCGGAGCATGCGCCTAGCGACCACCTTCGTAGCGAACTGATAGCGCCCGAGGTGAAGGAGCTCGAAGTTCACTTCAAGTTGTCGTGGCGGTATTTCTTCTCTCCGACCAAACCCCATGAGTCCAACATGGATACTCGCTCGGGCCTATTCTGTATTTTCCTTCTGGCTTGGAAGTGTGGCCTCTGTCTTCCTCTCCATCCCTTCATTATCGAGCTTTTGAAGTTCTACTAGCTGGCTCCTGTCCAGTTGGTTTCTAACTCCTATACCTTCATTTTTTCCTTCATCGCTCTTTGTGGTTCGTGCGGTCTTGCCGCATCTTTAGATATTTTTTATGCCTTTTTCGAGGTGAAGGAGCATACCCACATCGAGAAGGGCTTCTATTACCTTCAGGCGAGGAGGGGGAGAAGTTGTGTGACCCTCTCCCCTTGGGATTACTCGCACAAGGGGTGGAAAACTCAATTCTTATGGGTAGGATTCACCAAGGATGCCACTACGTGAAATTTTCGTAACAAGCCGAACTACCAGCCTGTGTTCCCTGCGAAGCACACAGTGATCACCTCAGAGTTGGAGGAGGGGATTAAATTTTGCAGGATAACCACCGATCGACCATAGAGCTGCGGACTCCGGCTAATGTTGAAGACTTTTCTCATCGGGCACTGCATAGCAGTAAAGAATGAGGAGCTCTATATTGCATCTCTAATTTTTGTTGGTTTAGCCTTCGCTGACGAGTTGCCTTCGGGTGAGCAGAGGCGAGACGTGGCAAAGACAGGGAGCAATCACCGGAGCAGGAGGTCATCGAGCGAGCAGAGGTGACAACCTCAGATGTGCCTAGGGCCCCTGAGGGTTCCTCCCCTATCCGAGATAAGGGCAAATGAATCGCTCGGGGAGACGAACCGGAACAACAGGGGTCCAAGCGCAAGGCTCCCGAGGAGTGGCTGCTGTTGGGGGCGATGAAAGCCCTTACCTCTGAGCGTAGTACGATGAAAAAGGTGAAGGGCCCGTGGGTGGTGGTGTGACCTCCTCCCAAGATTGTCCACCACCTAATATTTCCTGTCGTCCAGTCGGAGGAGTCGGTCCCAGCCGAAGGGGCCTCACCCTAGCTTGCCGGAGAGCGCGGGGAAGAAGAGGCTGATACCGGGGTCCCTGTTGAGCTGACCGCACCGAGCTTGGGGGCCGACGAGGGGAAAGTCCCCACTCATACTTTGCTTTGGAGGAGTCCTGCTTCGCAGCGGGGGCGGTTCACCGTCCGGGCCTCCTTGTATCAGAGTTGTCGGGCATTGGTATCTTCGTCCATCCAGGATGAGTTTGGAT
Source organism: Amorphophallus konjac (assembly GCA_022559845.1). NCBI lineage: Eukaryota > Viridiplantae > Streptophyta > Magnoliopsida > Alismatales > Araceae > Amorphophallus > Amorphophallus konjac. The sequence continues at coordinate 253,573,773 of CM040125.1, read as the reverse complement.
GCTGCTCCCCTCGCTCTTTGAGAGGGTCATGGAGGGAGGATAATTCATGGCTCAGTTAGGGGCCGAGATTGTCTACCACTGGGTGAGGATGGAGAGCAGCGAGCTGGCTCAGGCCAAGGGTCATGCCGAGTCCAACCGAAAAGTTGGGCAGTTATCTTCCGAGCTTGGGGTCCTCCGGAAAGAATTGGCCTCACTTCGGTTGCAGGATCGGGCGATTCAAGAGAAGGTGCGATAATTGTCCGAGCAGTTGACCCAGGCTCGATACACTACCGAGCTAAGGAGTCAGCTCCTAGAGGAGGAGCGCCAGGCCCATGCGACAGACTCGAGGTAGTGGGGGATCGAGGGGGAGCAGCTTGGGAGCCACCTCCTGGAGGCCGATCGAGCCAGGCAAGAGGCCGAGGTAATGCGGGCCGAGGCCGAGGCGAAGCAGACCAAGGCCGAAATGAAGTTGGCTGGGGCCGAGGAAAAATTGGCCGAGCTCGGGGCGAAGGAAGTAGAAGCTAAAGCGAAGGCCATCGAGCGATATCTTAGCTCGGAGGAGTACCTCGAAGCCTCGAAGAAGAGTGCCGTCGCCTATTACGAGGTGGGCTATCACCGTGGGTTATGGAAGGGTTTCGCAAAAGGTTTTAAGTTGGCAGTCAAGCAAGCCCAGGAACATGTCCTCGAAGAGCTCATCTTTATCCCTAGACAACGTTACGACTCAGGTGAAGAAGGTTCGACTTCTCCTTCTTCTACGGCCTCGAGCGGTGATGGGGACAATGGGGATAGTTCCGCTCCTGGGGATGAGGGTTCTCTGATCCCGACTGCCTCGGGAGGGCACACAGTCGAGGCAGTTCCAACACAGGTGGGGTCGGTGCTTGAGCCGGACATCACTGAGGGAATCGGGGACAAGCCGCATGTGACTGCAGGAGTGGGGCCGAGTGCCGCGGGCCTCCCAACTACCACGCTTCAGCGACAATCGCAGACCTCCTGCTCTTCCACTATTTCGATCGACTAGGTTGTACTTGCTTTGCTGGTCTTTTTTCTTCTTGTATGGGGGCCTCCCGGAAGCTTATCACATACTTTCTTTTCTTCGAATATAATGGCAATAGTGTTCATAGCGTATTTAAATGCTCCTTTTTTGAGCGTCTCGACCACTCGGTAGGGGCCTTCCCAATTAAAGGCCAGCTTTCCCACCGCCTCCAGTGGTCGAGAGGCTTCAGCTTTCCTGAGAACGAGACCTCCCGACTGGAATTGCCTGTCTTGGACCCGGGAGTTGTGGTAACAAGTCATGCATCACTGATAATCTGTTGCACGGATCCTTGCGATCTCGCACATTTCGTCAGCAAGGTCCAGGTTTTCCAACAGCTTCTGTTCATTAGACTCGAGCAGAAATGGATAACTCGAAGGAAATGGCTACCGATCTCCTATGGGATGACTGCCTCAGTGCCATATACTAATTGGAAAGGAGTTTAGCCCGTGGTGGCTCTTGGAGTGTTCCGGTACGACCATAATACGTTAGGCAATTTTTTGAGCCAATTACCTTTTGCCTTTCTGAGCCTGGTCTTTATGCCTTTAAGAAAGGATTTATTTCCATTTTCGACCAGCTTGTTAGCCTGAGGGTGGGCTACCAAGGTGAAGTGATTACGAATATGTAGGTCGGCGCACTTATTCGTAAAATAAGCGCAATCAAATTGCCGATAGTTATCGCTCACGATGACTCGGGGGATGCCAAAACGACAGATGATCGACCTCCACCCGAAACTCCAGATCACCGCTTCTGTTATCTTGGCAGTAGCCTCGTCTTCGATCCACTTGGAGAAATAGTCGATGGTGAAGATAAGGAACTTTTTCTAAGCCTGGGCCACTGGGAATGGACCCAGGATATTGATTCCCCACTGAGTGAAGGGGTAGGGCTCCGTTAGAGTTATTAGCTCCGAGGCTGGTTAGTGGATTAGGTGGTGGAACCTCTGGCAGCGATCACACTTCCGAGCATATGCAGAGCAGTCACGCTGGAGAGTTGGCCACCAGTTACATCGACGCAGTAAGATCCTTGCTATCAATCTCCCCCCTTGGTGCGCTCCACAGATCCCTTCGTGTATTTCCTCTATGGCTTGTTGGGCTTTTGGGGCGTCCAAACACTTGAGGAGGGGACCGGCAAAAGATCATCTGTAAAGATTTCGATCGAATAGGATGAACCGCCGAGCTTGATACTTGAGTCTCCTTGCCTCCCGAGGGTTGTCGGGCTCTCGAGAATCGGCTAGCCATGCTACATATGGAGTTCTCCAGTCGTCTGGTGATGCCTACATGGTCGCTACGACTTCAGTTTCCACGGTCAGTCGTTCTAATTCTTCGAGTAGGACAGACCGGGTCCCTTCGGAGGTGATGGAAGAGGCCAAGCGAGAGAGGGCATCCGCTCGAGAGTTTTCCTCCCAAGCTATTTGGATTACCCGAAAGCTCTTGAATGATCGGGCTATCTCTTTCACGAGGTGAAGGTATTTGACCATCTATGGTTCTCGAGCTTCGTTGTCCCCATGGATCTGGCTGGCGACCAACTGAGAGTCAATGTAGATGTTGACTCGCTCAGCCCCCAGGCGTTTCGCCATCCTAGCCTCAGAAATCAGGACTTCATACTCGGAGGCATTGTTGGATACCTGGAAGTTGAACTTCAAAGCATAATGAAGTTCGACACCTTTTGGGGATGTGATGAGGATGCCAGCTCCGTTGCCGGTTGAGTTTGAAGATCTGTCCACAAAAAGGTCCCAGGCTGAGTCGACAATGGGTTGGGACATTTCTCTAGGAGGGACAACGGTCTCTGCGATAAAATCGGCGAGAGCTTGTCCTTTGATGGAGGTGCGGGGTCAATAAGAAATATCATAGGCTCCAAGCAATATGGCCAACTTAACGAGGTGACTAGAGGCTTCGGGATGGGCCAAAATCTTTTTCAGGGGCTCGTCGGTCAGCACCACGATGGAGCGTCCTTGGAAGTAGCATCGGAGGCACTTAGCTGAGGTTACCAACGCTAGCATGAGTGTTGTGTATGTGATTTTGATGATTACAAAATGCCCTTGTTGCTTGGCCTTGTGCGTGAATGGTTACTCATGTCTTCATGTGTATGAAGTATGAAATGATTGTGGAAAATGATTACAAACTGTTTCTTTTGGGATATCATCATGTGGATGCATCTGTGACTCTATAAGGCTCATACGTGCTTTGAGGTTAGCACATTGCATATACAAACTGTTTCTTTTGGGATATCATCATGTGGATGCATCTGTGACTCTATAAGGCTCATACGTGCTTTGAGGTTAGCATATTGCATATACATTCCATCTACACCTGGTGAGATTGCTCTATCTTTAATGTGAAAGGTCTTTGTGAAAAGCATACTCGAGCATCATGTCCTATTGAGCCACATGTCATGCATGTGTACCTTGGTAATGTTAAATGAATGATTGAGATGCAAATATCATGGCTTGCCCCCAAGGAAATGATGTGTGGTTTGAAAGTTTGAATGATGGTTCCTTATTCTTCGGATCATATGGCTTAAATGGTTGGTGAAATGGCTTGTAGGAGAATTGGGTTGGAATTGGGATCTTGAGATTCGGTTTAATATCAACTTGCTTATGAGTTCATTGTCATATAGTGCAGGTTAATATTGCTTCAAGGTAAGAAGTTATATTGGAATCCATGATGAGACTCTTCTATTTTTGAACTGGAAAATTGAGTTCTCTAATGCCTTGATACTGATCTATCATGGGAATGCTCATATGCCTCATGCTAATGAATTCGCAATCACATTTCATGACTTTTGGATCTCGGTCTCAAAACGAGCGTCATATGTTAATGCATGACCCATATATTTTGATCTTGATCTAACATCTTGCTTTATCACGTTTTTCAGGATGAAAAATCATGGTTGATCTTCATGGGATTATGGTAACATTTAATCAATTGTTTCCCATTGATTTGATGGAGGTTTTAGTTATTTTTCAAACTCAAACTGTCTTACAGTCTTCACCATTTTCAATTCAACCGTTGGATCTCCCCTCTAAAAATTATATGTTGTAGCTCTGGGAGTCCTCTTTCCAACGCCTCCAGTTTTGCTTCGATCAGAGTTAGGAGAATTAATTCCTATCGCCGAAGCGCGCAGAGCTGTTTTTTGTGTAATCTGCCTGAAAGGGTCGACCCCTGGGGTCGACCCATGGAAGGGTCGACCCCAAGGGTCGACCCCTGTAAAATAGAACACAAAACATGTTCTGTTTGGTTTCTGGAAGCCCGAGGGTCGACCCCTGGGGTCGACCCCTGTAAAACAGAACACAAAATCAGTTCTGTTTGGCTTCTGTTTGCCCGAGGGTCGACCCCAAGGGTCGACCCATTCCGGTCGGACCTCGAGCCGCACATTTTGACCGCCGTTTTCTTGCTCCAAAAGTCATACCAATCACATCCTAATGCCCTATATCAGTCCTTAATTCATGGATCTGGTCTCCAAGCTGTCCCTTGAGCGTTCTAAGCTTATAAAACATCCTATTGGAATGAAAACCCTAGGGAGATGGTTGAAAACTATTCTTTGGTGTGTAGGTTCGGAGTTGAAGCTTCCAAGCCCTCTTCCACCTTGCTCTGAAGCTGAAATTGAAGGGAAGAAGTTTGAATCAAGGCCCAAGATCATATACAACTGAAGGTTGCATCTGAAATCAAGATTCAACCTCTGTTCGTGTTGCATCTCTTCAAAATTGCTTCAAGAACGTTCTTCATCCTGTAGAAGCATTTCATGAGGGAGTAATCTTGATCTTTCACTTCTATATCTTTTGTTTGAGATTGTTCAAGGTTTTGAATGGGCATCTAAGAAGTGTAATAATCATTTACATGTTCTTTGTTCACTCTCTCTTGCATATATATATGAGCTACAATCTTTGTGATACAACATCTCTAATGCTCATGTATTCTTTTGTATAGGTGAAAAAGAGGGGAATCTCTAAACCACTCATGTCTATATTCTTGTTTGAGATTAACTTAAAGATTGACCTCATTATGTCTATCTACTCTTTCAGGTGAAGAGAGGAGATTGGAATAAGGAAAAGAGAAGCGGCTAGAGGAGAGGAAGAAGATGATGTCAAGATTATGATCATCCGTCAACGAGCAAGGAGAATCAGATTTTGATGAAGAGGGGGGAGCCTTATACTTGATGCATTCTTCTAGTTTACATCTATAGAATTTGTGTGGAAGGTCATAGCATATTTTGTGATTGTTACATATATATTTGACACAATATTTTGTGTGGGTGTTCGGAGAAAGGGGTCTCCGAGTGTGTGTGTGGTCTCTTGTGTGTCGATCTGTGCGGAGTATATCCGCGTGTGTTGTTGGGAGTTTTCTCCCTTGCGGTTGTGTAGGCCTTGTCCTACGTGTGCGTGGACGGAGTTGTGTCTCCATGTGAAGTATTCTGTTCGGGGTGTGTTCCCCAACGTTGTGTGTGTGTGTGTGTGTGTGTGTGTGTGTGTGTGTGTGTGTGCTGCTGTGGCAGCAGTTTGAGGCAAGGCCTCGTGTGTGTGTGTTGCTGCGAAAGCAGTGTGTGTGTGTTGGGGTTCGTCCCCGTGTTGCTACATTTAGTAGCTGTAGATCGTGATAAATCCACACATGTGGAACAAACCACTCATATGAGATATATAAAAGGATGGAGATGATAACAAAGACAAAAGAAAGCACGTGGTGCTATAAAGGAGAGTGATCGCCAGAGGGGTTACCTCAATAATAAAATAAATGATCGCGAATACCTGGTGATAAGTGGGATGCGGGATGGATTGTGAATTCGTTCCTCCTCCTTCTATCGGCCGGCCGATGAAGGGGGTTTTCCTTATTGATTACCCTTGCAAAAAAGAACAAACAAGTAAAAAAGATGGATCAGCCAAGAGTGAATGTAGTATCAATCCCAAATAGAAAATCTGATGATGAAAGAGAACACAACATGCGCACCTCTTTTTTTGGTTTAAAAAAAAACCCCTAAAGAGTTAGGGAAAGGAGAAATATGATACTAATGCAAGAAAAGAAAAACGGTGGATGATGACCGATGGAAAAGCACAAATAGATAAGCAAAAGACCCCTGCTGTCCCTGACGACAATAGAGGGGAACCGGGGTTGATGCTGCTGGCAGGAAGAAGAGGAAGCAGAGAGCTCTTCTAAAAGATCGCACAGGAAGAAGATGAAGAGAGCCTCTGTAAACCCTGTATGTATCTATATGTATAACCTCTGACCTCGGTAACCTTTGTCAAGATCGACCAGAGCATGCTTATATAGGGTTTAGATCAAGATAACCACAGATTTGGGAAGATAAGAACAGGCAATGGTTATCAATGGCAAGGACTCCAGTTCCCTGATCGAGCAAGGTGACCAAAGAAGGCAGGGAACTATTCAGGAAAGGCACACTCAAACAGGACACCGAAACATAAAATGCGACCTTTAGAAGGGCGTCAAATTTGAATTGACGACCTACCTTAAGACGTTACTCCATAACACGACCTGGTCAAGGGCGTCACTTCTTGGATTTAAATTTGGAAATAAAACTTTCTTTATTTGAAAATTATGAGAAAACGCCTAAGATAAAGGCGTTACTTGAAAACACGCCCTGAGGAAGGACGCCAATCAGTAATTGGAATTTATTTTGAAACCGGATAATACCAGGAATTGACGCCCTGACATTTGGTCGTCCTTTCTTTTGAACACGCCCTAGGTAAGGTCGCTTTTAAAATAACGCCCCTCTTCAGGTCGCGAATCACAAAAATGCAAGAACAAACCAAAAAACACAAATAGAAAAACTTCATATTATGAATGTATTGAAGTTCACTTTGGGGCGTCAACATAGTGACATGAGATTTGATCAACATAGCGTCAATTTTGGCGTGTCTACAGCTGCCCCGCCTTGGCGTCTGCTTTGCAAGGGAGTGAGATGAAAATGGAGCGAAAGTGCAACCAGCGGAATGAAGTGGAATGAACTGATAAGTAGACGCCAAGGTGTGATGTGACACGCCTCAGACACCAAGTATTAGAAATCTTTCCAAGATTCTGAGTGAAACAACTCTGAGTGATTCCAAGGAAACATCAATTTGCTGGATAAAGAAGATTAAACTAAACAAGTAAAAATGTGTGCGCGACACGATAATGAGACACCATTGGAGAGCGGTTACCAGCCAACGTGGACGTGCTACAACCAAGGTGGATTTGTAGAAAAATAAAGGGAATTGAGATGGAGACCCAGCAAAGGAACATTTTCAAGGAACCAGCCTGAGCGACTTCAGAGAGAATAAAGTACTCAATTCGGAGTGGAATATCTCATGTCAACTCAATCAAGAACGAGTGACTTTCATTATCGCCATAATATGATGATTTTCATCATGAACCTCAAAGTCCTACATGATGCATGTTGGGCTAAAAGGAAAAAATAAAAAAAACTAAAATAGAAAATAATCAAGGATAATATTGCTAAGCCATCTAGACTTGGTCAAGAATCCATCCCTCTGAGCTAACACTAAGCCGAAGCCCGTTTGTCCGCGCATCATCTCAGAAAGTGGAACCATCGTCCCAAACCTTGGATGACTCAACGGCCTATCCGTGTGATCAAGACTCTCCTGGATTTATCACCGTTTTTGATGAAGGGGAACTCAAATTCCAGGTTCATCAGAACCACAAGGTCCTTGATATGTTATAATAACGTAGAATACCATATAGTAATAATGCTTACAGGAACGAAATACAAGAACAACATGATGTTACTCCAACAGTGATCCGGGCATCTCGAAACCTGCAATCCTCTACACTTGAAAGTTCATTAGCCCTCCCACAATTTCAATATGAATAACCCTCAATTCAAAGCATGACATGATCATAAGTGCTAAATTAAAAACAATTCCAACAAAATAATAGCACTTAAGTTCATCAAAGCGTGTAGGGAAGCAAATTCACAAGCTCACAAATTCACTCCTGGATAGAATGGCGTCAAAAACATGAAAGGCGCCAGTCATGAGGGCGTCAAAAGAAGAAACACGCCCTTCCAAAGGGCGTGAAATGCATTGAGAGTCCAGGAAGAAGATGACCCTGGAAAGGGCGCTACATAAAACACGACCTTCGTCAGGTCGTCAATTCAGAAATCGACGCCCCAACAGAAGGCGTTAATTAACATGCTTCCGTTTCCAACGCGAAAACTAAACCCAGTCCTAATAGCAACCAATCTCACAACTCCGAACAGCCCTAAGACCCTTCAGACTTCTATAAAAGGAGGACACTTCCTCTGATCAACTAACTCAACCTCTGAGAGTTTCTATTCTCTGCTTCTTCTGTTCGTGTTCTTCTTCTCGCAGGGACTGCAACCGCCCGAGCCCTTCCTGCAAACCAAAGATGGAGAGGGCGTTTAAGAGGTCCAAAACTTCTACCCCTCGACTAACTGAGATCAACGGTCACATAAGCAGTAGAATCTCCATGAACCAGGTAAAGTATTATTTCTTCTGTTCTTCTCTTTTCTTATCTTCACTGAACTACTTCTGTCGCTCATGCATTCTCCTTCTTTTCTTTCTTCCACAGGATTATCCAAATGTCCCAGGAGCTAGGAGATTTACAAAAATTAAGTGGCTGCCACTTATCCTTTCCAAGTTTTCTTCAGATATGAAGATATACCTAGCAAGATGACACCTCCTGAGCCTAGTTACCCATGCTAAACACCATGATCAAATCCATCTTGATTGGGCAGCTATAGGAGCTCTTGTAGAGATATGGCATCCTTCTACTCATACCTTTCTCTTCTCTACCTTTGAAGCCACCATCCTATTAGAAGAATTGGGAATGATCTTAGGTTTAAAGAGAATGAAGCAAGGGGATGAAGATAAGATGGCCAACATGCCAAAACCAATTTCTTCTCACGAGCTATTAACCACATTGATACCTAGCCCAAACTTAGTGAATCAAATCAAGGCCACCAAGGGAATCAATCTTCTAAAGCTTGCCTCATGGGTGTACAAGAGAGCGGATCAAGCTAAAGAAGAAGAAGAGATCAAACGGGTGACCAAGGCCTTCGTGGTATGCTAGCAGGAGCACTCTTATTCCCATCCATGGAGGATTTTCCAGAGGAGGCACAGTTGAGCGCCGTGGTGAGCTTATGGGAGGGAGAGAGAATCGGACCGGCTGTTCTAGCCTATCTCTATAGCGGGCTTACCTCGGCGGCAATGGGAAGACCCATCTACGGATGCATGCTAGCTCTCTCTAGTTGGGTAGACCTTCACTTCAAATTTGATCCATGTGATGAGGCCCAACATCCCTCAAGAATCTTCTCAAAGAGCCCACTCTCTTATGTGACCGGTTCACTTGGGATAAGCAACAGAGTGATGAACCGGATACCCCAAATCAAGAAGAGAGCGGAATGGAGAGAGCACCTCAAAGTAATGCCAAAGAACCTCTTCACTTGCGCCCCGGGAATACTCAAGACTCAAGAACTCCGTGCAAGATTTTCTCCCGGAACGGACCTTCGACTCATAGGCGCTTCAGAATTCATTTTGTATAACTCACACCGATGCCTTCCTCAACTCGGGCTTCCACGGCAGGTATTCGAAGACCCATCTCATCTTCCTTCAATCAAGATACAGGACCTCGGCAGCAACGAAGATGGAGAAGAAACCACAACCATTCATGCTCTGTGGAAGATCAATAAGATTCATCAACCTGTGGAAAGCTTGGATGAAGATAGAGAGCAATGGAAATCTTATGTGACAGTTTTGAGAAAACTGAGGCCCAAAGTGACTCATTGAATGCAATGTGATCTTCTTTTCTGATAAATCAATGATACGTTCTTATTGAGCCAATTTCAAAGTGTTTATGATCAAATCTTCCAATAACCTGAGATTCTGTTGCAAATAACAACTCAAGCAATGTCTTTAATTCTAAAAGTGACGCCTCAGCACAGGCCGTCTTCAATGTTCGAGCTCTTAAAATTGACGCCTCCAAATATAGGCGTTAACGGAAAATTCTAAACTCAAACCTCATTCAAATATTGATTATATATAGCATTGTGTACTGATGAAGTTGTTTTGCAGACTGAGGAGCTCCGAGCCGCGCTTGTATGCATTGATGAGGGCTTCCGTGCGACGAGCACACAGGTGAGTGGTTCAATCATGTGTTGCTTGAATTGCTAGATTACTGAATCATTGCATTAATTGTGGAATTGATGATTTGTTTACCTGTTTGCAGGCTACTCAACTTCAGGCGGTACGTACCGAGTTGGCGATCCGCGATCAGCGGGTCTTAGAGCTAGAGAGGACCTTGAGGCGTCGGGAGGAGCTGCCTCAGGATGTGGCCGAGTTACGAGTCGCCCTCGAGCTGGAGAGGAGGGAGCGGACCCGGGAGCGCGAGGAGCGTGCTCGTGAGCATGAGGAGCTGGCGGACCTGAGGACTCAGCTAGTCCTTTCTCAGGAGCGGCTTCGAGTGTCAGAGGAGCATCTACAGCGAGGCCAGAAGCGGGTGCGAGCGGCAGGGTTCAGCTTGGGCGGCTCCTCTTACATGGCGGGCTCCTCTTTTCGATCGAGGAGTGAGACAGGGGACCAGGCTCGAGGTCCAGCGGCTTCACGGGGCTCCATGCCCCCTCCACCAGCACCACCTCGGGACGCCGAGGGTGAGGTTGAGAGCAGGATAGAGGAGGGTGGAGGCGAGAGCTGAGAGACTTACTTGTACCCCTCCACCTTCACACCTGTACATGAGATATATATATATATATATATATATATATGAGATTTGAGCTTTTGTTTACCTGAGCACTTTGTGTGGTTGTGGACTTGTGTTTGTGTACTTTTCTCTTTCCACGTTCTTCGTTTTTGCTTCACTTTGCCCTATTCCTGCAACTGTAATCCACACTTTGAACAAATAGGTTAATTCATCTATTCGACTTGGCCCCTTGCTCAATAAGCAAGGGGTATCAATATTTTGACCTTAATGACGGGTCAAGGGGCCAAGCCTTTAATCAAATAAGGTAAATGAAATAACTGATAACGGGGAGATGCAACATGCAAGCACGCATATGCAAACCATAAATAAAGATGCCCATGCAGAAATGCAATCATACTTGGAGAATGCATTTTTTTTCTTCTCACTCATTTATATATTTTTTTTGATATTTTTTCTGAAAAACGCGCCTTAGAGTAGGTCGTGATTCACATAAAAGACGCCCTAGAAGACGGCGTGAATTTGAAAAGGGAATTTGATTTTTTTGAGAAAGTAACGACCTGCGCAGGGACGTTATTTGGAAAGAGACGACCTAATCAAGGACGTTAATTCTATAAAAAGCGCCTTTATCGAAGGCGTTAATTAACTTGAACACGCCTTAGCCAAAGGCGTTAATTGAATTATTCTACAAAAATGGGTTGACAAGGCTATCAAGACCACGGGTCCTACACGGTCACCATCTAAAATTCATTAACCTTTCTTGAGTAATTAAAAGTGAGTCGACGTGATCATAGTTGACTTGTATTCGAGATTTCGTACAGTGCAATTTCCTAAGTCTGTCTTGACCATCCTGCCCGTTCATGACTTACCACATAGAAAGGATGGAAGAAAATATAAGGGAAGCCCATAAGGGATTCTGAGATGCTCGAGGTAAAGTTACCTCCCCTATCCTATGCCTGTTGGGGTTCGGTCTTTGGCGTAGGGAAATTTTGTTACCTTTTTGCCTCTTTTATATTGCACGCATATGCCCAAGGTTTTCCTTGCGGGGACTTTGCCCTATTGACATGCTTTTCTTTTCACCATTTGACTTTCACTTTGAAATTGACTTGCATTGCTAAACAACCTAATTATACTTGGGCTTTTGTGGCATTTGCTCCCTTTTGGGCCCTGACTTCCACCTACTAGGGCGGCGGATAGGCTTGGCGGGTCTACCCCGAGGTCTCCCTTCCTCCCTTATGGGCCGAAGAAGAAAAGAACGGGTATTGTCTTTCACCTTTAGTCAGGTTTTGACTTCCCATCAGATTTTGCACTGCTTGAGTTCAAGAATAAAGCGTGTAGTGTGTGCAGGTGTCGACCCAATTTTAGGTTAACAAGACTGATAAATGAATTCTGAATTTTGACCTTTCGGACCTTGATCCTTCGTGTGCCACGGCACCAATTTTGAAAGCTTTTCATTTTTTTTTATTTTGATTTTTTTTATTTTGATTTTGGAGAATTTCTATTTTTTATTTGCTTTTTGGAATTTCTATTTTTTTGGTTTTTGGAAATATTCCACTTTGTTTTGGATTTTTGAATCAATTTTCATTTTTTTGGATTTTGAAAATATTCTATATATTTTTTTTTAGATTTTTGAATCAAGGGTAGTATTTCTTAAGATACAAACCATTCCAAGGGTGAGTTAACTCTTCTCCTTCAGCATTAATCAGTTTATAAGCATTGCCCAGGATAAACCTCTTTTATGACGAACGGTCCTTCCCAGTTTGGTTGGAGTTTTGAGCGGGGCCCACCAGGTTTTACGAAAATTCTCTTGATTACCATTTCACCGACTTCGAATTTTCTCTCAATTACTTTCTTTTGATAAAAACGTGAGAGCCTATTTTGATAAACGCGCGCATGCTCAGCGGCGACCAGACGCTTCTCTTCTAGGAGTTCCAATTGAGCAAGGAGTGAATCACGACGCTCATCAATAGAGAGTTCCTTGTCAAATTATACTCGCAGAGAGGGAATGAGAATCTCGTAAGGGACTACCGCCTCCATTCCATAAGTAAGGGCGAAAGGGGTTTGCCCAGTGGGGGTACGAATGGAAGTACGATAGGCCCAGAGAGCTTCAACTAGCTTGTCTGGCCAATCCAAAAATTTATTAGCCTCACACGTCTTTTTGACAATTTTTATCAAAGTTTTATTAGTGGCCTCTACTTGGCCATTGCCCTGCGGATAATAGGGAGAAGAATGATGCAATGCAATGTTGTACCTGTTGCAGAGATCCTTGATTTCTTGAGAGATAAATTGAGGTCCATTGTCGGTGACGATGGTACTCGGGATGCCGAACCTCGTGATGATGTTCTTCATTATGAATTTGCAGACAATTGATGCTTTAATCTCCACGTAAGCTTCCGCTTCCGCCCACTTGGTGAAGTACTCCGTTGCCGTGAGGATGAACGACTTTTGTTTGGTCAGGAGGTTTGAATCACCAAGAGGTCCAATGATATCAAAAGCCCACATGGAGAAGGGCCATGGAGAGGACATAGGATGGAGTGAAGAAGTAGGAGAATGAATTTTGTCGACGTGCAGTTGGCACTTAACACACCTTCGAACATAGATAGAACAATCCTCTTCTAGAGTGGGCCAATAGAAACCTAGCCTAAGGATCTTCTTAGCTAGCATCTGGCTATTCACATGACCACCACACACCCCAGAATGCGCCTCTTCCACAACTTTCCATGATTCATCATCGTCGAGGCATCTTAATAAAACACCGGTGAGCCCTCTCCTGTAGAGCACACCTCCAACCAAGACATAACGCTGAGCCACTCTTTTAATTGCTTTCTTTTCTTCTGCAGTGGCTTCCTCGGGATAGGACTGATCATTGCAATACCTGGCAATCTCATAATACCAAGGTTTTTCTTCGTCAGCCAACTCCTCTTGCCAATCTAACAACAAGACCTCTTTGCCTTTAAGAGCTTCCTTGTGCTTGACCTTTTTGAGCACTTGATCCCTAATATCGAGGAATGCACGATCCTTAATAGTTGGAGTGTCGCGCTGATGAATCAGAGGAACATGAAAATCACGCTCAGGAGGGAAGACTAAAGCAGAAGCTAAAGAGGCAAGGGCGTCAGCCAAGATGTTCTGGCTACGAGGAACATGGATGAAAATCAATTTGGTGAAGAGCTTGGCATAAGCTGAAGCAAGTGCCTAGTAGGGTTTGAGCTTGGGATTGATAGTGCGGCACTTGACGAGCACCTGGCGTAGAATAAGCTGACTATCACCAACAATCCTCAAATGGGTGACACCATATTGATGAGCGGTTTGAAGACCGACCAAAAGAGCTTCATACTCAGCTATATTATTGGTGACAGGGAAAGTGAGCCGAGCAGCAAATGGGATGGTGACCCCTTCTGGTGTTAAAAGAACCATGCCGATCCCTCTTCCTTGGGAATTTAGAGCTTCATCGAAATGTAATGTCCACATAGGATCCTGGGGTTGATTAATGGACATCAGTTCTTCATCTGGAAACTCTGAATTGACAGGATCAAATCGGGGAAGAGGGTGGTGAGCAAGGTGTTCGGTAATGGTGTAGCCTTTCATAGCTTTCTGTTGAATGTAAGTGATGTCAAATTGAGAGAGGAAGCTTTGCCAGCGTGCTAATCGATCAGTGAGGATAGATTTTTCAAGAAGGAATTTGATCGGATTCATGCGTGCAATGAGGTGAACCTCATGAGCTAAGAAATAGTGTTTTAATTTCTGGACTACCCAAATCAAAGCAGCACAAGTCTTTTCCATGGCTGAGTACCTCTACTCACAGGGGTTAAGAATTTTAGACAAATAGTATGCTGCCCTCTCCTTATTTTCTTCATCCACTTGAGCTAGGACAGCACCTACAGAGTCATCCAGGACTGAGACATAGAGAATGAGTGGTTTGCCTAGAATTGGCGGCCTCAGGACAGGAGGATTGGCCAAATAATCCTTCAATCCGTCAAAGGCTGCCTGACACTTGTCATCCCAATTAAACTTGACTCCCGGCTTAGTGAGCTCGTAAAACGGCCTGCATCGTTGTGAGTGCTGGGAGATGAAGCGGCGAATAAATTACAACCTCCCGATTAATCCTCGAACTTCCTTCAGATTCTTGGGAGGAGGCATGTCTCTAATGGCCTTTGCCTTGTTGGGATCAACTTCAATTCCCCTCTTGCTAACAATGAAACCAAGCAACTTCCCTGAAGAAACGCCAAATACACACTTTTTAGGGTTCATCTTCAATTGATATTCTCGTGATCTTTGCAAGACTTTAGCCAGAACCCCAGGATGCTCAATCCTTGTCCTTGATTTTACAACCAGGTCAGCCACATACATCTCAATAAAAATGTGAATTATATCATGAAAAATTGCCATCATTGCCCTTTGATAAGTGGCTCCAGCATTTTTGAGTCCAAATGGCATGACCACATAACAGTATGTTCCCCATGGTGTTGTGAAGGATGTTTTCTCTTGATCTTCTTCAGCCAAACGAATCTGATTATAGCCTGAAAAACCATCCATAAAAGAGAGAGTCTCAAATCCTGCCGTATTATCAATCAGAACATCAATATGAGGTAGGGGGAAGTCATCTTTAGGACACGCACGGTTGAGGTCCCGGAAGTCTATGCAAATCCGAACCTTTCCATCTTTCTTCATGACCGGGACGATGTTAGCCACCCAGTTAGGATAGAGGACAACTCTGACAAATCTAGCCTTATGGAGCTTGTCGACCTCTTCTTTCATTTTCAAAGCCATGTTGGGGTGGAAACGCCTCAACCGTTGCTTGACCGGTACAGACCCTGTCTTAAGTGTAAGGCGGTGTTCAACGAGCGCAGGGTCTAATCCGGGCATATCTTCATAGCTCCATGCGAACGTGTCCTTATATTCTTGAAGAACCAAAATAAGCGCCTCCTCTTCGGAGGGTGGCAAATTCTTTCTAATGAGGACGATCCTAGGGTCTTCCTCGGTACCCAAATTAATTTCTTTGGTAGGCTCTTCTACTGAGGCTGATGGTTCGTCGAATCTTCTCATGCCACTAGCAAAGGCATCAGCCTCGTCCTCATATTCTTCATAACTTTCTTCCCCCTCTTCAATAGGGTCTTCATCATTCATGATTTCATAGACACCCAAACCCTCGTAAAAAGCACAAGTATCCTCATATTCTAATTCTGGCAGGATGATTGGATCCTCCACAAATTCTGAAATGGCTAAACAAGCTCGGCATCTGACGGCTAATTCCAACAAAAATCTACGGGGAATCTGCTTACCCTTGGGTTTCTTATGTGAAGCTACCCCACGAATTTTATTATTAGCAGAAGAAGGGGAGGAGCAACTAGCTTTATTAGACGAAGAAGGAGGTGAAAAAGCGGATACAGGAGGTGACACAGAAGAAGACCCCTCACCAGAGGGGGAGAAGAGATTTATCAAGGAATCCGAGAAGAGTGGCCCCTGGGTTGGGACGCACTCGTGAAGGAGATAGGAAGTCTCCTCAACAGAGATGGAGGATTGGAAAGTTGGGGATTTGGTGTTTTTTTTTTCGTTTTCAACTTTATCTTCATTTTTATTTTCTTTTTCAAGAAGAAAGCAGTGTGAAGGGAGAATAGCAGGAGGAGTGGAAATTGCATGATGGAGAAAGATTGAATCAGTGATGGCCCACGCTGGGGTGTGATGGAGAGTTCAGAAAATCGCTCGAGGAGCGAGGAAGGATTTGTGAGAAAAACTTGATACGAACTTGGAGAGAAGCTGACCATGATTGGAGGTGGTCTCGGCACGCGAGAAAACAGTTGAGAATATAAGGATGAAAGTAGAGATGGATGCATGGGAGTGAGGGAAAAGAGGCCGGCCCACAGCCTGTCTACAGTGAAACCTTCTTCAAACGGAATATCTGGCTCTCCAGTATCAGTGTAGTCACTCAGTAACTGCCTCTTGTCTGTAATCATGGCCGGCTTTTCAATCAATTCATGTATCAGCGGCGGTCATTCCGGATCTGTTGGCATAAAGAGACTGCTCAGAGAAATAGTGATGTCATTCATGTCAAACCACCTGTACCAGTCGCATTCCGGATCGTCCATTTTCCTTCTTTTATCTGGTCTTAAAGACTCCAGGGCTTTATATGTGACCAACGGAGCTATATGACGAGCAAACTGTCTAGCATGAACGTCCTGGCAATCTAGCATGGAAGTGACTTTAGTAGTTTGCTCATTATTCTGAATGCCACCTGTGACAAAATGTGTCTTCAGTGTCCAGGTAAGCGGCTGACGGCCAGTCTTCAAAGTGGATGTCATAACTGCCCATGGTTCTTCTTCATTTTTGCCCGGCCCTTGGTAGCCCAAGCCACCTCGTGCAATCAGCTTCTGAGATTTAACAGGCTTAGTCCTGCCCTGGAGTTTGATACCTAGGCCTTTGCCATTTTGATACCCCATTTTCAGTAGAATGTTCCAGCCAAGGGTGTTCATCATAGTTTTCTTTTTCTTCCCCTTGGAAGGCAGGGGTGTCATAGCAACTGTTGTGACAGTCTCGGATAGCATTGACTGTGGGCTGGGGGCGTCCAGCACTGATAGCAACGGCTTGTTGGCAGGCCAAATAGACGGAACTGATGAAGCCAAGTGGATGTCCTCCTCTGGCAGAATCGACATACTGGTAACCTTGACAATGCGCCCCTTGTGTGGAAACTTGAGGCATTGATGATTTGTGGAGGGCACTGCATCAAGCTACTGGATGTAGGGACGGCCAAGAATGCCATTAAATGTTGGATCAATGTCCAAAATATGAAAATCAGCTGTGATTGTTGCTGGACCCAAACTTACTTTTAAAGTAATCATGCCTAGAGGAGGCTTCTTCGTGTTATCATATGTAGTGAACGTTATGGTGGACGGCCGAATTTGGCTTTCCGGAATGCCACACAACTTCAGGGTGCTAGGGGGCAAGACATTGATGGATGCCCCAGTGTCTACCAGACATTGCTTGATAGCCACCTTATTGATATCAACTATGATGCATAGAGCGTACTTTCTCGCTGGGAGAGGTGCTAATTCATGTTCATGAAAAGTAATCGCCGGCTGATTGCTAGCGGGCGTTAAAATGGTGACTATCTGCTCGATTGGAATGTCCTCGTTGACCATCACTTTTTTCAAATATTCTTTCAATGCTATCTGATGAGTGGTGGACCTTTTAATCAATTCCAGGATTGAAATCCTTGCCGGAGTCCGGTCCAAGTGCTTTAACAAATCATACTGAGTCCCTGGCACTGACTCTTGTTCTTGTTCTTGCTCTTGCGGCCCCTGCACGGGCTCTAGCTCTCTTTGAGGGAAGATACGGTGGAAGATCCGTCCACTGCGGAGTGGTGCCACATTCTGTCGTGCCTCTGTCGGGGCAAGTGTAGGAGGAGGATTAGAAGAAGAAGGTGTATTGGCGTTAAGAAGTGGTGGAGGGGTGTTTGCAGAAGGAGCCCCTACGGGGGGTGCTGATGAAGAGTTCGACAAAGATGCCCCCGTAGGAAGCGTAAGAGTAGAAAGGGATACCCGAATGCGAGGAGAGTTGGGGGGTGGAATGAGGAGAGATCTGGGCACAAAAGGTAGGGGAACTGATGGTGGAGGGATCCTTGCCGGTGGAGGAGTAATGGTGGCGGGTGTAGCGTGCGTTGGCGACGGGCGGTTAAGGAGTGGCCTGGTTGGCAATGGTGAAGGGTTGGCGGTAGAGGGAGAAGTTTGCTGTGCGGTAGGCTGCGGAGGTGGAGAACAGGTAAGAAGGGGGCGAGCCGGCAAGGATGGGGAATTAGTTGAAGGAGATGGATTGATGGGGCGTAGAAGGGAACGGCCCAATTGGGGAGTAGGAGAAGAAGGAAGGAGAGTGCGCAAAAGGCGCGGAGGTTGGTTTTGATTGTGATTAAATGCCCCGACAGAGGCGTTTTCTTCATGCCATCCCTGCCCTCTCTCCACCTCATAGAGAGACGTGACAGGGTTCACATGCCGATTTGGCGGGTGCTCCGGCAATGGATTGTGGACAATCCCCATATCCTGCTGTGGTGCTGGAGCTTGCTGTTGCTGCTTAGGAGCTGGTTGCTGTTGCTAGTGAGCATGTTGCTACCGAGGAGGCCTTCTTTTTTTCATGGTGGTGATGAACTGTCTCATTTCATCCCAATTGATGCCGCCCTGGTCATTTAGATCATAAATATAATCTCTTAAGTGAAAGCAACGATCAAGGTTGTGACCAGGGGCGCGATGGAAAGCACAGTAACGGGATGTGTCAACATTAGCGGGCCACGCTGTCCTTTCCCTTGGTAATACGAGCAAGTTGGCGGCCATTAAGGCATTGAAAATATCCGGGAGACTTTCTAGTAGTGGAGGGTAGTGGTCCCTTTTGTGGCCAAGTGGTGGTCTCCGTTGTTGTTGTTGGCCATAGTTGGTAGGTGGTGGTACCTGGTGGTACTGTTGCGGAGCTGGAGGGTCAGCACGGGGCGCTTGGTTTTGTGGTGGAGCAAAAGAGTGTTGAGGTGCAAATTGGTGTTGTGGAGCGGAGTTGAAGGGAGTGGTTTGTTGTGGAGGTGGGTGAGGTCGCGAGTTAGATTGGTAGTGGGGGTGGCCAACTACGCCAACCTGCTCATTGGCAATGGTGCCCTCAGTCGTGGGCCCGCTATTGTTGACATTTATATTTTTCTTGAACAGCTTGGGTTTTGGTTAAAACATGCCCATGATGGGCGAATCTTTCATCTGGGTTTGGATATAACGAGCTCTTTCATAGAGCTCCTCCATGGTTGCCAATCTATTCATGGCCAATATATGCCGGAACTGAGGAGTTGAATTGGAAATAATCATCTTGACATGTTCTTGTTCCACCAATGTATCTTTCAACTTCTCGGCCATTGAACGCCACCTATCAGCAAATATTATGAAGTCCTCTTCGGGCTTCATTTTCTCTGCAACCAGGTCTATGAGTGAAAGGGAAAGTCCGACCCAGTCTCTATACTTCTGCAAGAACTTCTTCTGGACAATATCAAAGTCACTGGCATCAGCAGGATCCAATGAATAGAACCATTCAAGGGCTGGCCCCTCTAGAGATCTCCTGAAAAGATAAGCCAAAGAGGCCTTGTTGTCTTGCCAGAAGGAGGTCTCATACCTGAAATCCTTCAAATGAATGAAAGGGTTACCAGTTCCATTGTATCGCTGGAAATTCGGCATCTCAGAGGGTGGCATATGGAAGACTGGCAGTGTGGGGAGAGAGATTTCCGGGGCATTCTTGGCCGCAGTGACTTTCTTAAGTTGCTCTTCCATGCTAGCCAACTTCTGAAGCAGTAGAATATTAGTATCAGACTCGACTGGGGCCGAATTTTGAATGAAAGAATTCGGTATAGGCGTCCGTAGAATTTGAGGAGGTTGGAGAAACTGGTGCCTAACCGCAGAATAGCTCGCCTGTTGGGCCGGCATGACCGCAACGGGCGTTGGTGGACGGGAAGGAGGTTTATGCAAGACCGCCTCGTCATTAACAATGTGATGGCCACTCACGGCTGTAGACACGCCATTCTTGACGTCTCATAGAAAGTCTCATATTACTATACGACGCCCCGCGATGGCCTACGCATTTTGAATCGCTCGAGTGCTTCCTTTTCCTGAGTCTTCTTCCGCCTTTTTCGGCATCCGGAATCATCTCGTCACGGCATTCGGACGGCATCAACACCAGTCAGACGCATCAAGAGGTTCCGGGACCAAGAAGGGTGTCTGCCGAGCGCCCGCCGACGCCTGATTTAAAGACCCGGGTGGGTCTTAATGGGGGCGTCCAGGCCCCTGGACGCCCCCATCTTTTTAATTTATTTTAATTTTTTCTCAGGGCCCTAAAAATAAATAATATATATATATATTAATGGAGGCGTCCAGGCCCCTGGACGCCTCCATTAAAATAAAAATAAAATATGATTAAAATGCCACTTGGCATTAAAAAACAAAAAAATCAATATATATTATTGGAGGCGTCCAGGCCCCTGGACGCCTCCATAAAAACAAATTATAAAAATCAAAAATCCAGCACTGGCATAAAAGACAAAAAATAATAAAAATAATATATATTTGGAGGCGTCCAGGACCCTGGACGCCTCCATAAATTCCCTCACGGGCGCCGCCCACCGAATGACGGTTTGTCGTGTGTGAAAAAAGCCAAATTTAGAGACGTCCGGTCAGCTGGACGCGCCCATTTCTGAATCACGAGGCGCCGCTCACAAAACCACGCGTTGTGCCGAACCGCGTGCGGCCGTCGTCGGTTTTCGGTGGACCTGCTTGAGGCGTCCGGGACCCTGGACGCCTCCACAAAAGTATTCCAAAAAAATCAATAAAAATAGAATAAAATATTATTTCGGCCCTGATGGAGGTGTCCAGGGTCCTGGACGCCTCCACCTTCCGGAGCTCTATAAATAGAGGCCCACCCCCTCAGTTCTAGGGGAGCTAAGCAGTGATCCGATAGGCTGCCGGAGCCCAGAGGCTACGGAGTCATTTTTCTAACCCGTGGGGTCTTTTGTAGGTGGAGGTTCTGCCGGCTTCTCGGGTGCCCACGCTCGCGAGAGGAAGGTCATCTTCATCCACCGCGCTTCTACGTCGTCCCCACGCTGCCGGAGCTCCGCCGAATTTCACCACCGGCACATCCAATAAGCCAACTCTTTCCTTTTCTTCGTAGTTCTTTGCATTCATCATCTCGCATCCATCATCTCATTTTCCTCCTACTCGAGTCCGAGAGGGGTTTAAAAGATAACACCAACCAGGTGTGTGTCTTCCCGTTATTTCGTCATTTTTATTGCAAGGATATGAATACTACACATTCATCCTTCTAAGCCACTTGTCATTTGTTTGTCGTTGTTTTGCAAGGGTAGCCGAGGAAAGCCCTCTCCGTCGGCCGGCCGGAAGGAGAGGAAGAAGCAACCCGCCATCTCCCGCTCTTGAGGTAGGCGCGATCACTTTCTTATTTTGGGGTCTTTCGGCCCCTAGCGATCACATCTTTTCATCGAGGCCGCGGCGAGTCACTTCCCCAATGGCCGTTTAAATTTCTATTCTCATATTCTCTTTATATCCTGTTATATTTCGTTTATATCATCGAGGCCGCGGCGAGTCACTTCCCCAATGGCCGTTTAAATTTCTGTTCTCATATTCTCTTTATATCCTGTTATATTTCGTTTATATCATCGAGGCCGCGGCGAGTCACTTCCCCAATGGCCGTTTAAATTTCTGTTCTCATATTCTCTTTATATCCTGTTATATTCTGCTCATATCATCGAGGCCGCGGCGAGTCACTTCCCCAATGGCCGTTTAAATTTCCGTTCTTACATTCTCTCTATATTCTGTTATATTCTGCTCATACCATCGAGGCCGCGGTCAGTCACTTCCCCAATGGCCGTTTAAATTTCCGTTCTTATACTCTCTCTATATTCTGTTATATTCTGCTCATATTCTCGAGGCCGCGGCGAGTCACTTCCCCAATGGCCGTTTAAATCTCTGTTCTTATATTCTCTTTTATATTCTGCTATATTCTGCTCATATTCTCGAGGCCGCGGCGAGTCACTTCCCCAATGGCCGTTTCAATTTTTGTTATTTAATTTCTGCACCATTCCCGTCCCCCCGAGGTCGCGGCGAGTCACTTCCCGCTATGGCCGTTTGAACCCCATATCTTGCTATATTATACTTGTCCCGCTCGCCCCGCCGGAGTAATCTCCCGTGGTGGCCCCTTCTCTCTCTTCTCTCATCTCTGTGTTACAGCAAACAGCAAAACAAACAAAAAGAAGAGCCCGCGCGCTCTCCGCATCCTCTTTCCCGCACCATCGAACTCCGAACCGCGTGACGTCGCTCACAGATTGGCGATCACGGTGGGACTTCTACTGTTTCCTCCCGGCTACCCTTGCAAGTTCGGCACCACCCGTGCCTCTCCACCTTGGCGCCCACGCGCGCCCCCGTTGTGCTCACGGCAGCACCGTCAGTTCTGATTGGTTCTTTGTTTATTACATGTTTGTTATTTCTGTTGTTTTCCCACTCCATATATCTGTCAGCATTCCATTGCATACATCCATTCCTCTTTTCTATCCTTTTTTTCATTTTTTTTGAGGATCACCCTTTCCCGGTGAAGGAAGGACTCTCCGTTTGGGAATTCCTCTCAACGGACTAGAATCTCCTACACTGGGACCTCCGTAAGTCCCCGACATCGAAGAATCTCCTCTTCGTTCACTGGGCTGGTTGTACCATTGAAGTTCCCCGAAGTTAGTCATTTCATTCGTGGTGAGACGAGAGACCCTAGCTGACACGGCGGTGAAACAAAAATAAACTAGGGTCCCTATCTTGTGTGAACTTCGGATCTCGCTAAAAACACACAAAAAAAAATCATCAAAATCAAAACAAAAAAAAGGCGTAAAGGCATCCACTTGTTTGATAATCTCTGCTACCTACTTGCTAGTGTATGTTTTTGCGTTCTGGGAGAACTGTGAGCATGTCTCACGAGTCTTCCGAGGAGAACCACCCTAGCCGTGGTTTGACAGCCGACCCGCGAGTCTATGCTATGGACTCGGGTCCTTCTCATGACCCCTCGCAGGAGGTGCAGGTTATTGCCGGGGACACGTCCCCGCCACAGGATATCACTTCCTTACTGGGCGTCCTCGCCAACACGGAGCTTACCTCTGAACAGCTCCGGGCCTTCCAGGCCATTCTAAAGGGGAAATCTGTTTCCCCCACGCCCCAGGAGTCAACTCTGGCTATCGCACCTCTCCACGAGTCCGTGCAGGCCATTCCATCTCCTTCATTGGCGCAAGCCATCCAGTCTCCCTCGCTTCAAGGACAAGCGAGCCAACAACCTCCCTCATTCCAATTCCCGTCACAATCTCAAACTCCCGGTGTTCCTCACACACCGTTTCAGCCAGGGCCAACTGTCGGTGGTCCGACAGTTCCCTCTCATTCCGGGTTTCCCCCTCAAGTCTCCGGGAGACAGTTTCTCCCCCAATGGCAAGTGCCACCTTCACCCCCAGAGGAGCTCGCCCAATCGCTCCTCAATAGGTTCAATCGCATGGACGAGCAGTTTCAAAATCTGAGAAGAATGGTGGACGTGAAAGCCACCCCGGAGGTTGCTTTGCCAATCCTCCCCGTCATTCATCTCCCTCCCTCCGAAATGCCCACGTACCGCAGATACAATGGTACCGGCAACCCCTTCATTCACCTCAAGGACTTCATGTATGAGTCCTCCTATTGGCAAAACGATCAGAGGTCCCTGGCATACCTCTTTCGGAGATCATTGGATGGTCCCGCGCTTGAGTGGTTCTATTCTCTGGAGCCCCGCGAGGCCGAGAATTTTGAAATAGTGCAGAGAAGGTTCTTGCAGAAATATAGGGATAGGGTCGGTCCCTCACTCTCCATTACCGACCTAGTGGCCGAAAAGATGAAACCCGACGAGGATTTTGTCCGATATGCTGATAGATGGAGGTCTCTGGCGGAAAGAATAAGGGATACCCTCTCCGAGCCCGAACAAGTGAAGATGATTGTGTCTAATGCAACCCCGCAGTTCAGACACGTCCTCGCCATGAATAAACTTACTACAATGGAGGAACTCTATGAAAGGGCCCGATACATCCAAACCCAGCTAAAAGACTCCCCCATCATGAACATGTTTGAGTCGCCGAAGCCCAAAGTGGTCAGAAAGACAGGCGCTGGTGTCCCGGGCGGAGCCACAGAAGGGGTCGTGACAAATGAGCAAGTCAGTGCGGTCAACAATGCCAACTATGCAGTCAACCCAAGGCCTCCACAAATGCCCCGACTACCCCTTCAACCAGGTCCTTTCCCTCTCCGTCCTCCACCCCAAAATAATCCACCCCAGGATAATATGCCTCCATTACGCCAACCCCAGCAACAACAACCACAACCTCAACAACAACAACCACCGCTTCAGTACAACCAAGTTCCACCCCCGGGGAACTATGGTCCCCAACAGCAACAAAGGAGGCCGCTCGGTCCTAAGAGAGCCTACTATCCACCATTGCCAGAAACCTTAGCAGATATTTTTAATGCCCTCATGGCATCAAACCAACTCGCCCTACCCAGAGAAAGGCCCGCCTGGCCCCCCAATGTTGATACCTCCAAATACTGCGTCTACCACAGGCAGCCGGGACACACAGTGGATTACTGCTTCCATTTCAAAGATTACATCCATGATATGAATGATGAACATCAAATAGATTGGGATGAGATGAGACGGTACGTCGCGGCTCTCAAGGCTAGGAGACCTCCTCAGAGGCCACAGCAGCAGTTACAACAGCAGCAGCAGCAGCAACCACAACAACAACAACAGCCTCAGCAGCCCCCCAACAACAGCCCGACATGGGCATAATCCAGAATCCACTACCGGAGCACCAACAGCCCAATCATCAGGTTAACCCCATCTCCTCCTTCCCGGAAGTCGGGAGAGAGCAGGTGTGGCACCAGGAAAGTACCTCCATTCTCTATACCTCCAACCCTATCGTCATGCAACCCCCTCACCTTGCCCGGGTAGCACCTCTCTCTCATCAACCCGCATCGGTATCGCCTTCACCATTTCCACTACCATTACGCCCTCTCATCCGCACCCCGACCTCCTATCAACCGACACTTTCTACTACGCCTTCACACCCTCTCACCTTCTCCCACTCCCCCACTTTACCATCCACCTCTACCACATTTACCCCTACGCCTTCTAAACCCCTTATCATCCGTCCACCATACATAACCCCGTCTTTCTCCACCACATCACCACTAATGCCTTCAAAACCACTCATCACCCACCATCCGCCTCAAAACCTTTACCCGTTTCAAACCTTACCTCCACCTCCACCTTCCAAACCCCTTATCCTTCATAATCCGCGCGATATCCCCTCTACCTCCGCCATGCCTCCACCTAACAAACCCCTCATCAGAATCCCTGCTCCCGTCATCACCCCTGCTTCATCAACCATTCCTCCACTACTACCCCTCAAACCCCTGTTAAAACCCACTGCTACCCCCACAGAGGTACAAAAGCCGCAGGCAATGGTGCTCCGGAGTGGAAGGATTTTCCACAGGGTTTTCCCCCACAACAGTCAGAATCCCGAGCAATCTCAGCCAGAGAAGGATGATGCAGAACAACCAGAAAGAGCTATCCCTGGAACACAGTATGATCTACTGAAACACTTGGACAAGACGCCTGCCCGGATCTCCATCCTAGAGCTACTTCAAAGATCCACATCCCACCAGGCGGCCTTGATGGAATATCTTCAAAAGGTCATGGTTAATGAAGACCTCCCCGTGGAGAAGATTTCGACCGTCCTAACCCCAACAGACACACAACCAGCCATCATGTTTCACAACTACGAGCTCGCTCCCAAGGAATCTCGGAAATATGCATTGTGCATTTCAATAAAAATTAATGGGGTATCCATAAACCCGTGTCTTGTGGACACGGGTGCATCCATAAATGTGATCTCCATGAGCACTCTTCAGTTGTGTGGGGTCAACGAGGAACAAATAAGACCTTCCTCGATCACGGTCACGGCTTATGACAATAGCAAAAGGCCGCCGCAGGGGATGATTATTCTGAAGGCAGAACTAGGCCCCATGGCAATCCCACGGAATTCCATGTCCTCGACATGGACCCCACATTTAAGGCTATACTGGGTCGCCCTTACATCGAAGCCATGGACGCTGTGCCATCCACCAACCATCAGTGCCTGAAGTTTCCTTACAATGGGAGAATTATTAAAGTGGTCAGTACACCTGTCCTTCACACAGTGGATGCTATCAACACCTCTCTGCCTTCTGTTTGGCCGTCTCATCGGCCCATATTGTCACTGCTGGACGTACGTGATCCATCTCATGTTCCACTAGCACCAAAGGAGCCGGTCAGGGCAACCGCAACATCCTGTCTCCCTTTTCACTCCAAAGGTTGGGAGATTATGAGGAACATCGGCTATCAACAGGGAAAAGGTCTGGGCGCACAGTTACAGGGTATGCTCAAGCCGCCAAAAGAAATTAGGCCGAACCGTAGGTTTGGCCTAGGCTTCAAAGGACCGTTCAAGGCAGATTGGAAGCCCCTCACGTGGACTCTATCAAACCACTTCAACAGAGGGCCCGTTGTTCAGATGGGAGATCACCCACGAGAAGCATATGGAGGATCACATGCTGTATATTTGGCTGAAAAATGTCCGAGGATCA
Organism: Amorphophallus konjac; assembly: GCA_022559845.1. Taxonomy (NCBI): domain Eukaryota; kingdom Viridiplantae; phylum Streptophyta; class Magnoliopsida; order Alismatales; family Araceae; genus Amorphophallus; species Amorphophallus konjac. Next base: position 253,546,918 of record CM040125.1, on the reverse strand, counting down.
CCAAAAGAGGCAAGATCAAAGATCCGGAATGCGAGTGGGACAAATGGTTCGACATATGGGACATTTCCGTTGCACTGGAAAGGATGTTCTCATCTCCACAGCTTGAAGGACCACCATTGATCTCCGAAATACCAGAGAATATTACCACTCTTGCCAAGGTTCCAAACTATCCTCGTCCTCGCCAGAAGGACTCTGTCATCGACGGATCTTCATCCGTCCTCAACATTGCCGTCGACGGCTCATTAGCCGCCATCCTCTCCATCCACTCGTCTCAGCCTTTGCTGATATCTTCTTCCTGGGCCAGACAATTGTCTGATGATCTTCCCAGGTCCCCTTCTTTGCTTACATACCTACGCGGGCTTTTCAACCCGCGCCAGGTCTTCAACCATGATCTGCTCTACGAGCCCCACAATCCTCTAGCCATAACCACTTTCCTCTCTCCTCCAATCTCTTTTCACTGCTTTGTCATTAAAAATGAAAACGAAAAAAAAACGTCAATTTTCAAACTCTCCAACAACACATCTTCGTTGAGGAAACCTCCTACATCTCCCACGGGTGCGTACCGCCTTGCGGACCACCCGTCCAAGGTCCGATGAGCGACCTTTCTACCCCTCCTCTGAGGGGTCTTCTCCTGTACATTCTACACCATCCTCCTCATCTTCCTCTTCGTCTGTAAATATTGTCAGTCAATCTAGGAATGATAGGCCAAGGGTAGTACCTAGGAAGAAATCCAAGGGTAGGCAGATCCCTCGTCGATTCCTTCTGGATTTGGCCGCCAGGTGTCAGGCCCTTCTTGCCATCCCCCAGTTGTTAGAAAATCCCATCCAGCTACCCGAAATAGAATGCGAGGGCGACTGTGCATCTGATGAAGGGTATGGAGTCTACGAGATCACGAATGAAGAATGCCCCACTGAAGATGAGGGTGAAGAATATGAGGATGCGGCGGGCGCATACGCTAGCGGAATGAGGAGATTCGACGAGCCGTCAACCGCCGTAGAAGAATCCACCAAAGAAGTCAACTTGGGGACTGAGGAAGACCCTAGGATCATCCTCATAAGTGACAACCTACCACCCTCTGAAGAAGAGGCATTAATTGAGGTCCTCAAGGAATATAAGGACACGTTTGCATGGAGCTACGAGGATATGCCGGGTTTGGATTCAACCTTGGTCGAACACCGTTTAACCCTAAAACCAGGGTCCATCTCGGTAAAACAAAGGTTAAGGCGTTTCCACCCTCAGATGGCTTTGAAAATGAAAGAAGAGGTCGATAAGCTCCACAAAGCCAGGTTCATTAGAGTCGTTCTTTATCCTCAATGGGTGGCGAACATTGTCCCGGTCATGAAGAAAGATGGGAAAGTCAGGATTTGCATCGACTTCCGGGACCTTAACCGCGCGTGTCCAAAGGATGATTTTCCCTTACCTCACATTGATGTGTTGATTGATAACACGGCAGGTTTTGAAACCCTCTCTTTCATGGATGGATTTTCAGGATACAATCAAATTCGTTTGGCAGAAGAGGATCAGGAAAAGACGTCATTCACTACCCCTTGGGGAACATATTGTTACGTGGTCATGCCGTTTGGGTTAAAGAATGCTGGAGCTACTTACCAAAGAGCGATGATGGCCATATTTCATGACATGATGCACATATATCTGGAAGTGTATGTGGATGACTTATTGGTGAAATCAAGGACCAGGATGGAACATCCAGAAGTTTTGGCTAAGGTCTTGCAAAGGTCAAGAGAATTCCAATTGAAAATGAACCCGAAAAAGTGTGTGTTTGGTGTGTCGTCAGGTAAATTGCTGGGGTTCATTGTGAGTAAAAGAGGGATCGAGATAGATCCCGACAAAGCCAAGGCTATCAGGGATATGCCGCCTCCCAAGAATTTGAGGGAAGTCCGAGGTTTAATCGGCAGGCTGCAGTTTATTCGTCGGTTTGTGTCTCAACATTCACAAAGGTGTAGACCTCTCTACGAGTTGACCAAGCCAGGAGTAGAATTCCACTGGAATTCTAAATGTCAGAAAGCTTTTGAAGGGTTGAAGGAATATCTGGCTAGTCCACCCGTTCTCATTCCACCTAAACCAGAAAAACCTCTGATCCTTTACATCTCAGTCTTGGATGACTCCGTGGGAGCCGTCCTCGCACAAGCTGATGAAGAAGGCAAGGAACGGGCAACCTATTACTTGTCCAAACTTCTCAATCCCTGTGAGCAGAAGTACACCGGCATGGAGAAAACCTGTGCTGCCCTCGTTTGGGTAGTGCAGAAATTGAAGCACTACTTCTTGGCTCACGAAGTCCACTTGATTGCTCGAATGAATCCTATCAAATTCCTTCTGGAGAAAGCCGTCCTTACGGATAGGCTAGCACGCTGGCAAAGTTTTCTCTCTCAGTTCGACATCACCTACATCCAGCAAAAGGCGATTAAAGGTTATGCCATAGCCGAGCATCTCGCTCACCATCCTCTTCCCAAGTTCGATCCCGTCCAATCAGAGTTTCCAGATGAGGAACTAATGTCCATCAACCAATCAGATGAGCCAATGTGGACGCTATATTTTGATGGAGCTCTGAATTCTCAAGGGAGAGGAATCGGCATCGCCCTCCTGTCGCCGGAAGGCCTCACATTCCCATTGGCATACCAGCTCAAATTTCCAGTCACCAACAATATAGCCGAATATGAAGCTCTTCTAGCTGGCCTAGGACTCGCTCATTCTTTTCGTATCACTGAGTTGCGAGTCGTAGGTGATAGTCAACTCATCCTTCGCCAGGTACTCACTAAGTATCGCACTCGCGATCCCAAACTCAAGCCATACCAAGAACTCACTGCTGCCTTTGCCAAACTGTTCACAAAACTGATCTTTGTTCATATCCCTCGTCATCAGAATATTCTCGCCGATGCCCTCGCCTCATTGGCATCATCCATAAGGTTCCCTCTAGGAAGATGGTTTAAGTCCATTTCCATCTACAAACTTCACGCCCCTGCAGTCGATGATGCTTCCTACGTAAACATCAAAGACAGGATAGCAAGGAAGATCCTGCAGGAAGATATCCTTGAGAAGAGGGAGCTCATGTTGGCAGAGGCCGAAGAAGAACTGGCTGATGAAGAGAAACCATGGTTCTATGAAATTGTCAAATATTGCCAAGATCAGTCTTATCCTGAAGGGGCCACCACAGAGGACAAGAAAGCCATAAGAAGGGTGGCTCAGAAATACACATTGATTGGAGGTCTACTCTATAGGAGGAGCCTTACTGGTATTCTGTTAAGATGTCTTGGTGACGATGAGGTTTGGAAATGTGTAGAAGAGACGCACTCGGGTGTGTGCGGTGGCCACGTGAATAGTCAGATGCTCGCCAAGAAGATCATTCGTCAAGGCTTTTATTGGCCCACTATGGAAGAGGATTGTGCTGTCTATGTCCGTAGGTGTGTCAAGTGTCAACTTCACGCCGATAAAATCCATTCACCATCTTCCTCACTTCATCCAATATCCTCCCCATGGCCTTTCTCCATGTGGGCATTCGACATCATTGGTCCCTTAGGTGATCCCAATTCCCTCACCAAGCAGAAATCTTTCATCCTTACTGCGACGGAATACTTCACCAAATGGGCCGAAGCCGAAGCTTACGCGGAAGATCAAGGCGTCAACAGTCTGCAAGTTCATCATGAAGAACATTCTCGCCAGATTCGGCGTCCCAAGCACGATCGTCACCGACAATGGGCCACAATTCATTTCTCAGGACCTACAGGACCTCTGCAAAAGGTACGCAATTGCATTGCATCATTCATCGCCTTATTACCCACAAGGTAACGGCCAAGCGGAGGCCACCAATAAAACATTGCTCAAAATCATCAAAAAAACCTGCGAGTCTAGTAAGTTTTCAGACTGGCCAGAAAAGCTTATCGAAGCCCTATGGGCCTATCGCACCTCAATCCGTACCCCCACCGGGCAGACTCCATTTGCCCTCACTTATGGTATGGAAGCGGTAGTCCCGTACGAGACTCTGATCCCTTCTCTCAGGGTACAATTGGATGAGGAATTTCCCCTCGACGATCGTCGTAATTCACTCCTCGCCCAGTTGGAACTCTTGGATGAGAAGCGGCTGGCCGCCGCCGAACACGCGCGTGTGTATCAAAATAGACTCGCTCGCTTTTACCAAAAGAAAGTCGTTGAGAGAAAATTCAAAGTCGGTGAGATGGTCGTAAAAAGAATTTTTGTCAAACCTGGAGGGCCGCGTTCTAAGCTCCAACCCAATTGGGAAGGACCATTTGTAATTCAAGCCGTGTACCCTGGCAACGCCTACAAGCTAATCAACGCCGAAGGGACCGAGTTATCCCACCCTTGGAATGGGCTTTATCTTAAGAAATACTACCCTTAGCACAAAACAAAAAAAATGAATGATGAAAAGATAAAAAAACATCAAAAACAAGGAAATATTGAAAACCACTAAAAATATGGAAAATTCAAAATGCCGATGCCTGGCAGGCACCATGTAGTTAAGTCCCTGCATCTAACCTTCATGTTAGGATAGGGCCCATTAAGGCTTGGTAGGCACCGGGTCTTGGTTTGCCAGAACCGTGGAGATCCCTGTCCGGCCACGTCGGCCTATGCTCGCTCGAAGGAAGCTAACATGTGTTCACTTATGTATTTTATTCAAAAAAAGTTGGTAGCATCACCTACGGTAGGGCCACACCTAGAAGATCTCCGGAAGCTGTAATCTTTATTCTTTTCTCTTCGACCAAATGAGACAGTCGGCGCCCTTAAAACGCTGAGCATGAGAAACCGAAACTCAAACCCCAAAGGCAAGAGTAGGACCCATTTCCTCGAGCATCGATCAGAGCACGAGAAGAGGGCAGTGTCCCCGCAGGCATACGAAGAGGGAGCCCACCAACGTCAAACGACTATATCTCCCTCACAGAAAGAAATACAAAATCAAAATCAAGAGAAAAGCCTGGTCGTGACCGTGCCTGGTACGATAAACGGAACCCCTCAAAGCAAAAGTCTGAATCCACAAAGGGGGGCCGTGGAATGTAAATGCTCGAGATTTGGTCCGAAGTTGTCCGAAGGGAAAGATGTTGATGGGCCCTTATTCGCTCGCCGGGTTAACGGCTTTGCCGGTCCTCTCAGGAGGTTTATCCCCTACACTCTTCCTTCTCCCTCTAAAGATGAAGGTTCGATGGAATTTCTGAAAGGTGAAAACTGCCCAGGGTCTGCGACCTTATTTTAATATCCACATATGGTTGCCTACTTTGAAAAGCAAAAGCTATCGCTGCGAAAGAGTCTCCGTGTTTCTGGCTGGTCAAGACCCCTGTTTACCACCTTGATGTCTTCTTGTTTAACCTCGGGCTTAGGCCAATGCAAGCGCGTCACCTATGGGTGCGACGGCGTCTGATTCCGGGTCAGCGTCGCGCGGTTGGTCGTTAGGGTTCCAGGGTGTTCCATCATATACCATCTAGAGTTGTGAGGAAACAGACCCGGGTCGGGCAAATCATCTACCTCAAACACCTTTTGGGTGAATCCCTGTGGTCGGAAGCAACTGGGAGCCTAAGCATGGCATGACGGTATTGTCATCAGGGTAAGTCTTAGCCGGCGGGATCGTCATTCGAGGGGTCTAGAGGCCCAAATCAACCTAGATGTGCACTTAAGATACCTGGGAGGTTAGTAAGAAACCCCTGTCTCACGTAGGTTAGGTGCCATTTGGGTGCTTGCCGGGCGTTAGCAATAAAAAAATTGAAATGATAAAAGCACAAAAAAATGGAAAAGAGAAATGTACATATTTGCAAACAAAAAAAAATCTTTTTATGATAAAACAAAAAAAAATGTCAAATATAAAAAAGAAAACAAATCAATTTTGCATGATTACATTTGCGTGCAGCATCTCACTTTTTAATATCGCTTGCATTCGTGTGCTTGCCTGTCGCATTTATCATCACCGCATCTTTCCCTTGCCTTCGTTAAATAAAGGCTTGGCCCCTTGACCAGTTATCAAGGACAGTCACAGTGACCATTTGCTTATTGAGCAAGGGGCCAAGTCAGAACAGAAATTCTGATTTGTTTGTTTCAGTGATATGTGCAGGGATTCAGGTAACTGAAGCAAAGGTGAAAAACAAACAAACCAAACCTTGTGTTTTATTCCAAAAAAACCAAAAAATTTACATCAAGTTCCGTCCTCTCTCTCTGCATTACTCGTCCCACTACTCTCCGGGCAAAACACTCTCAAAGGTGCTACCCAACTACGAAAAGCGGTACTCCTGCCGCTCTGTACTCCTCTTCCTATTCCCACATCCCGGCGTTGATCCACGAAGCAGCAGAGAAGCTACCAACACGAAAGCCACGCTCTCGTGCTTTTCGGTAGCGCTCCTCACCATCTCTCAGCCACTGTTCAGCAAGACCAAGGCCGATTCGGAGTTCGAATAGTTGGGCCTCCATGGCCCTTCGCTCCTCCCTTTCAGCCAAACTGTTGGCTCTTTCTCTCTCTGCGTTTCTTTCCCTCTCTGCCCGTTCTCTCTCACGGTCTTCCCTCTCCAACTGGAGAGTGATCCTCAGTTCCATAGCATCCCTGGATGAGTCGTCATCAGGATGACGCCGCAGTTCCCTCTCCAGTTCTGCTATCCTAGCCTCCTTCTGCGCAGCTTGGGCAAGCGCTTCTTCCGTCTCCTTTTCCTGCCGAGTGTACCATCTCAGATACGCGATAAGGCGTAAACAAAGAGAACTCAACGCTGAAACTTTTACCTGTATACGGAGCATCCCTTCTGCCTCCGCAGCACGCTGCGTGGCGTGAGCAAGTTGCTCATGAAGCGAGTCAAGTTCTGAGGTGGGAATCCACAAGCTGGAAGAGGCACCACCTACTCCCATCGCTGGGGAGGCCGCACCAATCTGGGCATGCTACGACCATGTGAATTAGCAGCCAACATCTGGATCTGGGGATTTAATTAGGAATGTACTATACACCTACCAAGGCGCTCGTAGCTCCGCGGGCATCACCCAACTGTTGTTCCATCTCTGCCAAGCGAGTTCGTAAGTTCGCTATCATGGTATCCCGGACATCCTGCAGCCTTACAAGTCAGCATTTTTACCAGAAAAACCAAGAAAAGGAGAAAGAAGAGAAGAGAAAAAGGGGAAACCTACCTCCACAAGTCCCCGGGGTTGGAACCGTTCTGCGTACTTTGTCCTATATAGACGCAAGTAGTCCTCGCTGTCCCGCGCCTGTGATTCTACAATCGTGCCACCCCGTTGCCAGTCCTCATACTGTTCGGGGAATCGCACGCGCCAGTCAATGCAAGTCGCCGGTCCCCGCGTCTTTCTCCCGACACGAGGTGGCGCAGCTGAATCCACCCATTCTTGAGCCAGTCCTAAAGTCCTCATAACTAATCGTAGCCGAAGTGGCTCGATTTCATTCAGGCAGTGCATCCATAGTTCCCGTCCGAACCGGGCACGACTTGCTAGAACCCACGGCTGGTTGGCATCGACCATGTCTGAGTAGGGTCTCCAGTTTACCATCGCCGTAGGGAACTCCTGTAGCTCCCGCCTTAACACCATCAGTTGGTAGGTTAGGGGTGCCGCACTCATGACGGGTTCCCACCGCCTGGCTAGCGGCACCATCACGGGTCGCCAATGTCGAGCTCTCCCCATAGGGAGGTAATAATAGCTCCATAACTGCTCGGCGCAGGTCATCAGCACCTTGCGAAAACAACAAAAAAAAATACAAAACAAGCAAAACCAAAAAAATACCTGGATGAATGGTGTGAAACCACTCACAGTCATCTCACGATCCGTTTCTTGGAATAGGCCTGCAAACAAGTGTGCCAGCATGGCGGCTCCCCAGGCATAGTACCCTACTCTTTCAAGGTCTGACAGCAGCTCCAGGAAGCAACATTGGATACCATCCCCTTTCGAGCTCAGTACCAATCTCCCCAAAAGGAAGAGGAGAAATCTCCTCAAATCTATGTTACATCTTTCCCAGTTGCCGAAATCTGTGCAGTACACGGCACGGCATCCTATTTCCATCCTTTCCATGAACTCTTCTGAGGATTCGTCGTCCCGCCGACGAGTGTCGGTGAGCCCTAATGCATCCATGAGGGACGCCCTAGCTACCGACCTGTTCTTCCGACCATCTAGGTCCAAACCCAGTAACTTCTGGGCACCTTCTCTGTAGTCCGCGTAAGTGACTCCGGTCACTGCCTCGCCTTCTACCTTCAGGCTTGTGATCCGGACCACATCCTCCAAGCTGGGCACCATGTGCCCCCAGGGCATCAGGAATGCCCGGCTCACTGGGTCCCATCTCTCACACAAGGCTTGGATCAGGACTAGGTCAAGCTGGATCGGCTCGATCCGAAGGAAGGTACCAAATCCCATCACGTCTAGCCTCGCCTTCTGAAAATCTGGGAGGCCCCTGTACGCTGCTACTACCAACTCCCATAAGATTTGTGATTTCATCACAACCTACACATACAAGGAATGGGGGTGAGGTTTGGTCAGAAGAAAGGAAGAAAAAATGAGAAAAGGGCAAGAAAACTTGGCTTACGAGTTGTGATTGGGCCCTTTCGCTGAAGTGCCCTTCAAAGTCTGAAAGCCTCCTGGAACTACTACCACTGGACCTGCTTCTCTTCGAGGAATGGGAAGATTCGCCCTCCATCCAACTCTCAGAATTTTGAACTCCTCCTCTCCCGTAAGAACTTGTGCTCCTCGAGTTATTCCTCGATATACCTGGGAAGATAAAAGGGACAAGAATTTATAGAAATGGAAGGAGTGCGGGCCAAGATTACCTCCATCACCTGTCGATGATAGCCCTCGCAATAAGACACCGGCCAAGCGGCCCCATGTGTCGCTTCACCGCTCGCACAGGGTGATTGACTGGACGAAGAATAGGACGAATAGCCCCTATGTTGTCTAGGGATACCCTATCATGTTTTGGAGGACGCCCGCAAAATTTGGCACAACATCCGGGAAAAGGAACTAGGGCCGTCAGTATTGACTTCGACGGCAGATTCCCGTGGAAAATGGTCACAACAAGACGTGATTCTCCGCTCGAGGCGGAGTCTCGACAGATCCGTCACATGGGAACAGTGCAAAGGAGAAGAAGTGTAGGGAAGAAGGAACGCACAAGAGGACAAACAAGCATCAGAAAATCAAATCACTCCATTCATAATTCTACATAAGCTGTCAAAAACATCATAAACATAAAGAGGTGACGGGTCCACTAGCCCGCCAATCCTCACCATCACTCATCTCTCCGGGCACTCTCCTCCTCTCCCCCGAGGTGAGGGTCCCTCAGAAGCCTCCAGGATCCCCGTGCAGTAGCACCTGCCTCGCCTCTGGGCGCCTGCTCCGCAGCAGTGACTCGCTGCTCCTCCCCTGGCGTGGCGAAGAAGCCACTGGCGGCAAAGCGACCGGACTGGCGGAGTCGCTCCCCGAACTCTCGCGCTCTCTCGTAGCGCGTCTCCATCCCTCCTAGCCTCTGCACGACGGCCTGAAGGCCCAGCTGGAGCTCCCTCACTTGGGCCTCCAAGGCCCTCCTCTCGGTCAGATCCCGCTGTCGCTCGGACCTTCTCTCGGCTTTCTCTCTCTCTACCTCTCTCCTCATCATCTGCAGAAGAACCCTTAACTCCAGGATGTCTGGAGAAGGTCTCTCCTCACCACGATGCCGCAGCTCCGCTACAGTCGCCACCCAGGCGTCACGCTCCTCTTCCGCCCGGGTCGCACGGGCCACCGCACCGGCAAGTTGCTCCCGGAGGGAAGCAATCTCGAGAAAAGGGGCCGAGGAGCTAGAAGATCCGCCAGCCGCTCCCACCGTCGCTGTCTGCTGGGCACGCTGGAACAAAATAAACAACGGCCGTCAGTGAAACTCCAAAATCTGAAGTTAAAAGGGCGGCACGTAACTTACCAGGAGCGACAGCTCATGTTGAGCGACGGCCAGTTGCCGCCTAGTCTCTGACAGCTGGGCGCGCGAGCCGCCGATGCCACGCGTGTCCCCAGCTTGGGGAAGCCCCGCGTAACTCTCTCTCTGCCGCCGCAGGAAGTCGGCACTGTCCTGCACCAGTACACCCCCTTGCTGTCCAGGGAGACGTACGGGCCAGTCCTCGAGCCTCGCCTTGCCGCGACTCTCCTTCCTGACGCGGCTCGGCTCGTCCGCACTCGCCCACTCATCGGCCAGGCCCAGGGTCCTTGCCATGTCCTGCACCAAGAAAGGGGTCCCATATCAGTCAAAAGGAACGCGTCCCCTGTCTAGGACGCGTCCATCATTTGAGTGCAACACTCTCCGAACCCTTTCCTCCTCGCCCGGCTCGCTTCAAAACCCAAAATGAATTAAAAGAGGAAGAGATCGGAGGACCTACCGGACCGTGTTCACCTCCTCCCACGCCATCGGGCCCCTCGGGTCCCTCGGGGGCCCGAAGCGGCCCTTCCTCCTCCATGGACGCCGTTCCGTGCTCGGGCGCGTCCCTCCTTGGGCGAGGAGTTCCTCGTCCCTCTCCACCTTCACCACGGTCGGGCCCACCGAACTCCATCGATCAAAAGAGGAGGAAGACGAAAAAGGGGCAAGCGAGTTTCGGCGGAAGGCGGGCTCGTTTGCGGGTAAGGCACGGGAGAAGAAGGACCACCCGTCGCTTTAAATTTAAAATCAAGGATTAAGACGCGTCCTCGCGCCTGGACGCGCCCAAAAGGGGGGAAAGGAAACAAAATCCCCCCGTGCAAAACATAGTTCCCCGCTGTTCAGGGCAAGGTCTCGCGGAGCGTGCCTCAAGGGACAACTCAGTGCAAAAAAAGAAAGTGTGGGAGAGAGAAAAGTACACACAACACAAAAGCCATTTCCATTTCATATAATAGCCGAAAGTACATCATACAGTGAGAAGGGTGACGTACAAGCAACTCTCTAACTCTCACCGTCACCCTCCTGGTCATCTCCTTCCTCCCTCCTCTGACGGAGATCCCTAGGGGGCCTCCGCGACCTCTGTGAACCCTGAGAAGCCGTGCTCGCCTCGCCCTGCGGTGGCACTCCAGCCTCGAAGGCGCGACGACGCTCCTCGGCCGAAGAAACCAGGTAGCTGCCCATGGAAAAAGAACCAGACTGACGAAGTCGCGCCCCGCGTTCCTTCGCCCTCTGGTACCGCTCCTCGCTCTCCCGAAGCCTCCCCTCCGCCGTGCCAAGACTCAATCGGAGCTCCAGCAGCTGGGCCTCTAGAGCCCTCCTCTCGGTCTGATCCCGCTGTCGCTCCTCCCTCTCTCTCTCCCTATCCCTCTCCCTCTCTCTCTCCACGCTCTCCCTATCCCTCTCCCTCTCCTCTCTCTCCCTCATCGCCTCTCTCCTCGACAGCTCGAGGGCGATCCGCAGATCCACTACGTCGCGAGGAAGCTCCTCAGCCTCCCGTCGCCGCTCCTCCTCTAGCTCCGCAATCCGGGCGTCACGCTCTGCCACCCGGGCATCGCGCTCCTGCTCAGCACGAACAGCACGCGCCAGGGCCTCTCGGATCTCGGCCACCTGTCAAGGCACGCATGCACCGTAAGAGAACAGTGATAGAAGGAAAGTAGCTAGAAAAGGGTCGCGGCCAAGCAAGCACTCACTCGAGTCTCGCGGTCACGCTCGGCCTCCTCAGCCCGAGCCACCGCGTACGCCAGCTGCTCA